>OX377201.1:53549802-53619789 GCA_947396885.1 Heligmosomoides polygyrus polygyrus | reverse complement strand
GGAAACATTAAAGAAGCACAACAAGGTTAACATGACCAAGTAGTAACACGACTGTAACAAGCATTCAGCTCATGCTTCATCAGTCGAGTCTGAAATGCAAGGTTTCAGGCGGGGCATGGCGCAATCTTGACTGTTCACAAGTCACAGAAATCTCGTTACCCTCTACTTTCATCTGATCTTCAAACGTCATAAAAAGCTTCACTAGCAGCAATGCCAGAACCTTTCAAACATTAATTGCGCTTTTAAGGGATACCCTGCATTTTTCGCATGCATTAATGTGTTTTAAAGTTCTGAATTTAAAAAAAACACAAATCCATCGATACGGCCACTTTCTGAATAAATTATAATAAGTGTTAAATAGAAACACAATCAATCGAGTGTAAAATGCAAAATTTCAGACAAGTGCATAGCGCATTCATACCGCTCACATGCTATAAAATTTCTATTTTCTTTGGGGTTCATATGAGCTTTTAACTTTTTTAGCAGCTTCCCTGAGCAAAGTTATCACCTTTCAAACAGTGTATACAGTTTTTTGAGACACGCTGTATACACAGTTGTATACACGCATATATGCCATGTATATGCATATGTATGTATGTATACATATGTACATATATACATATATGTATATATACATGTATACACGTGTGTATACATGCATATACACATGCATTTTTATATACGTATATTTGTATATTTACACATATAATACCAGACGTTCAACGGCCTGCCGGCCGCCAAACGTCTGGTTAGGGCTTCGCCCCAAACCTGGAGTATAGAACACCCCGAACGTCTTTTCTCCTCTTTAGGCCTTCTCTCGTTCCTTAAAAAACTGGTTTTGCTACATAGAATGGTATAACGGAATAGGACAAAGCAGGCCCACCACTTTCACTGGACCTTAACTTGAACTTTAACTGTTCCCTTATCACTGGTTTCCCTTTATTCTCAGCCCATTTCTGGTTCACCCTTCACTGGTCCCCTCCCCTTCGTCGGTCCCTACTACTGCAACCACCTTTACTGGACCTCCCTTTGTCCCCTCTTCGCTGGTTATCCTATCCTTCACCGATCCCCCTTACTGGTCCCACCCTCACTGGTCCCCTTTTAACTCATCAACCCTTTTCCGGTCCCCCTTCACTGGACCCTTCCCTCCCCCCCCCCCTTCACCGGTCCCCTTCGCTGCTTCCCCCCCCCCCTTACCGGCCCCATTGCTGGTCTCACCTTCACTGCTCCCTCCTTTATTGGTCAACCCTTTACCGCTCCCCCTTACTGGAACCCCATCCTTCACCGGTCCCCAATTACTGGTCCCACCTTCACTGGTATCACGTCGTCTGAATCCGGAATCCTCGCGCGACAGCGGTGACACCTCTTCCAAACGCCGGTGGCCTGTTGAACAACGTCAGTGACATGTGTTCTCAACCCGAACGTGCTTGGCGCGACATCGGTGATACGTCGTCTGAATCTGGAAGGCCCTTCGCGACATTTCTGACACCTCTTCTGAATGCAGGCACCTGATGAACGACGTCGGTGACGCCTTCTCAAGCCGGACCTGCATTGCGCGACATCGGTGACACCTCTTCTCAACCTGAACGTCCTTTGTGCGACATCGGTGACATGTCGCCAATATATGGACGCCCGTCGACAACTACAACAGTTGACAAACTGGTGACAACTGCAACCTCCCCCCCCCCCCCCCTTCCCCACACTTCCTCCCAACACACAAACGACCGTTCTCGCTTATATATAGTAGGATAGGATATTAGGTTGGCAACTAATTTCGTAGACTCTCAAGCGCCTTCAACAAAAGGTGTTCGTAAACAAATAACAAATGACAGTTTTCAATCAATGTAAGATCTGTTAGAACGCGGGACTGCTTTCCATTTATCAGCTACCTGGCCCATCCCACAGCTGTAGAATTCCCGTGCTTTTGAAGCTAAGAATCCTTGGAGGTGCATTTTGATATGGTCCACATTAATAATTCGTCCTACAACCAAGAAGTGCTGCAGCGAGCTAAAAAGGTGCTAGTCACTTGGCGCAAGGTCTGCGCTGTAAGGTGGGTGAGTTAAACGCTCCCAGCCAGAGTCTTCGATTTTTTGAAGCTTGCGATTCGCGACGGGTGATCTGGCCTTATTTTGCTGAAAGATAATTCCGCTCCTGAAAATCTGTCTGAAGCGATTCTAGCGGAGTTCAGCCTGCGCGCGGCCAGGTTGAGAAGAGTAGATTTCGGCACTAATGCTGGAACCGTTCGTGATGAGCTCCCAGAAGTCAATACCTTCTTGATACCATCAAACGGAGAGAACATAGCGAAGCGGACGCCTCAAAAAATAGAAGACCTTGACTAGGAGCGTCAAACTCATCCACCTTACAGCGCAGACCTTGCGCCGAGTGACTACCTCATTTTTAGTGCGGTGCAGTACTTCTTGGTTGGAAGACGATTTATTAATGTGGACCGAGTCAAAATGCACCTCCAAAGATTCTTGGCCTTGAAAGCACAATAATTCTATGGCCGTGGGATAGACCACCTACCTGATATATGGAAAGCACTTCTGCGTTCCGAGGAATCTTATTTTAATTAAAGATTGTCATTAGTTATTTGATAATAAATACTTTTGCTGAAAATTCTTGAGAGTCGACGAAATTAGTTGCCAACCTAATATATACGTCTGTATATATGCGTGTATACACATGTGAATACATGCATATGTGTATACATACATACATATATATGCATGCGTACACATGTGTATACGCATAGATGTATATATGTGTTTATGCAATTATATGTGTACACATAAATACGTACGTATTACGTACGAGCTGGTTATACGTGGATATATGGCTGCCCAAGTATCGGGAATACGAAGGCACGGTTATCGGAGCGAAGGAACGATTATCCTGTAACCGTTTAGCAACCGAACGGCAACAGCTACTTGCAACAGGATAGCAACAGGAGCCGCCCTTCAGTTGACCGGCTTTTCCCGGATAGCAACAGCGGTTCCCCCAATAGCAACTCGAGTCTCGCGACAGCGTGGCTCGTGTTGCTATTCGGTACGGCTCGTCGAACCCGAATGTCCGAGTATATGCAAGTATACTTCCCGTCGCCGCGATTCCGCGACGGCATCGCGGCGATGAAAGTATGTCCCGGTCTAGGGCCAGTGATCGCGTTAGAGCCTTATTATTCCCGAAACAAGCCTGGTAGCAATCCACCAACCCTGGTGGGCTTCGATGAGTTGCGAGGGACGTTTGATCGATCAAGGTTCACACGAGAGCCGGCAGCTGCTCCGACTCTTCTACAACCCCGTTGTGCAAAACGTAGAGAAGTGAAATTGTCGGAGTTCATAGCTTTACTCAAACATCAGTAATGAGGGAATGGGATAAGGTTGTTTGATTTGATTTTTAATGGGACCAACTCGATTAAAGGTGCGGTTATAAATTTGATGTCTACCTACCGGATAGGAGCTACCATGAAAAATATTGTACCATAACTCTGCAATGATGTAACGTGTTGATCTGATTCAAATAAGAAACCGAAACTAGGCGTCGAGGCCGCTCGGCATGGCGTATAGGTTCTGGTGAGTAGTTTTGCGTTTTGGTGCCATTCAGACCCCTCCTCCCACCACTCCGCTCAGCATCGGCATCATCTCCAGACGGTTCAGTGATGTCATGTGCTTGTGCTGTTCAGTGCCTTCGTCTGTTAGATTCTTCGACAACCCTCCTGGCCGCACAGCACGGTCCCACTCTTCACTCTAGCGCCAGGTTGCATCTTCATTCCTCATCCTCAAACGGCCAACCATAGACAAAAATCGACATTTTCTATGGGTACTGAGAGTCTGCTCCATTTTGGTCACGCGATGAAAAGTCTTTTTGGCAGAACGGAGGATTCCCACCTCTCCTACAACTATGCTGAACTGAAAAAATTTTCCACGCAGGAACGCTACAGCAGTGCCCCCCCCCCCCACTACTTGACCCCCTTACTGGAACTCATCCCCCATTAATAGTACTGGTCCAGCACTGCTGGTACTCCTAACTAGAACTGGTCCCCATTAGTGGTACTGGTGCCCCTTAATGATCCCCCTTAATAAGGAAGGGTCTCGACCTCCCATGGAACTTCATGTTGAGACCAGGATCGTTAGAAAGAGCTCGGAATTCTGATTACGAATATGGGTGTCAAAATTGCAACTCCTTGACACTTTATTCTAAATTATGGCACGTGTTCGATTAAATATCCGTGTAAACCATGGTATAGGTTTGTAAAAATGCTTGAAGGCAAAAAACTGGTATGGGAACATTTTTGCTTACTATTTCGCACAATTAGAGTCTAAGTCTTATAATGAACAACTGGAGGTGTTTCTAACAACTTTGGCATTCATGGAACAAAGCAAAAAAGATAAAGCAAAAAGGCAAGTAGAATGTATGATGAGGAAGAACAAAATATCGTTGACCTACTGCACTTTTGATTGATGTGGAAGCCCAAAATGTCGTTGATCTACTGCTTTTTCTTCACTCATTGTGTCCTTTCCATCAGCAAAGGGGTGTCCACTCTTCTCGCTAAATATGGGTGCCATACGATAATGATGCACCAACTCGTGAAGAGAAAAAGGCGGCTAGAAGGTTCGCAGCTACTATACGCGACGGTGCTGCAGCCTCAGTTGATGTGGAAACATGAAATTTTGGAGTCAGATCTGTCTATTAATGGCGAGTCCGTAATGGGACCATTGCGAATAAAAATGTCACCATAGCAGTTTTTTGCCCTCAAGCATGATAGTTTTCTCAGCTGTTTAATCTAACTCGTGTCACGAATTAGGGTAAAAGGCAATTTCGAAGATAAATCGTGATGGACAAAAGATGCGGCAGCAATGGAACCAACGACAAACCGACGACGTCACACGTGACGAGTGGGAGCACTACCCCAGGAATTTCATTTTGAAATTTTGACACCCATATTTGTAATCAGCATTCCGAGCTCTTTCTAATGATCCTGGTCTCAACTTGAAGTTCCATGGGAGGTCGGAACCCTTCCTTAGTTAGCAGGTGACGTGTTCAGAGAGGTGGGAATCCTCCGTTCTGACAAAAAACTTTTCGTCGTGTGACCAATCCACAGTCACGTTGGGCGACGTATTCGGCACGTCTTCTAAATCTCCGGACACGTTTGCACGTCTTCTGAATCCCAAGACACGTTTGCACGTCTTCTGAATCCCAAGACACGCTGGGCGACGTGTTCGGCACGTCTTCTGAATCCAAGGCACGTTGAGCAACATGTTCTACACGTCTTCAAAATCCCCAGGCATGTTGGGTGACGTGTTCGGCATGTCTTCTGAATCTCTATCCACGTTGGAAGACGTATAAGTATTTTCCTCTATATTCGCGTCCCTTAATTTGCGCTCCGTAATTTTCCCTATTTTCGCCGATTGGGATAGTTCTTAGCGGATTACCATATAGCATGATCTCCATCACCCCGAGGGCTAAAGTTTTGGACCGCCTGAACGACATCCATAAAAATAGATAATTTGATCAATATCGATTTATGGCGATGGACACTTTAAAAAAGGATCTTCAGATTCGTGCTCAGCGACCTCGATTACCACCAGGGATTGCCAGGCACAGAAGACGTCTGGGTATTTTCGCTATTTCCGTGCCCCACAATTCCCCTATTTTTCCTCTGGATTTTATGGCTAATTTATGACTAATCGTTCAGCGGCTATCATACAGTATGATATTATTTGGTATGCAACTGCAGAGCACCACTCCGAGAAACGCTCGACTTCATACCCACAAAGTTGGAGCGACATTTGAACTTACAGATCTGAGTTCGGAGGCGTCTCTAGGACACAGTTTCCATTCCTACCGTTCAATCTTGGGTTCGATCAATACCTGGATTTCTGCGATAGCCTGTGGCACTTCGGAGGAGCCCGGACCCCGGGAACGTTTAAGCAGTACAACCAAGCTGAGCGGAGGCCACCAACACTGGGTGGAGCACGATTGCTCGAAATCGGCCGCGCGACGTGGTCGCCAGCAGGGGTGTGCGTAATTACGATTTACGATTTTACGAATTACAGTGATTTTTGGCAAACTTTTCACGATTTACGATTTACGACATTTTGGGTCGTAAATCGAAAATTTTCGTAAATGTGATCTTCGGTACACGGATGACAAACATCCACATAACGTGATACAATTCGGGTTATGACGACGTACCCACTTCAAAGACTTCTCTCATAGCTCATTGATATTTCCTATTTACTTTTTTATGTTGTGCTGTGGCGCTGTGACAGAACAACGCAGCTTTGTGGGTAGGCCGCTTTCCTGGTAATGGAACTGGGCTAGCCTTTTCTGGTCACACTCTAGCACAACATCTCACATTCGAACGGCCTGAGAGCATTTCGTTTCAGTCCACAGAAAAACATGAAAATTCTCCTTGCACTGGAACGAAAATGACCTGCTGAACCATACTCTATGCCGCAACCATCGCCTGGTCAACTTGTAACTTTTTCACAGCTTGTTCACCATATACGACGCTTTCCAATGCACACGAGTAGACTCATGCAAAACCATCAAGGAATATTGGATTTGATTGGAGGCTGTGGAATAACAGTTAAACTGATGGAAAGAGTAAAACAATCATATTTCAATCTGATTATCCCTTCACGTCATGGCGCGGAGTGTATTCACATTTGAGGTGCACCATAAACACACCTCATACGTAAATAGAGCCACCGAGGAGGTGTTACAATAAAAACGGTTTGTCTGAAAGGAGGTGGCGAAACAAACCATTGAGGTTTGATATTATTTCTTCATAAATCTCACGTATATTTAAGCAAAACGTTTGATATTTTCATGATGAAAGCGAAAAAGTTTGACACTTTTGGTCTCGTTTTCAGTGGTTGGATTGAGGTTGTTACTGGCGAATGCAAGCAATCATTAATTAGTAATGTAATATTTTGGAGTCTGGGAAATTTAACAAGTGCAAGCAAACCTGCGAGCGAAGTAAATGCCGAACATAATTGCCTAGTATCGTCGAACGACGATCTTTCATTCCAGAAATTGTGGTTGCGTTCGAAAATGATGAGGAAGCAAAGCATGACGTTAACCAGTCCCTGCTTGAGATGCGCCATCCATTCTTTCTACCTCTATGGGATATCGTAGAGGTCATTTGGGTGTGGCTTTGCTCCATAGAATGAATGAACTGCGGTTGCCGCCGATGTAGAGGTCAGTGCTTTATCCTTCCCAGACAAATCAGGTACCAATTCACAACCCAGCTGGTATGGAAGACTTGACTGTCCTGGTGGGATCCTAATCAAGAACTATTCTGGAGCACGCGATAGCCATCCTCCTCCGACTACCATGGATTTCCCCTATATGTTTAAAATGCACCTTGTATGAATCAGTTAAACCACTTACAATTCAAGCGGCCCCTTGCTTCTCTACTTTACTTCTAAAGAATACCACAAAAATATCTTCTTTTTATAATTTAACTCAAATTAAGAAATTAAGTTATAAGACTATGATGAGTGTCCAAAAATGTGATCCTACTCTTTCAATCGTCACACAATTCCTTCCCGTCTGCTACAAAAATGCTGTTGGGTACAATTCAAAATGCGAGAAGGCTTAGAACTTTAGGTGTGTCATACCATAGAAATGTGTCATGCGCTCACTCAGAAGGGGATGCTTGTTGGATTATTTGTGCAAATACTGTCGTCGAGTTGGACAGCGATTAAAATATTATTTTTGGCTTTTGTTGTTTTATTCGGAGTTGTTGCGGTTGTTTCTAAATACAAAGTCATAGTTTTATATGCAAGTGAATGGCTAGTAGAATGGTAAACATTTTCGATCGTCTAAGCAGTGTAAGCTTTTTATTCGGGCACCCTGTATAGGCGCCTTTTAAAATAGCGTTTTTGAACAAGCTTATTTTGGTTCTCCAAAAACTTGTCCAGCTCGATTTGAAAGGTGCTAGCTGATTGTAATGGCTTCCATGTTAATTAGGAAAGTGTCCAGCTCGAGCTGAAAACGTCTCAATAAAACATAGTTAGCTTCGATTAGCTTTAACATAATAGAAAAAAGCAAGGAAATTAGAAGCGTTATAAGTCAGGCGCCTCTTACGATTTACGATTTACGATTTACGATTTACGACGCTTTTTCGTAATTACGATTTACGATTTATGAAATTGTGGATTTCATTTACGCACACCCTGGTCGCCAGGAGTTGCGCTCACTTGACGCCGGTAATTTTTTTACCGCATCTTTTTAACGCGGAAATTCGCAGGTAAATTCCGGTAAATCCGTTAATTTTTAAAAATATAATATTCCCTTAAAAACAACTATTTTTAAGCGGCGGTGTGTAAAAAAGCGCAAAGCTTTTCACCGAAACATCATCACGTTCAGGAAACCCATACCACCTTTATTTCATCATGCATCTTCTTCTTCTTCTTCTTCAGCGTTTGTCCCGCATCGTAGCGGGGTCCGCTATTCTGGTGCTATGACGCCACCTTTCCCGATCCAGCGCTAGATCAGGGTAAACAACAGTAATCTTCAAGTCCGCATGTAACGTATCTAACCAGCGCTGCTTCGGGAGCCCTCTAGGCCGCTTTCCTAATACCTCGAAGTTAAGGTCTATCTTGCGGACGCTGTCTTCCTTTCCACGCAGAACGTGGCCGTACCATCGCAAGCGAGCTTCGCGCATCTTGTCGGCTATCGGCGCGACACCGAACTTCTGCCGAATAGCGTCGTTTCGAATGCGGTCCATGCGCGTCACTCCAGCCGTCCAGCGCAGCATCTTCGTCTCCATGACGCTGAGGCGCGTTTCAACTTCCCTGGTCGCAGGCCAACACTCAGCGCCGTACATCGCTACTGGCCGGACGACTGCTCTGTATATCTTCGACTTCAAGCGCTCCGGTATCTTCCTATCGCAGAGCACCCCAGTCAACGAGCGCCACTTGGACCAAGCTGCACTCACGCGTGAATTCACTTCAATCATCAGTTTTCCGTCAGACGTGACTGCTGATCCCAGGTACTTAAAGAACAAAGTGCGTGGAAGCTCGATGCCGTTAACCTTGATGGAGCTGGACTCAGTAACGTCCGTCGTTAGATATTCGGTCTTCTTCACGTTCAATTTGAGTCCAAACCGCTCCAAGCGATCACACCAAGCTTGCACCTCTCGCTCGAGTTCATCTTTATATTCGCTAGCGAGCATTACGTCATCAGCATAAAGCAACGTCCAAGGGACGGGGTTCTGAAGGTCTCGTGTGATGGCATCCATGACGACAACAAAGAGGAGTGGGGAAAGCGCAGAACCCTGATGTACCCCGACAGAGATGGGAAACTCCATCGAGGTTCCAGCTGCAGCTTTAACCCGACTCTTTGGACAAGAGTAGAGAATTCGCACCCACTCTATGAGCTCTTCAGGAACTCCATGATGTCGCAAGGCGTACCATATCACTTCACGCGGTACGCGGTCAAACGCCTTCTCTAAGTCGAGGAAGGCGATATGCACCGACTTCTGTTTCTCGCGATGCTTCTCTATCAGGAGGCGGGCGGCATGAATGGCATCAATGGTGTCACAGCCAGCCACGAAGCCGCACTGATTGCTGGAAAGCTGGACGATGTCACGAATTCGTCCGTCGACAATTCGCTCAAAGATCTTCATGCTGTGCGAAAGCAAGACAGTAATTGGAGCAGTCTGCAGGACTGCCCTTCTTCTTCCAAATCGGAATCGTCGTACTTTTGCGCCAACACTCAGGCACTTTTTTCTCCGCCACAACCTGATTAAAGAACTTCGCCAACCACTCAGCAGGGTACCAAAACTTCGACTTCCACAGTTCTGCTGCCACGTCGTCGGGCCCAGTCGCTTTGTCTGGCCTCATCTTCTTCAAAGCCGCTTCAATCTCCTCCACGGTGATCTTCTGAACGGGGCCGTGGGTTGGAGCCGTTGAGGGGATGGCTGGATGAGGAAATTCTACTGTAGAGATTTCCTCAAAGTAATCGCGCCATCGCTTCAATGCCTTCTTGCGGTCCATAAGAAGACGGCCGTTTTCATCATTGATGCCGAAGAACTTCTCGATGTCCTCGGTCTGGCGATGGCGATTCTTTGCGAGTCGGTACAGATACCGCTCACCATCGCGCGACTCGAGCTTCTCGTTGACATCTCCATAATGAGTGGCTTTTGCAACAGCCACGGCCTTCTTTGCAGCTTTCTTCGCTTCTTGGTACTTCCGCCAGTTATCGGCGGTCTTTTCACCGAGAAACACGTGATAAAGCGACTTCTTCTCTCGAACTTTGGCTTTCACGCCATCTGTCCACAGCCAGGCCTGCTTGTCGACCTTCCGTCGTCCAGGCTTCGTGATACCGAGCTCCGACCGTGCAGCGTGACGAATCGCGTCGGTGGCCTTCTCCCAAGTTTCGTCGACAGTTGTCACTGTCGGTAACCGCACGCGAGAAATCACAGCTGCTTTCTTCTCTTTCATTCGCCACCACTTGATTCTTGGTGCACCGCATCGCTCGACCTGCTTCAGCCTCGGAGGGGCGATCTTTAAAGTACAGATCAGCGGTCGATGCTGTGGGGCGACCGTCTCATACGGCACGACCTTCGCGTCTGTGACAAGACTTCGGTCTCGATCCTTCACAAGGACAAAGTCTATCTGAGTCCTGGTGTTCCCGCTATAGAAGGAAATGAGGTGGGAATCGCGTTTGCGAAATACGGTGTTCACTATGGCGAGGTTGTGCGATTCCGCATATTCAAGGATACGCTCACCATCTGCGTTACGCGACCCGTAACCGAACCCACCATGACAGCCGTACCCGTCTTTCGTCGCGCCGACGTGCCCATTGAGGTCACCAGCGACTATGATGACATCTTTCGACGGTACCTCTGCTGTCTTCTCATCAAGCAGGCTCCAAAACTCTTCCTTGGCTTGATCCGAGCAGCCAGTCTGCGGAGCATACGCAGAGAAGAAGTGATAGAGTCGCTCCTTCGCGGCGACAACGATCTTCATCAATCGATCGTCAAAGCGCTCAACGCTTACAATCGAGTCACGAAATTGTTCGGAAACGATTATTCCGACACCACTGGTGGTCCTGGGACTTCCACATAGAACGGCCTTGAAGCCTCATCCTATGTCCCTTGACTTGCGGCAGGACCACCTCGTCTCCTGCACCGCACAGAAATCAACTCTTCTACGCTCCAGTGCTTCAACTAACTCGCACGAGCGGCCCGTCAACGTACCCACATTCAGCGTAGCCACGCGGGTCCTGCTTACGTTACGGGACTTTCGGACTAACTCAGTTGCCCCCCGATGCCGTCCTCGCATCAGGGACCCTCGCATACTTTTCACACTCGCCGGGCTTTGCGAGTGCGCGTCGGCTCCCGCGGACGCCGTAGCACTATCTCGATAAACCTGAACAGTCATACACCATATGATGTGACATGGGTCTTCGTAGGCCGGCCTGTCACAAGGGCTGTCGCCTGCAATCGAATGTCCGTGATCGGCTTAGCTCGCAGAGCGAACAGTTTCCAGTGGCACCACGTGGAGGAACGGACATCGCCACCTTTATTTCATCATGCATACGTCATCCTAAAACAAACGACGGCCTGAAAGCAACGAGCATCCTACAACAAACAAAGCAAAAAGATACCTAACAACGGACGAGTATAGCGACCTATATTGTGGGTGCTTAATTGAAACTCTACAAAAACATTTCTGGAACAACCGACGTTCAATCGAATAATGCTATATTTCTTTTGGATCAGCATTCTAACTGCTTTTTGAAATTATCACAAATATCATCTTTTCATTCGATGAAGGAACGATTTACACCTTACACTACTACTTTTTTGACTATTAAGTTGTACTTTGCAGCAAAACCAGACCTTCAGAAAAAACAACGAAATGTGACATAATAACGAACTTATCTCTCTTCTTATATGGGAAAACAGCTTAAACGTCCACCAGGGGATCAGGTAGACTGGCAGAGTACATTCCGATGCTTTACATCTTGGACTAAATTACGGGAACAAGACATGAGCGTATCTTCTCCTTATCCCTCTGGCGACCGTCTATTCTGAGAGCTTCTATATCTCTAGTTCAAATCGTCTCATGTCGTGTGGGGAGTCTCAGCGCAAGGTGCTATCCCAGTGGAGCGCGTTTTTACCACGGGAGCTCACTATCTCCGCCTCGTGATGTGGACGTGGATGTTTTAATGAGGCTGAGGACCACGAACGCTAATAGCAATTTATCGGAGAAGATAGAAGCTATAACTTCTAAACTGAGATCGGTAGTATGTTTCCTTTTCCATTCGATAGATAGAAACATGATTCTGAATGAAAAAAGTCGTTAAATTTCCGGTAAGTTTTGGAATTCACCGAAAAATTTCGTTAAGAGAATTTATAGCGAAAATGCCTATAAATCCGTTAAACCGGTAAATCGTTAATCGTTAAACTCAAACCCCTGGGGTCGCATCGTGGCCGTCCGCGGCAGGGCTGCGGCGGCGCGTCAAAAGTGAATGCGGCATGCCGGCAATGTATGTGTGGGGAGAATCTTCAGGTACGAAGCGCAGGAAGAACTCCAAATAGCTGGTCGAATTTGCAAATCCTATTTTGACGATTCGGACAGGGCTTAAACGGGTTGTGGGAGAGTAGGCGGAAGTCTATACACCGTCAGGGAAACATCAATTTCACAGCCATCGGAGCAACAAGAACACTCAAACTGGACTAGAGGGTTGTCCTGAAGTGGAGAGTCAGGTTTGCACAAACAGCTATGGGGGCAGGGGAGTACCATTGGGAGAATCCCCGTCCTCCAAATAGTAACAGAACATGTTTCGTTTTTACCGAATCCTTGAGACAAAGAGTGCGAGGGTGTAATGGTTCAGGGTCCGCAGAGCGAGCCCTTCACGGCAGCGCAAGAGCCCGGCATCGTGGGCTGGGTGGCGCAGTGACAGAAGGTATGTTCGGTATGTTCCTCATGTTCGTGAGGTCTAGGGTTCGGTTCCAACGCTAAGTCGCCTTTTTGCACTTTTACCATAGTATCGGATTTCCATAGAGATTTTCATATCTGAACTTGTTTCTGGAGTTTGCTACGGTAAGATGTTTTTATTACTTATTATTTGTCGACATATCGTAATTCATCAGCAATGTCCGAAATATGCCAAACGCGATGTTGTATACAACTTTTACTCCAATAAATTGTTCTCCTTGTCAATGTAAGAAATTTTGACACAAGAACAACATGAAACAGCGGCAGAATGACAGAAAAATGCTTAAAATGCAATTTATTAGTGTCGGTGAGTGCCACACTGTACTCACGGTGAAGGAGAGGACCACATGATCTTCAACTTGGCCTACCACCTCGATCAATATTCTCGCCTCTGTTACGCTTACAAAGTCGCGCGGTTATAACAAGCTGTTGCCGCCAACACTGACTCTACAATGTTTGCTAAACCTCGAGTGGTCATTCACCTATTCACACGAAGTGCGGATCTCCACTGGACTTCGAGAGACGCAATGAAGCTGGCGGAAAGGATAGCAAAAATCCTACAGGATTTCGAACTACGACAGCTGGAAATCGGCTAAGGGGAGAGGTTGGCTATTTGACGACACATCCTGGTTGCTTCGAAAACCCGAGTGGAATGGCATTCCCGGGAGACCTCGGCCCTTGTGATGAGTCAGAATGTGAAGAAATTGTGGCCTTCATACGTGGCCCATACTGTGATCAGTCTTACTGCTTTATGCACTTTGTGCCTGTGGTGCTAAAGTTATTTCATAAATATTTCATATGTAATCGCATTTGGTATGTTTCGGACATTGCTGGTGAACTACGAGATGTCGACAAATAATAAGTAATAAAAACATCTTACCGTAGCAAACTCCAAAAACAAGTTCAGATATGGAAATCTCTATGGAAATCCGATAATATGGTAAAAGTGCAAAAGCGGGACATAGCAAAAAAAGAAAAAAATGAAAAAAAAATCGAACCCTAGACCTCACGAACATGAGGCATACCCTCCACCACTGCGCCACCCAGTCCACGGCAGTAGCAACGATACTCACTCACAGCTACGCGCGAGGTCGTGGTGCGGCGCTGCAGCGAGGCACACCTCTAGCCATAGCAGGAACATGTTTGAGTTGCCTGATGCGCTCAGCGTGCTAGAGTGCGAATGCATGTCCCATCAGATGTCGGCTGAACCGTTTCGGATAGCGCGGAAGAACTGAAAGAGCGGAATGCGTGGCTGGAAGGGTTATATGATGTCTACTCGACTTTACTCTGATATAAGCAGCTTCCTAGCTGAGTGCTCAGAGTGATTCGAGACCTTAACTACGTCGAATAGGTGTGAGAGCAGTTATGGGATTCTGGTGAACATGATTAAGAGACGATACTGTATTATAAAATGATGGTGAAAAGCCTCATAGATGGAAAAGAGGATAAGGCCACGATTCTCTGATGCTCGCAGTGCTTTGTTCTCGGACAGTCTAAAATCTGTGTGAATTAGTTCCCGTATGTAGACTACCTACTCCATCTAATCGTCTGTAGTATCAATGCTTTTACTAATGCCTCATTCATTTCATTTTCATATGACACGAAGGAGTTTTTGTGAGTTTTTGATGGAGCTCCAAAATCCTTCGCCCATTCACCCCTGATACTTGGACCTTTAGTCAAGCCAGCTTATCAGCAAGAATCATTAAATCATGAACCTTCGATGGGGTCCGAACTATTGGTTAATAGCGTTGGATAAATGTTTTATGCACCTTGGAACTTTGAACCAGGGAGAAGGAAAGAACGTCAATCATGGTCCTGAATTCACAGCAACATTGAGATTTTTATAAAGAAGATCTTTCTCTAGGTTCGATAATTATTTATGCATTCGGCGCTTGAGTACAGAGCTTACTTTGCAAAAAGCGCAACCACTAAAAACAGCGTATGAGGCGGTTACATAGATTTACTCTACAGTTAAAAATAACTGAACATTTTCGTTTTTTTAGATGTAACTCTGTACTCAGTAACAAAGATCCCCTCTCTAAAGCCTCTTATCTTTCACACATTTCTCAGTTTTTGTTCTTGGATCTTCCCATCAGGTATCTTTCACCACATCCTGATCTCCCACTAATTCAAAGTAGCTTAATGCCATCGAATGGTTAGAGTAGAACACCCTCACACTATTCCACTCTTCGAGACGGCACTCAGACACTCTACCGTGCTTGCCTACTATTGTGTTCGTAGGCACGTTTCAGCTCACCCAGCCTCGACACGCTTGCGCAAAACTCGTCCTCTCCTCCAAGGAGGCAGCGAGGACTCCGCCCGAGCAACGCACACGCTCGCGACCGCACGCGTCGATTTGGGTATCGCTGCCGCCCCCCACGACACCGGGACCTTGCGCTGCCGTGAAGAGCTCGGTCTGGAACCCTTAACCATTACACCCTCGTACTCGTTTGCCTCAAGGATTCGGCAAAAACAGAGCATGTTCTGTTACTTTATGGAGGACGGGGAATCTCCCTATAGCACTCGTTCTTGCCGTTCCGGCGTACCGTTCAGACAGTTCCCTTGTGAGTGAACCTGCCGTCCCTCACCAACACTTCTTGTAGGATGTGCCAGGGCTTACATACGGCGGCAGATTGTCGAAATGCTTGAAACAGTGGAGTTCATGAGGATGTAGCGCCGTTAGACATAAACCACTTCTCCCATGGGACCGCTCTAGAGACCCTTCAGCAAGTCGTTGGCTTCTGCTGTATAACTACTGCTGAAGGGATTACTGATTAATTTGCTATTTTTAGTGATTTTGAACATCCAATTTCTCTAATGCCCGTCTTTTTGTTTAAAATATAAGAATGAGAATCTGGAAATGCTGAATTTGTGGAATACACGAAATTGAACGCCGTAGAGTAGCGGCATTAGCAGGGCTTCCTATCGTTTCTGCTCGTTGCTTCTCGTGAATGTCTCTTTGGAGCAACCACGATTCAATGCTGTTAGGAAAATACATTTGTTCGCTTTCCAGTTAAGGCTCATTCCGTGGCTCAGTGAATCTCCGCGGTGTTATAGTAGTACTAGAAGAGGAAAAGATATGGACCCTCATCCGCTTGGAGGCGTTACTCCGTTAACGCTCGGTGCAATGCTCTAAAATCCAACGAAGCTGGGCGTTGAGTTGCTAGTTCGTGATCCAGGGTGCATTCCTTAGAGTCACTTATCTGCAGCCATCGTCAACGACATGTTTCCGCAGCTCGTCGGAAGCCAATGTACGCTGCTTCTGAAGAAGACATGGGCTTTGGTTCGTTCGACTGCAACGAGATGACCGACGCTGTTGCGCTCCATCGCTACAACACCGTCCAGCTGAGCCGGAGCAGTGAGGAGAACAGCATCTCCACTCCGGTTCGTTTACCTTGCAGAAGTCTCCGCTCTGTAGGCTGCATAATTCTCGGCCTTCCCAGAGTGTGGAGAACCTGGTGTCGACCTGCTTCTCAATTCCACGCACAGTCAGCATCCCCAGCAACGGTGTGGAACACAAAGTGCTGGTTGCAGTAGTAAGTCGCTTTGAGTTCTACGAGAGGACAGTTGTACAAGAAAAAACGCTCTTCAGTCGGTTCATCTTACTAAGTCTACACTGAGTGAATACATTGCCGTAGAAATCATAGGTCAGTTTAGTTCGACCTGACCTGCTCCTTCGTGCACGAGTGTGTGCCCTCCCGCTGCTCTTCCGCTTTTCTCTCGGCAGTGATCACGAATACAACTCCCTTCGCACTTCCACCAGGGGATGCAGCTGTCTACCTCAATAACGGTTTTGTGACGAAGGTGTGACTGCCAAGAACGACTGTGATGACTCCCACCACACGGCGCAACCCTTTCCAGGCACATCTACGGACAGTGGCACCTGGCGACGAGTTCCGCTGCTCACTCGGGGTCGACTCGTCCATCAAGGTCGAGTGCAAATCTCCGACTGTCAGTCATGAGCAGGTGGTCGTTTACCATGTTAGAGTGGATTGATCTGGCCATCACATCCCTCTGCTGCAGGTTGGCTTCATGTCTAAAAGCACGTTGATGACTCACGAGCAGTGCATCTCACTCCGCAACGCCAAAGTGATGCAATCAGTGCAGGTGACAGTGAGGGAGCAGATACCAAAGTCGACGGACGAAAAGATCAAGGTGAGTACTGGCCCCCAGTTCAGTTCTTCCAGCATCAGCTGCTCCAGATGGGCTCGGCTATTACATTGTGCAGAAGGATGAGGCACTGTACGATCCTACTATATATAAGCGAGAACAGACGTTTGTCTGTGGGTGAGTGAGTGTGTGTGTTTCTTTGCACAGAAGTGCTGAAGGAGTGTGTTGGGAGGAAGTATGGGCAGGGGGGGGGGGGGGGTTGTAGTTCTCACCAGTTCTCAACTGTTGTAGTTGTCGACAGGAGTCCATGTTCAGACGACATGTCACCAATGTCGCGCAAAGAACGTTCAGGTTGAGAAGAGGTGTCACCGATGTCGCGCAAGAGGTGTTCGGATTCAGACGACGTGTCACTGATGTCGCCCAAAGTAGGTCCGGCTTGAGAAGACGTCACCGACGTCGTTCATCAGGTGGCTGGGTTCAGAAGAGGCGTCACCGATGTCGCAAAAGGCCTGTCCGGATTCAGACGACGTGTCACCGATGTCGCGCCAGGGTTCCGGATTCACACGACGTGTCAACGATGTCACGCAAAGCACGTCCGGCTTGAGAAGACATGACACCGACGTCGCTAATCAGGTGCCTGGATTCAGAAGAGGTGTCACCGATGTCGCGAAAGGCCTGTCCGGATTCAGACGACGTGTCACCGATGTCGCGCCAGGGTTCCAGATTCAGACGACGTGTCACCGATGTCGCGCGAGGATTCCGGATTCAGACGACGTGTTACCAGTGAAGGTGGGACCAGTAATGGGGGACCGGTAAGGGGGATCCAGTGAAGGGGAAACGGTGAAGGAGGAGAGAGGGGTCCAGTGAAAGGGGGGGGGGACCTGTGAAGGAAGGGGAGGATCCAGTGAAGGAGGGAGCGGTAGAATGTTGACCAGTGAAGCGGGGACCAGGTAAAGGGGGACCGGAAAAGGGTTGATGAATAAAAGACGGACCAGTGAGGGTTGGGCCAGTAATGGGGATCGGTGAAGGATAGGATGACCAGCGAAGAAGGGACCAGTAAAGGGAAGTCCAGTGAAGGTGGGATCAGTAGTAGGGACCGACGAAGTGGGAGGGGGGCCAGTGAAGGGTGAACTGGAAAAGGGCTGACAATAAAGGGGAACCAGTGATAAGGGACCAGTTAAGAGGGGTCTAGTGAAGGTGATAGACTTGTTTTGCCCTATTCCGCTATACCACTCTATATGTATAGCAAAACCAGTTTTTTAATGAATGAGAGAAGGCCCAAAGAAGAGAAAAGACGTTCGGGGTGTTCTATTCTCCGGGTTTTGGGCGAAACCCCAACCAGTCGTTTGGCGGCCGGCAGGCCGTTGAACGTCTGGTTTTTGAACAACAGAGTCCTCAGAATAAACGGACTATTCGACAGTGAAAATCCAAAGGAAATTTTTTGAGCGAATTGATGTAACGACTGTTTGAAATTTGTTGGAGATGATTTATTCACTAAGAAGTCCCTGCTATGGGCACCTTCTACAAATACAGTGAAGGGAGCCAGTAATCCTTACGGCTCCGTTTGAAGCGTCTGTCTGTTCTACGCCGTTCTAGACGTGAGCGTCTGTCCTAGAGAATGCCGATTCTATTATTTCCTTAGAAGACTCGCCTGGCATGTCTTTGCTGGTCCTGCAGACATCAACGCAGCCTCTATTCTTTTCGTTGTCGTGTCTCCATCCATGTGTTCTTGCTACTCAAACCTGGTAGCGTTGGCAAGAGACTTGATTCACTCCCAGACGAAATGTCAGTTTGGTTGTCGTCCGACGTGCGTATCGCCCCATCTTGCAGGTCGTCTCCCATGATGACCCTCGACGTCCCTCGGCATCCACTCCTGTGTTCACTTTGTCCGTCGGTCGTCTTTCTTCTTACGATATGACGAACCTATCGGCATTCAGCCTCCACACATAATCGGCGGACGAAACGAAGATGAGACCTTCTCCCCATGTCAGAGCTACGAAGTGCAGTTCGGTGTTGAGTTCGCAGGTTGTACTTCAGAAGACGTCGCTCTGGCGCTATGGGCGTGGTCCTTAGCGGCTTAGACGTGGCAGCAGCGTCGGCCCATGTCTCCGCCGTGTAACAAAGCGCCGGGAGAACACTGTTCTGGCTAGCTTCGCTGGCGACTGACGTTGGACGTGCGGGCCCGACGACGGACGCTGGTGTAGTACAATACGAAAGATGAGCTGAATAGAAGGCGAAGAGCTGCATAGGCCGCATTCGGATTTCCTACGGAGACTACAGACCACCTAGATAGACTGGGACCTACTCTCCTCAACTATTCTCCCGGCGCTCTGTTAGACGGAGACGGGCCGACGCTGCTGCCACATCTAAGCCGCTAAGGACCACTCCCACAGCGCCAGAGCGATGTCTTCTGAAGTACAACCTGCGAACTCAACACCGATCTGCACTTCGTTGCTCTGACATGGGGAGAATGTCTCATCTTCGTATTACCCAGCCGATTATGTGTGGAAGGCTGAATGCCGATAGGCTGGTCATATCGTAAGAAGGCAAGACGACCGACGGACAAAGAGAGCACAGGAGTGGATGCCGAGGGGCGCCGAGCGTCATCGTGGGAGACCACCTAGAAGATGGGACGATACGCTCGTCGGACAGCTGACCAAACTGACACTTCGTCTGGGAATGAATCAAGTCTCTCGTCAACGCTACCAGGTTTGAACAGCAACAGAAATTCGTCCATCCAAAATCAGTGAGGTTCCGAGTTGAAAGCCACTTTCGATTTTGTATGACCACCATGTATGTCGCTTTTACAGCGTTATTGTCCCGCATTTTTTGGAAAGCTCTCACAAGGGAAGGGTCTGAAGCGTACGTCTGAACGGGGGTAGCGAGTCATATAGAGGGAATCCTCACCCCTCAATTAGTATGCAAATGTGTTTATTTTTCGCCATGTCGTAAAACCCAAGGGATCAAAATGGGATACGACGCAGCACGCGTTTGGGGTCTTGTACGTCCGCGATGCCTCTGCAACCGGTGGCTTGGAGCGCAGGTGGTAGAGGTCTGACTCACGTGGGAGAGGTCGGGGGTTTGGATCCTCTGCGCTGCTGCGTTTTTGCATTTCAACTGATCGGTTGAGATTTGGGGGGTTCTGACGTCTATATCATTTTCAGACGTTTTCTGCGCATTTTTCCAGCTGCACGCTGTGGTATTCAACATGGTGATGTATAAATGTTCAACACCAGTGAAACACAGGTACAAAGTGCATGAAGCAGCACTGGGCACAATACGGGCAGCGTATAAAGGTTACAGGATCTCATAGTTTGTTTCCATACATGGAACAATGACCTCAGGAAGAAATATCCCCTCGGATTTTCAAAAGGGCATTGTACAGCTGGAAAAATGCGCAGAAAACGTCTGAAAATGGTATAGACGTCAGAACCCCCCAAATCTCAACCGATCAGTTGAAATGCAAAAATGCAGCAGCGCAAAGGAGCCAAATCGCCGACCTCTCTCGCATGAGTCAACCCTCTACCCACCTGCGCTCCGAGCCAATGGCTGCAGAAGCATCGCGGGCGTAGAAGACCACAAACCCGTGCTGCGCCGTTTCCCATAGGGACCCCTACTCCTTGGGTTTAACGACTTGGCAAAAAATAAACACATTTTGAAACCAATCGAGGGATGAGGATTCTCCCTATATGACTCGCTCCCCCCGTTTACATAGACATACGCTTCAGACCCTTCCCTCAGAGGAGAATTCAGTCCGTATATGAGAGCAGCCCAGAAATATTTTCCAGCAGTTCATGAGCTCTAACTGACCAATTCTTCACTATTTGATGGTTGTTCCTAGTGGGATTGGCATTAGACATTGGATCCGACGCCGAGTTGGATAATTCAGATCCGCTAATTTTTCAAGCCCTGGTTAAAAGGATTGCTCGAAGAATGGGTTTTTAAAATCTGGATCTTAAGGCGATCCCACGGATCTCCCTCGATAGAGAGCCTTCGGGCTCTCTTGTTAAGAGGGATCTCGGGCCGCTTGTCGCAGGGCCACGTGGCGCGTCCCCGGGTTGTGGATAGGAGAATGAAACGCGAACCAAATGCGACCGTGTACTGCCCAGAGACGCAGGTGGGATGCAGGAGATGGACTCCTTGCTATTGCTGTGTCGAGTCGACGCGTTCCTTGTGCATGGGAGCGGCATGTTCATGCACAGTGGGTGTGGATGTGTCCTTGACTGTGCGGATTGTAACTGTGTCGGCTCGGCCAAAAGTTTGCACTCGGTAGACTGGGAGTACATGTAAGGCGATTCGAGGCTGCTTTAAGTCTCGCCCCGTCCCTTCGGGCAGTCTGGCTGGCTGCCCGGAGTTCTTCGCCCGCAGAGCCCGACTAGCTACCCGTGTGTACTCCAGTCGAAAACAGCAGCACTAAAGGGCGTCATTCCCCTGACCCCGAAAGAGCCCCCATTTCTGCAGCGATGGGAAGGACGAGTACGGAGAGGCTGCTAAAATCTCAGGGCCTAACCAGGCTGCGCAAATTGAGAAGGACTAGGATGACGATCTGTACTTACAACGCACGCACGCTTGCATCGGAAGCATCCGTCGAGGACCTGATGATGCAAGCCAGGAAGATCAAGTACGACGTCATCGGACTGACCGAGACGAGAAGACACCACCCCCTACACGCCTCCTACGACTCCGGAGAAGAACTATTCTCCGGAACATGTGACAGCAGGAGAGTAGGCGGCGTTGGTGTCCTCGTCAACACGCACTTGGCCATGAACATCGATTCGTACGAGTCTCTGACAACCCAAATCGGACGTCTGCGACTGAAGCGATGTGGATCCGTGCCAGCTTTGACTGTATTCGTTGCGTGTGCCCCAACATCCGACTACGACGACGAAGAGGTCGAAGCCTTCTACGTGGAGCTGGAGAAGTTCTATAAGGAAGATCACACCTTCTACAAGGTGATTGCGGCGACTTCAATGCCAAGATCGGACCGCGAAGGTCGCCGGAAGAACTTCACATGGGAACCCACGGTTTGGAGCGGAACGAGCTAGGTGAAAGGCTGTCTGAGCTTATCATGTCGACCAAGACCATCCATGGAAACTCACAGTTCCAGAAGCATCCCTCCCTATTATGGACCTAGCAATCTCCCGGTGGCCAGTTCCACAACGAGATCGACCACATCATCTTCTATCGCAAGTATTGCCTGACCGACGTTTCCTTTGTCCCCAAGTTCTACACGGGATCGGACCACCGCCTCCTTCGCGCGAGGTTCCGCTTTTCGCGTCAAGGAGAGAAGGCCGCGAAGTTCAGGAAGAGAACTCCCAGAACGACCATCAACTGGGAGCTTTACACCTCTCTTTCCGGCCTTTGGGAAGATACCGTTATGGACAACATCGACGAGGAGTACGACCACTTCGTGCACCATCTCCGCGATAGTGCTAAGGGAGCCGAGAGCTTGAAGACCACTAAGAGACGCCTGTCTCCGGAAACTCTCGAGTTGATACGCCAGCGTGGAGCAGCACGAGCGTCAGGCAACTACCAGCTGACGACCGAGCTTGCGAAGCTATGCAGAGCGGCGATAAAGGAAGATCTTAAGGAGAGAAGGGCGGAAGTGTTGGCTGAAGCAGCAGAGGCAGGGCTGAGCATCCGCAATGCCCGCCGGAACTTCGCCAACTTCAAGACCAAGATGACCGCTCACCGACGTCCTGACGGAACCGTCACCTCTTCCAGAAGGACCATGGAGAAGGTCATCCACGACTTCTACTCCGATCTCTTCGATAGCCTTGTCCACCTGCCCCCACGCCATCTTCCGCAGGATGGATATGTCGTCCCTCTGTTCTCCCTTCCAAGATCCGACACGCCATCTCGTCGGTGAAGAAACGTACAGCACCCGGCCCCGACAGGATCAGGCCCGAACACCTGAAGATCCTCCCGCCAGCGCTCATCAATACTCTGGCGTGGCTCTTCTCGCGCTACCTGTCGGAGTGCAAGGTTCCATCTCAGTGAAAGACCAGCAAGACCGCCTTGCTGTACAAGAAGGGAGACGTGCACGACATTGGCAACTATCGCCCGATCTGCCTGTTGTCCGTAGTCTACAAACTGTTTATTCGAGTGATCCTGAATAGGATTAGCAGAACGCTGGACGAAGGACAGCCATGCGAGCAAGCAGGATTTCGGAGAGGACTCAGAACGTTCGACCACATACACACCATTACGATGTTCATCGAAGTGTCGCGAGAGTACAAGCTGCCGCTGTGCCTTACGTTCATCGACCTGAAGAAGGCATTCGACTCCGTCGAAACTGAAGCGATCATCGACGCCCTGCTCACTCAGGGTGTTCCTACTCAGTACATCAGAGTCCTTCGAGAGCTGTACTGTGGATTCACGACCAAGATCTCACCATTCTACAACGACGTCGTCATCGACGTAAAGAGAGGCGTTCGGCAAGGGGATACCCGAAGCTCTTCAGCGCCATCTTCGAGAACGTCATGCGCGAACCAGAATGGGAAGACATGGGAGTGAAGATCGACGGCCGGCAGCTGCACCATCTTCGCTTCGCTGACGACATCGTGCTCATAACACGGAGCATCAGCCAGGCGGAGCGAATGCTGGCCGACTTCGATCGTGTATGTGGGAAC
The DNA here is from genome assembly GCA_947396885.1 of Heligmosomoides polygyrus polygyrus. Classification (NCBI taxonomy): domain Eukaryota; kingdom Metazoa; phylum Nematoda; class Chromadorea; order Rhabditida; family Heligmosomidae; genus Heligmosomoides; species Heligmosomoides polygyrus. Next base: position 53,596,088 of record OX377201.1, on the reverse strand, counting down.
GTTGGACTGCAGCTGAACCTTACGAAGACGCTGTTCATGAGGAACTGACAAGTTTCTGATGCCCCACTCTCGCTCAACGGAACGAACATCTCCGAATGCTCTATCTATGTGTATCTGGGTCGCAAGTCAATATGGCCAACGACCTAGCGCCAGAGCTAAGCAGGAGGAAACGAGCGGCTTTCAAGAGCGTCGAAGAAGTCGCGAAGAAGACGAAGAACGTTCGACTCCGTGCCCACCTATTCGACTCCACTGTTCCTCCTGCCCTAACATACGCCTCAGATACCTGGGCTATACGAAAGCAGGAAGAACACGCGATCAGCGTCGCGCAGCGTGGAATCGAGAGGACGATGCTCGGAGTGACACGACTCACGCAAGTGAGAGAAGGCCTCCGGAGTTCCGAGCTTCGCCGACGTTCGAAAATCAGAGACGCTGTCGCATGGGCCAAGTCATCGAAATTTAGGTGGGCCGGCCACGTAATGCGCTTCGCAGACACCCGCTGGACGAGAGCCGTCGCCGGCTGGATTCCGCGGGATGTCAAGAGAACACCAGGACGCCCACCAACGCGTTGGTCGGATTTCTTCGTGAAAGCCCTGAATGACCGCTATGACGCTGTTCGTGTCCCTCGAGCGAGGAGGATCCATTGGAGCACTCTGGCACGCCACAGGGACGAATGGAGACGCTCCTGGCGCCCGCTCGAGCAAGTCGATAATCAACGGGACGACAGGTGATACAATTGAAGGCGATTCAGCTAGAGGTGATTTTCACCTGGTCAAGTTCTCGGATAGTTTAGATAACCAATTTTTGATCAGAAATGTGATATCCTATCCGATTGTAATATCCTATTCGGATATCCGATGTGAGATGCAAAATTAAATCAGTTATTTGGACCCGAAAATTCTTTTTGCTAATCCTTCTCTTACCTCAATCATCCCAGGATGTGTAGCGGGATTTCCAAAAATGCCTATGTGCTCATAATCATTTTAACCGGGTTTGAAAAAATGACGGATTCGAAGCATCGGAATCGGCGTCGGATCCAATGTCTAATTGACAGTGATATACCAAGTCTAACGGTTTACACCCTAAATGAAACAGTTGAGGATGAACGAAGTTATCATCATTTGAAATTAGATGTCAAAAGCTGCGGAAACTTTCGATTCGACCCAATAGATAAGGATGATAAATGATTGAAAAATATTAATTACTAATTAAATATATTAAATTTGAAAAGATTACATACACAAAAAAAATTTACATAAAACTGCCAGCCTGCGAGCGCTGGCGGTGTACCTGAAGCTGTCAAAACTAAGAATTGACGGTGACATATTTAGTGAGGAAGCCGTCGAATCGAAGTACTCCTTTTTCTTTCCTACATCTTTCAGGGAGTGTGGTGTTAGGCACAGTTGGGATGTGAGCTCGTTCCTTGAGGAAGCTTTCATTCGTAACGATGAGCACGGCTAGATTGGGAATACAGCTCCCCAGCACGTATTGCTCCCTTGCTTCTCACTAGCATTATCATTACTCGTTAATGATATCACCCGTGGGATGAACAGTACATTTTTGCTCTCGCCATCAGATGCGGAGGGCGCGAGTGCAGGTGTCTATCTTACGCTTGGGTTCCCTGCTCTCCCCTGCTGAAGCGCAGGAAAAGATAGAGCGGAGCGCGGAAAGGAACTACAGAGTGTGGCAGTTTGAGCACGGCTGGGTAGATGGGCCACATCCCGGAGTTCTCTCGCCCACTTCCTTCTTCTCCTCCGAGTTTGCGGAAGAGAACGCAGAACGCAAGCTTAAGACACCACAGCCACCTATTTGAAGCTGCTTCTGTTTGAAGGTGATCTGGTTTTCGGAAGTGGTGTGCAGCATAGAGCAGTGCTATTGTTGCGTGCATAAGCTAGTGTTTTGTGACATTCATGTGTTTACGTGATTGTTACAGCCCTTCTTCCACAAAGATTAACAGCTCCCATACCACACTGACTTAAGCGGATTCGAATAGAGCATCGAACGTAGGTGGACTGATTCTTGCGAAGGCATCCGTGTGCCTAGCCTGGAACCTTTTGTCGACGGTTAAATCAAGTGGGAAATCGTGCAGGAAATGAGACAGCTTGCCTGTGTTCCACCTATCTACCTTACTATTTCGCGAAACATCAAATACTAAGGACACATTGAGCATAAGATATAGCTCGAAACGTATTTTTCTTCTATGTGCGTTCGGCAAACTAGTCTTTCTACGTCAGAAACAATCCGGCAGGAAACAATAACGCAAACATCATGAACCCATGCATTCGATAGAGGAATGCCTTCAGGCTACCTAAATCTTCAATCATTCACTACCACAAGGCTGACAGCAACACAGTGACTAGAGCAAACAAGAAGAATTGAAAGTTTCTCGTCGCTAAACTCTCCAACAAGATGTCCTAAGGTGAGGCCTGTGGCGTTCTTGGAGGCGTCTCAAGCAATTAACGGCGACCCGAAAAATGTTTCCGTCCATCGTCGTAAGTAAACAGCGCGACGACTCACGTCAACCTGGCGTGAAGAGGAAATTTGCTTGGAGTAGACCAATCTCGTGAAGAACAAGAACCAAGTTGTACGAAAACTCCGCGATGGCGGGCTTGTGGCTGAAAAATCTACTGTACTGCGCGTCGATTTTGCTCAAATTACGGAAAGCAACGTGTATTGTATGTGCGTCACTGTCTCAGAAGTTCGTTTGCTCCAGGTCTGCGTTGTGTCGCCGGATATTCGTGTGAAGAACGGGGAAGCCAAACTGAACAAGGACCACAATCTGGAATGGACCATCGTTCTAGCTCCAGGCCAGCACAGGGATCTCACTGTCAAGTACACCGTCGAACATCCTGCCTCTGAATCCGTTTCCTTCAAATTAACATAGCAATAACGTAGTAGACAGATCTTATTGTTAGGCATAGACGTTCGCAAAGTTATCATGCTTTCTTGTGTGACTCTAAGTCGGGGATATGTATGTATGTCCTTCCACAAAGCTTCGTCTCCTACACAGTGTCAGGCATCCAAGTCTAGTTACCTAGACTTGACCTTTGTTTAGTTTCTAGCATTATTAGCCATACGAAAGACAAATATGATTCTCTCTAGACTTCAGAGGATACCAGCAAACCAGGCCTGCTTCCAAGCTGGATCCTGCTGTCTGGTTTGCGCTATTTTACCGTAATCATATTTTCCCTCTGCACATTAAATCACTCACAGCATGACGGTTTCCAGTGTTTCCTATAAAAGTTGCTGTTTATCTAATTTATCAGGCTGTCCGGAAAGTTTCGAGAATTTTTGATGCATCCAAATAAACTGACATATCTTCTGACAGGTTCTGCGTCATATCATGTTACTAAACCTACCTATAGATCATAGCGTTCTCATCTGAACCCCATTCAATACAGTCGCCTTCTCCGCTACATTATGAAAATCCGTCAGACTTATCATGTCCAGTCGAACTGACTACCGCATCATTTTGCTTTGATGCTTTCTTTCCGTGTTCAACTCAACCGAGACCCATCAGCAGGTTGTGTCGTTGATGAGTCCCGAGTCCCCCTCCACTGCTACCGCCGGTTCGATCGATTTGCCAAAGGAGACTTCTCCCTCGACGATGCTGGTCGATCCGGACGTCCTCAATCGAGACGTACAACGGTCGTCCTCGCGCCTGTTCGAGCTGATCCGGCTAAGTCTGTATGAGATATAGAGAAGAAGACGGACACTCCTAAATTCGCCGTCCATGATATCCTTACTCGATCCGGTCTCGTGGCGAAGTGTCTTCATAACGCACCTCACAATCTGACAATCACACGTGTGAAGGTCTGTTCTTCTCTACTCTCCTTTTACTGAACGACGGCATCGTCTGAGACGATAATGGCCATGGCTGAGAAGTGGATAACGTACAGCAACCCGGATAGAGAGCTACAGTGGCTGCCTTGCGATAAAGGCCCACAGCCCATCCCAAAGAGAGATATCCACGGCAAGAAGCACCTGCTCTCATTGTACTACTGTAACAACGGTGTCCTTTACTACGAGGTCCTGCCGGCTGGGCGGTCTCGATTGACGCCAAACTCGTCTCTTCACAACTGCTCGAGATGAAGTCCAGGTTACCCGCTGACCACATGTTCAAGGGCAAGATTCATCTTCTGATTGGTAATGCGAGGCCTCACTTCGCAAAGACTACCCAGAGCCAGCTAGAGAAGCTGAACATTGTGTGGCTACTATACATTGGATCCAATCGAAAATCTTCGAATAATTGGATGATTCGGATAACGCTATTTTGCGAACCCCAGATTTTTGGATGATTCGGACAACGGCGATTTTGCGGACCCCGAATTTTTGGATGATTCGTACAGGGTTATCCAAATCGGATATCCGAAAATGATCCATTCGGATCCAATGTATAGTGGCTATCCCATCCACCTCACTCCCCGGATCTCCCTCCCTGTGATTTCCACGCTTTTCACAGTCTCGTGCACTTCTGCCGTGGACGGCAGTTTCACAACAACGACGACATCGCGCGCGCAGTCGTCGAATGGGCAACGTTACGCCCTGATTCTTTCTGGAAAACATTTGTCTCCCTGCCCGAACGATGGAGGAAGGTTGCGGTCACCAAGGGATCATTGTTGGTTGACTGATCTTTTGTTCAGTTGAAGGTTAAATACAATAAAAGTTCTGAATTTTTTTTTCAAAACTTTCCGGATACTCTAACATTATTTCCTTTACATCGAACGAGTTACTCACGGAGTTTTCGAATTGAACATTTCCATTTTCTGCAGGTATTTCGTCTTTTATTACTGAAAGCTTGCCACTATCTTGGTTCCGATGAAATATGTTGAGCGTGCGTACGCCTCATTAAAGATTTATTGATTTCTCTTGTGAATGCATTCCATTTAAACAGAAACGGAACCCCAAGTTCAACTTCGATGAATCTTGGGTTGGTGTTGTTAAACTGTTAGTGTCTTCTTGTTATAGCCGTTGACCGTGACTGTTGTCCTCTCTTATTGGGCTCGTTTTTGCGAGTTCAGCATCGTCAGAGCGTAGAATAGTCAGAAACATCTACAACACTACCAGCCCAACCATCATTTCATAGTATCACCTGTATCACCTGTCGTCCCGTTGATCATCGACTTGCTCGAGCGGGCGCCAGCAGCGTCTCCATTCGTCCCTGTCGCGTGCCAGAGTGGTCCAATGGATCCTCCTCGCTCGAGGGACACGAAAAGCGTCATATCGGTCGTTCAGGGCTTTCACGAAGAAGTCCGACCAACGCGTTGGTGGGCGTCCTGGTGTTCTTTTGACATCCCGCGGAATCCAATCTGTGACGGCTCTCGTCCAGCGGGTGTCTGCGAATCGCATTACGTGGCCGGCCCACCTAATTTTCGACGACTTGGCCCATGCGACAGCGTCTCTGATCTTCGAACGTCGGCGAAGCTCGGAACTCCGGAGACCTTCTCTCACTTGCGTGAGTCGTGTCACTCCGAGCATCGTCCTCTCGATTCCACGCTGCGCGACGCTGATCGCGTGCTCATCCTGCTTTCGTATAGCCCAGGTCTCTGAGGCGTATGTTAGGGCAGGAAGAACAGTGGAGTCGAATAGGTGGGCACGGAGTCGGACGTTCTTCGTTTTCTTCACGACTTCTTCGACGCTCTTGAAAGCTCCCCAAGCCGCTCGTTTCCTTCTGCTCAGCTCTGGTGCTAGGTCGTTGGTCATGTTGACTTCGCGACCCAGATACACATAGCTGGAGCATTCGGAGATGTTCGTTCCGTTGAGCGAGAATGGGGCATCAGAACCCATCCGTTCTTCATGAACATCGTCTTCGTAAGATTCAGCTGCAGTCCAACGCTTCCACATACACGATCGAAGTCGGCCAGCATTCGTTCCGCCTGACTGATGCTCGGGGTTATGAGCACGATGTCGTCAGCGAAGCGAAGATGGTGCAGTTGCCGGCCGTCGACCTTCACTCCCATGTCTTCCCATTCTAGTTCGCGCATGACGTTTTCGAGGGTGGCGCTGAAGAGCTTCGGGGATATGGTATCCCCTTGTCGAACCCCTCTCTTCACGTCAATGACGACGTCGTTGTAGAATGGTGAGATCTTGGTCGTGAATCCACTGTACAGCTCTCGAAGGACTCTGATGTACTGAGTAGGAACGCCCTGGGTGAGCAGGGCTTCCATGACCGCTTCAGTCTCGACGGAGTCGAATGCCTTCTTCAGGTCAATGAACGTAAGGCACAGCGGCAGCTTGTACTCTCGCGACACTTCGATGAGCTTCGTAATGGTGTGTATGTGGTCGATCGTGCTGAATCCTCTCCGAAATCCTGCTTGTTCGCATGGCTGTCCTTCGTCCAGCGTTCTACTAATCCTATTCAGGATGACTCGAGTGAACAGCTTGTAGACTACGGACAACAGGCAGATCGGGCGATAGTTGCCAATGTCGTGCACGTCTCCCTTCTTGTACAGCAAAACGGTCTTGCTGGTCTTCCACTGAGATGGAACCTTGCATTCGGACAGGTAGCGTGTGAAGAGCCGCGCCAGGGTGTTGATGAGCGCTGGCGGGAGGTTCTTCAGGTGTTCAGTTCTGATCCTGTCAGAACCGGGTGCTGTACGTTTCTTCACCGACGAGATGGCGTGTCGGATCTCGGAAGGGAGAACAGAGGGAACGACGTATCCATCCTGCGGAAGATGGCATGGGGGCAGGTGGACGTGGCTATCGAAGAGATCGGAGTAGAAGTCGTGGATGACTTTCTCCATGGTCCTTCTGGAAGAGGTGGTGGTTCCGTCAGGACGTCGGAGAGCGGTCATCTTGGTCTTGAAGTTGGCGAAGTTCCGGCGGGCATTGCGAATGCTCAGCCCTGCCTCTGCTGCTTCAGCCAACACTTCCGCCCTTCTCTCCTTGAGATCTTCCTTTATCGCCGCTCTGCATAGCTTTGCAAGCTCGGACGTCAGTTGGTAGTTGCCTGACGCTCGTGCTGCTCCACGCTGGCGTATCAGCTCGAGAGTTTCCGGAGACAGGCGTCTCTTGGTGGTCTTCAAGCTCTCGGCTCCCTTAGCACTACGTGGAGATGGTGCACGAAGCGATCGTGTTCCTCGTCGACGTTGTCCATGACGGCATCTTCCCAAAGGCCGACAAGAGAGGTGTAGAGATCCCAGTTGATGGTCGTTCTGGGATTCCTCTTCTTGAACTTCGCGGCCTTCTCTCCTTGACGCGAAAAGCGGAACCTCGCGCGAAGGAGGCGGTGGTCCGATCCCGTGTAGAACTTGGGGACAACGGAGACATCGGTCAGGCAATACTTGCGATTGAAGATGATGTGGTCGATCTCGTTGTGGAACTGGCCACCGGGGGATTCCCAGGTCCATCGTAGGGAGGGAGGCTTCTGGAACTGCGAGTTTCCATGGATGGTCTTGGTTGACATGATAAACTCAGACAGCCTTTCACCTTGCTCGTTCCACTCCAAACCGTGGGTTCCGATGTGAAGTTCTTCCGGCGACCTTCGTGGCCCGATCTTGGCGTTGAAGTCGCCGACGATCACCTTGTAGAAGGTGTGATCTTCCTTATAGAACTTCTCCAGCTCCACGTAGAAGGCCTCGACGTCTTCGTCGTCGTAGTCGGATGTTGGGGCATACGCGACGAACACAGTCAAGGCTGGCACGGAGCCACATCGCTTCAGTCGCAGACGTCCGATTCGGCTAGTCAGAGACTCGTACGAATCGATGTTCATGGCCAAGTGCGTGTTGACGAGGACACCAACGCCGCCTACTCCCCTGCTGTCGCATGTTCCGAGGAACAGTTCTTCTCCGGAGTCGTAGGCGGCGTGTAGGGGGTGGTGTCTTCTCGTCTCGGTCAGTCCGATGACGTCGTACTTGATCTTCCTGGCTTGCATCATCAGGTCCTCGACGGATGCTTCGGACGCAAGCGTGCGGGCGTTGTAAGTACAGATCGTCATCCTAGTCCTTCTCAGTTTGCGCAGCCTGGTTAGGCCCTGAGATTTTAGCAGCCTCTCCGTACTCGTCCTTCCCATCGCTGCAGAAATGGGGGCTCTTTCGGGGTCAGGGGAATGAGGCCCTTTAGTGCTGCTGTGTTTGACTGGAATACAACACGGGTAGCTAGTCAGGCTCTGTCGTGCGGGCGACATTTCATAGTAGGAAGTCGAAAATAGAAACACGATCTGACGCCTCAGTTTCCAATGGACGGCTAACTTTTGAGATGGATGCCGAGGAGGACCACCTAAACAGATGGACTCAGGCGTGGGTGAACGAGCATCAGCCCCCGAGTTCACCCGACTCATTTACCCTGTGGATACGATCATGGAGATCGAAACTCTCAGAGCTCTGCGAAGGGTGCCAGCTCTAGGGTTACCAACAGGACTCCTTCTAACGTCCTGCGTGCCGATATGTCACTGTTGCGCTAAAATTAACACAGACACCTCTTATAACGCGCCTCCATGGTATCGGACCATGTGTTCCCACAAGTATTGATACTGCCTTTTCTAGGACCATCCAAAAGCTCCTCTACTCTGCACGAAGGGGTCTTCCTGTTTCCCCTATGCAATTTCCCCACATTGATTACATGACATCAGATAGACAGTAGCAGATATCAAACACCTTCTTCCCATTAGGGAAGAGTATGCAGGATGGAAACCTATCATAGATACGGTATCCGCACTTAATTTGCCTGAGAAGAAAGGCACGTGGAAGGGTATTTTCGCGCGTTTTCCTCTCGCGAACAGCGTGGCTGCAGCGTGCGTCTCGTACGCCGTTATTGTGCTGGATATCCATGACTTTTTCCTATATTAAGGGACATATCCATCGAGAACAGTTTTTGTTTACTGAGACTGATGTGGCTGTTCGAAACACATTATTAATGACACCCTTCTTGGCACTTGTGAGGTGAATAGATTTGTAGTGACTGATGATGTTTTTCAACCAGACTTGTCGGTACCACCGAGTTTGATACTTCAATGAGTAAGGTGGACCCGGAGGTTGAGTAAAGCAAGCCAACCTTCTGTAGTTTTTTTTCCATGTGGGCCTTATGTTGGTTCAACGGACTGTTGGTTCAGCTCGATTCAAGCGTCCATCTCATTCTGGGTAGAGCACGCTATAAAGCAACCAGGCGTTCAGCGGCCTGCGGCCGCCAAACGTCTGGTTGGGGCTTCGCCCCAAGCCCTGCCAATAAAACACCTCGATCGCCTTCTTTTCTTCTTTAGGCCTTCTTACTTCCAGCGCAGTAAAAAAACCAGTAGAATAGAATAGTATAGCGAGATTTGCTAGAGCAGAATCTTGAAAAGTGCTGCTCTATGAATACCGCGCAACCTCTATCTCACGTACAAGGTTTTTTCTCCAAAGTACCCATTCTGCAAGGTGAGAAAGAGATCACGGAACTCCCAATTGGAAGTACTTAATCTGCAGAAACATAAATAAAATCCATCAGTATTGGTTGACTGTCGATACCACTTATTGTCCCGACAATAATACTCTTCTGATTCCTTTGTACCTGTAGTCGTTCTCCTTGCCTCCCCCCCCCCCCCCCCGTCAATGGCCTCCCCTCCCCTTACCCATGTGCCGGCAGAGAAGCATGGAGGGAGTTAAATGCATGCTCGTTACACGAGGCTTTTAAAAAGCCTTCTGAAAACACAACGCATTTGCATAACGTGTCTCGGCATACGTGGCATAACTACTGTGGCACATCTTCAGAAACCCGACACACGTTGGACGATATTGAGAGGAAATACTGGTCCCCCTTACTGGTTCCTACTTTACTGCCCCCTCCCCCTTCAATAGGGTTTCCTACCTCGGACATGAAAGCCACAGCTAACATGGGAGCCAGTCGCTGTCCCAAAGAAAGCCCTTTAACCTGTCTGTAGTACTATCCTGACCATTTGAATACACTATACATCATTTATTTATTTATTGCTGCACCTAATGTGCGCCATAGAAAACAAACAAACAAAGGAAACATGGTGACGATCAAATAGATGAGCCGATCAATTGAAAATGTGAAATATAGAGGGATTTTTGTATCGAAGATAGGGGTGCAGAGATATCTTTCAAAAAATTGATCACGATGGTTCGCCGTAACATGAGTGTATGGGCATGCGATTGTCATGGGTAAATCTGAAGCGGCACTATTACGCTTTCGCAACTCCTAGATCATTACTCATGGTCGAGAAGGGGTAGAAAAAATACACCCAAACTTTGCCTCAGGGGCGCTGATCACGAATATAATATCCACTTTTGAAATTTCGGCCGATTGCGGTAGTTTAGCAGTAGTCTGTATGCGATCCCGTAGTAAACCTTGAGGGCCACTAGCTCTTTGAGTTCAAGAACTTTGCAAAAGTAGAACCTACTTTCCTACTATGTGAAGGGTGGAAATTCTCATGGTGGCTTTTCATTTTCGCCGTTCAGACATACGCCTGAGACAGTTCCCTGGTCAGAAAGAAAGGTAGGTTTCTGTGACGAACACAAGGTCAGGCCTATTATTCACTAGTAGTGTATGGAGATCAGGGGTGCACATTTAACGTTTAACGATTTAACGAATTTAACGAATTAACGGCATTTTTCGGTAAAATCTGGCTTAACGATTTAACGGGAATTTTTAGAAATTTAACGGATTTTTTAACGGACGTTTTTCTCAGTGAGTTTATCACCTCTCATCCCCCCGATTAGGACTGCTCTTGAAGAAACTATTGTTGTCAGCAAGAATATTTTAATATTTTCATGAATTTGTTTGGCTTTTTGGAAATAATGCGTTTTGGGGCACGTGTAGAGCAGTCGAAGGAGATGCTCGCGTGCACCCGATACCAGTTTCCCGCTCAGGCCACCAAACCCTCCATCCCTCCAGTGTCGGAGAATTGATACCAGAGTTGTCTGGGAAGGAAAGGGCGCTGACTTGTTCATCGGCTGGCTACCGCAAGTCATTTTACGGCCCAATACGCAATCAAATCGCCTTCAGGATATCCCTTAGAAGTAGAATGCGTGGAGCATCCCAAAGGGGATTGAGTAACGCCGTCCTTTATCCTTATCCTTCAATGCATTTTGGAGCTAGAAATTTCTTCGCCAAGCCAGCAAGCACGTCAACGAAACCACTAAGTACTGATCTAACCCCTCATAAGATATGCCTCTCCTCACTTGGCGTTGTTTGTCCCAGAATACGTTTGCCAGCCACCTAGAACAGTGGAGACGGAGATAATGTTTTCGGCTGCTGGACGTATTTAAAGATTTTAGAAAAATGCTAATAACAAAAATTAGAAAAGCTATTTATCGCGAACGTTAACACGTTGATGACGTGTCACACCTTTTCGGCAGTGTGGGACGGTGTGACACGATGCCGCATCATGGTCCCGACGTTGCAAAAAAATGGATTGGTCCCACACACCAAGCACTTGAAAATCATGTGTTTGACAACGCGTTAACATGCCACTGATGGGCTTTCATGCCACGGATGGGCTTTTAATTGTATTTTTTATTAACTCTTTCTGCACTATGGGCGCGTGTAGCGCAGTCGGAGGAGGCGCGACTGTCGCGTGCACCCGATACCAGATTCCTGGTCCGGATTTCCCGCCCAGGCCAACCAAGCCTTCCATCCCTCCGGGGTCGGTGAATTGGTAATAGACTTGTCTGGGAAGGATAGAGCACTGACTTGTTCATTGGCTGGCCAAATACACATTCATGTCGCCTCCACGACATCCCGTAGAAGTAGAATGCGCTAGCGCATCCCAGAAGGGATTGAGTAACGCCGTCCTTTATCCTTATCCTTTCTGCACTAGCGGGCTGGTGCCCGCATCGAGATTGTATATGCTCGTAGAACAGTCACACAGAACAGTTTCGCAAAGAACTAGGAAAGGAGGGAAGGGGGAATCCGGGTTGTGCCTGATGACACATTTTAAGATGCCCTGTCGGTGGTCATCATCAATGATAAATCCATAGCTGTTCTTACTCCACAACTATGAGTAATTTTTTGCTGAGAGCTTCTCTATTTTTTATGTTTGTTGATGTTCAATTGATTAATTTACATTGTAGTATTACACTACATTCCTTGAACTTTAGCTGTTGATCTCTTGAAGTTGAAACGTAGAAGGTTTTCCTCGATTTTTTCACTTGAAATAATGATTTGCAGCTAATGGCGTTTTTTAACGAAATTTAACGATTTACCGGAAATTTAACGAAAATTTTCCGTTAAAAAATTTCGTTAAAAAAATTTAACGCACAGAATTTTGTGTGCACCCCTGATGGAGATGTTCCATCTTAGTAACTAAACTGTGAGCGTTTAGTGAGTAACACTTCAGGTGGCTACCATGCAGGCCTACATGTTTCATGATCTCCTAGGTAGCTCGGATACTCCCTTCAGCTCAGCGCGATACACGAGACGGTTAGCTGTGCCTCATTAAACCCCAGCGCCATCAATTTGTAGTCACGCTTTCTTTCCTCAGTTGCCATACTTCGTCGTATGAATAAATGAGGGAATCCACAACTACGAAGAAGGCGAGCGTTCGCGAGAGCACGACGGCAATGGGAGACGGACGGCAAAACGACCTCGACAACGAGTGGACGTTGAGGAGCAATCCTTCCTATTCTAACGACCCCAACGGAACACAGTCTACATTTGGAACGTCCAAGACCCGAGAGACACCGCATTCAAGCGCTTTCTGCCTCTTCAGCATGTCTGGAGTAGACTCTTCAAGCTCACAAATAACTATAATTCTTCCGCGCTTGTCGTTATTTGTCACTTCAGAAAATTCTTGGGAGATTCTTCGAGCTGCTGCCATTATTAGCTGGGTCTTTGTTCATTTAGATGGCTTTGCGCACAGTTCAGCTGCCTACATTCCACCAAATTCATTCAGATTTTGGAATTGAAATCTGGATTCTGGGGCACGAGGTTCAAACGTCGGCGCGCAAGCCCTTGAGGCATTCTGGATATATTCTAGGAATCCCGAGATCAACCAGACGAGGGAATGACTGTCTACAACACGCGCTCTCAAGCTGTACCTCATTCTCGAATTCGAATCTGGGGTAGATGCTGTCCTGTCCCGCTGTCCCTCTTTACCCTCTGCGGCTTCCGCTGGTCCTTCGTGCACTATGGTGAGGTACGGTACTTGGATTCTCTCTATTGCTCAGACTTTCAAAAATTTTACATTGAATTTGGTAGGTTTGAGGATGCTTGGCGCGAATTGATTTGACCCTTTCAGGCTCTGAAGAAGGCGATCTAGCCGAAACTTTAGTCAATAAAGCCCATTAACAACCTGGCGACGAGGTTAGCAACTCTATAAATGAATTTATTCTCGTTGTCTAACCTATTCTCCGCTCCTTTGGTCTCCTGATAATTGGGATGTTCTCCATCTATGGCTGGTGCAAACGGCGTCAATCCTGTTTTCCCTTACTCCACCGTGCAACAACCACGTAGCCTTGTGGATGCGACGGTGCTGGAAGTATGTGCTGCCGATGCAGAGAATGTTGTAGCTGCAAAAGGTGCTGTGTCGGCTTCCATTCCTATTTGCGCCGCTGGTCGACGTAAACGGTCTATAACTTTCTTCAGCTCTGCCTGATCGCTGCCCAATAGACATCGCATCCGACGCTGATTTTCCGGATAATCGGATGATTCGGATAAGGTTAATTTTGAAAATCCTGGATTTTCGGATGATTCAGATAAGGATGATTTTCGATTGGCCGATTTTCGGATGATTCAGGTAAACGGTTTTCCATCGGATCGGATATCGGACTCGGATAACATCCGGCAATGGAGTAGTAGTAATAATAACAATAATAGAGAGGCGAACAACTTCTTTAGTATGGAGTGAATTAGAGGAGTACATAAGTTTTTAGAATCTTTAAGAAATGATCGCCAACGAAAGCTAATAAATTCGTCAAAACTAGGATTAATAGGAAATAGCCAAACCTGATGACACAAAAAGACCTCAGACGGCATTAGGTGGCATTGGAAGAGGGGGAGAGTGGTCATTTTGTAACACTGCTACATACCTCATGTGGTAACCCACGTAATTAGGAATCTTTTGCCGAAGTGGCACGATGTATAGTTCTGCATGGTCGCGCTGGACAAATTCTGAAGTAGCTGGATGTTCGTCTGCTACCGAACACAGGTAAACCAATCCCGCGCAAACCCTTCTTGAGTCATCAACCGTCGAAAGGAGGGTGATAAATGCTAGACATAACACATATGTAACACTGCAATACGTCCTCGAAGGAATTACTACATGATTTCAAAAAAAAATTGCGGAAGATCACGTGGGATCTGGAAGCAACCCACGCCAAATAATTACGTTCGCTCCGAAAACGTCCGACTATCCACCAGCAGGTGCGTAACTGCGATTTACGACATTTTTGGCGTAACTCGTAAATCTTGACCTTTGATGAACAAACACACAGATCAAGTACTCTCATTATTAATCTGCGCACAACATATAAGAGTTCAACATTCAGATCTGCGTCTATGTGTGGGTTGTGAAATACTTACTTACTTTGATGGTCCTTTTGTCGGTCGGAGGTCTTCTCAGCGAGGACCACAACTCTCCCGGACCGCTCGATCTCTGGCAGCTTGCATCCAGTGAGGCAGACTTCGCTCTCTGAAAGATCTTGAAAATGAGTCTGCCCATCGCGTTGGCGGTCGTCCCAGTGGCCTCCTATGGTCTCTTGGGAGCCATTCTGTGACAGGGACGCTCCATCTATCGTCCTTTCGTCGATGCAGGTGTAAGGCCCAGCTATATTTGGAGTTCTTCATGTACTGCAGCAATATGGTCGGCGAAACGAAGGTTGCTGACCCGTTTGCCGTCTACAAGGTGGCATTTATCGTCCCAGTTCAAGTCCTTCATGGCATCCTGGAGTGCCGCTGTGAATAGCTGAGGAGAATTCGTGTCTCCCTGCCGTACTCCTTTCCCGAAAGGAATTTTAAGCTTTCGAAGAACTGGATGGTAGTCGATGTGTTCGAGAAGCATTCGTTCAGAAGTCGGATGTAGGGCGATAGTATACCAGCATGCACAACCGCGCTCAGAATGGCGTTGATTTCCACAGAGTCGAACGCTTTCCGATAATCCACGAAGACAAGGACAAGCGGGATGTGGTATTCGGGTCTCCTTTTGATGAGTTGTGAGACAGTCTGAATATGATCCATGCAGGAGAGATCCTTGTGAAGCCCTGCTTACTCCACTGGCAGACACTCATCCAAGCAACGCTCCATACGATTGAGCAGTATCTTGGTGAGGATCTTGTACACAACAGAGAGAAGACTGATGGGTCGGTTGATTGTTAATAGTTAACAGCTAATAATGTCCTCCTGCTGACTTGTTTTAAAGATTAGAACCATTTTCGATCCCTTCCATGAGTCCGGAATCCTATCAAGACGACGATAGTGGTTGAAGTGCTTGGCAAGAACTGAGCAGACAGCACTGCCACCCGCACGAAGGAGATCAGCAGAAAAATGCCGTCCGCCCCGGAAGCAGTGTCCGAGCCAAACAGCATTTCTGCTGATCACCTTCGTGGGTTGTGAAATGACATATATATATATATATATATATATATATATATATATATATATATATATATATATATATATATATATATATTACCAGACGTAGAGTGGCCAAACGTCTGGCTGGGAGCCTCTCCACCAATCCCATACAA
The DNA here is from genome assembly GCA_947396885.1 of Heligmosomoides polygyrus polygyrus. Taxonomy (NCBI): domain Eukaryota; kingdom Metazoa; phylum Nematoda; class Chromadorea; order Rhabditida; family Heligmosomidae; genus Heligmosomoides; species Heligmosomoides polygyrus. The sequence continues at coordinate 53,580,471 of OX377201.1, read as the reverse complement.
AACAGCATCTTGATGGTTATTCTTTTCAACTTTGATCCTTCTTCGCTTTAGTTCGGCAAGAAGTGGTCCAAAATAAGAGAATAAGACCGTAGGATTTCATATGATGCTGTTTTCGAAACAGATTCTATGAAGTCCCTACGAGATGAAGAAGTACTGTCCACCCTCGATCACATTATGCGATTTATACTCCCAAATGTCGTCTCGGCTCTGTGGAGTCAAAAACACAGAGTTGCTCTCATTATTATAAAAGGGCGTGAGATTCCGCCCGGAAGTGTCTAATCTGCACAAGAATAGATAAAATCAATCGATATTGTCCGCAGATCGATACTGTTCGGTGTCCGGTTGCACATACATGCAACCGATTTTATAACGCTAATTCCCCCAACTGTGAATAGATACATATACACAGGCGCGTTCCCGCTACTTCGTAGGGTAGAGGATGACGGGATGGCTCGCCTTCCGAATCCGGCCGTTCGTTGCGCAACGTCTACATCATCTGTTTTGAATTAGGAAATACAGATGATGTAGACGTTAGGATGCTAGTTAAACGATGTGTATAGCACTTCTTCTAGAATCATACGGTGCGATCATACGATTGTAGGAAGTCTGTGAAGCGCCTTCTGAATCCGAGTTCTTGTTACTCGACGTCTGTAGCACTTTGTATGAGCATAGATGCCCGCTGCACCATACCTGTGATACGTCTTCTGAATCTCGACGCACGTTGAATAACTTCTGCGACAGGTTTTTAATCAAGACGCACGTTGGACGGAGCCTGTGCCAGGTCTTCCGAATCCCGATGCCCATTGGACAATGCATGTGGCATGTCATCTGGATCACGGCACTCGGTGCATAATACTCATCTGTACCCTGCATAATACTCACCTGTCCCCTGGCGTTGTCCACTAACTTGGGTGATCTAGTGCCAAGATTATGAAGTCGCTGACAATCGCCCATGGTTAAGCCTAAAAAAACAGTCGCCTGGCGTATGCCACAGTGTCCAAGACACATGTGTTGGATAGTACCATCGCCCTTCATGCGCCACACTTTAAGAATCTATATGCACCAGATCCATTTAAAGTACAGCGCTATTTTTAAAATTATGTCGAACGCTGATTGTACTCATAACAACATACGTCTAGAAGAGATTAGGAATAGTACTAAGGAGGCAGGATAAAATCAAGAAAAACATACGACATCAATTCTCTTAGCTAGCGCGACTTTTACAAAGCCTCACAAGCCCCGGCCAATAGACAGTCCACGCCCGTAATATTTCTAAAAGGGTTGGAACCAACCTACATTTATGTCCGAACAAGATGCAAGGCTTAACTTGCAAGTTGTTGGAATTCAACCAGAACTTAATATTCGTTCGGTTTCGCTATATTGCAAGTTGAGGTTTATCCGATTTTTATCCGATTTTATCCGAATCGTTGGATTTTTGATTATCTCTCCGGATGACACAGATGAAGGTGATTCACCTGGTATTCTTCCCTTGTCGGTTCACCACTGGAGTAGAACACACCAGCGTTGTGTAAGAGATTTCGTGTAGGCTGCCTTAAAAGCTGACCTCCAACCCGAGCCACTTTGCGCCTCCAGAGCAAATGACATTAAGACTCCATCGAGCAACTACCCATTGAACAGTGAGTTGCTTGTGCACCATGAAGCCTTGCTATAAAATGACTACGAGACTTCATACAAGAACTCGCTCGAGCTCTAAAAGAAATCTTGCCAAATGATTGCAAAATCTACCCCGAAAACGTCAGATTATCAACGCTCCTGAGTCCCGCAGCAGGGCTCGTTAACATCCTTTTTTCCGATTTTGTCCGAATCATCGCATTTTTCGAAACCCTAGATCTTCGGATAATTCAGATAATGCCATTTTCGGCCGAGATGGGTTTTTGGATAAACCGAAACCGGATAAATTCGGCCGGATATCCGAAAATGCATGATTCGGATTCCATCTCTACTGTCCAGTTTAGCGTTGAAGTCGCCCATTGAAATCTTCATCTACCGTTTGTTGCGCAGGTTCGTTTTCATTTTCATTTTCAAATCCTCTGCATCTCGCTGATTCCATGTATGTCAAGGCGGTAGTTGAGTCGGACAGGTCTAGTGTCTAACTGTCTTCGTGGTAATCCTTCCGATTACTGTAGGTGGAATCGGGTCCGATATCCAGCCTACTATGGTTCCGATGCCGGAGCAACGAGCAGGAAGTACAATTTATTACGGTAAAAATCAGAATGATACAATTAAGACAAGGACAAGGAGCAAAAAGGAGACTAGAGGAGAGCTAAGCCAAGACTGAACCTAGTTGCTTAGATCTGGGGCCGTATGCTATTCACGCCCGACTCGGGGACGGGGACGGCGCGAAAAATCGATGGCGCATGATGTGCATAGCGAGGATGTGGGCGGAGACCGCCTCATACCCGGCCGGGGACGGTTGGGGAGAGAATAGCATACGGTCCCTGGGGGCTTTTATGGACTCTCCTGGAGGCGTGTCTACCGTGTGCTCCTCGGACTCTCCGTCCGGTACGGTTTTATGGCTGTGGGGTCGTCGCTGGCATATCCGCAGGAGCAGGTCGTAAACCTCCCCTGGATACGTTCCGCCACCTCATGCTCTTAACGAACACTAGCAGAATACACCGGTCCCGGTATATTCCACATGGGGGCCCTCAGAGAAACAAGCGCTTCCACTGCGCTAAAAAAATCATCATGAGCAACGACCTCCGTCACTCGCGTCTCAATGAGCGGTTCCGCTCACTCTTTGGTGGGAAAGCACAAGAGCACTGCAGTTCATCTGCCCACCGCAGACTGAACCTTCTACACAGTTACAGCGACGACCTCCGTCGCTTTTAGATCAGCGGGTCCGCTCGCACTTTCCAAAGGAAAGTTTAAAAGACTGGCCTCTATAATGCACGAGTCTACTGCAGTTCGCCTGCATTGCTTTCTGAGCAGTTAATCGACGACATCCGTCGCTTTTTAGGGAGCGGCTCCGCTCACGCTTTCCGAAAAAAATGCAACTCAGTGGTCTCTGAGGCACCAGCGTCATCTACTAACCGTAGATCAAACTTGCACTGGTCATAAGTTGGTATGGTTCCATACCAGCTTAAAGTCATCTATCCGACGACATTTAACTTCTCCTTCCCCAGTCATCATACAGGGTAATGGTGCTTATAAGACGATCCAAAAAGGGATTGAAAAAAACATGATAATATTACAATGTAACGTTCGTGCGTTTATCAAGCACTTGCGTTTTAGTCACAACAGCGAAAATAAGGACAACTATTAAAAGGATGGGGTGAAACTGGGCAGCTTTAGAAGACTCCTCATTGTTTCGTCGCTAGCGCGTTCATCGCGTCGTCGCATCCCTTCTTTCGTCTTGGCATGTCCCCAGTAGGCGTAGTCAGCATCTTCGTTTGTTGGCAGTGTAAGACTAGAATTATAGAAGCAAATTACACTGAGATTTTTCATCGTATAAGAACCCATTCTGTTCTTCCTCCGGCACTTTCGGCGCCTAATTTTTTCCATTTCTGGATCCTTACCACTACCATTCCAAGCTGGTAAGAAGCTAGCCTTCCGTTCTTTCGCATAGCCAAACCTCTTCCGATCTTGGTGATACTCGCTTGCGCCGCACGGCTTGCCTGCAGCACATCGCTGCTTCTGTCGAAAGCGTTCCTTGCCTCGAACACTCTTGCACCAACCTTCAAGTTGATCGATAGCAGAAATTCCGTCTGCAGCACTCGATGTGCGGCTGTCGCCTGCAACATTTACCCCATCCCGGGTGTTACGACTTTTCTCCACATCTCGAACCTTATTTGGACATTTTGACGCCATGTGTCCAAAATGTCCACAGCCGTAGCATTTCGGTGAGGTTTTTGCCGAACACTGACCACCCAACTGGTGCAGAATTTCGGTTGCCCTCTCGAGATGGGATTCTCCTGTATCGATCGCGCTCCGATCGATACCTTTTTCTGAAGAATTGTGACCATCAGTCACGTTTTCAAAGTCTACCTGTACCTTTTCCAGTCGCATCGCTACTCGCTTAACCTCTTCATACACTTGGCCCTCTTCCGCATCCAGCGCGGCCCTCATGTAATAGGAACTCTGCCAGTGCTGAAGGCAAGAGTACAACTTGGAACCTCTAATGAAATCCCACTCCACACTGGGGTGGATCTTTCTAGAAAGGTCTTCCATGCGGCAGCAAAAAACTACCAGGGACTCATCTTCTTCCTTGCATAGGTTTTCCCAAGCCTTAATATTGCTTAAGCGCTCACATGGGTTTTTTTGTTTTTGTTTGTTTTTGTTTGTTTTTGTTTTTTTGTTTTTTTTTCATTTTTAGCGCTCCCACTACATCAAAATATGTTCCTTCTCGAATATTTTGCGGCAAACCCTTAAAAATTGAAAGCGCAGTTCCTGCAAGGTGGTTCACCAATATATCGCGCCTATCTGGGTCCGACCATATCGTGGTAGGAAACTTTACTTCTAGCCCTCTCAAAAAGTCGCTTAGCGAATTTTTGCCATCATATTTTGGGACACTGGCTATACTCTGAGCCTTAAAAACCTCCCGAAATATGGCTAACATATCGCCTACTTGATCCGTAGCGATATGCTCTCTGCTCCATTCCGAGCAGGTCACTGACTCACTAGTCACTGGTCCTTGAAAGGAACCCAGCGAGGACAAACGCGAAGAGGCGCGAGACTTTTCCATAAGCTCGCAACATGCCCCAGCGTTCATGGGGTGGGACGTGATCCGTCCCTTAACAGAACCTCTTACTCGACTGCTTACCAGCGAAGTATATTGGCTGCGGACCGCACGCCATTCTTTTGTTCTGCACCCCGCCTCAACTGCACCAACTTGTACCCGGCTGGCTCCAGCCTTTGAGTGCAGTGTTTCAGCTGGCACGCTCTTAACCTTTTCCTGTAACAGTCTCAACTGATTGCTATGGCGCTCCGCCATTTTGTCCTTTTCCGACAACTCATGCTCAAGATGTGACTCCACATTTACTATGTGATTCTGCAATTCCAGAACTTCATCACACTTAGCAATTACTGTTTCTTTTAACTTGGTCTATTTCGCATCCCAAAATCAATGCCAACTCGCACAATGCTTGGCTATGCGCACTTACCATCGGCAAGAAGTCGCGCAGATCATCGGGAGTCATCCCAACTTCATTAAAAAATGAGATCTCCAAAGCATGTGCCTCCACTCCTATGCGCTTATCCACTTTTCCTACTGTGTTTTCTACAGTACCTCTAACGGCTTCCAAAATCTTTGCTCGCTTTGAGCGAGCCAAATTTCTGATTTGGTCATCTAGCGCGTTACCCAACCGTTTTAGGATATTCCCGAATGAAACATTCAAATCCTCTGACTGACAGCTCACTCCAAGCTGGAACCAGTCCTCCGGCGGTTGTGGAGCATTCTCGCCTACAAAATCCATGACGACTCCCTCTGTGGATCCGGCCGAACTATAGCTGGACATTTTCAACAGACCTTGAAACCGAAACTTGGATCCAAGTTACCGGCGTGGCCCCCAAGTCGGACAGGTCTAGTGTCTAACTGTCTTCGTGGTAATCCTTCCGATTACTGTAGGTGGAATCGGGTCCGGTATCCAGCCCACTATGGTTCCGATGCCGGAGCAACGAGCAGGAAGTACAATTTATTACGGTAGAAATCAGAATGATACAATTAAGACAAAGACAAGGAGCAAAAAGGAGACTAGAGGAGAGTTAAGCCAAGACTGAACCTAGTTGCTTAGATCTGGGGGCTTTTATGGACTCTCCTGGAGGCGTGTCTACCGTGTGGTCCTCGGACTCTCCATCCGGTACGGTTTTATGGCTGTGGGGTCGTCGCTGGCATATCCGCAGGAGCAGGTCGTAAACCTCCCCTGGATACGTTCCGCCACCTCGTGCTCTTAACGAACACTAGCAGAATACACCGGTTCCGGTATATTCCACAGTTGTGGAATTCCCGTAGTAGCTGAGCGAGTCACACTGTTTGAACAGAATGCGAACATCACAAGTGTCAAAACGGGTTGGTGCTTTAGGTGAAAATTTGCAGCTAGAATTAGGGAAACTCTCACAAAGCTAGCATCCGACATTTGCAGTTTCAACAGAAGTTTTCATCGTTTCTCCAGCTAAAAGATTTTACGAAGACGGGTCGCTAGCTCGTCGTCCAACCCTCCTTTTTTCATTCCTGTTTGGGACCGGCAACGGCGGTGTCAAGTGTGTGGATGAACGGTGTTAATCTTTTTTGTGGTATGCGTTTCTACTGGGATATCGTGGGATATTGATAGCGAATTTGGCCTACATAACGAATGGTCAGCCGATGAACAAATCATAACTGGATGACTGATTAGTTATGGTACGGAACGGAACGGAACGGAAGAACCTAAAACGGCCGAAAACCGGAATTCGGAACACGGAAACGGAAATTCCGCACATCCCTGATCAGTATTATCAATCGTTTGTGTTGCCGGTTCCCTCTCAGACTTAATCGATCGAGGCGGGTGTTGCGTCTTTAGCTCAGACTTCGATCAGGCAATCAATATCCTATTATATAACCAAAGAACACCCACTTGATGAGGTGTCGCAAGACGTCACCACAGCTATGACGAGCCGCCGCTGCCGGATTTAGACAACGCGTCAAGCGTTGCGGAAGAGGTCTGGGCCGCGGCACGGCTCAGACCCCATGATCTGTGACGGAAGATGTCGATGCGCCTTATCGTTCGCTTCTGCTTTAAGCGTTGCTAACGTGTACTTCTTCCTTTAGCTCCCTACACATTAGCAACAATACGGTGAAGGTCGCTCAGACATTCAGTGCCGTTCGATATTGTATATCGTTTGAGCGGCTGGGTGTTGCGTGGTTTTGATGGCCGACGGAAAGTCGATCGAACATATATCGGCCGACATTATTGATCGTTTGAGCGATGAAGGTCGCTCAGACATATATCGATCGATATTATCGATCGTTTCAGTGATGCTACCGTTTCTCTCTCATACCTCATCGATCGGGGTGGGTGTTGCGTGATTGTGTTGGAGCTATCGAAGGTCGCTCAGACGTTTAATATCGATCGATATCGTCGGCGTTATCGGTTTTCTCCCCGACCTAACTGATCCGAGTTGGTATTTGATGATTGAGTGACTATGATGGCTTACGGAAAGGCTTACTGCATGGAGAAGTTTTGATCAGACAGTCAATATCGATCGATACTATTGATAATTATGCTACTGGTTTTCTCTCGACCTACCCAAACGGGGTGAGAGTTGCGTGATTGGGTTTATTTATTTATTTATTTATTACATGTTACATTCACATGTGAGAATAAATAAGGGAAATAACAGTGTAACACAGAACCAAGAAAGAAAACTAAACAACAGCAGCATTTACTATAACATTAGAATGAAGGTAAAACCAATGATAGAGTGAAAAGAGCTAGATATGCGGAATCTCATGAATAGGCTAAATGCATGAAGAATCCCGCTTGCACAGCCTATGATATTCTGCTCCCGCCGTGTGAATGAAGAAAGGCATTCTCACTGAAGTCTTGGTCAGGGGTAGAAGAATCTTCTGGATCTCGTCTCTGGTAGAGGAATTACGCGTGATGAAGAAAGAACCACTGAGACGAACACGACCAGTCACAATTTTTTGTACCATTGCTAAATCCATGATTTTTGTTCTGCATTCCAGAGTTGATAGCCCTAAGACTACATTACGTTGAGTACCACCGGGTATGCTTCTATAGTCAAAATTGCCAGTTCTTAAAAGTTTTCCTTGTGAAATTAAATTTTACTCCTTCCAACTGGTTAATCAGCTTCTCCTTCTTTGGATCAAACATGGTAGTGCCATATTCCAAGATAGGTCTAATATAAGTTGTATACGCCTTGAGTAGGACCTTGGGATTTTTGGTGTATAAGCAGCGAAAGAGCTAGTACAATTTCGCGTGGGCCTTGATCACAATGTTATTACAGTGACTATCAAACTCAAGCTTATTGTTATATGAGAATCCCACATCAGTTACCTCAGTAACAACCGATAGTTCATGCCCATCGAGGAAGTAAGCTGACCGGTCAGGATTGATCCCCAGATGCATTTGCTTAGTTTTGGTTTGAGAAATGGGAAGTTCCCAAGTTTTAGACCAAATTAAGACAGCATCAAGAGCTTTCTGCATCCGCTCACAAGAAGAGGGAGATGAGATACTGGTGAAAATCTTTACATCGTCCGCAAACATTCTGCATGAGACACCAAATGGCTTGATCACCCACGGGATATCATAGTTGTAGATGCTGAAAAGAATGGGTGCCAGTACAGTGCCTTGAGGTACTCCACTGGGAGCAGGACACGCTTTGAAATAGGCCCCGTTAACAACTACTTGAAAGGACCTATCTTTAAGGTATGCTTGAATCCAGCTGATAATTCTAGGATGTATTCCTACGATTTGGAATTTGACTAGTAACTTGTTGTGGGACACCTTGTCAAAGGCTTTTGCATAATCTAGGTATATGATATCTACTCCCAACTTTCTTTCAAGGGAAGCGGTCCATTCATTTAAGCACTCCAACATCCGAGTTTCCGTCGATTTACCCCTGGTGAACCCATGCTGCTCCTCCGGGATGATTGAGTTAAGAGTTAAATGGGAAATAATTCTTTCCTTAAGAATTTTTCATATACCCGAGCAAACAGAGATGTCAAACTTATGGGCCTAATTTGAGGAAAGATGCGAAGCTGAGGATTTGGGAATAGGGATGATATAAGCATGCCTCCACCTAGCCGGCACATCAGCATGCATGAAACTTAATTGTAAATCAGCTCTAAAGGGAAAGCAATGTACGGGGCCACTTTCTTTACAAAGGTAAAACTTAAGTGATCCGGGTTGGTGCTGGAAGTTGTTGCAGAATTCGATTAAATTCTAAGTATTTGAGAGCTGGTAAATCAGGCCGAATCATGCATAACCGGAAATTCAGGAGAATTTGCAAACGTACCGTCTGGGAAAGGATCACAGTGCGAGAATAGATTTTGCAACAGTGATCAGCGAGGAAATCTGCCATGTTCTGTTCATTTAGTACTCTTTCACCGTTATCGGAGACCAGTGAAGTGATCCTACTATTTCTTTTCAACCTTCAACTCAAGAATTTGTAGAATTTTGCTTGGTTTCCCGAATTAATAACCTTCTTCTCCACTGATGCGTAGTATTTCACAAGTTTCTTAGAGGATTTGTCGTTGAGCCTGTATAGATAGCCAGACTATCAGTAGTAGGGTCTCTATTCACCTCTAGCCAGGCGTACTCATTCATCTTAGCAAGGGAGCACATATAGCGAGGTAGGTATTGACCGCACTACCCGGAATAGCTGATAGAGGTACATCAAGGAAAATAGCTTGGTTCAGAACATGGAGAAATAGTTCATACATCTCATCAGCACTAAATAACTGTCCCAGGGATCCGATCCAGTCTACATCCATAAGGAATTTCGCTATGGACTGCGTTGGTCGACGGAAACGCTTCACAGCGATTGGGGCACTTTGATCAAGCAGTCAATATCGATCGGTATTATCGACTTTTTAACCCGATACTAAATTTCTCTCAGATGCATTGAAGGAAGGAAAATCAAATAGAGACCGAAAATCCCACAATATACAAAGGAGGATGGCATGAGTCACTTTCCGTGTGCTGGTGCTTCTTCAATAGTAAAAACAAAGCTCCCACCCATCCCTCCCCCAATTTTTCGACTACACCAGGCTCGAATATAATTCTTGCCATATGTCTCCTCAAAATTAGCTGCCAATGTCATAATCAGGAAGACGCTCTTTTTGATTTGGAAATTGTTCACTTTGATCTCAAGAGCATATATACTTCGCGCGCTGGATTACTAAGCTACTTCTACCTGTCCAGGTCCTCCAATTTTAACCGGTGGACCAGGACAGGTCAGCGAAGGAAGTTCGTCGGACCTACGCTCGGCTCGACTACGCTTTCAACCAAGTATTCCCCCAGGTCCCAATTTTCGGCAATGCTTTGACCAATTTCCATAGCTGTATGCAGAGGAGGACAGTATTTTTGTCCCAAGTCACCTGTTCCGAAGATCGTCACACGTCGTGGCATAAAGCACGGCAACTGGACGGAAACGGACAAGCGTTCGATTAGGTTTGACGAGCTGCAATAGGTTGTGAACACAACCCCAGACGAAGCAGGAGTGCTACGGGCATTTTCTTGAGTGCTATACAGGGATGTGAGTGATGCACAGCAATCTGTAGCAGGCGTGCGTTTCTACGTGTTCGACTGCGACGCTAGGGATGCTTCCTTACCCAGCGTTGGTTGCCGGCGAAGTCGGCGCTTGGAGAGTAAGGAACCCCATCTAGGTTTGGGTTGCGTTCCTAGCATGGCCCGCCATACCCGAAGCCGGCAAGCCTGGCGTGGCCCGCATGTCCAGCGTCAGTCGCCGGCGACGGAGACTGGTTTTAAATCTTTTGGCAAGAACAAACTGCAGTAAATTGTCAAATTCGGTTCAATGTTCGCACAAGATTAATAGCGTCCCTGCTGTTATCTAGCATGTTATATTTATATAATATATTTCTATTTCTAAGAAGACATCTGCTAATATTGTTGACAATAAATTCTCTATTAAATCCGTTATTTACAAGAATATTATGAAACTCTTTTATTTTGCCGTAAAACATTACAAGCTCTTGAAGACTGTAGAGACTATCACTGCGGAGAAGTACTGTTCCGAAATTGAAGTGATGCACCAGAAGTTGATTGAAAAAAGCCGGCGTTGCTCAATCGAAGAGAACCAATCCTACTGCATGAAGATGCGCGTCCGCACGTTTCAAAAATTGTTGCCCAGAAACTGGAAGAGTTCTTGGGATACGAAACTCTGCCACATCCAGCATATTCATCAAATTTGTCCCCTATCGACTTTCGTTTATTCAAGCATTTAGATCATGTGAAGGATAAAAAATTCAGCAACCAACATGATGTCGAAAATGACTTCTTATGTTTTATTATCTCTCGTAGTTCTGATTTTCAAAAGATGGAATGTCTAAGCTATTGTCGCATCGAGAAAAGTGTATTGATTGTAATCAGGGATGTGCGCACAGTTTCTGGAAAAAGCGGAAGACGAAAGATGGAACGGAAACGCCCAAAAATGACCGGATACCGGGATACGAACGCGGAAACGATAGTGACACATATTCGCCATTTTCTCGAAAGTGCATCCGAAACTGCGTCATAGGCGGCTTCTGTTGCACTTTTTCTTGCTCAGAACTTTGCCAGCAACAGAATCTTGTACAGATTAATGCTTATCGTCATCATAACATAACATGACAAAGCATGAATTCATAATATTGATATGATAACCTTTTAGCTATGGCTAGAGCAATAGACGAAAACAAATTCAGGGTCCTGTTTCACTATTTCTCACTATTTCAACATGCAGTCTCTCCGCCGTTTCCTGCGACGGGTTTCCGCTAACATTTTGTTGCAGTAATTTTTTGAACAGTTGATTTAACAGACTTATCCACTTTAGATTACTCACAGGTCAGCATTTAAAAACACACTCGGGTGAGGTCTAAAACTGGAGCAGTCACCTAGATGATTTTCCGACTATGAAAGACATTCCTCTCAACATTTTTAGACTCCTGTGGCATCATGGAGGACGTGATGACTGCACAGATATCTGCATACTCAAGATTAGCAGTTACATTCTAATCACCAAAACTATAACAGTAGTCAGAATTCATTCTGGGATCTAATGATAACTGGATGACTGATGTCATGGTAAGTCCACACTCTCGTAGCAATACTCAGTCTGTGCCAGCCTAGAAGGTCACTGATATGAAGGTGACACAGCTGGACAGTTCCTAGATGGTTGTCGAAGTAACAGATTTGTTTCGGAATTCAATAAGTCACCCTAGTCAATGAAAATAACAGCTCATGATAGATATTCGTGATGTTTCACTAAAAAATTGCATAACTCTATATGAATGAATATCACACCTAGTAAAATTAAAAATTGAAATGTACACCTTCTATCATCTGCACTGATGCAATGTTGGAGCAGACAAGCGCATGGCACAACCTTCACCCAACCCTCTGCTTCGTACTGCGCTATGTGCTTAGAAAGGTTTTGTAGTTATTTGTAACTAATAGATCAAGAATATTATTATTATTCAAATGTTCAGCACATTCTATTAGCATGCAATGCATACATAGCCCTTGCTGCCACATTGATTCTGCCCTTCACTCAAACGTTGCCACTTTTGAGTACTTTGTTTTGGTAGCCCTACCAATTTCAAGAATTTTAATAATACAGTTGTCAAACAGTAATTATCTCACAATTATATGAAGGAGCACTCGTTTTACTTAATAACCTGATTGTGTTCAACAGAAAACTAGTGCTGATCAGTATCCATTTCCGTTTTCGCGTTCCGGTCCAAAAACAGGTGGAACACGGAACGGAACGGTAGAGCTTAAAATGGCCGAAAAGCGGAATTCGGAACGCGGAAACGGAAATCCCGCACATCCCTGATTGTAATGGTGCTTATTTCGGTTAATAAAATTGCTTCCAAGCAAAGTTGTGATCTGTCAAAGTTTTCAGTTAGTCCATTTCATATGCAACGACCTAATACTATACTCAAGCAAGGGCTAAGAAACACCCTATAGGCCCTGGTAGGAAGCTCATAATCCTTGGGATTCGAATTTTATCCATCTCTTGTGCTGGACAATACAACCCGACAGTGAAGGATGTTCTACGATGAGCCGGTTCTGCACCGCCCTCCTCTGCAACTAATGCGACGTGTCCTCCGCCGCTACGCCGCGAGCGTTAGGACGACTTGTTTCTGGGAAACATTGCTTACATGCCCTTGCGGCTTGAGAATGTTGGCTAATGTGCTACCCACGCCGCATTTTCTTTCGTGATTGCAAAAAATGGTACTCTTAGGCCCCTGTTTGTTTGAAGTGGGAAGCACTCAACTGTTTGATGCTTGGCCTGTACAAGCCATTGCTCAGGTGACAAGTAAATCTATGGAAGTACCGTGGAATTAGGATATGTGGCGCATTCCCGACCGGTTTTACTGATCTCGGCTTTTAATCATTTTATCCGACGCAGATATTGAATTTCTAGTGCACAAACAAACAAAATCCAATGGTTTATGTATCTCCCGGTGAGGCTTCGTGAGGGAGCGCTAGGATGTGAGACACTATCGCAGTGAAAATCATTTTCTATACTCTCCCAAACGTATCATGTGCTCTAGTGAAGTCTTGTTGATAAAGGGTACTCACTGTGGAAGTTTCTTCCAGTAGGATAAAAACAAGCGGCGACAGTTATTCCGCACGCCATTGCAGGCGTTTTGAGACAAAATTTGACCACCGTTCTTTCAGTTTTGGGTACTTCCTACCCAAGTTTCATCCATTCTCCAGCTTTTCCGTTCCATCCTCCGCGAAGAAAGCAGCTCCAAGCCACCGCGGACCGGTGAAGTCGCCCCGTCGTATTCGACGTGTCCCACAGCACGTTTCGGAGGCCTTCCGGAGTCTGCCTGAGGTGTTGAAACATGTTGAAATCGTGAAAACAAGCAAGCAGTGCATGCAACCACCGCCCGCGGGGTAACGGCTGAGGAATAACGGCGATCTTTTTCCCGTAGGAACAGCACGCAGAATATGGTGTTCGTCGTTTAGATAAAACATGCATCTACACGCTCACCCGTAAAGCAGCCAACATCAGGACACTACACGGCACCATTATGATTCTACGTTGCACGGGGTCCGTACATGTTCGAGTAGCTAGAATCTTGCAGAAGTCTCTCACACCGTATCTCGTCTGATCGGAAAATATGAGATCGGAGAAGCGGCAACAGGCACATGTGTTCACCAGCATATGAACGATACGTCTGCGACACTCACTAGACCTATGTTACTTTACTTGAATGAACAGAATGAATTGGTGATTCTACGGAGTCGCCAATTCATGCAGTTCGGAATCTCCTTACTATTGCCGACAGAGTCACTGGCCGTAAAGTAAAACCGAATTGACAACCGAAAGCCAAGAACTCCTAAGACGCATAGTGAAACCATTACGTAGCAATCAGGAGGCATTTATTGACCATCTCTGGACAACTCAGGAATTGATACAATCTAACGGTAACATGCATTTTAATGAAGGTCGCACGGGGAACAGCTGGCATAACGAGGAACAAGAGCCGCAAAACATCAGCCCTCTTGCTTCCCACACCTTCTCGATATAGGCTTAAGAGCGAACATTTTCACTTTGTACATACCACTTGGGAAGCCGGTTTGGACATTTTCAGCAACAACTCTGAGTCCGGCTCTATCGAACAAATCCAGCACCAGCGCTTCCGGCCTGGTCCAACTGTAGTCTTCACAGTCAAATTCGGGCTCTTGTTGCGCAGAGAGGTTATCCTTGAACACTATGACGCCGTCATCGGTTAGACCATCCTGAAGTAGAACAACTCAATAGAAGAAATGACAAATCCGACGGTCACAGAATCTCGGCAATCATAGTGCACTGCTGCTGTAGGTGCAATTGAGCGTGAGGCCAGGAACTCCAGAACCTTTACTTCGAAAGACGCTCCTGCGTCAGAACCTGTTATGTAGAGGAACATTTGCTCAATCTATTCTAAACGCCATTTCCTCGTACACGATAATATTCGAAACTATATAAGGATACGACCAACAATGTTGCCACTACCATCATAGGTACTACCTGCCGTCCCGTTGATAATCACATTGCTACAGCGAGCGCCAGCGACGTCTCCATTCGTGTCTGTCGCGTTCCAGATTGCTCCAATGGATCCTTCTCACTCCAGTGAGACGAAGAGCGTCATATCGATCGCTCAACGCTTTCGCGGAGAAGTCCGACCAACGCGTTGCTGGGTGTCCTGTTTTCCTCTTGACAACCCGTGGAACCCAGCGGCTCTCGTCCAGCGAGTGTCTGTGAGACATATTACGTGACCAGCCTAGTTTTCGACGTATTGCCCCATGCGACAGCGTATCTGATCTTCGAAAGTCGACGAAGATCGGAACACCGGAGACGTTCGCTCACGCGTGCATCATGTCGCTCCTAGCATCGTCCTCTCGAATTCTCGCGGCACGAAGCTGATCGCATGTTTGTCCTGCTTTGGTATGGCCCAGGTCTCTGAGGCCTACGTTAACGCACGAAGAGATGGGCACGGAGGCACACATTCTTCGTCTTCTACGACGCTCTTGGAAGCGCTTCGTTAACACCCTCCAATGACAACTGCTATAGTGTACCGATTGAAGTGATTTATATCCGATGACAACGTTTTTAGCTTGGCGAAAGGGGGGTTGAGAGAACAGTTTCACAATGTATTCCCAAACCGTCAGGTTCTGAAGAAGGCGAGGACAACGATGCGTCAGCCGAAGTGAGGCCTACAAGAAATCTTGACCAAATGCTCACGCGCACACGCATGAAATATTCAAATAAATATGGGTGAGTACCAACTCTGACGGGAGCTTGAAACATACAATGCAACGTCGCAAAAACTTGACCATGTCGCTATCAGTCAAGTGTCCTGAACACCACTGAATCCAAATGAGATCAAAGTGGGAGCGATCGGGATGGAAATGCTGCAAGCCGAGTTGCACTCTAGTGACGTTTCCTTGCCCTGGAAACGGAGAGCAATGAGAAATCGTGCAACAACACAGCTAACAACCAGAACTGTAGATAACCTGCCTACGTACGAAACGCTTTTCTCCAGTAGCTCCGCGACAGGCTCCACCATTACGACGTTCTTAAACATGGGAAGAAGCAGGTGACGGGTTACCCGCCCGATACCTGCACCGCAGTCAGCAGCGTAGTTGCTATCAACAAGCAACTTCTGAAAATTGTTCAAACTTCTGATAAGAAAACAGGCACAACAAACATTAGCAGTAGTATGCTAATTTAAGCTTTGAGTGCGAAGAAAAGAAGCGACAGCCTGAAGATCGATTAGTAGGGAAAACATATCCGAAATAGCGTGGGCTTCAGGGAAGAAGGTCTGCGCAGCTGATTGGCCAATTATCTCAGGAACTGGACTGCAATACATCTGCGTGTCCCTGTGGCTGTTCAGACAAATACGGCGCCCAGTTTCACTGCTATGTTGTTACCATAGCATTATTCGCAAGCTATTCGGCAAAACAAGCGTTAAAGACAGCAAGTGCTCTCTAGAATTAGAAGAAGAACGTAACGATGAAATATGCAGTACGCAGAATCACAGCCTATCTTTTGCTTTGCTGTTACTGAAACCGCTCAGATGAGAGTTATTCCCGCTCACTACTAATCAAGCAGCGAATACTCAAATGCACAATACGGGTTGGAGAGGGGGGGGGGGAGGGAAAAGGAGGTCGTCCCTTTTACCAGGAGACTATCTCAACGGTAGGTCGGAACTGCCAAAGTGTTGTATCTGTGCAGAACCGCCTCTCCCTGGGAAGCAATAAACTGCAAGTATCTCGACCCCAGTACAACTCTGCGCAGAGTTAGGGACGACGGAAGTCGGGCTGTTGGTGGCATATAGATTCAGGCGCTTCGCAGCTGATGGGCGTATGCAGAGGCCAGATTCATCAACCGCTTACCGGCCGGTAACGATGTACCGGTTGCCGTGTCTGTATCTCTGCATCTCTCTGTATCACACACTACGCAGTCGAGTATAGTAAATCCGCGGTAATATAATACCAGCGGTATCGTTGATGAATCTGGCTCCAGGATGAGGGTTCGTATCACGGCCCAGCGCAGTGTACAGGTGACGTAGTAGGGAGAGACCCGCATTCGTGAACGAGGGGTCAGGGGTTCGGATCTCGCGGGCTGCGTTCGTTTTGCACTTTTGCAAAACCCATGTTTGTCGTGTATGTGATCCACCTAATGGTATTATAGTATGTTATATAGCATGTTTACATATAACAAATGTGTCAAACTACAGATTATCTAGAATGTTTACTTCTAAAGAATCGAGGCAGTTCTCCATCCTCCACAACCAAAACAACACATGCTGACCGCTATTGTTTACCAACCTTCGGTGCGATGAGCTGATACACAAGGATATACGTTAACTGGGAACAGCCTAAATTGTACGGCGTCGTCAAGGTCATGTCCACCAGTGCTCGTGTTGTGATCCGCTTATTAACTCTTGAATGTGGATTCTTTTGAATGCACCTCCATCTAGGGAGGAGAAGAAGTCGGCAGAGAGGATAACAAGAATTCTGAGGGCGTTCGAAGATAAGCAGGGATGGTGATGTACGTTCCTCCTCGTGGTGCCACTGGAAAATGTTCGCTCTGCGAGCAAAGCCGATCACGGACATTCGATTGCAGGCGACAGGCCCTTGTGACAGGCCGGCCTACGAAGACCCATGTCACATCACATGGTGTATGACTGTTCACGTTTGTCGAGATAGTGCTACGGCGTCCGCGGGAGCCGACGCGCATTCGCAAAGCCTGGCGAGTGTGAAAAGTATGCGAGGGTCCCTGATGCAAGGACGGCATCGGGGGGCAACTGAGTTAGTCTGAAAGTTCCGTAAGGCCTATGTTATACTTCGGCGACGCGTCGCCGACGCTGCGACACGTCAGCGACGGCCCGTCACCGACGTCGGCCGACGCTGACGTCACCAGCGACGTCGCCGACGTCGCCACAGACGCAGCCGACGTCGCCACAGACGCCGCCGACGTCGCCACAGACGCTACTACTTACAAAGACGACATATTTGAGTTCGGAACATAAACAAACTAAGCGTTACTTTGCGGAGTCTTTCAGTGCAATAAATCATGCAATTGCGAGATGAAAGAAGCAACACCAAATGAGTTTGCAATTAGCAGAACTGCCATGTACTACCACAAAAAAGACCACCCTGGTACGCTCGTAACGGGTATTTATGTCCGCCATGAGCAGGGCTACGCCCCCTGGCATAGCTGCTATAATTTGCCTATAGCAGGCTATCTGACCCACGATACCCTGAAGTCACTGCCCGCGATATGCCGCGGGGTATACGCCATTGGCCAATAGCCTTTTCCGCCGCCCAGTAGCTGCAGTTATGCTGATTAACCTCTCCATTCAGCTTTAATGTTGCTTCATCAGTCCCCAGAATCCGTTTCGGAAAATAGGTCTGCTGCCCACATTTAAATTCTGTAATCACTAAACTCGCATGCTACGTGTCTTTCACGTCGTTGTCAAGTTCTAAACATCAAAAAAGCAGATAAAAACAGACGTGTGCATGGCGCAATCTATACGTTCATACGTCAAAAAATTCCTATTTGCTTAAGATTTTATATGAGCATTTAACTTCTTCAGTACCTTTTTGTGACCAAAGTTATCACCTTTCTAACAGTGCATTCATTTCTTGAGACACCCAGTATTATTAGAATTAGGCAGTATAAAAAAAAACACTCACTTCCGTCTATCAGGTAGAGATACGTATATTTTTATGCCTTTTTTCTGTTGAAACTCTGTTATCTGCCTCAATTTCGTTGTTTGTTAAAGAACACACCAAAGTAACTTTTTACATATTTTTCTGCAAGCCTTAAAGAAAACATTTTTCGTTGGAATAGAACTGCTACATATTAAAAACCACAAGAATTCTGTGAAGTCCTCATGTGACTAACTTTAAATGGACATGAAGAGTAAAAAAGGCACCATTTGTGCCCGCAAGATGGGCGTTTTTGCACTTTCGATTTCGTAATTCGAGGTCCGCCGAGGATGTTGACAGTGCCGGGAACGAAGAACCCACCCACAAACAAAATACTCCCTCTGAGCGCATTTTTTCCCAGCCTTGAATGAGGCCGGCGACGGCCCGTCGCCGTGCACAGCGCGGCGACCGACCCACGGACGACGTCGCCACCGACGTCGCCGCCGACGTCGCCGCCGACGTCTGTGGCGACGTCGGTGGCGACGTCGGTGGCGACGTCTGTGGCGACGTCGGCGGCGGAAGTATAACACCCCCTGCGGAGCTCTCGGCGACGCTGTGTTGGGCGGGCTGCCACGCAGTGCGTAGCTGCCCGCAAAGCACAGCGTCGCCGACGTCGGCCGACGCGTCGCCGAAGTATAACATTGGCCTAACGTGAGCAGGACCCGCGTGACTACGCTGAATGTGGGTACGTTGACGGGCCGCTTGTGCGAGTTGGTTGAAGCACTGGAGCGTAGAAGAGTTGATTTCGTGCGGTGCAGGAGATGAGGTGGTCCTGCCGCAAGTCAAGGGACATAGGACGAGGCTTCAAGGCCGTTCTATGTGGAAGTCCCAGGACCACCAGTGGTGTCGAATAATCGTCTCCGAACGATTTCGTGACTCGATTGTAAGCGTTGAGCGCTTTGACGATCGGTTGATGAAGATCGTTGTCGCCGCGAAGGAGCGACTCTATCACTCCTTCTCAGCGTATGCTCCGCAGATAGGCTGCTCGGATCAAGCCAAGGAAGAGTTCTAGAGCCTCCTTGATGAGAAGACATCTGAGGCACCTTCAAAAGATGTCATCATAGTCGCTGGTGACCTTAACAGGCACGTCGGCGCGACGAAAGACGGGTGCAGCTGTCAAGGTGCGATCGGTTACGGGTCGCGTAACGCAGATGGTGAACGTATCCTTGAAAATGCGGAATCGCATAACCTCACCATAGTGAACACCGTATTTCGCAAATGCGATTCCCACCTCATCTCGTTCTATAAAGGGAACACCAGGACTCATAAGGGAACTGTCTGAATGGTACGTCGGAACGGCAAGAACGAGTACTTTAGGGAGAATCCCCGTCCTCCAAATAGTAACAGAAAATGTTTTGTTTTTGCCGAGTCCTTGACGCAAACGAGTATGAGCGTGTAAAGTTCGCAGAGCGAGCTCTTCAAGGCAGCGCAAGATTCCCGCGCCGTGGACTCAGTGGCGCAGTGGTAGAGGGCACGCCTCATGTTGGCGAGGTCTAGGGTTCGGTTCCCATGCTACGTCGTGGTTTTGCACTTTTACCATAGTATCGGATTTCCATAGAGATTTCCATATCTGAATTTGTTTTTGGAGTTTGCTACGGTTGGATGTTTTTATTACTTATTATTTGTCGACATCTCGTAATTCACCAGCAATGTCCGAAATATGCCAAATTCGATTACATATGAAATATTCATAAAATAACTTCAGCACCAATGATACACAGGCACAAAGTGCATAAAACAGTAAGACCGATCACAGTATGGACATATGAACGTATGAAGCCTACAGTTTCTTCATATCCTGACTCATCACATGGGCCGAGGTCTTCCGGGAATGCCATTCCACTCGGGTTTTCGAAGCAACAAGGATGTGTCGTCAAATAGCCAACTTCGACATTTCGTCGATTTCCACCTGTCGCAGTTCGAAATCCTGTAGGATACTTGCTATCCTTTTCGCCAGCTTCATCTCGTCTCTGGAAGGGACACCATCCAGTGGAGATCCGCATTTCAGTGTCAGTAAGTGAATGACCGAGGGGCGGTCTTTATGTAAGAATGGTCACCGCGCCCGCGACGGCGACTGCCGAGTGCGCGATGAGCTCCGCTGCGGCCGTGTGAGTTATGCCTCATGACCTGCTGCAGTCGCTAGGTTTGAGTTGTTGATATCCCTTCCTGCTGTTGCAGGAGCTGGGGAAAACATGCTCTGGTTCAGAAATTGAGTTCGGGTTATAAAACTAAGCAACGTTCTAATGCTCAATTTAATATCACGCTTCTTCAGGAAAAGCTGAAAATATGACACACTATCGCAGTGGAACTGACTTTTTCTATACTTTCTAACACTTGATGTGCAAGTTTTGATGCAGATCTAGATATCACTGGCCGCTGAAGTCACCCAATTGCGACGTCTTCTGCCGCGCTCGCCGCACTATTCGCCGCGTCCGCGGCGACCATTCGTACATAATGTCCCGCAGCCGTGAATGACGAGAGGGTGAGTAGACATTGTAGAGTCAGTGTCGGCGGCAGCAGGTTGTTATGACCGCGCGACTTTGCAAGCATAACAGAGGCGAGAATGTTGATCCAGGTGGTAGGTCAAGTTGAAGATCATGTGGTCCCCTGATACACTGCGAGTACAGTGGTGGCACTCACCTCACTGACACTAATAAATTGCATTGAAGCATTTTTCTGGTATTCTGCCGCTGTTTCATGTTGTTCCTGTGTCAAAATTTCTTACATTGACAATGAGAACAATTTATTGGAGTAAAAGTTTCATACAAAATCGCATTTGGCATATTTCGGACATTGCTGGTGAATTACGAGATGTCGACAAATAATAAGTAATAAAAACATCTTACCGTAGCAAACTTCGAAAACAAGTTCAGATATGGATATCTGTATGGAAATCCGATACTATGGTAAAAGTGCAAAAACGCGACGTAGCATGGGAACCGAACCCCTGACCCCACGAACATGAGGCGTGCCCTCTACCACCGCACCACCTAGTCCACGACACCAGGGTCTTGCGCTGTGCCGTGAAGAGTTCGCTCTGCGGGCCCTTAACCATTACACCTTCGTACTCGTTTGCCTCAAGGATTCGGCAAAAACAAAGCATGTTCTGTTACTATTTGTAGGACGGGGATTCTCCCTATAGTAGTCGTTCTTGCCGTTCCTGCGTACCGTTCAGACAGTTCCCTTGTCAGATAGACTTTGTCCTTGTGAAGGATCGAGACCGAAGTCCTGTCACAGACGCGAAGGTCGTGCCGTATGAGATGGTCGCCCCACAGCGTGCGGTTACCGACAGTGACAACTTTCGACGAAACTTGGAAGAAGACCACCGATGCGATTCGTCACGCTGCACGGTCGGAGCTCGGCATCACGAAGCCTGGATGACGGAAGGTTGAAAGCAGGCCTGGCTGTAGACAGATGACGTGAAAGCAAAAGTAAGAGAGAAGAAGTCGCTTTATCACGTGTTTCTCGGTGAAAAGACCGCCGATAACTGGCGGAAGTACCAAGAAGCGAAGCAAGCTGCAAAGAAGGCCGGGGCTGTTGCAAAAGCCACTCATTATGGAGATGTCAACGAGAAGCTCGATTTGCGCGATGGTGAGCGGTATCGTACCGACTTGCAACGAATCGCCATCGGCAGGCCGAGCACATCGAGAAGTTCTTCGGCATCAATGATGTGAACGGCTATCTTCTTATGGACCGCATGAAGGCATTGAAGCGATGGCGCGATTACTTTGAGGAAATCTCTACAGTAGAATTTTCTCATCCAGCCATCCCTCAACGGCTCCAACCCACTGCCCCGTCCAGAAGATCACCGTGGAGGAGATTGAAGCGGCTTTGAAGATGACGAGGCCAGGCAAAGCGACTGGGCCCGACGACGTGGCAGCGGAACTGTGGAAGTTTTGGTACCCTGCTGAGTGGTAGGCGAAGTTCTTTAATCAGGTTGTAGCGGAGAAAAAAGTGCCTTTACTGCCAGTGTGTGGTGGTGCCAAAGAACGACGATTCCGATTTGGAAGAAGGGCAGTCCTGCAGACTGCTCCAACTACCGTCCAATTAGTTTACTTTCGCACAGCATGAAGATATTTGAGCGAATTGTCGACGGACGAATTCGTGACATCGTCCAGCTTTCTAGCAATCAGTGCGGCTTCGTGGCTGGCTGTGGCACATTGATGCCATACACACGGCCCGCCTCCTTATAGAGAAGCATCGCGAGAAACAGAAGCCGGTGCATATTGCCTTCCTCGACTTGAGAAGGCCTTTCACCGCGTACCGCGTGAAGTGATATGGCACGCCCTGCGTCAACATAGAGTTCCTGAAGAGCTCATAGAGTGGGTGCGAATTCTCTACTCTTGCCCAAAGAGTAGAGTGCAAGCTGCAGCTGGGACCTCGATGGAGTTTCCCATCTCTGTCGGGGTACATCACGGTTCTGCGCTTTCTCCACTCCCCTTTGTTGTCGTCATGGATGCCATCACACGAGATCTTCAGAACCCCATCCCTTGGTCGTTGCTTTATCCTGATGACGTAATGCTCGCTAGTGAAGATAAAGATGAACTCGAGCGAGAGGTGCAAGCTTAGTGTGCTTGGAGCGGTTTGGACTCAAATTGAACGTGAAGAAGACCGAATATCTAACAACGGACGTTTC
Source organism: Heligmosomoides polygyrus polygyrus (assembly GCA_947396885.1). Classification (NCBI taxonomy): domain Eukaryota; kingdom Metazoa; phylum Nematoda; class Chromadorea; order Rhabditida; family Heligmosomidae; genus Heligmosomoides; species Heligmosomoides polygyrus. The sequence continues at coordinate 53,557,443 of OX377201.1, read as the reverse complement.
TGAGTCCAGCTCCATCATGGTTAACGGCATCGAGCTCCCACGCACTTCAGTCTTTAAGTACCTGGGATCAGCAGTCACGTCTGACGGCAAACTGATGATTGAAGTGAATTCACGCGTGGGTGCAGCTTGGTCCAAGTGGCGCTCGCTGACTGGGGTGTTCCGCGATAGGAAGATACCGGAGCGCTTGAAGTCGAAGATATACAGAGCAGCCGTCCGGCCAGTAGCGATGTACAGCGCTGAGTGTTGGCCTGCGACCAGGGAAGTTGAAACGCGCCTCAGCGTCATGGAGACGAAGATGCTGCGCTGGACGGCTGGAGTCACGCGCATGGACCGCATTCGAAACGATGCTATTCGGCAGAAGTTCGGTGTCGCGCCGATAGCCGACAAGATGCGCAAAGCTCGCTTGCGATGGTACGGCCACGTTCTGCGTGGAGAGGAAGACAGCGTCCGCAAGATAGGCCTTAACTTCGAAGTAATAGGAAAGCGGCCTAGAGGGCGCCCGAAGCAGCACTGGTTAGATACGTTACATGCGGACTTGAAGATACTGGTGTTTACCCTGATCTAGCGCTGGATAGGGAAGGGTGGCTTCATAACACCAGAATAGCGGACCCCGCTACGATGCGGGACAAACGCTGAAGAAGAAGAAGAAGTTCGAAGATAAGCAGGTGGAGGAAATCCATGATAAAGAACACCTGGAAATTGAAGAAGACGGCCTCGACGGCGAATGTCTGACTGAAGAACATATGTCCAGGTTTGGGTGGCAGCTGAATATCACTGGTCCACACCAAAGAAATCTTCTCGTAGCAGGAAGAGTACACACCATAGATTTGCATTTCTTCGCAAAGAGCGCGATTGGATAAAGCTAAAACAGATTTATTTGGAGGATGAACCTCAAGCTCGTAAATTTACACCAATGATTTTTCTGGAGCATATTAACCAAAATAAGACAGGGCTCGTGAAAAGAATCGGAAGGCAAAAAATGAGACAAATCGCAGAGGCGCTTGAAAGGAAGGGTGTGAGGAAAATCGGTCATGGTAATTCGGTTCAACATGAAAAGCATGATGTGTTGATGGAGGCTAGGACGCCATCTGATTTCGAGAGTGTCGCTTCGTGATAGAGATCTGATGCACTTCGCGTTAGCCATCAACCGAGGCAGGGCTGACCCTTTGACTAGTTTTCGTGCTTCTTCAGCGCGGCCGAATCGCTTCAAGAAGCTCGCAGGTCTTGCGACTCGCAGAATCATCCGTTTTGTTCAGAAAAAAGTTTCTGAAAAAAAATGAAAAGCGGCAGACACGTTTGTTGCTGGGTTTCGAAGCAGGATGTAAAACTAACTTTTGGATTGCCTAGTAAACCTAGTACCAGATGAGAACAAGCTAGTCATGCGGACCATTCCTCCTGGAACTACGACTCGAATCCAGCCAGCCGAAGTTGGGATCTTCCGATATTTCAGAGGGTATATCAAAGGGTTCCATTCGTAGGACATGGTTCACGACCTCCCTTTCGATTTACAAAAAAGATATCATATTTTGAAGGTGAGTTTACATGCATCTATTCTTCTACAATAAAAAATAAAATCAAGTCACAATCACGTAAAGTGGTAGTCGTATTATTTAAGGTAGTCTCGCTGATAGAGTGAAATCTATGCCGTGTCAGCTTTAAGAAAGTTTGAAGAAAGTTCTGATAAAGTTGCTTGCTAAAGGAAGGCTACATCAACGAGCGCCTAGGGCCTTTTGAAAGTCCCATCCAATACTCATTCCCCAAGGATTTTGGTTTATGTGAAGAACCAGGCTGCGAGGAACCTTTGACTTTCATTCATTGCTTATACTGTAACCACTCCTACTGCTTTATGCACTATGTTCCTGCGTATCACTGGTGTTAGAAACCACATATATTAGGTTGTCCCATAAGTCCCCGCCGTTTTTTCAACGATTCACTGCAGATTTCGCCGGAGGTCTCCTGCATAGCGCTGCACAGCTTTCGAAAGAGAACGATTTGCTCTATCAGAACATGTACTCCATTTCTTTTTTGATCGTGAATTTTGTCAATTTTTAGGTCGTTGAAGTGAAAAGTTAAAAAGTAGCCATTTGCGCACTTGTTCTCTCCGCTTAGGTTTGTAATTTTTTGCACAGTTTTTTACAGCACTTGGAAGACAATGTTCTGTACTACAAGAATATGTGTTGGTCCTATTTTCTCACTTGCCCTTTATTGATTTTTAGGCCATTAAATTGGGAATTCCGACTTTTCCGTCCGAATTTTTACCCAAACTCTCCGGTTCTGTGGTTGGACTTTTTTCTTGGTGTTATATGTCGTTTGGAAGAGGATGTCTCGCTCAGTAAGAATTTGTGTCGCGTTTATTGGCTAAGAAGGAGAAGTTGTAGGTGAAGATGATTTTTCTCTTTTTGGCATTTTGTTGATATTCAATAGAAATCAATAAACGCGACATATATTCTTATAGAGCAAGACATTCTCTTTCGAATGACATATAACACCAACCCAAAAATCCAACCACAGAGCAGGAGCTGTCGGCAAAACTAACCATCCTCCTTAGGACGTCCCAATTTGATGACCTAAAAATCAATAAAGGACAAATGAGCAAATAGCACTAACACATATTCTTGTAGCACAGAACAATGTCTTCCAAATGCTATAAAAAACAGCGCAAAAAATCACAAGCCTAAGCGGAGAGAACAAGTGCGCAAATGGCTACTTTTCACTTTTCACTTCAACGACCTAAAAACTGACAAAATTCATGATGAAAAAGAAATGCAATATATGCTCTGATAGAGAAATTCATTCTCTTTCGAAAACTATGCTGCGCTATGCAAGAGACCTCCGGCGAAATCTGCAGTGAATCGTTGAAAAAAAAAACGGCGAAGACTTGTGGGACAACCTAATAGTAACCCTGTTTGATGTAAACGCTTTCTGTGAAGTTTAGACATGTCACATTAAAGTAAACATTTTAGCTAATCTGTAGTTTGAAGCATATGTTCTATGAAAACATGCTATATAACATACTATAATACCACTAAGTGGATCACATACATGGTAAACATGGGTTTTGCAAAAGTGCAAAACGAACGCAGCCCGTGGGACCCGAACCCCTGACCCCTCGCTCGAGAGTCCGGGCCTCTCCCTACTACTCCACTTGTACACTGCGCTGGTCCGCGATACGAAGCCTCATCCCGCACACACCCGTCAACTGCGAAGCACGAGAATCTATATGCCGCCAACAGACCGACTTCCGTCGTCCCTAACTCTGCGCAGAGTTGTATTGGGCTCGAGATACCTGCAGTTTGTTATTTCCCAGGGAGAGGCGGTTCTGCACATATACAACACTTGGGCCGTTCCTACCTAGAGTTGAGATAGTATATATATATATATAGTCTACGCTTGGATAAAATACTCCACTTTCCCAGCGGTGCGGTGGTCAGGTGAGGGACGACCTGCCAGAAAGCGGCACTGGAGGGAACGTGGAACAGTGCCTGTGTGCCAATTAGCGTTGCTCGCGCAGTGACCCCGCCGCTTCGCGATGAGCCTAGGTAGCCCTTGTTGCGAAGGCGATGATGACCCACCCAACCAGAGAGCCTGCAGATCGACCAGATTTGGAGTAGTTGCAGTTGATAGAGGGCTAAGAGACTCAAACGATTTGCAGTGGCACTCCAGAGATTCGGACGATGTGAAAAGGATTCTGGCTCGACAACCCTTAAGGCGAGTTTTTTTTCATGTGCTCCTTATTTTTCGTTAAATGTCAGTTTTGTTTATATCAGATTTACTGCAAAGCACGAAATCGCACGAAAAGTCCAATTAGATAGACGAGGGACCTTTTACCAGAAATCTAAACGCAGTAGTTTCAACATGATATCTCTTTTCGTAAGTATTTCGTAGTTCGTAAGTGATATTTCTATGGAACTTTATAATGCACAACATCATATCTTCCGTGGCTAAAACTGAATAGGTACAGCAAATTTAATGTTCACCAAGAACAAATTTTATCACACAATACTACAAATTACTAAATGTTATCACGCAACACTTTGAATTGCTCGTCCAGTGACGTACGTAGACAACTTTCTGGAAAATTTTCTTATTTCTCTGGTACTATTTCGTCTGGAATGGTACCGCCCTGCGAACCTATAGGGGTCAGTTGACCTTAATTGCTTTTACTAGAGCTATAATACGTCGATATCTCTCTCTCTCTCTGTCTACATTATATCCTCCTTCAGCATCGCGCCTTTAAGATGCTTCATTCCATCAGGTATCTGAAAGCAGTACGATAAAATTACATCCTCCACGACTTCGTATCCCAAAAGCTTCTTCAAAGTACTGCAGTGGTATATTCTTATTAGACATCACATCATCTGACCTGGTAGTACGCGCTTAACCTATGAAAAGTTTCAACGAGATTAGTTGTTTGGAGTGTTGAATTATTCCACTTGCACTAAATATCTTGAATAATGTTATTTTCAAAAAGAGTTGTGCACTCGGGGTCTTAAAAGGTCTCTCGTCTATCTAACTGGATTTTTCGTGCAGTTTCAGCCTGAAAACATGCCTCGCAGTTAATCCTGATATAAATAAAAACTGATATTTAACGAAAATAAAAGCGCCTGAAAAAAAATTGCCTTAAGTGTTATCGGGACAGGATCCTTTTCTAGCTCATTCGATAGAGTTCTAAATCCTAATACAGGATGAATGTAGGCTTCACATGAGTCAGAATCTCTTAACTGCCACAGCAAGTCCTCTGAGCCTTCTGCCCTCTATCGGCTGCAATTACACCAAATCTGGTTCTGGTCGATTTGTAGGCTCCCGTGGTTTGATGAGTCATCATCGCCTCCGCGGCGAGAGCTACGTTGGCTCAGCGCGAAGCGGCAGGTGTCATGGCGCGAATCGACGTTAATTGGCTCTGCAGGCACTGTTCCGCGTTCTTTGCCAGTTTCCGGTAGATTGCCCCCCCCCCCCCCCCTCCCGCGGTAGCCCGGCCCAGCACTAGGATTGCGCAAGAAATATGAACTCCAGTAAGAGGAAAAGCAAGAAAAACTCATCGCCTTAAGCGTCTCCGACCCCAAACTGCGTTGCGCAGGGATAAATCATGCAAAAAAAAATATAATTAATAAAACGTATGTAAACACCTTACTTTGGACGATCCACTTTTGAAACAATAGGGTTGACTTCCATCAGACAGTAATTAAGGAGAAAGTGTACAAATACTACGGCGCAGGTCTATAGCGGTGGGTCCACTCTCCTTCTCCTTCATAACATTCATAAAATTTGAAAGATGACGTTTAAAATGGAAGCGGCTAGGCATTCCTCATAATTACTAAAGGACACCTAGGCTCGCAGCGAGCATAGTAAAGCTACCAGTCATAAATACGACACGAGTGGACCCCCAGCCTACGTTTGCAACAAAACTGCAATGTGAAGAAAATAAATAAATGCTTCTTTGAACGGTCGATCTCATGCACTCCATAGGATAACACCCCTCGCTATACGGGATGAGATGAGAGAGCGAGGCACACCACCCTGTCCCGTATTGCCAATAGGCGTGGACATTTCTGATGAACAACCTACGGTAAAGTAAGGAAGTATCTCTTTCCTAGAAGTGACCTCACCCCGACAAGGACTGTGCTGGAACAGTGATCCTGATAAGAGGTAGGAAAAACTCATCGTCATAAGAGTGTGCCCCCCCCCCTCCCACCCGTATTCCGCTTAGTACTTTCCACCGCTTCTACTGTGACAAGCGGAAGAACCAGTTCAGCCATCTCACTCCTTCAAGACATGTAAAGTCCCACTCATTTAGAAGAGCTGGCACTCCGGGATTAAGCATAATGCACTTAGCAAACGCACGAAATTAATAACGAACTGTCGTAGAACAAAGAAGGAAAGTCGTATACAAGAAATCACCTTCGCCCTTAGCTTATTGAGAAAGCTCTTTGAAGCCCTGATGTCTGGGGCATGTAAGTTCGCGAATCCTCCCAGCATCCCATCAATGTCTTTGCTTGCATTAGACCAGAACTGTTCCGCCTGTAAAAGGAAGATCACGCACAGTTTTTCTTTTCATGAGGTAGTACTGTATGTTCTTCACACCAGACGACACCACGGTGCTGTTAAAAACATATAATCAAGGTCCTTCCCTGAAAGAGAGCCTTCAACTCGGTGTTCTCGACAGTAGATCCAAGTCTTAGGTTATCATTCTTCTTCACTGTATTCATATTTGACTTCGCGCATCGCCATGGAACTATGGTAGCAAACAGATAAATTAGATGCTCGGCTGCGAAGGCTATAGCTTCGCTGATTGTCGCCCATGTGGTTAAGGTCAAATGAAGAGCCTGTTGGCATACGCCGCCATATCCAACGCGTCCTTTGCTGACACGGTTTAACTGAATTATATATATATATATATATATATATATATATATATATATAGCAGGGTGGCCCATAAGTCCTGCAACAAAATTAGGAGACCTTATTGGTTGTCTTTTTCCAATTGCAAAAAAACCGCATATCAACAGTTATGTAGGATATACTTAGTGCTATACTTGTGGAAATTATCATGGTTGTAGCTGCTCTTATTACAAAGTAATGCGCTCTCACGTAAAACTACCGAAAATTCTTCTCTGGCCCGTGGTGGGGCGCTTCCGTTCCGATGTGACTAAATTTCGGAAGATGGTTGTTGAACATGCAATATGATGGTATTGTGTAGGGAAGTGCAGAGGCTTCTCAAGAGTAAACATTGGATGAACGGATCTGAACTACAACAGAAGAACGCTATTAATTTTCTATCATACACGATGCAGCAACCAGCTGGAACAAATGCAACATTCAGCCGTGTGCGTAATCTATTACTAAGCAGTATGCAGTATCTAGGAAACTACAAGGAAAGCTCTACAAGCCCACAAGTGAGACGAAGACTCAGCTGTGAGGAGAAGAGAGTAGAAGGAAAAATTTGTAAGCGCAGTTGGAGCGCGTCGTTCGAAATGGGTATTCAGTCTCTGCCTCATTTGATGAAAAATTTCTCAAAGTTGAGCGATCCCAGAAAGGTTAAATAATAGTGCGTTTAATACTACCTTTGCGAGATCCTGATGGTATAAACACAATGATCACGAATGGCAGGTTTTTGTCATACACGATTTTCCAAAACAACTCTCGCACACCCTAGGTTTTTGTGTAAAAATAGTGAAAATCAATAAAACTTTTCGTTTGATAGGAACAAAAACCTAACACCATATATTAGAGAATCAATCGCGCTGTTTAGAAGCAAGATGCACATTCTGGTACAGCGATTCCTGTAACAGCAAAAGAAAAGGACGTTGTGGCGGTTTTGAGTCCATCTGCAAAATATTGCACCTGCGAAAGACTAGCTGTGAAATTTCTGAATCTTTAGCCTTTCGATCTTTGTTTATTAACCATCTTTAAGAAAATGTCCTGCTCTATAAAGCATGGTAAAACTGTTGTTCAATATTTTCTTTGGAACGAATAAGGAGTAAAACTCCGTAAGAGGGACTGCGACGTGAGCCGCAAAGCAACCCACACGATCTGAAGGCACTTATCGATCCAGGAGTGGTCCCTTATGAATAATACCGCTCCACCATAATCTACAAACCATGGGCAAACATGGTTTAAAAGTGTACCAAATTTGTTGCATTC
>OX377201.1:53481305-53549602 GCA_947396885.1 Heligmosomoides polygyrus polygyrus | reverse complement strand
AGTTCTAGAAGATGTCGTCTACTTGAAGTTCTCTTGATATTACCGAAATGTGGTGTGCAGATGTTCTTCGGTTGAGGAAAGTCGGAATGACCGGAATTTCTCTTTTTGTTTCAAACAAAAAAAAAATCAGTTTCGTAACAACATGCGCTCGATAATCTTCATAGTATCCTTTGTTGTTTAAAACTGTGCCCAACTGTCCTGCTCCTCTTACATTCCCTTTATGCGGAAATGCGGACGCTGCGAGTCGAAAATGGACGTCCTCAGTTTCGAGTTCCATTTGTCCTGTCGAGAGGATTGTGCTTCAGGGCGCGAAATAGGTGACTGGTCAGAAGGGTCCAGGTCGGGATTATATGAAGGATGGAGCTCGACTTTCCGAGTTCGTGTTCGGCAATCTTCTGGCGGCTCAGCTCAAAATTAGCAAGGTGGGGACGAGCGTTATCGTGAAGTATGGAAGGTTTTCCGCGCTTCGGATGTTTGAGGAGAGTGACGTCGTCCAACTTCTAAGGCTGAACGGGATACCCTAGGGTCGTCAGTCAGTCCCGGCAGGGGCCCAAAGCAGAGCATTGCTTTGGAATCCCCTCAGCAGCAGTGTAGGATCAGGATCATCTTCTCGAGTTAGTTACCTTTGGGCTCTCCTGAAGGTGGTAGTGGCAGACGGCTACTTACCAGGGAATGCCGTCAGCTTCCCATGGAACTTCGGGATGAGACCTATATCACGTGAAAGAGCTCGAGACGCTGATCACAGATATGTAGACCAAATTTGCTAAATGGATCTCCTAAGCGAGTTATGGCCGGCGGAAGCCGCCGTGTCTTCCATGGGTTAGGCGCGCTCAATGGGCGCAGTATTGCGCAGTAATCAGCGGTTCGGCTATTAGCGCAGTTAGCAGCGGCGGCGGCGCAGTGGTAGGGTACTCGTTCCACAGGATTGAGGTCATTGGTTCGGTTCCCGTCGCTGACGGCTTTTTTGCATTTTGTAACTTATCTTCGACGAGGACCTATAATTCATTTTTAGCACATTTTTGAGCGAACGGCTGATGGCGACTTGCATTTACGTCTATTTGAAGACGGAAACGTGTTTCAGGTAAAATGTTTTATTCATGACGTGAAGCAAGTCAAAAATTCAAAGCAAAGCAAAAATAAAAAGTAAAAATGAAATCAAAAATCAAAAAAACTTAATGAACATAATAAATAATCGACTGTTTCGTCAGTGATTGTAAGGAGACAGCTTGCATAAGGTGTGCAATTTGTGAAGAGCATGTTTGTTTTACACATTTTTTTCCGTTGTTCCATCAGTGTTGAGGAAGGTTCGAACAGAGGTTGTAGTCGATTTTTTATATGTGTAGAAGTAGTTCATTTTCAATACGTTTAATTATCTTGATTAAGTTTTGTTGATTTTTGATTTTATTTTACTTTGGTACCAGTTAAAAGTTCCGACTCCACAGACACAACTTCGGTCGAACAGTCGTAGTAACGGTATAGGTGGTCGCCGACCGAGTCGTGAAAAACCGATGTCAGATTCGTGATCAGCACCCCAAATAACCCCCTAGACGAAGTTTCAGCGAAATCGGTGACCCTGCCTGGACCACCCTTGTTAACGGTATGGGTGGTCGCCGACCGAGTCGTGAAAAACCGATATCAGATTCGTGATCAGCACCCCAAATAACCCCCCTCGACGAAGTTTCAGCGAAATCGGTGACCCTGCCTGGACCACCCTTGTTAACGGTATGGGTGGTCGCCGACCGAGTCGTGAAAAACCGATGTCAGATTCGTGATCAGCACCCCAAATAACCCCCTAGACGAAGTTTCAGCGAAATCGGTGACCCTGCCTGGACCACCCTTGTTAACGGTATGGGTGGTCGCCGACCGAGTCGTGAAAAACCGATATCAGATTCGTGATCAGCACCCCAAATAACCCCCTAGACGAAGTTTCAGCGAAATCTGTGACCCTGCCTGGACCACCCTTGTTAACGGTATGGGTGGTCGCCGACCGAGTCGTGAAAAACCGATGTCAGATTCGTGATCAGCACCCCAAATAACCCCCTAGACGAAGTTTCAGCGAAATCGGTGACCCTGCCTGGACCACCCTTGTTAACGGTATGGGTGGTCGCCGACCGAGTCGTGAAAAACCGATGTCAGATTCGTGATCAGCACCCCAAATAACCCCCTAGACGAAGTTTCAGCGAAATCGGTGACCCTGCCTGGACCACCCTTGTTAACGGTATGGGTGGTCGCCGACCGAGTCGTGAAAAACCGATGTCAGATTCGTGATCAGCACCCCAAATAACCCCCTAGACGAAGTTTCAGCGAAATCGGTGACCCTGCCTGGACCACCCTTGTTAACGGTATGGGTGGTCGCCGACCGAGTCGTGAAAAACCGATGTCAGATTCGTGATCAGCACCCCAAATAACCCCCCTCGACGAAGTTTCAGCGAAATCGGTGACCCTGCCTGGACCACCCTTGTTAACGGTATGGGTGGTCGCCGACCGAGTCGTGAAAAACCGATGTCAGATTCGTGATCAGCACCCCAAATAACCCCCTAGACGAAGTTTCAGCGAAATCGGTGACCCTGCCTGGACCACCCTTGTTAACGGTATGGGTGGTCGCCGACCGAGTCGTGAAAAACCGATATCAGATTCGTGATCAGCACCCCAAATAACCCCCTAGACGAAGTTTCAGCGAAATCGGTGACCCTGCCTGGACCACCCTTGTTAACGGTATGGGTGGTCGCCGACCGAGTCGTGAAAAACCGATGTCAGATTCGTGATCAGCACCCCAAATAACCCCCTAGACGAAGTTTCGGCGCAATTTTTTTTCGACCGATGTCGTGTCGGTGGAGTCGGAACTTTTAAGTAGTGCCTTTACTTTTTATTTATTATGTTCATTAAGTTTTGTTGATTTTTGATTTCATTTTTACTTTTTATTTTTGCTTTGCTTTGAATTTTTGACTTGCTTCACGTCATGAATAAAACATTTTACCTGAAACACGTTTCCGTCTTCAAATAGACGTAAATGCAAGTCGCCATCAGCCGTTCGCTCAAAAATGTGCTAAAAATGGAATTATAGGTCCTCGTCGAAGATAAGTTACAAAATGCAAAAAAGCCGTGAGCGACGGGAACCGAACCAATGACCTCAATCCTGTGAAGCGAGCACCCTACCACTGCGCCGCCGCCGCTGCTGACGGCTCTAATAGCCGAACCGCTGATTACCGCGCAATACTGCGCCCATTGAGCGCGCCTAACACATGGAAGACACGGCGGCTTCCGCCGGCCATAACTCGCTTAGGAGATCCATTTAGCAAATTTGGTCTACATATCTGTGATCAGCGTCTCGAGCTCTTTCACGTGATATAGGTCTCATCCCAAGTTCCATGGGAAGCTGACGGCATTCCCTGGTTAGCCTTTTTATACGCCAATGTTTTTGTTGCAGGACTTATGGGCCACCCTGTATATATATATATATATATATATATATATATATACATATATATATATATATATATATATATATATATATAAAAAGTAGGATACCTCACACCTGTATATAAGTTTGTCCGCGATCACGTTTGGGTAATAGCTGCAGCGTTTCCCGTGTGGGGAAAATTGTCCGATCAACAGGGGATGCTGCGACAGCAGAGGGAACGTTGACGTCATGCAACAGCCACTCGGATTAGGAGCGCGTGCCACAGAGGTCGTATCGGTTCCACGGCAACAGACTGTGCACAACTAGGGCAGTTTCATCAAAATGGACGTTGGTTTAGTAATACTTCAATGTACGAGGCATGTTAGGCGTGTTGGAGCGCTTCTAATTCAAGAATCCGGAGCGACAGCCACGCAAGGACGTCGTGTGCAACGAGGTATTTGCGCTTCTACGCTGCGAAAAGGCTGAAAGCGGCTCGGGGCGTTAGATTGTTGTTTCACCCGGCCAAGCGCTCCACCCGCGCTAGCCTTTTTGACCTACAGTTGAAAGCACACCACGAAACCCCTGAGTTGTCGAGCAACTTACGCAGTGTTTTACCGTTGATGTGCAGCGATTACGCTATCACCCCAAGTCAGCCAATAGCGAGTAGCGGATGGAACACACTGCACAGTCCTCATAAGCCGCATGCACACTACACACTCATTGAGTAGTTCTCCGCCTTGGAGGAAGGTACATGGATACCCATTTACAAGTGGTCTAGCTCAGTTCACCACTGAGGTAGAACACAACAGTATGTAATACATTTAATTTCGTGCGACGCAAGACGTCATATAGAGCTGCCCTACATGGTGACCCCTCACCGAGCCGTCTAACCTCCTTTTCACTGCGACAACAAAGGCCTATGTCATGCTTCTGTGACACGCCGGCGCCAGTGTGGAGCGGGTGCTACGCAGTGCGCAGCAGCCCGCGCAACACAGCGTCGCCAACCAACCACAGCGTCGGTGACAGCTCCTCGCCGTGCTGAGCACGGCAACGAGCTGTCGCTGGCCGTCGAGCCGCATCATTGCACACTATCAATGTCGTCCAGGGGTGACAGAAAACGCGTTCCGATGGAGTATTCTGATTATGGGTTGGTACGTCGTTCCCGACACAGCCATCACCTCCATCGGACCTCGAGTTAGGAAATCGAGAAGTGCAAAAGGCAAAGGCAGGAAGCGTCCGTCTTGCGGAATCACGATTAGTTTTCATCGAGCACTCGCTCCCAGACCTGCTCAACTATTCCTCCAGCTCCTCGAGGAAAAGATGTGTTTTAAAACGTTTTCTTGTGTCCAAAATAGCAATTTTTAGCGTACTTCGTTCGTTCTAATTATTTGGGAGGGAGAATGATAAATTGATTGTTGTGAAGGTTACCTGAAGGTTGTCAAATTTGTAGCTGTTTAAGAATTGAATACGTGTATGTGGTACGGAGCATAGAGCCTGGCCGGATATATATTACCAGGGAACTACCTGAACTGTAGGTCTGACCCAGCAAAGCGATGCATATGGGCAGAAGCGCCTCCCTCTCAGATGTAACAATATGCAATTATCTCGACCCGTGCACAAATTTGAGCAGAGTTACGGCCCGTGAAAGCTGCAACATTGAAGTGGAATGGTAGCAAGCAAGAAGGCTATCTTATTGGTATCTTATCAACCTCAAGTTCATTGTTGCCCCGAAGGCGTGTGTCGAATAGACGGCCGAGCGGCTAGGGTAGCAGACTCACGAGCGAGACGTCAGGAGTTTGGGTGCTGTATGGCGCATGTTTTTTGCATGTCTACAAACTTCGTGTTCATGCGAGGGTTACATGCGGTGACAGTAGTGCATGAAAGCACCATGTTTGCATGTTGTTAACCCTTATGAAGGATAAAGGTTGGCGTTACTATGTATATAGAAGAATACGCGGCGCATCTGTTTGGGATGCGCTGTATATTCTACTCCTACGAGATACAGATAACGCCGTTTCAATGCGAATATAGCCTTTACAGTGGCTACCCTTGTTTGGTGATAACTAGTGCTTCATGTTTACATAGGTGTACCGGAGAGTGAGCGACTTCCGGGGAACCCCGAATTTAGGTCCCTGCTTCCGGTCCTGCCGAACTGGAACGATACGGGTGCTACCAAACCAGAAAGGTCACGATGTCGATAGCAGAAATCACTAGTCAAGAGAAGCGACTGCTGGAATGATGTATGCGGGAGCGTTAGAGTGCAGGTGAATCTCACGAAGATGATCTTCATGAAAAAGAATGATAAAAGGAGGGTGCTATCAAGAACGTTGAAGAAGTCGTGAAGAAGCCGAAGAACGTCCGCCTCCATGCCCATTCGACTTCTTGTGCTAACGCACCATACAAAAGCAGGGTGATCAAGTGATCATCATCGTGCAGCGAGCAATCAAAAAGACGATGTTTGGAGTCACATAGTTCGAGAATGAGTGAGATGAGAGAATGAGAGAAAGCTTCCGAGTTCCGAGCTTTGCCGGCGTTCGAGGACTAGAGACGCTGTTGAATGAACTAGTCGTCGGAAATTACGTGGGCCGGCGAATTAACTGTGACTGTGCTTGTCCCCAAGAAAACTGCCAAGATAACTGTCGGAAAGGACGAAAAGGTTAAGCAAAATCGCTGGCATGCACGGCATAAAATTCAATAAAGCGAAGCTAAACACTACCAACAGCCACGCTCTATCAGTAGGACGGGGCTCAAGATTGCCCTACTGTAGTCCCACAATCATCACTTGATGCTGCACGACGAACCCGCCCGACCTTCCGGAAAACTTGCGGGAGAGAGTGAAAGAGCCTTTTTCCCCCGTTCAGTTTCTTACACTTATTTTTTCGCATTATTTCTGTTTCGTAGCGCTTTCTTCGCATCTTGTGTGCCTCTTCAACCCCACTTGCCTCTTGTGAAATAGATATAAAAAACAGTGAAAAAACTGACTGGTTGAAAAGCACGAAGTGGTGTTTTGAATTTCTACGACTATTGCGATGGTCGAGCCGTCGCGATGCGACACCGGAGGTTCCGATCGCAACCGTCGGCCTCGAAGGTCAGCGCTGGCTGGTAGAGCTGCCCTGAGAGGGCGGTGCCCAAAACCCCCATTCCGGCTTTTTCTTGTCTTGGTGACTGGTTGCCTTTATGTCACGTGATGCCTTTGCGATGCTATGAGAGTAGTCCTCCTTGTAATCTGACCATGTTATTCATTATGTGAGGTGCTTCGTATGGTACGAAATACAGCTTGAGATACAGTGCTTCATTTGGCGAGACGTCCTTTGTTCAGATTCTGGTTAGGAAATTCGGTGATTGCTTTATCACCTGCACTAGAAAGTACTGATTCTCTGGGCAGGACTCTTCACTATCCTTAGCAAAAGGTGTTATGATAGTTGCTGTAATCCAGCTGTGATGACTGTATGGTTTCGCAACAAATCCCTCTGCACAGTTTTCCGTTCTCAGACTCAGTTTGAGCTGCCTATAGAGTTTTACCCAGACTTTCTTGACGACAATAAATTGAGGTTCTCCGAGAGAATTTAACATATGATCATCAGTAGCTTTCCAAAAGCAGAGACGACGCAATTGTTCCCAAACGGAGAAGTCTTGGCGGAGAAGTACTAAGCGTAGTGTTTGAGTATGGCCGTCAGGTAAGGAAATACTATTGGTTAAGGGTCTACCACTGCTACTTCCTATCGTAATTGCTGATTAATTAGTATGTTAAGAAATCATCACAAAGTAGAGGCATCAGTCCTCGTCTTCCAAGGCGTGCTTCAGCTGTTTTTTTTTCGGGTACCTAGTCAAGCCAAAGGATAAGTGCCTTTGAAATATCGGCTCGTGGTGAAGTCGCCCATGCTGTCAAGTGTTATTCTGACTTGGATAATTCGGAAACTTTTGCCCCAATCTGAAAGTCACTATAATTTCCGGTCAAGAGTATTTATTCACGATCATATAACCCTGACATAGGATTCAATGCTCATCGCTTGCAATATTTAATTGAGAGAAAGTGTTGAAACCCTAGCACTGGGTTTCTATCAGTATGCTAGTGCAGAATGTTTACCGTCCTAAAGAGAATACGGTTTGACTATCTCGAAAATCGAACAGGAAATGCTAGAGTTCGAGTGCAATGGCCTGGAGCGAGGCCACAGATCAGCTGAATCCAGGTGAAGGTGGATCTCTTTCCTATGGAAGAGACTAGCAGCTTTCAGCAAAGTTTAGCAAATTTTAAGTGTAACATGTACCAGTGTAACAAGACGTTAATGGTTTTGCATCAAAGAGTTATCGACGAAAATCAGCATAGAGCCATAAAATATATTGGTGCGAGAGTTGCCCCAGAAAGGAGCTGGGTTCCCTAACAGTATACCTGGACCTTGCTCCAGATGAACTAATAAATCGATTATATCTCAGAAATAAGTGTCGATCTAACTTTCGAAATTGTGCCCTAAAATTCAGCCAATTTCGGCGTTAAGAGTACTTGAGCGGAATACACTCTTTAGTAGCTTCCATACACAATTTGCCTGGATCCTGCTCCAGATGCCTGATTCTTGTTCCAGATGCCTGCATCCTGTTCCAGATGGTGATTCGATTACAAAACTCGAGAATGTAAAATATCCCAGTTCGTTAGGCTCTAGGGTGAGTCCGCACACCGGTGCGAGGTACATGTTCATAATGTTCGAGCAGATCCCGAATAACCTGGCTTCCATGGCCGAGATACCTGGATCCGATCCAGATGAGGGATTCGATTGCATAAATAGAAAATGGGAATATCCCACCTCATCAACTTGATAGCGGGTCCGAGAACTAGTGAGATGTACATAAGTTGTTGGAGTGTGCGAACAGTTCCTGAGTTAGCTGGCTTCCTCAGTGCAGTGCAATAGATGGATGTCGGTTTATATGAAATCTGGAGAGGTTACATTGTCTCGAAGTCTCTGTAGAGCATCTAGGTTTTGGAACAGGGGTGCACATTTAAAGGTTAACGATTTAACGAATTAACGGCATTTTTCGTTAAAATCTGGCTTAACGATTTAACGGGAATTTTTAGAAATTTAACGGATCTTTTAACGAACGTTTTTCTCAGTGAGTATATCACATCTACCCTTAGTCTTCACTAATGTTGCAGGTCTCTCATCCCCCCGATTAATACTGCTCCTGAAGAAACTATTGTAGTCAGCAAGAATATTTTAACGTTTTCATGAATTTGTTTGGGTACCACAAAGATACTGATCTAACCCCTCGTAAGGTTTGCCTATCCTCAGTTGGTGTTGCTTGTTTCAGAATACGTTTGCCAGCCACCTAAAGCAGTCGAGACGGAGAGAATGTTTTCGGCTGCTGGACGTATTTTAAACGATTTTAGAAAAACGCTAATAACAAAAACTAGGAAAGCTACTTTTCCTGAGCGTTAATACTTCGACGAAGTATTACACTTTTTAGGCAGGCTTTTTTTAGGCACCGTGTGACATGATGTCGTGTCACGGTCCCGACGTTGCAGAGAAATGGCTTGGTCACGCCCACCAGGCACTCGAAAATAGTGACAACGTGTTAACATGCCACTGATGGGCTTTCATCCCACGAATGGACTTTTAATTTATTTTTATTAACTCTTTCTGTACTAGCGGGCTGGTGTCCGCATCGAGATTGTATATGCTCGTAGAATAGTTACACAGAACAGTTTCGCAAAGAACTAGGAAAGGAGGGAAGGGGGAATCCGGGCTCTGCCGGATGACACATTTTAAGATGCCTTGTCGGTGGACATCTTCAATGATAATTCATAGCTGTTCCTACTCCACACCTGTGGGTAATTTATTGCTGAGAGCTTGTTTATTTTTCTATGTTTGTTGATGTTCAATCGATTAATTTACATTGTAGTATTACACTCCATTCCTTGAACTTTAGCTGTTGATCTCTTCAAGTTAGGACGTAGAAGGTTTTACTTGATTTTTCCACTTCAAATACTGGTTTGCAGCTAACGGTACTTTTTAATGAAATTTAACGATTTACCGGGAATTTAAAGAACATTTTCCGTTAAAAAATTTCGATAAAAATTTAACGCACAGAATTTTGTGTGCACCCTGTTTTGGAACACATCTGGTCAGTGTTGCAATTTTGGAAATAATCGAGCAAATATCCAAAACGCTAGCTGCCAAAACCAATGTTCCTGCATGTTGACCTAGATGTTTATTGAAGCTTGTAGTTCGCGAAAATCTTGAGTTTGCATCAGCGCAGTTCTCTTGAATAGTTTATCCAGTCGAAACTTATAGCGGAGAGCTGATCTTGGAAAAGCACGCTTTTCCGTAGCCAGGGCGAAAGAATCTCCTAGCATTTACTTGTGGTCAAAGGAGTTGCAAAACTGTAATAGTGACGAATCGCATACGGTCTGCTTCTTTGTGAATTCATGCAACGAAAAAAAAAAGGTACTTGTGAGCCAATGTAGACTTCGCACTCATTGAAGAATGGAAGAAGATTCTGTTTTGCTTCTAGCCATGTGTAACAGCTTCCCCGAGGATAGCTACGACGGCAAGGTGATACACCGTCTATAACCGACGCTTAGGACATAGAACACGGCCAGCGTTGGACTAGTCTCACAGGGTAGCAGAACAGCAACATAGTTCCAGCCCTGGGTCTTATCGTGTTGAAGTTTCCGGACCATTAGTCTGGCCTCTGCTAAGACGTTTTAGCTACTAATGTTCGGCATTTTAACGCCTTTAAAATAGCGCTTTTCGAACAGGGCCCCTTTTTCGAACTTATGGAACGTGTCGCGCATATAACTGCGCACTCTAAGTGTTACTCTATTCGGTGACCACACGAATATGTTATTCGTAACTATTCCTCTTTGCAATCCCTCGCGCTTTAATCGTTCCGTTGTTGTTCTTAGAGTAGAAATACAAATCGTAGTTTTCGCCGTAGTATACCGGAGGCAAAAGTAGTGATTTGAATTTCTACGACTATTGCGATAGTCGAGCCGTCGCGATGCGATACGGAGGTGTCGATCGCAGCGCGTCGGCCTCGAAGGTCAGCGCTGGCTGGCAGAGCTGCCCTGAGAGGGCGGTGCCCAGGACCACCATTCCGGCTTTTTCTTGTCTTGGTGACTACCCACCGATCCGCCCATGTTAAGAACTAAAGGCTCTATAACAGCTTCTGTGTCTAAATGGCATAGCTCGTTATTGACACACCACCATTTCCAATGTCTGTAATTTGCCTCAAATTAGGTAAATACTTCTCTATCAGAGCAGCCAGGGAGTTCTGTGGGCACATTGCCAGGGCACATCTCGGAAGCCTTAACCACCGCTCCATAGTGCCTGAGGGGTAAATTTCCCACGTTTCTAGAAGAAGTCAGCAAAGGACTTCCCGTGTCACCTTATTCTAATCGTATGGGGCACCGCTGCTGCTCCTAGGCCTTACACAGCCTCCTAGGCAAGAGAGGTAGCGAATTACGTGGTTCATTTAGAATTGTAGCTCTTATTTAGCCTAGGGAGTTCACATCAACCATTAATGCCAGGCTTAATTCTCACGCCGGTGAGCTCTTGTTTAGCCGGGGCAGTTGAAACAACTTCGATGCACACTTCGACGATTTCAGACACATGCGACTTCAATGCTGATGTACGCATTGGATTCGTCACAGCTCTGCCTTTGCAGGCATCGCCATCAAGGGACGATTTCGATTCCTCACAGTCCTAATGTTCACGGCTATGTCTGTAACATATATTACATAATACTAATACTGTTACCCGTGCCTTCTTATTAGCAGCCAAATCTTCGATTTGTGGTATTGTATGATTTAATTGTATGATTTGTGGCTGCATAGTTCGCTGGGTTCCGACATTTATGTTAATCTTGAGTGCAGTGGTAGCATCAAGGTTGGTCGTACATAAGTAATTCACTGCTCATATTAGACCGCGAATGTCTACGATAGTGCCTAGTGTGATTACTGCATCCTCTGCTGGTGAGTAACTCAGTCTATTTGCAGTTGTGGGTACTATTGTACTTTTGGTACCCCACTTAATCTTGTTCAAAATAGGTCTACTAGGGGTAGTCTGCCATGGGAATCACGAATATCATAGTCGTTTTTTGCGGAAATGCCTTATAAGCCCGTCATATTAAGCTCTAATTGCCTAAGGCCTTGCGAGATAGCGCGCGCTGATAAGAGACGCAGAGACTCCGCCTCCTAACGATGCGCACTACTTCGCCGTTCCTAGCCTGCAGCAGAGGTTAGCCAGGGCATAAGCCTTGAAATCTCGAAAAGGCTTGAAAGCTCTGTTGTGTGCTCTCTTTCGCTCACGCGGAGGAGAGCACATAATTAGACAGGGGAAGGGACTCCGGGGTGTGGGCCCACTAGGACACCCGTGATAAAATTGCCTTCATCCTAGAGGTCCCTCTCTTGCCCTATTCGGAAGAAAATAAGACCGAATCTGTAATCGAAACGAGGAGATAAGACTGCATTTAATTCGCTGCGAGTATCTAGTCGCTACGCCTGCGCCACGGCATACTATGGTAACCCCCCCCCCCACTCGAGACCGCCGCGAATGCGTGCTGGTAGGGGCGGAGTCTCTGATCTCTTACCAGCGCCCGCTATTTCGCAAGACCTTGGGCGAATCCAACTTAATATAGCGGGCTTATAAGACATTTCCGCAATAAACGACTATGATATTCGTTCTTCCCATGGCAGATTACCCCTAGTAGACCTATTTTAAACAAGATTAAGTGGGGTACCAAAAGTTCAATAATACCCAGTTGTGTGTAACAGTTCACACTTCACACTCGATGGCACACTACTTTGCGGCAAATGGCAAGAAATAAAAAATAAAAATGACATGCCTTCTCCCCCCGTTGTTGTTCTTGGAGTAGAAATACAAATCGTAGTTTTCGCCGTACTAATCAAGCGCGAGAAGACAAGACTTTTTCGGGCGGAAGCATCAAATTGGCACCGTCAAATTAGGTGTTGGTAGTGCAATCACGGACACACCCTTATTTGACGTCTTATCACTAGTAGACGTACTTAGAAGGACTATTCGGACCTGAGGGCACGTTTGCTGCAATGAGGTGAAACAGATAAACTATTGGCCCCATCACTTAAGAGAAGGGCTCCTAACTTGAATTATTGGAGACTTCTTCCTTTATTATGGATTGAACTTTATACAAAGTCGCTGTCCTAAGGAAACTGGTGAAAGATCCCTCCAAAGATTCCTTTCCGGACGAAATTCAGGCCGATTTTATTTACGCCACCACTGGATTTTTCTAAGAGAGCATTCTTTACACTTCCCAAAAGAAACCCAAGCAGTACGCTTAGTGTTTCCTAAGTGGATTGAATTCAGTCATCCATGTCTCTTCAAACGAATCTAGAAGAAATATTAAGGCAAGAGTGTTAGGTGGATAGCGGTTTTCAGACACTGATTGCAGATCGCTAAGACTCCATTAATCGCTTCTATCCAGCTAAAAATTGCGCACTATGTTGCTGGAAATATATTGAATCAGCCTCAAAATGCTCAACAGGGTTCTCAAATCGTTAGTTCAAAAAGCACAGAAAGGTGGAAAAGGAAACGAAAAGGTAGGACGAATGCTGGTAAGGTGCTGGAGAAAGATCATGCAATCATTATCCAGCACTTCCGTGACCATTAAAATATTTGTACCCATTCGAACTTCCTTGGAAGGACAACGAAATATTAGGGAAATTTCCTAGCGGAGCGTTTAGTTTTATTTTTATTTTTCACAACTTTTCGATTAAACGAAATGACTGAGTGACCTGATGACCTTCTGGTTTGCACAGCACTTTGACATCCCTTTATCGGAAGTTGTTATTCAGTTAGCTTTTACCTTATCGTAGAATATCCTGATGGAATAGCATCAGAAGTGAGCGTTGCGCTCACTTCCTCACAAGGCGAGTAGTGTTCAAGAGCTTCGGCTACGGAATCTTCTTGCAGCTTCGTGACTTGTAGAGGGGCTTAAAAACTTTTCGGGTCGCAGAAGGATGCACGCAAGCTAACTGCAGGTTTCCCTTAAAAAGTGGACGCCGTGTACCAGACATCTCTCCAAAGGATGAAGCGCTGATTTGCTCATCTGCTGGCCACCCAATCTATTGTATTAGTTTAGCATGTTCAAAATACAAAAGGGCTTGCTTTTTTCTACAGCACTCATGTTCAAAATACAAAAGGGCTTGCTTTTTTCTACAGCACTATGTGCTACTGTTGCTATTATACAATGGTGTGTTCAGTGTGTCCATGTTTTTGTTACACTTTTAACGGCTTTTATTGCTCTTACGTTTCTGCGCCTTCGCCTTCTCCGAAGCCTGGAGAAGTGGGAGATATTCGCAACACTACCGAAATCGAGTCGGCAAACCAGTCAAAACACCCAACAGTCAGCCTAAAAGTGACTCTCTTGGTGTATTGGTCAATAAGACGAAACGATAGTCAGGTATGTCATGCGAACATTCATTGGAGGTCGAACCTGGGGAACTAAGAGCCATCCGAAGGCCCGGAACCTTAGGACGGCGACTTTATATTTATTTATTTCAAGGCACGGATAACAATCACATGCGGTAAGATTCTAACAATAACATATAACAAACAAAAAATAAGCCTAACGAAACCTTAGTGCAATTAACCGTTTAAAACAGGATAGAGACATATTAGCAATGTTCTCGTTCTCCGAAAGCAAGATGTTGAGCTCCCTGATGCTCCTGTGAATGAGGAAACATGACCTTACTTTTGACCTTGGAAGTGGCAGGTAGAGTCGGAGATGCCCTCTTCTGTCAGTTGTCAAAGGGGTGCCAAAAAATCCAATTTGGTCAATGGAAAGCCTTCCTGTCAGGACTTTGAACAACATAACTAAATCTGCTCGCTTTCGTCTAGTCTCAAGGCTAGACAACCCGAGCATTTTGGCCCTGTCAGACCCACTCGGAATATTGTCGTAATTTAGACCACGATACTTTAGAAAAAGCTTACGGGTAAAGTTATTCTGAACACTTTCAAGGAGTTTTATGTCCTTCTTTTGACAGGGACTGAAAATATAAAGTGCAATCCATAATCCAGGAAGAATTCTGAATTATTTTAAGTTAGGAGCCCTTCTTTTAAGTTCTGGAGCCAGTAGTTTATCTGTTTCGCACCATCTCATTGCAGCAAACCTGTCCTCAGCACCGAATAACCCTTTAAGCACGTCTACTAGTGATAAGACGTCAAATAAGGGCATGTCCGTGATTGCACCACCGACACCTAACTTCACGGTGCCAATTTGATGCGTCCGCCCGAAAAAGTATTGTCGCGAGAAGTGGCATAGAAACTCTAAAAAATAAGAAGCGACTGCATAGAAAAGTGCACGCAAATAAAAGAAGCCGAGAAGCGAAAAAATGTCAACAATTCTCGAAATCTCAGAACAACATCGACAGCCACTTTCCACCGATTCAAGTTACGGAACTAGTGTACTTAGTGTATCGCACTAAATCTTCTTGAAAATGGGTCTACTAGCGGTAATCTGCCATGGGAAGACGAATATCATAGTCGTTTCTTGCGGAAATGCCTTATAAGCGCGCTATATCAAGTTCGGATCGCCAAAGACCTTGCGAAATAGCGCGCGCTGGTAAGAGACGGAGAGACTCCGCCCCCCCCCCCCACAGCAAGCAGGTATTCGCGGCCGTCTCTGAGGATGGGGGAAGGGGGCATGCCGCGGCGCAGAGGCATGGCGACTAGCTAAACGCAGCGAATGTAAATACAGTCTTATCTCCTCGTTTCGATTACAGATCCGCGTCTTATTTACTTCCGTATTTGGCAAGGGAGGGTAGAGCTTTCAAAGCTTTTCGAGATTTCACGGCTCATGCTCCGGCTAACCTCTGCTGCAGGCTAGAGACAGCGAAATAGTGCACATCGGTAGGAAACGCACTCTGCGTCTCTTACCAGCGCGCGCTATTTCACAAGGCCTTGGGCGATTTGAACTTGATATAACTCGCTTATAAGGCATTTCCGCAAAAAAAAAAAACGACTACGACATTCGTTCTTCCCATGGCAGATTACCCCGTAGCAGACCTATTTTGAGGTACACTAAGTACACTAGCACCCAAGTTACTAAAAGGTATCCTCCGTCCAGCAACGATACTGCGAAAGTTCATCCAAGAAAAGACGAGCGAATTGCATTTACATGAAGATGAAGTAAAATTTCAAAAATGGTGTGTAACATGTCGATAATGCAATTTAGCGGAAATTTTCGTCATTAAATTTCGTTAAAAACTTTTAACGAAAAATGCCGGTAAATCGTTAACCGTGCAACGCACACCCCTGTTTCGGACGTACTGTTTGGACTATGCAATGTGGTAGAACCCGCAGGGCACAGTCCAAACAGTACGTCCGAAACTCCTCGATCGATGCAATCCTCGATTCTGCTGTCTTTGCGCTAAAGTGAAGTGTTCAACGGAACTGAAGAATATATCGAGGGAGGGTGTTGTATGGTTCTGCACTGGAGCATCGGTCTATGGATCAGTTGTTGGCACTGGCCGAACTACGATCAACCACTCTGGGACTATACGGGAGAATCAATACGTGTTGTGCAGCGCACCTATCACATACTCCGGTAGCATGTTGAAAAAAAGTACACCTCCGCATACATCACTCGCGTCTAAAGCGACATGGTAGTGACGAGTTTTCCGGGGCGGGTTGGACGAGTTTTCGCACAGTATGCAGGCGATCGTTGCGGGACCGACTGGCGGCTGCCACGCGGTCGTAACCAATCGAGACCTCGTCGGGCTGAACTGTTCTGTGACTCGATCAAGGGTGGCAACACAATACAAGGTTTACACACATATAAGACCTTCCATCTCGGGAGGTAACACGAAGTGTACCTATGGTCCTTAGGCTCTACTAAGAGAAGGATAATAGTTTTAAGTGCGGATTAAAAGAGGTAGGACACTTCTGCTAAAACCATTTTCCGACGTTCTTAAGTTCCTTTGTTTATGTTCCTTTGTTGTTTTTGGACTTACAGACGGAAACGAAAAAAACTATCAATAAACGATTATAGCATGTTTTATTCCAATACGAAGAAGATTTTACTGCAGTGCTCCTTGCGGCTACAACGTTGTGGGTGATGTCAGCGCAGAAGGAAACCGTTAGCCACAGAAGGTTGCTTCGGAGCGCAAAAGACTAAATCCACTGTTATTTAGATAAGCTATTTAATTTTCAGCTGCTCTTGTAAGCTTGGGACCAAGTTGTGGGGCAGCCTCAGGCAATCGAGATTTCTGCTTTAAAATAGAGAACTATTGGTATCTGGTAGTTAGGGGAGGGGTCACCATAGCATATCGTGGGGTGCGGGAGTGGAGTAGCTACATACAGCCAATGTAAATGCAGTCTTATCTCTTATTTTCGATTACAGGTCCGTATTTTGTCTGCTTCCGCATTGGGCGATGGAAGGAGCTCCAGGATGTAGGCAATTTTAACACGGGTGCGTCACTCCAGCCACATCCTGGAGTCCCTTCCCCTGCTTAAATCAAGAGCATAGAACATAGCTATAACATTGTTTGTTTGTTTTCCTCATTATAGGTTTGCCATCATTTCTTTTTGTTCGTGTTAGTGACACTTTTTAAACGTGACCCCCCCCCCCCCCACAACTACCATAGCGGCATAGTACGTTATAGCAGACTAAGAAAATCGTTCAACATCTACTGCAGAACTCCACTTAAATTGAATTTAAGCCATCAATGAACAATGTGGACAGGTGTATGGATCAGTTCTTCAAAACAAATATAACATGTGAGCCATAGTCAATTCTCTAGTGGAAGCGAAAACAGAAGCTCATGCCCATCCCAACAGTGCAAACGTTTGCAAACATTTTTAGGGAATTGAGGGTTTTCTATTCCTTCCAGCTCCATGATTGTAGTTACTGCTCATTCCTAGCCTTCGTCTCCTTTTCAATTCAACTTCCATAGATTCCTGCTGAGTACAGAAGCTTACGCTCGTTCGTTGGTTCCTTGATGATTGATTGGAGCACTTGGGTCCCGCAACGATCGCCTGCATACTGTGCGAAAACTCGTCCGGCCCGCCCCGGAAAACTCGTCACTACCATGTCGCTTTAGACGCGAGTGCACACATCAGCGGGAAATGTAATAGTGAGACATATAATCAGCGTTAGCTAATTAGCTTCCCCGCATTTTGAATGTTCTGCCTCTAACGATCCTCCCATCAGTATGCTATGGTCAAATTAACAGCTGCAACATTTACGGTGATCGCGAGTGTTCCATCTTCAACTCCTCTCCCAGCCTCTCTTACAGCGCAAGAGATGCAAAGGCTTGAAATTCCCGCCTCGCTCAAGAACACGTCCGAAAACTCGTCCGCACTTTTTTAGCGTACATTTAAGGACGAGCCTGATATTCACTGCGCCAACAAAATAACCCCGAGAATCGGGGATGCGGTTCTACTCCAGCGCTGAACTGAGCTAGGCCACTCCTGATGTAATTGGGCATCCATGTGCCTTTCAAGGCAGAGAATCACTTAATGGGCGACTTCCCACTCCCCCCCCCCCCCCTTCCCGAACCGCTTTGCGCCGAGGTCCGTACGTAAATTTACACGTGTAGAGATGCTTTCGTCCGATGCGGACCCAAGCCTCAGCTGACCTACACTGCATCCTTAGCACGTGTGCACTAAATAATGGCGTTAGAAGGTGACTTCGCTCTTAAAACTCACACTGCAGGAATTTCTAACCAAGGTAGTCAAGGAAACAATGAAAATGTAGACGCCCACCTTTTCGTAGAACTCCTGGGCATTTTCAGGATCGGACTTTGAATGAGGCAGCTCCATGGCAGACGCTATAGAGCGATGAAGAACTAGCCTAGCCAAACGGTGGAGGGACACGACCGCCAGTTTCGACCATACACCGTGACTACAAATCCAGCCTGAAAACGTCGAGGTTTCCTAAAGTTCGGAGCAATTTGGGGATCTTCTGATTGGGGCGCGTGATTCTCATCGGGGCGCGTTATTGCCTGGTGAAACTAATATTGCCCGTCTGGTCACAAAATGTGCTTGACACTGTAGTAATGCAGTTAGAGTGTATGGTAAATCTAGCACAGCCGCTTCAGTCACCTAGGAGAACCCACAAATTACATTTTTTCGTTGTCGTTGTGCTTTTCATCTCCTTTACAGTCACCTTGCAAGTGAATCAGGAATTATATAGTTAAAATGTGTGGTGAGTTTCGTGGCGTTAAAGAACGATTCTATTATATACATTTATTGGGTGTTATTACTGTATATTACATATTACATATAGTAAGCCTTGGATTGTCTATTAGTGTAGCTGGTTATGGTGAACACATTGGAATAAGACTTGGTAGAAGGTACAAAGTGTAGGTTTTGAAGTACACTGAGAGATCACAATGGAAGTACAATGATTTAAACAGGCCTGTTGTATATATTAAACTTTGAAACTCCTCATAGTATATCTCTCTCGAGACTATGATGACAAGATAGGAAGGAAACTTGGGAGAAGGTAGAAAGTATAGGCTTTGAAGTACATCGAGAGTTCACTATGAGAGTTTAAAAGGAGCATACACCGTATTCGTTCAAAATGGAATTAAATTGTTCAGGTAAGTCAACAGCTGCATAGATTCCCAATAAAATTTGACATCTATGCATGGTAGCAATATATAGATGTATATAGATGGTGACAACAGATGCAGGGTACATGGCAAGTCATTCGTCATCAAGCAACTCAAATTGCCAAACACCTTTCATAAAATGAGGCAGTAGGAGAGTCGACTTGAGATCACTCCAAAGCTAAATATCAAGTTTTATAGGCAAAATGGGTGGAGTTACCCATTCATTTGAAATGGTCAACGACCATCTGGCCGGCGAACACGGCGTATCCCCAGGTTAGATGAATGCCGGCTCCAAGAGTACCATTCTATGATGAGTTCATAGTACGTGCAACTTATTACTAGTGAGCGCATTCTGTCCCTAGATAAGCAATCATATGGGATTGTTGCTTATAAAATTGGGTAATACGGGCACGAAACTGTATAGGAAACTGACCTAATCTGAATTTTTCCTTCGCCCACAGTACAACAACATCTAAAATCTCTCTCTTGGTGATCTCTCGGTGTACTTCAAATACTATACTTGTTCGTTCTCCCAAGTTTCCTTCTGTTCTAAATACCACTTGCCAGGTGACTGTAAAGGAGATGAAAAGCACAACGACAACGAAAAAATGTAATTTGTGGGTCCTCCTAGGTGGCTGAAGCGGCTGTGCTAGACTTACCATACACTCTAACTGCATTACTCCAGTTTCAAGCACATTTTGTGACCAGACGGGCAATATTAGTTTCATCAGACAACGCGCCCCGATGAGAATCGCGCGCCCCAATCAGAAGATCCCCAAATTGCTCCGAACTTTAGGAAACCTCGAAAACGTCCCTGTTGAGGTAGCAGGTCTGAAGAGAGGTTCGGAGCAGTTTTTGGCTCTTCTGATTGGGGCGCACGACTCTCATCGGGGCGCGTTATTGACGGACGAAATTAATTCTGCCCGTCCGGCGACAAAAGGCGTTTAGAACCGAGATTATGAGTCCTCTTTAAACGCACACAACAAAAAAACTGCGGACGAGTTGTCGCGGCACGGCCACACAGCCATCACCGTGGTCTTTTGCTCTCTGCGCCCTCCTAGCTTAGAGGTCGCGTCGTGGTCCTCTCTGACGTTCGATCGATCTCTTGTTGGCCCGCGACGGACGCCTCGCCGAGCAAGTCGTGGTGCAGTGGATAGGCGGGTTGCTTCGTGCGAGGAAGGTTGGTGGTTCGATTCTTCTGCATTTCAGCTGTCCATGTGATATTTGAGGGACTTTCGACGTATACACGATTTTGGTGCGTTTTGCGCATCTTCCAATCACCCCGGATTCCCCCCCCCCCCCTGAGCGACGAGAGGTTCGCGTATGTGATGCTTGGAATGAAGGAGTTCGCGCTCCATCACCAACGTCTGCCGGCTACGGGTATGGTGAGAGCGGAGCCCAAACCTAGATGGGAGATGAGATTCCTTACTCACCCAGCGTCCGTCGCCGGCGACTGACGCTGGATGTGCAGGCCACGCCAGGCTTGCCGGCTTCGGGTATGGTGAGAGCGGAGCCCAAACCTAGATGGGAGATGAGATTCCTTACTCACCCAGCGTCCGTCGCCGGCTTCGCCGGCGACTGACGCTGGATGTGCAGATAGATGGGAGATGAGATTCCTTACTCACCCAGCGTCCGTCGCCGGCTTCGCCGGCGACTGACGCTGGATGTGCGGGCCACGCCAGGCTTGCCGGCTTCGCCGGCTTCGGGTATGGTGAGAGCGGAGCCCAAACCTAGATGGGAGATGAGATTCCTTACTCACCCAGCGTCCGTCGCCGGCTTCGCCGGCGACTGACGCTGGATGTGCAGGCCACGCCAGGCTTGCCGGCTTCGCCGGCTTCGGGTATGGTGAGAGCGGAGCCCAAACCTAGATGGGAGATGAGATTCCTTACTCACCCAGCGTCCGTCGCCGGCTTCGCCGGCGACTGACGCTGGATGTGCAGGCCACGCCAGGCTTGCCGGCTTCGGGTATGGTGAGAGCGGAGCCCAAACCTAGATAGGAGATGAGATTCCTTACTCACCCAGCGTCCGTCGCCGGCTTCGCCGGCGACTGACGCTGGATGTGCAGGCCACGCCAGGCTTGCCGGCTTCGGGTATGGTGAGAGCGGAGCCCAAACCTAGATGGGAGATGAGATTCCTTACTCACCCAGCGTCCGTCGCCGGCTTCGCCGGCGACTGACGCTGGATGTGCAGGCCACGCCAGGCTTGCCGGCTTCGGGTATGGTGAGAGCGGAGCCCAAACCTAGATGGGAGATGAGATTCCTTACTCACCCAGCGTCCGTCGCCGGCTTCGCCGGCGACTGACGCTGGATGTGCAGGCCACGCCAGGCTTGCCGGCTTCGGGTATGGTGAGAGCGGAGCCCAAACCTAGATGGGAGATGAGATTCCTTACTCACCCAGCGTCCGTCGCCGGCTTCGCCGGCGACTGACGCTGGATGTGCAGGCCACGCCAGGCTTGCCGGCTTCGGGTATGGTGAGAGCGGAGCCCAAACCTAGATGGGAGATGAGATTCCTTACTCACCCAGCGTCCGTCGCCGGCTTCGCCGGCGACTGACGCTGGATGTGCAGGCCACGCCAGGCTTGCCGGCTTCGGGTATGGTGAGAGCGGAGCCCAAACCTAGATGGGAGATGAGATTCCTTACTCACCCAGCGTCCGTCGCCGGCTTCGCCGGCGACTGACGCTGGATGTGCAGATAGATGGGAGATGAGATTCCTTACTCACCCAGCGTCCGTCGCCGGCTTCGCCGGCGACTGACGCTGGATGTGCGGGCCACGCCAGGCTTGCCGGCTTCGCCGGCTTCGGGTATGGTGAGAGCGGAGCCCAAACCTAGATGGGAGATGAGATTCCTTACTCACCCAGCGTCCGTCGCCGGCTTCGCCGGCGACTGACGCTGGATGTGCAGGCCACGCCAGGCTTGCCGGCTTCGGGTATGGTGAGAGCGGAGCCCAAACCTAGATGGGAGATGAGATTCCTTACTCACCCAGCGTCCGTCGCCGGCTTCGCCGGCGACTGACGCTGGATGTGCAGGCCACGCCAGGCTTGCCGGCTTCGGGTATGGTGAGAGCGGAGCCCAAACCTAGATGGGAGATGAGATTCCTTACTCACCCAGCGTCCGTCGCCGGCTTCGCCGGCGACTGACGCTGGATGTGCAGGCCACGCCAGGCTTGCCGGCTTCGGGTATGGTGAGAGCGGAGCCCAAACCTAGATGGGAGATGAGATTCCTTACTCACCCAGCGTCCGTCGCCGGCTTCGCCGGCGACTGACGCTGGATGTGCGGGCCACGCCAGGCTTGCCGGCTTCGCCGGCTTCGGGTATGGTGAGAGCGGAGCCCAAACTAGATGGGAGATGAGATTCCTTACTCACCCAGCGTCCGTCGCCGGCTTCGCCGGCGACTGACGCTGGATGTGCAGGCCACGCCAGGCTTGCCGGCTTCGGGTATGGTGAGAGCGGAGCCCAAACCTAGATGGGAGATGAGATTCCTTACTCACCCAGCGTCCGTCGCCGGCTTCGCCGGCGACTGAAGCTGGATGTGCAGGCCACGCCAGGCTTCGGGTATGGTGAGAGCGGAGCCCAATCCTAGATGGGAGATGGGATTCTTTACTCACCCAGCGTCCGTCGCCGGCTTCGCCGGCGACTGACGCTGGATGTGCGGGCCACGCCAGGCTTGCCGGCTTCGGGTATGGTGAGAGCGGAGCCCAAACCTAGATGGGAGATGAGATTCGCGTCCGTCGCCGGCTTCGCCGGCGACTGACGCTGGATGTGCAGGCCACGCCAGGCTTGCCGGCTTCGGGTATGGTGAGAGCGGAGCCCAAACCTAGATGGGAGATGAGATTCCTTACTCACCCAGCGTCCGTCGCCGGCTTCGCCGGCGACTGACGCTGGATGTGCAGGCCACGCCAGGCTTGCCGGCTTCGGGTATGGTGAGAGCGGAGCCCAAACCTAGATGGGAGATGAGATTCCTTACTCACCCAGCGTCCGTCGCCGGCTTCGCCGGCGACTGACGCTGGATGTGCAGGCCACGCCAGGCTTGCCGGCTTCGGGTATGGTGAGAGCGGAGCCCAAACCTAGATGGGAGATGAGATTCCTTACTCACCCAGCGTCCGTCGCCGGCTTCGCCGGCGACTGACGCTGGATGTGCAGGCCACGCCAGGCTTCGGGTATGGTGAGAGCGGAGCCCAATCCTAGATGGGAGATGGGATTCTTTACTCACCCAGCGTCCGTCGCCGGCTTCGCCGGCGACTGACGCTGGATGTGCGGGCCACGCCAGGCTTGCCGGCTTCGGGTATGGTGAGAGCGGAGCCCAAACCTAGATGGGAGATGAGATTCGCGTCCGTCGCCGGCTTCGCCGGCGACTGACGCTGGATGTGCAGGCCACGCCAGGCTTGCCGGCTTCGGGTATGGTGAGAGCGGAGCCCAAACCTAGATGGGAGATGAGATTCCTTACTCACCCAGCGTCCGTCGCCGGCTTCGCCGGCGACTGACGCTGGATGTGCAGGCCACGCCAGGCTTGCCGGCTTCGGGTATGGTGAGAGCGGAGCCCAAACCTAGATGGGAGATGAGATTCCTTACTCACCCAGCGTCCGTCGCCGGCTTCGCCGGCGACTGACGCTGGATGTGCAGGCCACGCCAGGCTTGCCGGCTTCGGGTATGGTGAGAGCGGAGCCCAAACCTAGATGGGAGATGAGATTCCTTACTCACCCAGCGTCCGTCGCCGGCTTCGCCGGCGACTGACGCTGGATGTGCAGGCCACGCCAGGCTTGCCGGCTTCGGGTATGGTGAGAGCGAAGCCCAAACCTAGATGGGAGATGAGATTCCTTACTCACCCAGCGTCCGTCGCCGGCTTCGCCGGCGACTGACGCTGGATGTGCAGGCCACGCCAGGCTTGCCGGCTTCGGGTATGGTGAGAGCGGAGCCCAAACCTAGATGGGAGATGAGATTCCTTACTCACCCAGCGTCCGTCGCCGGCTTCGCCGGCGACTGACGCTGGATGTGCAGGCCACGCCAGGCTTGCCGGCTTCGGGTATGGTGAGAGCGGAGCCCAAACCTAGATGGGAGATGAGATTCCTTACTCACCCAGCGTCCGTCGCCGGCTTCGCCGGCGACTGACGCTGGATGTGCAGGCCACGCCAGGCTTGCCGGCTTCGGGTATGGTGAGAGCGGAGCCCAAACCTAGATGGGAGATGAGATTCCTTACTCACCCAGCGTCCGTCGCCGGCTTCGCCGGCGACTGACGCTGGATGTGCAGGCCACGCCAGGCTTGCCGGCTTCGGGTATGGTGAGAGCGGAGCCCAAACCTAGATGGGAGATGAGATTCCTTACTCACCCAGCGTCCGTCGCCGGCTTCGCCGGCGACTGACGCTGGATGTGCAGGCCACGCCAGGCTTGCCGGCTTCGGGTATGGTGAGAGCGGAGCCCAAACCTAGATGGGAGATGAGATTCCTTACTCACCCAGCGTCCGTCGCCGGCTTCGCCGGCGACTGACGCTGGATGTGCAGGCCACGCCAGGCTTGCCGGCTTCGGGTATGGTGAGAGCGGAGCCCAAACCTAGATGGGAGATGAGATTCCTTACTCACCCAGCGTCCGTCGCCGGCTTCGCCGGCGACTGACGCTGGATGTGCAGGCCACGCCAGGCTTGCCGGCTTCGGGTATGGTGAGAGCGGAGCCCAAACCTAGATGGGAGATGAGATTCCTTACTCACCCAGCGTCCGTCGCCGGCTTCGCCGGCGACTGACGCTGGATGTGCGGGCCACGCCAGGCTTGCCGGCTTCGCCGGCTTCGGGTATGGTGAGAGCGGAGCCCAAACTAGATGGGAGATGAGATTCCTTACTCACCCAGCGTCCGTCGCCGGCTTCGCCGGCGACTGACGCTGGATGTGCAGGCCACGCCAGGCTTGCCGGCTTCGGGTATGGTGAGAGCGGAGCCCAAACCTAGATGGGAGATGAGATTCCTTACTCACCCAGCGTCCGTCGCCGGCTTCGCCGGCGACTGAAGCTGGATGTGCAGGCCACGCCAGGCTTCGGGTATGGTGAGAGCGGAGCCCAATCCTAGATGGGAGATGGGATTCTTTACTCACCCAGCGTCCGTCGCCGGCTTCGCCGGCGACTGACGCTGGATGTGCGGGCCACGCCAGGCTTGCCGGCTTCGGGTATGGTGAGAGCGGAGCCCAAACCTAGATGGGAGATGAGATTCGCGTCCGTCGCCGGCTTCGCCGGCGACTGACGCTGGATGTGCAGGCCACGCCAGGCTTGCCGGCTTCGGGTATGGTGAGAGCGGAGCCCAAACCTAGATGGGAGATGAGATTCCTTACTCACCCAGCGTCCGTCGCCGGCTTCGCCGGCGACTGACGCTGGATGTGCAGGCCACGCCAGGCTTGCCGGCTTCGGGTATGGTGAGAGCGGAGCCCAAACCTAGATGGGAGATGAGATTCCTTACTCACCCAGCGTCCGTCGCCGGCTTCGCCGGCGACTGACGCTGGATGTGCAGGCCACGCCAGGCTTGCCGGCTTCGGGTATGGTGAGAGCGGAGCCCAAACCTAGATGGGAGATGAGATTCCTTACTCACCCAGCGTCCGTCGCCGGCTTCGCCGGCGACTGACGCTGGATGTGCAGGCCACGCCAGGCTTCGGGTATGGTGAGAGCGGAGCCCAATCCTAGATGGGAGATGGGATTCTTTACTCACCCAGCGTCCGTCGCCGGCTTCGCCGGCGACTGACGCTGGATGTGCGGGCCACGCCAGGCTTGCCGGCTTCGGGTATGGTGAGAGCGGAGCCCAAACCTAGATGGGAGATGAGATTCGCGTCCGTCGCCGGCTTCGCCGGCGACTGACGCTGGATGTGCAGGCCACGCCAGGCTTGCCGGCTTCGGGTATGGTGAGAGCGGAGCCCAAACCTAGATGGGAGATGAGATTCCTTACTCACCCAGCGTCCGTCGCCGGCTTCGCCGGCGACTGACGCTGGATGTGCAGGCCACGCCAGGCTTGCCGGCTTCGGGTATGGTGAGAGCGGAGCCCAAACCTAGATGGGAGATGAGATTCCTTACTCACCCAGCGTCCGTCGCCGGCTTCGCCGGCGACTGACGCTGGATGTGCAGGCCACGCCAGGCTTGCCGGCTTCGGGTATGGTGAGAGCGGAGCCCAAACCTAGATGGGAGATGAGATTCCTTACTCACCCAGCGTCCGTCGCCGGCTTCGCCGGCGACTGACGCTGGATGTGCAGGCCACGCCAGGCTTGCCGGCTTCGGGTATGGTGAGAGCGGAGCCCAAACCTAGATGGGAGATGAGATTCCTTACTCACCCAGCGTCCGTCGCCGGCTTCGCCGGCGACTGACGCTGGATGTGCAGGCCACGCCAGGCTTGCCGGCTTCGGGTATGGTGAGAGCGGAGCCCAAACCTAGATGGGAGATGAGATTCCTTACTCACCCAGCGTCCGTCGCCGGCTTCGCCGGCGACTGACGCTGGATGTGCAGGCCACGCCAGGCTTGCCGGCTTCGGGTATGGTGAGAGCGGAGCCCAAACCTAGATGGGAGATGAGATTCCTTACTCACCCAGCGTCCGTCGCCGGCTTCGCCGGCGACTGACGCTGGATGTGCAGGCCACGCCAGGCTTGCCGGCTTCGGGTATGGTGAGAGCGGAGCCCAAACCTAGATGGGAGATGAGATTCCTTACTCACCCAGCGTCCGTCGCCGGCTTCGCCGGCGACTGACGCTGGATGTGCAGGCCACGCCAGGCTTGCCGGCTTCGGGTATGGTGAGAGCGGAGCCCAAACCTAGATGGGAGATGAGATTCCTTACTCACCCAGCGTCCGTCGCCGGCTTCGCCGGCGACTGACGCTGGATGTGCAGGCCACGCCAGGCTTGCCGGCTTCGGGTATGGTGAGAGCGGAGCCCAAACCTAGATGGGAGATGAGATTCCTTACTCACCCAGCGTCCGTCGCCGGCTTCGCCGGCGACTGACGCTGGATGTGCAGGCCACGCCAGGCTTGCCGGCTTCGGGTATGGTGAGAGCGGAGCCCAAACCTAGATGGGAGATGAGATTCCTTACTCACCCAGCGTCCGTCGCCGGCTTCGCCGGCGACTGACGCTGGATGTGCAGGCCACGCCAGGCTTGCCGGCTTCGGGTATGGTGAGAGCGGAGCCCAAACCTAGATGGGAGATGAGATTCCTTACTCACCCAGCGTCCGTCGCCGGCTTCGCCGGCGACTGACGCTGGATGTGCAGGCCACGCCAGGCTTGCCGGCTTCGGGTATGGTGAGAGCGGAGCCCAAACCTAGATGGGAGATGAGATTCCTTACTCACCCAGCGTCCGTCGCCGGCTTCGCCGGCGACTGACGCTGGATGTGCAGGCCACGCCAGGCTTGCCGGCTTCGGGTATGGTGAGAGCGGAGCCCAAACCTAGATGGGAGATGAGATTCCTTACTCACCCAGCGTCCGTCGCCGGCTTCGCCGGCGACTGACGCTGGATGTGCAGATAGATGGGAGATGAGATTCCTTACTCACCCAGCGTCCGTCGCCGGCTTCGCCGGCGACTGACGCTGGATGTGCGGGCCACGCCAGGCTTGCCGGCTTCGCCGGCTTCGGGTATGGTGAGAGCGGAGCCCAAACCTAGATGGGAGATGAGATTCCTTACTCACCCAGCGTCCGTCGCCGGCTTCGCCGGCGACTGACGCTGGATGTGCAGGCCACGCCAGGCTTGCCGGCTTCGCCGGCTTCGGGTATGGTGAGAGCGGAGCCCAAACCTAGATGGGAGATGAGATTCCTTACTCACCCAGCGTCCGTCGCCGGCTTCGCCGGCGACTGACGCTGGATGTGCAGGCCACGCCAGGCTTGCCGGCTTCGGGTATGGTGAGAGCGGAGCCCAAACCTAGATGGGAGATGAGATTCCTTACTCACCCAGCGTCCGTCGCCGGCTTCGCCGGCGACTGACGCTGGATGTGCAGGCCACGCCAGGCTTGCCGGCTTCGGGTATGGTGAGAGCGGAGCCCAAACCTAGATGGGAGATGAGATTCCTTACTCACCCAGCGTCCGTCGCCGGCTTCGCCGGCGACTGACGCTGGATGTGCAGGCCACGCCAGGCTTGCCGGCTTCGGGTATGGTGAGAGCGGAGCCCAAACCTAGATGGGAGATGAGATTCCTTACTCACCCAGCGTCCGTCGCCGGCTTCGCCGGCGACTGACGCTGGATGTGCGGGCCACGCCAGGCTTGCCGGCTTCGCCGGCTTCGGGTATGGTGAGAGCGGAGCCCAAACTAGATGGGAGATGAGATTCCTTACTCACCCAGCGTCCGTCGCCGGCTTCGCCGGCGACTGACGCTGGATGTGCAGGCCACGCCAGGCTTGCCGGCTTCGGGTATGGTGAGAGCGGAGCCCAAACCTAGATGGGAGATGAGATTCCTTACTCACCCAGCGTCCGTCGCCGGCTTCGCCGGCGACTGAAGCTGGATGTGCAGGCCACGCCAGGCTTCGGGTATGGTGAGAGCGGAGCCCAATCCTAGATGGGAGATGGGATTCTTTACTCACCCAGCGTCCGTCGCCGGCTTCGCCGGCGACTGACGCTGGATGTGCGGGCCACGCCAGGCTTGCCGGCTTCGGGTATGGTGAGAGCGGAGCCCAAACCTAGATGGGAGATGAGATTCGCGTCCGTCGCCGGCTTCGCCGGCGACTGACGCTGGATGTGCAGGCCACGCCAGGCTTGCCGGCTTCGGGTATGGTGAGAGCGGAGCCCAAACCTAGATGGGAGATGAGATTCCTTACTCACCCAGCGTCCGTCGCCGGCTTCGCCGGCGACTGACGCTGGATGTGCAGGCCACGCCAGGCTTGCCGGCTTCGGGTATGGTGAGAGCGGAGCCCAAACCTAGATGGGAGATGAGATTCCTTACTCACCCAGCGTCCGTCGCCGGCTTCGCCGGCGACTGACGCTGGATGTGCAGGCCACGCCAGGCTTGCCGGCTTCGGGTATGGTGAGAGCGGAGCCCAAACCTAGATGGGAGATGAGATTCCTTACTCACCCAGCGTCCGTCGCCGGCTTCGCCGGCGACTGACGCTGGATGTGCAGGCCACGCCAGGCTTCGGGTATGGTGAGAGCGGAGCCCAATCCTAGATGGGAGATGGGATTCTTTACTCACCCAGCGTCCGTCGCCGGCTTCGCCGGCGACTGACGCTGGATGTGCGGGCCACGCCAGGCTTGCCGGCTTCGGGTATGGTGAGAGCGGAGCCCAAACCTAGATGGGAGATGAGATTCGCGTCCGTCGCCGGCTTCGCCGGCGACTGACGCTGGATGTGCAGGCCACGCCAGGCTTGCCGGCTTCGGGTATGGTGAGAGCGGAGCCCAAACCTAGATGGGAGATGAGATTCCTTACTCACCCAGCGTCCGTCGCCGGCTTCGCCGGCGACTGACGCTGGATGTGCAGGCCACGCCAGGCTTGCCGGCTTCGGGTATGGTGAGAGCGGAGCCCAAACCTAGATGGGAGATGAGATTCCTTACTCACCCAGCGTCCGTCGCCGGCTTCGCCGGCGACTGACGCTGGATGTGCAGGCCACGCCAGGCTTGCCGGCTTCGGGTATGGTGAGAGCGGAGCCCAAACCTAGATGGGAGATGAGATTCCTTACTCACCCAGCGTCCGTCGCCGGCTTCGCCGGCGACTGACGCTGGATGTGCAGGCCACGCCAGGCTTGCCGGCTTCGGGTATGGTGAGAGCGGAGCCCAAACCTAGATGGGAGATGAGATTCCTTACTCACCCAGCGTCCGTCGCCGGCTTCGCCGGCGACTGACGCTGGATGTGCAGGCCACGCCAGGCTTGCCGGCTTCGGGTATGGTGAGAGCGGAGCCCAAACCTAGATGGGAGATGAGATTCCTTACTCACCCAGCGTCCGTCGCCGGCTTCGCCGGCGACTGACGCTGGATGTGCAGGCCACGCCAGGCTTGCCGGCTTCGGGTATGGTGAGAGCGGAGCCCAAACCTAGATGGGAGATGAGATTCCTTACTCACCCAGCGTCCGTCGCCGGCTTCGCCGGCGACTGACGCTGGATGTGCAGGCCACGCCAGGCTTGCCGGCTTCGGGTATGGTGAGAGCGGAGCCCAAACCTAGATGGGAGATGAGATTCCTTACTCACCCAGCGTCCGTCGCCGGCTTCGCCGGCGACTGACGCTGGATGTGCAGGCCACGCCAGGCTTGCCGGCTTCGGGTATGGTGAGAGCGGAGCCCAAACCTAGATGGGAGATGAGATTCGCGTCCGTCGCCGGCTTCGCCGGCGACTGACGCTGGATGTGCAGGCCACGCCAGGCTTGCCGGCTTCGGGTATGGTGAGAGCGGAGCCCAAACCTAGATGGGAGATGAGATTCCTTACTCACCCAGCGTCCGTCGCCGGCTTCGCCGGCGACTGACGCTGGATGTGCAGGCCACGCCAGGCTTGCCGGCTTCGGGTATGGTGAGAGCGGAGCCCAAACCTAGATGGGAGATGAGATTCCTTACTCACCCAGCGTCCGTCGCCGGCTTCGCCGGCGACTGACGCTGGATGTGCAGGCCACGCCAGGCTTGCCGGCTTCGGGTATGGTGAGAGCGGAGCCCAAACCTAGATGGGAGATGAGATTCCTTACTCACCCAGCGTCCGTCGCCGGCTTCGCCGGCGACTGACGCTGGATGTGCAGGCCACGCCAGGCTTCGGGTATGGTGAGAGCGGAGCCCAATCCTAGATGGGAGATGGGATTCTTTACTCACCCAGCGTCCGTCGCCGGCTTCGCCGGCGACTGACGCTGGATGTGCGGGCCACGCCAGGCTTGCCGGCTTCGGGTATGGTGAGAGCGGAGCCCAAACCTAGATGGGAGATGAGATTCGCGTCCGTCGCCGGCTTCGCCGGCGACTGACGCTGGATGTGCAGGCCACGCCAGGCTTGCCGGCTTCGGGTATGGTGAGAGCGGAGCCCAAACCTAGATGGGAGATGAGATTCCTTACTCACCCAGCGTCCGTCGCCGGCTTCGCCGGCGACTGACGCTGGATGTGCAGGCCACGCCAGGCTTGCCGGCTTCGGGTATGGTGAGAGCGGAGCCCAAACCTAGATGGGAGATGAGATTCCTTACTCACCCAGCGTCCGTCGCCGGCTTCGCCGGCGACTGACGCTGGATGTGCAGGCCACGCCAGGCTTGCCGGCTTCGGGTATGGTGAGAGCGGAGCCCAAACCTAGATGGGAGATGAGATTCCTTACTCACCCAGCGTCCGTCGCCGGCTTCGCCGGCGACTGACGCTGGATGTGCAGGCCACGCCAGGCTTGCCGGCTTCGGGTATGGTGAGAGCGGAGCCCAAACCTAGATGGGAGATGAGATTCCTTACTCACCCAGCGTCCGTCGCCGGCTTCGCCGGCGACTGACGCTGGATGTGCAGGCCACGCCAGGCTTGCCGGCTTCGGGTATGGTGAGAGCGGAGCCCAAACCTAGATGGGAGATGAGATTCCTTACTCACCCAGCGTCCGTCGCCGGCTTCGCCGGCGACTGACGCTGGATGTGCAGGCCACGCCAGGCTTGCCGGCTTCGGGTATGGTGAGAGCGGAGCCCAAACCTAGATGGGAGATG
Organism: Heligmosomoides polygyrus polygyrus; assembly: GCA_947396885.1. Taxonomy (NCBI): domain Eukaryota; kingdom Metazoa; phylum Nematoda; class Chromadorea; order Rhabditida; family Heligmosomidae; genus Heligmosomoides; species Heligmosomoides polygyrus. The sequence goes on along the minus strand of OX377201.1, from coordinate 53,518,062 downwards.
AGATTCCTTACTCACCCAGCGTCCGTCGCCGGCTTCGCCGGCGACTGACGCTGGATGTGCAGGCCACGCCAGGCTTGCCGGCTTCGGGTATGGTGAGAGCGGAGCCCAAACCTAGATGGGAGATGAGATTCCTTACTCACCCAGCGTCCGTCGCCGGCTTCGCCGGCGACTGACGCTGGATGTGCAGGCCACGCCAGGCTTGCCGGCTTCGGGTATGGTGAGAGCGGAGCCCAAACCTAGATGGGAGATGAGATTCCTTACTCACCCAGCGTCCGTCGCCGGCTTCGCCGGCGACTGACGCTGGATGTGCAGGCCACGCCAGGCTTGCCGGCTTCGGGTATGGTGAGAGCGGAGCCCAAACCTAGATGGGAGATGAGATTCCTTACTCACCCAGCGTCCGTCGCCGGCTTCGCCGGCGACTGACGCTGGATGTGCAGGCCACGCCAGGCTTGCCGGCTTCGGGTATGGTGAGAGCGGAGCCCAAACCTAGATGGGAGATGAGATTCCTTACTCACCCAGCGTCCGTCGCCGGCTTCGCCGGCGACTGACGCTGGATGTGCAGGCCACGCCAGGCTTGCCGGCTTCGGGTATGGTGAGAGCGGAGCCCAAACCTAGATGGGAGATGAGATTCCTTACTCACCCAGCGTCCGTCGCCGGCTTCGCCGGCGACTGACGCTGGATGTGCAGGCCACGCCAGGCTTGCCGGCTTCGGGTATGGTGAGAGCGGAGCCCAAACCTAGCTAGGGATGATTCCTCACCCAGCGCTGGTCGCCGGCTTCGCCGGCAACCAACGCTGGGTAAGGAAGCATCCCTAGCGTCGAAGTCGAACACGTAGAAATGCACGAATGCTACAGATGGTTGCCTTGCTGTCCATCACTCACATCCCTGTATAGCATTCAAGAAAACGCCCGCAGCACTCCTGCTTCGTCTGGAATCGTGTTCATAACCTATTGCAACTCGTCAGGCCTAATCGAACGACTGACCGTTTCCGTCCAGCCGCCGTGCCTTATGCGACGACGTGTGACGATCTTCCGAACAGGTGACTTGGGACAAAAATACTGTCCTCCTCTGCATACAGTGCTAATGGAAATTGGTCAAAGCACTGCAGAAAATTGGGACCTTTTTCCTTCCTTCACTGCATCTGAGCGAAATTCAGTATCGCGTGCAAAAAATCGATAACACCGAGCGATACTGACTGCTTGATCCAGGTAATAGGATATTGATTGCCAGATCGAAGTGTGAGCCAAGGACGCAATTGTGAGTAGCGCCGCGTCGCAGACCTCTACCGCAACCCTGTACGCGTTGTCTGAACCCGGCAGCGGCGGCTCGTCATAGCCGCGATGACGCCTTGCGAAACCTCATCCAGTGGGTGTTCTTTGGTGACCACCCGGCAGTGGAGGCGTCGTGATAGTCAACAGCGGCGGTCATGGCTGCCTGGGTAGTAAACACCGGCGGTCATGGCTGCCTGCCATGCTGCCATGTTGTGGTGTTTACGGTTGGCGGCGGCGATACGACGAACGGCTGGGTCTAGCGACGGCTGTCGGCAGAATGTCGGCAGAAAGCGACAGAAGTCTCCCGTCAGTGATTCATGCCTCTCTGCTTTATATAATAGGATACTGCAACTAAACTCATAACAGGAACAGGAGCTGTAGGCGCCGCATCACCAGTGTCTCGACCCTATCAATGATAAAGGCATATAGTGTTTTTTCAAAGGTTTATTACCTTAAGCAGTATTTAAGAGCGTACAAATGAATCAGTATTTATTGAAACGCTGTATTTTCCATTTTCACGTCGAATTGTACACTTTTCGAATCAAATTGGACAATCTTCTAAGCTAGCCCAAGACTTTGAAATTAAAGCGAACTCTTCCAAATCGAAATGACCTTCAGGCAGGTTAAACCAGAGACTCAATAAGATGGTAAAAAAAATTGTTGTTCAAGGAAAATGTGGTGCAACATTCTTTGAGATTTTTTTTAGTTTATCTGCCCCAATATGTGCAGTAATTTTATAAAATTTTTATTTTTAGAGAAAAATAATAAATCGTTACAAAACTTCTCTTAAAGCAAAGAGTTAAGCATATAGCGCATTAAAAGGTCAGATCGCGATTGCACTCAAAAAGTTCACCGCAACTTTTATTTGATTGATAGTGAAAATGCCTCTTCCATGAACCACTAAAGTGAAGATGAGTGTTCCTTACAGTTGTTTTTGTTGTACCGTTAACAGGTGTCAATCTCCATGTAAGCAGAAGTCTGCTATCAATCGAATAAAAATCGCGACCTCTTCGAAGAGGTGATGGCGCAATCTATTTTTAGTACTAAGAGAATGGCCGCCATTCTGCTCTTCAAGACAAGCTGTAAACCATTATTTTTCCTCAAAAAATATAAATTTTATAAAACTTCAAACAATGTGTCCAGTTATTGGGTAGATGAATTAAAGCTACAGAGAAAGTTGTGCTATTTTTTCACTTTTCCATCAACTACTTATAAAGTGTGCTCACAAAAAGAAACCATTCTAGGATCAATGAGAGTTAATGAGAAAGGATAGGACACTAATGCTGCAATGTTACTAATTTTAATGAACGTTAAAGGAAAGAATTGGGGACAAAATACGAGTCATGGGAAGAATGAGGAGGTAGGACGGCTAACGCGCTCCAATGAGAATGAGGAAGACATGTGCTAACTTCGCCTGATAACTTCTCTCCTCCTCCATAACCATTGGCAGTCGCGAAGACGCACGGTGTAAGAAGACTGAGTTTTAAGAGGGAGAAAAGGATGCAACTTTCTCAGCCTACAGACCTTCCTAAGGTCACGAAACTGGAGGCTGCTACGTTTTGGGTGGCACGACAGACATCAACTAGTGAAGGTACGCAGGTCTACCAAATCTTCATTTGTAAAAAGAAATTGGTGGAATCAACGTTTGGGTCCTGCTTACATAATGGCAAGGTTTTCATGGAAGCACATACCAGTGGAAGACAGGAAGCAACAAACTTAAGTGGGTCATACTCATAGTATTCTATTATTCGCCTTCCTTGGACAGAACATTTGCGTTTATGAACAGATGACAACCCTTAATGTCGATCCCTGATCCCTAAGCTTCCTTTTTCCTGGGAGCTTTAGGTCTGTTTCTTTTTGCAGACGATAGTGATGGAATATACTCATTTGCAGACGGCAAGAAGCAATGAATCTTAGGATAAAACTTCTGAAAAGGCCGTCGATTTGAGATAAAAACCAATCTGTGTTCAAACAGCATTGCAGTAACTAATCTCCGAAGCGTTCTGAAGCCAGGTTTCGAGAAGTAGCGGACTTGAAATCCCATTGGTCTACACAAGAAAAGCGATACAACCTATTCCAAGCCGCTCAGTACTTTGCGTGTAACTTTGTGCAACCAAACAAGCACACTACGGTGACGTTCTGGCAAGTACACGGCGCGTTCGCAACGCAGGAGGAATCGGATCTCACCTTTGAGCCGGAACACTGGTTGCGAGTACTATTACCAATGTCCTTGGCGTGACATTCTTTAAAAAAGTCGAAAAGGTAAGCCGATACTATCCCATCGCATCAACGTTTCTAATAAGAGAGATCGCCTAACCGACATCCTTCGTATGCGAAATAATGGTTTATGAAGCGCAGTCCTCGAGCTGCCCTATCTCGCCTGCGCTCCGTTGTCTGGACTCCAGCGCAACGGTGGAGAAATGCAGCGAGGCAGGAGAGCGGGATCTCTAATCGAGAGGGCGCCGACGGCACGACGAAACCGCCGAAGCATGAGTCATGGGTGACCCGTACCCTGTAACCGTTTGGAACAGGAATTATATAGTTAGAGTGGGGGTTTCCTAAAGATCGGAGCACACCATCTGATACTTTGATTGGCGCAGCCGATTCCCATAAGGCCACGCCATTTTCTGAAGAGTCTGGCGCTGCCGTCCCGATCACCTAGCCCTCATAGACTATTGTTGGTGGGGTTTCAACCTCATTTTTACAGCTATCTGATACACCGCATTTATCGTCGTCAGACGATGCCAGATGCCACCCTAAACGTCCTCACCCCGCCGACGACGCCAGATGCCACCCTCAACGTCCTCGTCCCGCCTCCTTTTTCGGCTCGACGGCTAGACACTAGAATACCAGACTGCTCGCCCTATCACAACCACTGTGACGCCACGCGGTTAGAGATTAGGAATATCACGGCCACAACCGATGAGCCGAAAGCCTCAAACTTGGGTAAATAAACCTTTATCGCAATTATAATATAACACAACAAGAACGTAAACAACATACAACAATGAGACACGCTATACATACAACAAATGATGAGGATCACTACAAATGATTGCTTCCCACCTTCTTACGAGCTTGGTTCCGAGGGTAAAATAGACGATCATGAGTTCATCTAAATATCTTCTCTATACTAAACCCTTGCTTCCCTTGTGCTTACCCCTATAGACACTCGCTCCCCTCGGACTCATTAGTTGACACCGATGTTGCTCCCCTTTGTGGCCGTCGACTAGAACCCTCGCGCTCCCTACATTAGTCCCAGCCGCCGACCCATGACCCAGAGGCACCAATCCCATGAGCCCTGAAGAAAGAGAAAGAAAAGCAAAAAGACCGCCTAGCGGTCGACGACAGCGGCCCACTGCTTCGCGCTGCCTTCTCTCGCCGCTCGCTTCCCGCCACAACGGCATCGACCTGAACGATTGTCGATGGGTCACGTTTGCGATCACTACGGCCGCCTCGAAGGAGACGGCAACGTCGACGCGCTTCCCAGACGATTGCCCGTAGGTCGCACCTTTGACCACACGAAGGGCTCAAAGGGGCGAAATGAAGGGGTTAAAAAGGGTCGGCTTTGCCGACACTCCCGCCCGCCAGAGGTTTGTTGTTCCAGGAATTAAAAAGGGCAGGCGAACGATTTAGAAGAATACGGCTTTGCCGACTAATTCGCAAGAAGACGGCTTCGCCGACAGCTTCACAAGAAGACGGCTTTGCCGTCACTCCCGCCCACCTGAGAGTGTTGTAATAGGTTTTGTTACAGGTGAGCCAGCTCCAGTTGGCAGTGCTGGATGTCGTTTTCCAGTCTATTGAGCTACCTTTTTGCTTCCTGCATCCTTTTCGGAATGCTGCATAGCGCGGAATGATGTCTGCCCTCTGTCGATTTGCAATCTGCGAAGACGGTGTTCTTCGCCTTGGCACAGTAGAAGCATTCCTTGTTCACATAAGCGCAGTAACCTCTTCGTTCGCAATGCTCCATGCAGCGAGGACATCGTCCGCGTTTACTAACAATTCGACGGCGTTCATCGCCATCCGTAACCACCGGGCAGGAATCCGAATAGTGGCAACCGGCTTTCCTGCAAAACACGCACTCCATCGTTGAGCAGATGCGTGGCGACTGCCATTCGCGCTTCCTTTCCGGGATGGATCCCAAGCCTTTTCGTATGGCTCTCGCCTTCTCATCGAGCTGCTTGAGACGCTGTCGAAGAAACGCTATTCTCTGCTGGCGTTTTTGTTCTGCTTCGTCTTCTAGATGGCGTTCCTTTATCAGTTTCACTCCCTCTTGGGAGTTCTTTTCCGAATTGTCCACATCATGTCGGTGGACATTCCCTTCTTTGGCGATCCGCTCCCCATATGCTTGATTGTCTGTGGGAGTTTCCCGGATCTCATTTGCTTCCTTCTGTTTCCCGAGACAGTCAACCTGTTTCTCGAGCTCCTTTATCTTTTCCTGCAGCTGCTGCACCTGCGCTTCCTTTTCTTTTTCGAGACTTTCGAGCTGGCTGTGGAGCTCGTTTACTCGTTCTTGCAGCTGCTTCGTCAGTGCTTCCTTGTTGTCCACATGTTCCTTCGGCACATTTAGTTGTCGTGCCAGCGTCTCGTAGGAACATCCTGCTTCCTTCAATGGGTCTTGCTTCATTATCGCCTCTTCCATGGGCCTGAGAAAATGGCTCCCATCATCGACGGCCACCTGAAGAGTGCGTTTTTGCTCCCTTGATGAAACGCTCTTGTTCTGACGCCGATCACCGATCAGAACTTGTGCTACCTGTCGTTCAAGCTGGACCTGTCCAGTTAATAAGTGTCCTAAGCGGGTGGACAATAGGTACAGGCCTGAAGGAAATCGCACTTGCGCTTCGTCCTCATGTATGAACTGCCATAAGTGATGGCTCCCTAGTAGAATCCTTGGCTTGACTGTACACGCTTTCACCATGTTAACTTTAAGCTTCCTCTCCTTGATGAAGGCAACGTCTTCATCCAGTATCGGAGGCGTGCGCAACGCGCTTGTCAAAGTAGTATGAGTGAGAAGCTGCAACACGTGTGGCTCCCCATTGTCGTCCCATATCTCTAGCGGGGCCCTCCTGGTTGGACATTCGAGTTCATTCTCTGAGCCAAATGTCCGCACGCGCAAAGTTGTCGCGCTCAACGTTGGTAGATTGAGTTCATCTGCCAGCTTTTGATCGATAAAGGAACACTCGGCCCCGGAATCTAACAAGGCCGGTATCCTTCTCAACCTACGCGTCGAAGGATCCATGATCGTGAGCTCCCCTATCGGTAGGTACGTCTCCCTGACGCTTGTGAGAGATTCGCTTGCATGGAACTCCGCTATTTGATCATCTTTTTCTTCGTCACTATCCACTTCTTGATTGTGATAGTGATTGCTGAGCTGTTTAGCTGCCTGTGGTGTGGAGACCGGTTTCTCGATAACCTTAGCCCTCCCTTTTGCTCCCACAGAAGCTTGCTTGTCCTTACGCGCTACTGGTGGCGTACCGGATAACGGTGCTGTTGTTTTGTTGTCAGACTTGAAACAGCAGGACGTGTGGTGTCTTCTTTGGCATGCGAAACAGACGCGCTTCCTGCACTCCGCTGTGCTGTGCTGTGGAGAAGCGCAAATGAAGCATAACTTATGCTCCCTTAGGTAGTTCGCCCGCTCTTGGGGCGTTGCGTACCTGGTACATGCTGCGGCTTTGTGATCCTGGCCGCAGTACATGCATGGGAAGGTTCTACGCGGAGATTGTCCCTTCGCCGGTCTCTCCTCACGTAGTCGTTGTTGTGCTGTGCTACCCTCCTTTGAGGTAAATAGCGCGATTTTCTCTTCGCTGGAGATATACTTGTCCAATGTGTCAAGAAGATTTTGCATTAGAAAGGGTTCCTCCATGGAACACTTCCTTTCTAATATCTTCCTTTGGACGCGCTCGGGGAATTTAGACAAGACTTGCTTGATGAGCCATTGACTGTCTACTTGCTCCCCTTTGTCCCGTAGCTGAGAAATGATGACGTGGAGTTGATCGAGTAGCGCACGTTGCTCCTTGATGGCTGGAGAATTCAACGTGGCCGACTCCAATCGCGCTATCAAATGGTGCATTAGTTCTTCCTTGTCGCCATACTTCGCTTGGAGGAAGTCGACTGCCTTTTGGTAGTTAGCCTCTGTGATTTGGAATCACATTATCGCTTGAAGAGGCTCTCCCTTTAATGCGCTGAGGAGGTGGTTGAACTTGAAAAGCGCTGGTATGGGTTGTGAGTGGACGTTGGCATTGAACAGGATCCAGAAGTTATCCCAGTCCCATATGCTTCCTGTAAACTTCGGGATGGGCAAAGTCGGTAGGTCGATCCTCCTTGCTTCCTGGGTTGTGTAGCCATGCCCGCTTTCCGACGCGGATGACTGAGGAGCGCTGCTGCTCCCATTCGATGTCCAGGATCGGATTCGACCATGCAACTGCAAAGTTAAATCGAATGCCGCGGAAAGAGTTGCTTCCGTCATGGTCCTGTATTGCTCGAAGTCATTTAACTCCGAGGCTGAAGCTCCACTAGCTGCCTTGTCCAATGCCGTTGCATACTCTTGTAGTGCTTCCTCAACCTTCTTCGTGCAGATATCCACTGCAGCTATCTTTCCTTGTGTGGCCCTGTGGTCCTCCTCGGTCGTGCTCCCTTGTTGACGTGCTTCCGCTGCTACTGTTTCCAGCTTCTTGCAGTAGTTTGTGAGCTTCCTTTTGCACGTGCTCAGCTGGACTTCCATCGTCCAGTAGTACCCAATAGACTACAGCTTCACACAAAATTAAAAGTGATGTTATGGAAAGATTGAGAAAGTAAAGGTAAATTACTTTTATATAATTTGATGATTTTCCTACGTGCGCTCCCTTTCCTTCGAAAGTTTACGCGCTTCCAAAAGTAACTTAGCCTACAAGTGTTGATGATGCAAGCGCTCCCTTGGAGAAATCGTCAACTTGCTTCACTATTTTTCTCTAAGTTCAACTTCCCACCTGTTCTTATCGTTGTCCTCCTTGGCGCTTGCTCCACTTGGTCGATGCACCAATTTTCGGCTCGATGGCTAGACACTAGAATACCAGACTGCTCGCCCTATCACGAACACTGTGACGCCACGCGGTAAGAGATTAGGAATATCACGGCCACAACCGATGAGCCGAAAGCCTCAAACTTGGGTAAATAAACCTTTATCGCAATTATAATATAACACAACAAGAACGTAAACAACATACAACAATGAGACACGCTATACATACAACAAATGATGAGGATCACTACAAATGATTGCTTCCCACCTTCTTACGAGCTTGGTCCCGAGGGTAAAATAGACGATCATGAGTTCATCTAAATATCTTCTCTATACTAAACCCTTGCTTCCCTTGTGCTTACCCCTATAGACACTCGCTCCCCTCGGACTCATTAGTTGACACCGATCTTGCTCCCCTTTGTGGCCGTCGACTAGAACCCTCGCGCTCCCTACATTAGTCCCAGCCGCCGACCCATGACCCAGAGGCACCAATCCCATGAGCCCTGAAGAAAGAGAAAGAAAAGCAAAAAGACCGCCTAGCGGTCGACGACAGCGGCCCACTGCTTCGCGCTGCCTTCTCTCGCCGCTCGCTTCCCGCCACAACGGCATCGACCTGAACGATTGTCGATGGGTCACGTTTGCGATCACTACGGCCGCCTCGAAGGAGACGGCAACGTCGACGCGCTTCCCAGGCGATTGCCCGTAGGTCGCGCCTTTGACCACACGAAGGCCTCAAAGGGGCGAAATGAAGGGGTTAAAAAGGGTCGGCTTTGCCGACATCCTTGCTGGTCAACGTGCCGACTTCTACAGCCGAGATCTCCTGTGTGCTCACATACGTTGTCATCATAGAGACTTTCGTTCACTACTATTGTCTACAGCACACCATATTTTGGTGCATCGGCTAAAATAGCCATCAATCTTGTGTTAAAGAGTAACATCTTTAACACAAAAAAACCCTAGCTCGCTATACTGAGCCAGTAAAGTCGGTTGTAGCCCAACCGCAAATCAAAGTCGGTTGTAGCCCAACCGCAAGTCTCTTGTACGCCAGACGTACCTAGAGCGAATTTCTCAGCAGAAAAAATCAAGTCTTCGGTACAATCACATACTAGGAGCAGTTTCTTCCAAGCAGAGAAACCAGTCCACGCATCGAATAGAATCGGAAATCTCGCCCACAATGGCGTTGCACTTCCACAAAATCCCCATCATTAACTGCGCCACCACGCTCAAAAACCTTACAGCAAGGTACACAGAGTATACGGCGAGGTTAGAATACCCTTCGGTAGATGAGGAGAGCTATGAAAAATGCAGATCGACTACGGCACTGCTGCAAAGCAGTATCATTCAAATCAAAGGGACGAGAGATAAACTCGAGAAACTCTATAACGAGATTCGCGAGGAATACAAAAATTGTAAAAATAAGTCTGATAAAAAAGACGTAATGCTCGAAATCGAGCAAATTGAGAGCGAATCTCAATTGCACTAAGAACTCGCCGCTGCAAACGATCTAATCCTCATGTTAGCTGCACGGTATGATGAATCTAAGTGCACAAGAGATACAATGAGCGTGAAATTGGGTTTCATTTCACAGCGATCCCTAATATTGCAAAATACCGATTCCGAAAACGTCAACCAACAAAATGACGAAGAGGAAGACATCAATCGGTGGAAGCAAATTCATAATAGCGAGAGTAACTCCTCGCAGATCGCTCTAAACTCAGTCGTCACCCAGATAACTGAGAACTCAGCCGTCACCCAGAGAAATGAAGGTGACGCATGGCACTTTTGATGAAATCCAAATATTGGTCAACCAAATGGTATCCGCCGACCATGACGTGCGGAAAACTTGCGACCCGATGTGGTGCGAGACCATCTTGGCTAAATTCCCTCGTGACGTAGTTAAACCTGTTTTACTATCAAATCACGCACAGGACGGCCAAACGATTGCTGACCTCGTCAGCCAACTGAAGAAGGAGATCGCGGCTAAAGCTTACGTAGAGAACAGGCTGGGCCTTAAACATACCAGTACATCTGGCGACCAGCCATACGCTACTCCTCGACATTATTCTGGCGACCAAAAACACGCCATATCGCGGTCACAACCTGACGACCTATGCCTGTTTTGCCAGAAAGTCAGTCATGGTTCGATGACCTGCAGATCCGTCACCGATCAAGGCACCCGCAAAAAGGTGCTAACAGATGGACACAGATTCTGGAAATGCTGCTCCTCAAATCACAGCAGCTTCGAATGCAATCAACTAGGCTGTTCAAAATGTGGGCAAAAACACCACGTAAGTCTCTGTTTCAAAAGGGAAGGTGGACAATCAGCTACCCATGCACCACCAATTAACAACCAAAGAAACATGACAGGTCAGAACAATCAAAGACATGCTCGATTCCAACGGGAACAAAGAAACTTCCCTACCGAGCAAAGCAGATGGAACGCAAACAATCTGCAGATGTGTTCAAAAAACAATGAGCCAAAATCTAAGAACACTTCCACATCATCGCAGCTCGTCTTAATGACAGCTGAAGGCAATGTGTGGAATCACAACAGAGAAGAGTACGAGAAAATCCCTTTCTTCTTTGATACGGGCGCCCAAAAACCGTCATTGAAGAATCTCTGGCCGACCACTTAGGAGCGCCAAAGCAGATAACAGAGCTTTGTACAATGTCATGCATAGGAGGCCATACCAAAACCTTCAAAAGCCACATAGTTAATCTCCATGTGAGTACAGTCTACGGCGAAGAGCTCGAACTGGAAATACAAACCAAACCTATTATCACAAATGGGTTTCCAGGCTTTAATCTAAGTCCTATTGACGTAGCCTTCTTGAAGACAGACTTGGCCAGCATTTGCCTGGCCAAGTCGAACATCCGCGGCGAACACCAAAAACCGCACATTCTTGTGGGACTGGACCACTATCACGACCTCGTCACTGGTCCAATAAATGCCATTAAGACTCCTACCGGACTACGCATCGCCAAAACAGTCTTCGGACCGACTATATACGGCAGAGGGTCAGTCCCAGGAGAGAGTTCTTCGAACATCACCTACGGTATGACTGCCGTATGTGAGTCTGATGAAAAAGAAATTCTTCAAAAAATGTTCGAATTGGAAGGACTAGGAATTTCCAAAGACGAGTACCAGTCGGACGAAAAACTCCACAGATATCTGGATCAATACTCGAAGAAAATTTCTTTCGAAGGCGGCCACATAACGGCCCCGCTTCCGCTCAAGGATAACATCACAGAGCTAGAGGACAACTACCTCATAGCCATCCGTCGACTGATCGCTTCAAATGACGTTAAGAAATAACGAAGAACAACGTCGCTGGTACTGTAAAATCATCAACAAATTTCAGCAAGAAGGCATGATAGAGGCCTGTAAGTCTTCTGAAGAGGATGCAATAGGCGAATACTATATGCCGCATTCCGGCGTATGGAAACCTTCAAAGAACATACCCTTGAGAATAGTCTTCGACACATCCTCTATGAGAAAGGGAAAGCTCTCCCTGAATGACGTGATGCACAAAGGAGAAGCATTCGCGAACAAAATACACGACATTTTGCTCGCATCACGGGACAGCAAAATCATACTCATGTGTGATATCGAAGCCACATTCACCCAAATACGGCTACTCAAATCACATAGAGAGCTATGTAGATTCCTATGGCTGAAAGACCCTAATTTGCCTCCTACAAGAGAGAACGTAACAGGTTCAAGAGGCTCCCATTCGGGGTAACGGCCTCTCCCAGCATCCTGAACATGGCTCTCTCAGCGTATCTCAATAGCTGCAACACAGAACTAGCTAAAGAGATATCGAGCAATCTCTACGTAGACAATATTCTGCTACATGCTCGAACAGAAAGCGAAGCTTTGGACAAATATTATCAATCAAAAGCATTATTCGCAAAGATTGGGATGAATTTGAGAGAATATACCTCAAATTCCAGTCAAGTCAACGCCAGTATAGTAGAAAACGACAGACTAGACGTTGCACACGTGAAACTTCTTGGATTCCAGTACAATGCCGAAGCGGACTCCTTCACGGTAACGACGAACTTCCGTCAAACACCTAGTCTAACGAAAAAAGACATCGTGAGCCAAATTAACGGCGTTTACAATCCGTCAGGGCTGGCTGCTCCACTATTAGTCAACTTAAAATCAATGATGAGACAAGTATTTGACTGTGGCGTTGACTGGAGAACTAAGCTCGACGAATCGATAAGAAACAAGTAGAGCCAGCTATGTGCAGAGGTTAACAACGCCATAATTTTACCACGACCTCTCCAGTCAGGTGGCAAGATTCGCCTCTGGGCATTCGCAGATGCCAGCAATGCCCCGATTGCAGTGTGCATGTACGGGCAAAATATTGCAACAGGCTCAATAACGGGCCTAATTAGTGGAAAAACCCGACTCACGCCAAAGAAGTGCCGTCATACTATCCCACGACTGCAACTTCTTGGCTGCTCATGGCCTCTCGCCTAGCTAAGACAGTCACTTCCAACATAAACGGCAAGATAGAAAGCATTTCGACTGTCACCGATAGCGAAATCGCTCTATGGTGATTAAAATCATCAAAGAAGCTGCCAATACTCATAGCCAATACCCGTGATCACAAAATCGTGAGAACGATCGAGGATAATGGCATCAGCGTCTCATTCCATCACGTCGAGACCACCCATAATTCAGCAGATGCAGGTACAAGGGGTTTTACTACGGAATTCATCAAGAATCAAGACTGGGTTTGCGGTCCGCGATGGTTACAGTCCAACAGCGATACCTGGCCAATAAAATCGATCGAAGCTATCGTCCAAAATCCATCAGAAGACGAAGAGGACGAGCCAACACCAATGTCGCTGACCAGCAACACCATTCTAGAAATACGCGAAAGTTTGTTAGACTTGACGCGATTTTCAAGCTTCATCAAAGCAACCAGAGTCCTTTCTCAAGTCGGAAAAGGCTTGAAAAACTGGGTCAATTTAACGAACAGATCCCGTTCACTAAATACGAACCTTGTTGTAGCGTCTAAGTTCAGTGCGGAAAACTATATCACACCCAAAGATATAGAGGTCTCTGAACAAATAGTTCTTAGCCAGAAACAAAACGAGGGGAATCTCGCAGAACTCCAAAAGCGCTTTCCTGACAAGCACATTATTATGGACAGCGAGGGGATTATCAGACACAAATCTCGCCTACAAAATGCGGCGATGCCTAGCAATACAAAATCGCCCATTTATATCCCGGCGAAATCAGAGCTCGTACGCGTAATCGTACAGCAGGTTCACCGCCAAAATGCACATTGTGGAAAAGAGCATACGCTGACGATCGCACGCCAGCGGTTCTCGATTCCTCGTGCTTCCAGTGCTTCCAAAACATATATAAAGCATTGCCCAGTTTGCAAAAGATACCAAGATCTCCCTCTGGGCGCACCCGACATGCCTCCTCTGCCCGCAGATAGAGTTGTCGAATGCAAACCATTTCAAAACACTGGATGCGACTTTATGGGTCCCTTCACTTCGAAGACCCAGGAGAAGATGTACATCGCACTGTACACCTGCCTGACAACTCGAGCTGTCCATCTCGTCGTCGAAAACATGTCCACTGGCGCATTCTTAAGCAGTCTAATACGCTTCGTGTCCAGAAGAGGCGTTCCGAAACTGATCCGTACTGACTGCGGGACAAATTTAAAACATGGAGAACAATTCATAGCCACCATGTTTAAAAACGACCAAGCAACGGGTAACTCCATAATGTCGTACAGCGCATCAGAGAAAATTAAATGGTTGTTCCACCCACCAGCCTCACCCTGGATGGGCGGCGTCTGGGAATAACTAGTTGCCTCTGTTAAAAAGGCGCTAAACAAGTCTATCGGGCGCAAAAGAATGAGCTTCGTCGAAATGTGTACAGTAATGGCACGAATCGAAGCCATACTGAACACCAGACTACTTACTAAGCTCAATATGACCGATATTACGGAGATTCCCCTTCGGCCCATCGATTTCCTCCATGGGACTCTCAAGTTCTCGCTTCCTGCAGAAGCATCTTCGGACACGAACGGCGATCCCCCATATGATCCCGAATTCATCCAATCTCGCGAATAAGCGAAGGAAGCTATCCGATTTTCCGAAAATTCCGCTAACAAGTTTTGGGAATGCTGGAAGTCCGAATATTTGGTGCTCCTCAGAGAAATGCAAAAACAAAAGCTAAAACAACCAAGGCACACAAATAGGTCTAGCCCCGAAGTGGGAGAGGTTGTGTTGATCAAGCAAGATCTAATTCCGAGATGATACTGGCCCTACTGCAAAGTTGTGGAGATAATCACCTCGCAAGACGGCCTGGTCAGGTCGGCAAAGGTATTGACGCCTAACCACAAGATCATCCATCGACCTCTCAACAAAATTTATCCTCTCGAAATTGGGAGCTTAGACAATAAAACGGCGAAAGAGCTGCCAAGAGAGGGAGCCATAATCGCAGTCTCGGATAACACGAGACGAGAGAGGCTTCCTCGCAACTCCAAGCAGCGAGCGATTGAGTTCTTCCGGAATTTGGACAGTAACGTCCACCACTCAAGCGCTTCACCTCCAATCGCAAAGACCTTTGTGTTTCTCGCAGTTCTATCCATAATTGCGCCAGCAGTAGCAGCAGCTACCTCGTCACTGTTTTTGCGCAAATGGAGTAGTGAGTATTCCACCGACCGATAGGCCGTTTGAGCTGTGCATTGACGATGAATGTTAAGCAATGAACAACAGCACTCGGCCAATCAGATACCTACTTCCAATCTCTCCAACAGAGCACGGGGCTAAGGTTCGGCTGAGAATCCTTGAAAGGAATTCAAGAGCTAAGCAGAACCTGTG
The DNA here is from genome assembly GCA_947396885.1 of Heligmosomoides polygyrus polygyrus. NCBI lineage: Eukaryota > Metazoa > Nematoda > Chromadorea > Rhabditida > Heligmosomidae > Heligmosomoides > Heligmosomoides polygyrus. The sequence continues at coordinate 53,502,936 of OX377201.1, read as the reverse complement.
AAAGGCCCAAGTTCTGCGATCACCAGTTCTTGCTCTCGAAGACTCTTCTAGGTAATCCCCATTGCTGGCCAGCTGGGGCCATTATCACAGCCGGCATAATGGTCTATTCGATCATCGCAGTCATCCTAGCCATAACCTGGGCGACAATCAAACCAAAAAATGCAAGACCTCAGCTAGTAACAATTATTGCGAAAACCCACTTCGAACCGAGGCTAGTGCTCCCAGCTTCAAACTTTCACCACTAGGTGGAACAGCACTACTAGCATTGTGCATGCTACTGTGCATAATTTCTCCTACCAGCCCATGTCAACACGCTTATACGAGGCACACAACTGAGCTGGTATGCAACTAGAAAAATCAATGCCACTTCGAATACAGTCGAGAACTACTATTTAACCGACTGCAGTCCGAAATCTGTCTAGAAATGCTTTACGCAAACAAGACGGACGGATAAAATTTACGAAACAAAGCGTGGATTTCAAATGCTCAAAGATAACAGAGTTTTTCACCAGAGCAACGGAAACCCACATTCACCACGTGAAAAGGTGCACCCAAGCAGGGTCATGCACCTCAGAACGGTGCGAGAGTCTCCAAACGAAACCATCTCTGAACTCCAACAATCAGCCGAGTTTCGTGGCTACTCGGGATGCTTGAGTAGCTGTGGAGGATTCCTGTGCGGGTGCTTTATGCCTTTGCCTACCTGCTGGTTCTATAAAATCGCTCACGAACCATTTATACCCGAGTATTCGAAGTACTCAAATGTACCTACTGGAGTCCGACCGTAAGGCTTGACGTTGAAATATCAATTGCTAATTATTCAGAGTCCTTCAGTCATTCATTTAAACCCTATGTGACTGAGACTCTTAGCAATCTCAACGTCACAGTAGCCTCGGTACAGACACCTACCGGGTACAACAGACAATTCGCAGTCTCTAGCAATCAGTCCTATTTACTGCCACCTAACTATCGGTTGCCAGTAGCTTGCGACAGCTACGTCCAAGCCGAAAAGCATTTCGTAACCTGTACAAACCGTATCAGGTGTAACTGCGAAAATTCCGTCTACAACTGTCGTTGTCCTAAGTAATCGATCTACCAACTCCGGGAAACAGATTACCAACTACCAATGAGAACACCTTATGTCCAAATACGCTCAGTGGAAAGCAACATTTTCGCTATGACCAACGACGAGGAGCTAATGCTGAGAGTCGAGTCTAGTATCCTACAAAACATCGAAGAAATGGTGTCAAGCCAGGAATACGACATCGAAGTATCGGGACTCAAGGGATGCTATGACTGTGCCATTGGCGCACACTTCAAGCCACCTGCAAGTCACCATCTCAGGCCGTTATTACGGTCACGTGTGACTCCCAACGGTTTCTAGTCAAATGTGGACCATCGTATGAAAAGAACAACATAGTCCTTCATTTCGAACACCCAACAGTTCACGAACAGTGTAACGCACACTGCGCGGAGATCCCCGCCAAGTTCCTTTTCAACGGAACCCTTTACTACCACCTATCAGGGCCGCGAGGCTCCGCGTTTGATGCGCAATCGCACGCTGTACCACTGCATCGCCATTGGTTTGGAGACTTCACGGTTCCCAATATCGATCCGCTACTGAACGCCATCAAATCCCACTGGAAAATCACAGTAGGAGCCATTGGGTCAGTAGCAGTACTAGGGGTCGCTACCTACCTAGGTTGTGATCTGGTAGGGTCTGATCCGCTTGCCGTCAAAATTCCTACACGGCAGCGCGAACACCCACCTCTGATCACAGGGTTCATGCCGTGTACAAATGTAAATAAACGCCACATGATGCGCAATACTAGAAAATCGATAATTTCCAACTTGCGTCGTGCTTGACTGCGAGATCACGATGTCAACTGCATGCATCCCCTCCAAAAATCAGCAGCAATCAATTGCGCACAAGTCGGTGCACATATTGCAAACAAAAGACACCTCAAAAAATCAATAATCATTCGAAATAACCGACATGGGCTTCCTGTTTTCCTGGGTCAGACCGCTCCCGCTCCTATGCGCTAAAGCCGGTGCGCACTCGTCCAAGGATGCGATTGCGACGAAGCAGCCCGAATGCCTTAGGCGCAAACGTTCCACTTGGATGCGCCGTATATGGCGCGGGTTACGACGGTTTTTTCATAATTGGCCAAAGCGAGCCGGCATCGTATAACTGCGCTGCGACCCAATGGCCATCACCCTTATGCCATCTGAGGGAGCCGGACAGAACCGAATGAGCCAAAGGGAAGAGAAAGGTAGCGGATAAACAACAGCCTGGCTTCCCGCCTGTATATAAGCCCCACGATGAGGTTCGGTCGACATGTCCAATCGCTCTACTCAAATCATCATGTCCGACTTCTATAAGGCACTGGACGAGCTGGAACTCACGGACGCCTCCAATTCTCCCTCGCCCACGCCCTTCGAACTGTTGATTCGAATGTGGAATTGCTGTTCAATATGACAGCGACCACTTGTGGACGATTGGATCGTCTGGAGACGGCTCTCATCGTGCTCTTGGAGAGGTCAGCTTCAAAGCACCACTGTGTATTCTGTAGCCGGGATGCTCAAACCGATGGGCACGGCTCTGTGCGTTGCGTTGCGTCCCAACTACCGGGACGTCATCGCCAGAACCGTCCAGGCTTATAAGCTTGGACTCTGCTGCCGCTGTCTAAAATCGGAACACCAAGGCGATTGTAGAGTAGCCTGCCAATACTGCAGGTTACCTCATAACGCCCTGCTCTGTCCAAGCGGAAGCAAGCGGTGAATCATCATTAAAACAAGAAGAGAAAGCACTGGTCGGTTTACTGTTTACCTCATTAATAAGTTTCAGAGTATTATGTCTAATATAATAACTAATTCCCTATTTACAGATTGATACTACCTGACCACCCCTTCAACGGCATCGAGCTGCAACGTTATCTACCGTCAATTGCCGCCGCAGCTCCGCGCCGCCCGCAGTATCGTCGTCAGACTGTAACGGACGAAAAAAAGAGATCCTATTTATTCTACCGTTCTTCAGTCCTACATTTCTAACCTCCGAATTCCTACCCGACTCAAAGGAGACGCCGTCTCTCCGTAGATTTTAGGATCTTTGGAAGCATTTCAAAACACATTGAAATGCACATTTTATCACCACGAACTATTCAACAACACTATGGGTGCATAAATAGGGCAGCTGAGGGATCATTGGGGAACGGGGGGGGGAGGGGGGAATCGCCTAAAGTGAGCCCAGAGACGAACGGCTAGCGCCGCCAGACTCAGACAGGAGCCGAGCGCCAGAGGCGGATCAGCGGGAGGAGGTAAACAAGCCGCCTATGTTCAATTTGATCCTTCTTTTATAACCAGTGCCGAGCACGGTTGTCGCTGTTATTGACCACGGAGCGTCAGCAGATCTGTGTGAGAGCGTGGGTATTGAGCTTTCTAGAGAAATGATCTTACATCTGCTAATGACTTCTCTACAAGACGATGCTAGATGCCACCCTAAACGCCCTCACCCCGCCGACGACGCCAGATGCCACCCTCAACATCCTTGCCCCGCCTCCCTGATGGCCAACGTGCCGACTTCTACAGCCGAGATCTCCAGTGTGCTCACATACGTTGTCATCATAAAGACGTTCGTTCACTACTATTGTCTACAGCACACCATAGCATTTAGAATTGAAATTTCAAGGCTGGAGTGTATCGAAAATGAATTTTCAGGCATTTTTTCGTAGTAGGCTTTATTTATTGGGCATAATATCAGTGCCGTATAATGTAAGGTTTTGAGTAGCTCTGTATAGCTGTCATAATATTACGATGAACACAAAGGAATGAGAACGTGATAGGAGATACGAAGACAAGCATGGAGGCAGCGTAAGGTTGACATTGGGCCTACCGTAACCTTCACGCGGGCTTTTTTGTGTCTGATGCAATCACGGAGGACGTCCGAAGAACACGCCTGAAGGAAGTGAACCCTCAGACACTCGCAGGCGTCGACCGCCGCCGGATTGCCGCTCTTGCCGTAAAGCAATAACGGTTGTTGAGGAAATCGACGGTGGTTGACGCCCCGGTCAACCACCGGCGAATTCCCGTCGGACCATCGTTCTTCGTGCAGGACTGGGCGCGAGCCGCTCGCCGCATCGCAACAACCATCACCGCAGACGCGACGCCGGCTGCCATTTTCTACTACTGAATGTGTCGCGAGGCGGCGACTCCTACCGCGTTTGTCGCACAAGTCGCCGGGCTTGTTTTAGGTGACTCGAGTTCCTTTCCTTATCATTCCATTTGTCCCTAGCTGATGCTTTCAGCGCTATTATGGTGCTTTCCTAATTTTGACACGTGCCGGGCAGCCAGTATCGCCGATGCCTATACTGGTAATTGTGCCGCGCTTGCCGCACCAACCGGCAGCAGTCAGTACAGAAACAGCGTAGCCCTGCAGCATACAGCTTGTCGTAGATGGCCTGTAGCGCTTTCGCATTCCTCCCTTGTCTCTTTGGCTGTTAACTTAAATACTGTTGTAGTCTTTGGCGGGGGGGGGGGCAGTCGTTCGGTGCACCGTGCTGCCCGCCGCCCACTTCCCACCCTGCCCGCGCGCGCCGCTCTATTTGGACAAGTTTGCTGCGCGCGAAACCGTGGTTAATTGGCGTGACGTCGTCCAAAACCTAACAGCTGATAGCAGACGATTGGGAAGCGCATCTCGGGGAACTCTGAAGACATTTTCCAGATGTTTTGAACTCTGAAGATGTTTCTGCTTGTCTGAAAATGCGGACGACGCCTTAGTACTGTGCAATGTGGCGGGACCTGAAAAAAGCCTTGGCGCTGCACCTAAAAACTCTTTTCCTCCAAATATGGTGAACAAGATTCTGACTCTTGTCTAAAGAACGAAATCAGTTCAGGATAGACCTGCAGGGTCAAGGGAAGTGATTAGAAATGCGATGCCTCCATGTGAAGGCCCAGACATCTTGTCCTCGGCACGCCCCTCGCCCCGCCCCTTTCTGGGGACGGTGTATCCAACGACTCTCCGCCAGGCCGCCCCTCGCCCACTTCCCGCCCTGCCCGCGCCCCCCTATTTGGACAAGTTTGCTGCGCCCGAAACCGTCGTTAATTGGCGTGGCGTCGTCCAGAAACCTAACAGGTGATGGGGACGATTGGGATGCGCATCTCGAATGAAGTCATTTTCCAGTCGGTTCGGTTATGGAGGCAGTTGAGGAAAGGAGAACGTCGCTCTTCTCTCTAGATTCTTTCAAATTTCACCATAATTTTTTAAATGTTCGCCTCAACTAGAGACTATGGGTGATTCCGGTCAGCAGTCCTGCATTGAAGGCTCATCCGTAATTGTGCGCAAAATCGGCTCACCGTCCATCTTTCCAAAGATCAGACAATTTTCCTTGTGTTGAAGAACTTTCTAGTGGATGGTCGCGTTGTTGTCATCACATATCTCGCTAAGATGTTGCTGTACTTGTCGGAAAATGCGGACGACGCCTTAGTACTGAGTCATGTGGCGGGACCTGAAGGAAACCTTGGCGCTGCAGCTGAAACCTCTTTTCCTCCAAATATGGTGGGCAAGATTGTGACTCTTGTATCAAGAACGAAATCAGTTCAGGATAGAATGCCACTGATAGTCCCAAATTAGTGTTGTTAGGAGAGTGCACGTCTCGCGAGGCAGTCACTCAAGCTTGAAGAAACACTCACATTCGCGGGATATTCCAGCTTCTCGGATCGATGCTGGTTCCTCAGCTATCTGAAATTGAAAATTAAAATCGTCTAGAAGCAAAACAAGGAAAAAAAGAAATGGACGACGAAATCAAGAAATGGCAGGCGAGCGGCGAAAATAATCAGCTGATCGGCGTTATCGACCGCCGACTTAAAAGGAGCGCCCGTCTTCACTTTAGGATCCCCGCCGCGAAAGGCTAGAGCGCAGAGACACTCTCCCGGCGCCGCTGGAGGTGTGCTCTGCGTCCCTGCCCTATGATGAAAGATAGGGCAGCAGCAACGCCACAAAAAGGGCTACACACACTTTTGCTGTGAGCGGTTGGCGCCGGACGGCGAAACCGTTGATCTATGTTGTTCAGCGGTAGCCGCGGCCGCCCAGCGGCGCCGCCGGCGAGGTACAGTACTCGTTCTAGTCGGGACCAACAGCCGCTGAAGGAAGGCCGTGTTGCGTTATTTTTAGATAAGGGACTGCATGTCTCAGCTCTCCAGTGTGAAATCCATAGGGGATCCATGTTTGTCCTGACAGGGAAGGTCAATGAGTTAGTCACAGAGTCACATTCTATGATATTTCCAGTTTTATATCTGAGTCGTTCCATAGTCCAGATCCCAAATACTTCAATCAGAATAGAGTACTGGTAAAGAACGAACGAAGTTTCCCAAGGACCGTCTTAACCGTAGGTATTAGTGGACTCATTGATTATTATTGTTCTATTAAATGCTTGGTAATTTTTCATGAACTGTTTTTATGATGGTGTCCGACGACATCGCCGGACATTGTCCCACGCGTCAAAAAGTGTCCGACGACATCGTCGGGCAATGTCGTGAAAGGGTTAAACATATATGATAGTTTGATGTACTTCATACCTCATATTAGTATCTCCCGCCAAGTTCTCTTTCCTTTGTGTTCACTGCCATGTATGATAGTTAGATGTACTTCACACTCCACACTTCGTATCTCCTAACATGTAATCATTTCTTTGTGCTCACCGTATTATTGTGATAGCTACACGGAGGTACTCAAAGTCTTTCATCATACGGCACTAATATCAAGCCTAGTAAATATGACACCAACCACGAAACTTACCTACTTAGTTACTCCCGTCTGTTGAGCGCATAGGGCGACGAGGTCTTTCCACCGCTGCCTGTCTTGGGCTATTTCTTCGCACTCCTCCCTAGAAATATTCATAACCTTTAGGTCATTCATGAGCGTGCGACGCCACGTGTTTCTTGGGCGTCCTCTAGTTCGTTTTCCTTGCGGAGTCCATTGCATGGCTGATCTCGGCAGCCGGTACTCCGGCATACGCAAGATGTGTCCGGCCAGGCGGAGTCGACGTTGCGTAACGGTTTCGTAGAGGCACCTTGAGTGACAGCGCCGCAATACTTCTTCGTTCGTCACGTTGTTCGTGTAACGTATCCTCATAATTTGCCGCAGACATTTGCAGTGGAACGCGTTGACCCGTCTGATGATGCTAGTCGACGTCTTCCATGTTTCGCTAGCGTACATTGCAGTTGGGACGACTATCGACGAATACAAACGCAGCTTTACGCTATTTGAAATAGAGGACGACGTCCATAGTGGCATGAGCCCTCGGAATATTGCTGTCGCCTTTGAGATCCTACAGCGAACGTCGGTCTCAGCATCTCCATTATTGGCGATCATACCTCCCAAGTAGGTGAAGCTGTTCACTACTTCCAAACGGCCCGATCCTATGTAGATGCCGTCCCTTGGGCTCGTAATTCCTACGCACATAACCTTTGACTTTTCGGGACTAATTCGGAGTCCGATGTTGCTAGCTTCTTGACTAAGGCGTTCTGTAATTCTTTGTAACTTATCGTTGTCCTCAGCGAATACGGCGATGTCATCGGCAAAGTCCAGATCCATAAGTCGTCCTTTAAACCAAGGAATGCCTTCCTGTACTTCGGCTGTCGTTCTTCTCATTACGAAATCGAGGCCGACGTTGAATAGCAAAGGTGAGAGAACACATCCCTGCCTGACTCCTGTGGTGACCTCAAAGTAACTTGTATTTCCAACCGTTGTCTTCACGCAGCACATGGAGTTTTGATATAGACTTCTGAATATCTCGACGAAGATCGTAGGGACTCCATAGAGCTTGAGTATTCCCACAGTGACTCGCGGTGGACACTATCAAAAGCTTTTTTAAAATCGACGAAGTTAAGGTGGAGCGGGTAGCGGTATTCCAGGCACTGTTCGATTATGTTGCGTAGCGTAAAAATCTGATCGCAACAAGATCTTCCGTTTCTGAATCCAGCCTGTCGCAGACGATCGTCAATTGCATCTCGAAGCCTTCTTAACAATACGGTACAGAATACGTTGCCTGGCACTGGTAACAAGGTGACCCCTCTCCAGTTTCCGAAGTCCGACAAACTTCTTTTTTTCGGCAGTTTGACTACTAGGCCTTTTTTCCAGTCTTCTGGCACGTTGCGTCGTTAATTGTTTCGCTATCGGCATGCCTCCAGCCTTTAACATTTCCGCTGCAATTTCGTCAAGACCAGGGGCCTTCTCCTGTTTTTAAGACATCGTATTACTGTCTTTGTTTCTTCAACCGTTATGCATCCTGTGTTGACGTTCAGCTCTCCTAAGGCGTTTTCTTCATCGAACGAGGCGTAGTGGATGGTTGGGGCTGGTTGTACACTTCGCGGAAGTGTTCGACCCATCTTTCGTTTTGTTCAGTTTCACTGACAAGTAGTCTGCCGTTTTTGTCCTTTATAGGGACACACGTGTTGAGTCTTGCTCCTGTTAGCTCCGAAGCAATTCGATATAGTGCTTTTTAATCACCACGAGTGGCCGTTGTTTGTGCCTCCGCTTCCTTCTGGGCAATCCAGGCTTTCTTATCACGGCGACATGATGAACTCCGCCATTGCCGGTTCCAAGCCCGGATGTGAAAGGAGTAGGGTTGGGCGACGGGCCAGCAACCCGTCCCCGTAAAAACCCATTATGCTACAGAAACGACGAACTACATGGATACTGCTGAAAACAACCACGAAAGAATGACTGAAAATTCATTTAGGTGATCGGAGCGGCAGCGCCAGACTCTTCAGAAAATAGCGTGGCCTAATGAGAATCGGCTGCGCCAATCAAAGTATCAGATGGCGTGCTCCGATCTTTAGGAAACCTCGTTAGAGTACAGGGCAAGCGGGTTTTGTGGCATTAAAGAACAATTCTGGTGGAAAGTCGTCCAGCTTCTGGGAAAACCGAAAGGGTATCACGGTACAATGTTTTGATCTTTTTTCTTCTTGACGAAAATTTTTACAAAACTTGAACTTTCTAAGTAGACTTTTGCAGCCCAACATTCCTGTATGTACTGCCGTAATTGTTTTGGGTAACTACAGAACGCTTGATGAAGAATTCAGTCATGTAGCGACCAGTCACCAGCGAATACAGTCCGTGATACAGTCCGTCCTTGGAAGATATTTATTTATCCATAGAACTGCCTGTTTCACGGAATGGCTATCTTTTTTTAAAAGATTCTTACTGCAGATGACAGCAAAGTGTCAAATAAACAGCCACAAACCGTAGATATAAATTTTAATCGAGTCGAATTTTCTGCATTTAGAATTTTTCCTTTGCCACCTAAAAAACGTAGATTTCAATTGTTAAGCCGCTTCTCCTTTGTATTTCAAGGAAGTGCATAGGGGAAATGCATAGGGGATGCGAGAAATTAAAAGGTCCTTAATACTCCTAAATTAATATTGGTCCATCTATTTGTTATTCTTCCCACTTCCTCCAAATAGGTTTCGCCACCGTCTGCCACTCTTTTACGATTCTTCACTAATTGACCACTCAGATTTTCTTTTTGGAAAGCCTGGTACCATACTGTGCAGCACATTTGCTTGAGGTCTAAATATGTTTTGCGTTTTTAAATTTCTTCCTAATTTTGGGGAGCACATTTTGGATTGATGAACGGTGTCATAGTAAACTCGCATATTAGACGAAAAAATCTACAGGCATAAAGGAAATTTCTTGCTAGAGGCAGACCTGCACCTTCAAGACCTTTTTCGTAAACCTTCAAAAAATCTTCATGAAATGGACAGCACGAAAGGTACCAGATTTATCCTAACCTATATAATAACTGACAAAGAGTGTTCATCGACTTCATATCTTTTGTATTTAATTGTAGTGCTTTCATATACATATGCTCACTGTTTTACGTGTATACTGACTGTGAAAAGAATCGCCAAGAGAGCCCTCGAAGAAGACGAAAAGGTTAAGCAAAATCGTTGACTTCATGGCATGAAATCCAATAACAGCGAAGCAATTACAGTACTAGCAGCCACACTCTATCAATTAGGCTCAAGCTTGCCCTAATGTAGTTCTATAATCACCGGCTGATGCTGCATGAAAAATCTCTCCAACTTTGCCGAAAATTTGCGGAGAAGGGGGAACGTGCTCATCTCTCCCCTTGTTTCGTTTCTTATTCGTGTTTTTCGCATAGTTTGTGTTTCGTAGCGTTTTCTTCGCGTCTTTCATGCATTTTCAACTCCACTTATGAAGCAAATATCACAACAACAAAAAACTGTGAAAAAACTAAATGGATGGTAATTACGAAGCACTAATATGTAGCAAACACACGCAAGAAACGGACCAGGAAGTCGAAAAGCACGAAACGACAGCAGAGAAAGGTGTGGTCACACGCAAATAAATTGGTCAAGGAGCAAGAAAAATGCCAAAGATCTCGAAACTCGAGGACAATATCGCTTACCTACATTAAAGTACGTAGAAGGTTTCCTCGATATACTGCGCAAGCTCGTCCAAAAAATTCGTCCAAAATGTATTAACATGAAGAGGAAGCAAAATTTTATAAATGAACATAAAATATCGTTAATGCAATTTAACGGATTTTTTCGTCGTTAAATTTTGTTAAAAAGTTTTAACGAAAAATGCCGGTAAATCCGGTAAATCGGTAAATCGTTAATCGTTAAACGCACACCCCTGGTGCGGGCCACGCCAGGCTTGCCGGCTTCGGGTATGGCGGGCCATGCTAGGAACGCAACCCAAACCTACATGGGGTTCCTTACTCTCCAAGCGCCGACTTCGCCGGCTACCAACGCTGGGTAAGGAAGCATCCCTAGCGTCGCAGTCGAACACGTAGAAACGCATGCCTGCTACAGATTGATGCCTTGCTGTGCATCACTCACATCCCTGTATAGCACTCAAGAAAATGCACGTAGCACTCCTGCTTTGTCTGGGGTTGTGTTCACAACCTATTGCAGCTCGTCAAACCTAATCGAACGCTTGTCCGTTTCCGTCCAGTCGCCGTGCTTTATGCCACGACGTGTGACGATCTTCGGAACAGGTGATTTGGGACAAAAATACTGTCCTCCTCTGCATAAAGTGCGATGGAAATTGGTCAAAACATTGCCGAAAATTGGGACCTGGGGAAATACTTGGTTGAAAGCGTAGTCGAGCCGAGCGTAGGTCCGACGAACTTCCTTCGCTGACCTGTCCTGGTCCACCGGTTAAAATTGGAGGACCTGGGCAGGTATAAATATTAGGTTGTCCCATAAGTCTTCGCCGTTTTTTTCAACGATTCACTGCAGATTTCGCCGGCGGTCTTTTGGATAGCGCTGCATATCTTTTGAAAGAGAATGATTTGCTTTATCAGGGAATTTACTGCATTTCTTTTTTCATCATATCAATTTTTGGGTCGTTAAATTGAAAAGTGAAAAAGTGAAAAAGTAGCCATTTGCGCACTTGTTCTCTCCGCTTAGGTTTGGAATTTTTGCGCAGTTTTTGCAGCACTTGGAAGACAATATCCTGTACTACAAGAATATGTGTTAGTGTTATTTGCTCAATTGTCCTTTATTGATTTTTAGGCCATCAAATTGGGACGTCCGAAGGAGGATGGTTATTTTCGCCGACAGCTCCTGCTCTGTGGTTGGACTTTTTGGGTAGGTGTTATATGTCATTCGAAAAAGAATGTCTTGCTCTATAAGAATGTATGTCGCGTTTATTGATTTCTGTTGAATATCAACAAAATGCCAAAAAGAGAAAAATCGTTTTCACCAACAACTCCTTCTCCTTCTTCAGTTGTTGATATTCGGCAGAAATCAGCGTGAGCCAATAAACGCGACACAAATTCTTACTGAGCAAGACATCCTCTTCCAAACGACATATAACACAAGCAAAAAAGTCCAGCCACAGAACCAGAGTTTTGGTAAAAATTCGGACGGAAAAGTCGGAATTCCCAATTTGATGGCCTAAAAATCAATAAAGGACAAGCAAGAAAATAGGACCAACACATATTCTTGTAGTACAGGACATTTTCTTCCAAGTGCTGCAAAAACTGCGCAAAAATTCCAAACCTAAGCGGAGAGAACAAGTGCGCAAATGGCTACTTTTTCACTTTTTCACTTTTCAATTTAACGACCTAAAAATTGATAAAATTCATGAAGAAAAAAGAAATGCAGTACATGCTCTGATAGAGCAAATCATTCTCTTTCGAAAGATATGCAGAGCTATGCAAGAGACCGCCGGCGAAATCTGCAGTGAAAAAAAAAAACGGCGGGACTTATGGGACAACCTAATAGCTTAGCAACCCAGCCCGAGAAGTTAGTATGCATCAAAGTGAACAACTTCCAAATCAAAAAGAGTGCGTTTCAGATTATGACATTGACTGCTAATTTTGAGGAGACGTACGGGAAGAATCATACTCGAGAGCCTGGTGTAGCAGAAAAATTGGAGGAGAGGGAAGGTGGGAGCATTGTTTTTGCTATTGAAGAACCACTACAAAAGTGACTCATGTCACCCTCCATTATTTATTGTGAGAGTTTCCGTCTCTATTTGATTTTCCTTCCTTCACTGTATCTGAGCGAAATTCAGTATCGCGTTCAAAAAATCGATAATACCGAGCAATACTGACTGCTTGATCCATATAATAGGTTATTGATTGCCTGATCGAAGCCCGAGCTAAGGAAGCAACACCCGCCCTGATAAATTAAGTCTGAGAGGGAACCGGCAGCACAGGTAAAACGATCGATAATATTGATCGATATAATGTCTGAGAGGAAACCAATATCACCGCTGAAAATATCAATATTGTCGGTTAAGATTGACTGCTTGATCGAGGTCTCACCATGGTGGCTGATTACCTGATCGACCTTCCGTCGGCCATCATAATCACAGAACGCCGACCAACATCGATTAAGTCTTGAGAGCCGATAGCTTCGCTCAAGCGATGGAAATATCGATCGGTTTTGATTGTCTGAGCGGCTATAATAGGATCGACTGCCCCATCGAAACACCTTCGGCCATCATAATATGCTGTTGCTAATGTGTTGGGAACTGAAGGGAAAGGTACACGTTAGCGAGAACGCGCGGTGCAACAGTAGCGATCTTGAAGGGAAACAAAAGCGAAAGGTGTGGCACGTCGACGTCTTCCATCACAGATCATGCGGTCTGAGTAAGTAAGTCGCAGACCTCTTCCGCAACGCTGCACATGTTGTCTGAACCCGCAGCGGCGGCTCGTCATAGCCGCGATGACGCCTTGCGAAACCTCATCAGGTGGGTGTTCTTTGGTGACCACCCGGCAGTGGAAGCGTCGTGATAGTCAACACCGGCAGTAATGGCTGCCTGGATAGTAAACACCGGCGGTCATGGCTGCCTGCCATATTGCCATGTTGTGGTGTTTACGGTTGGCGGTGGCGATACGACGAACGGCTGGGTGTAGCATCCACTGTCGACAGAACGCGACAGAAGTCACCCGTCATGACTCATGCCTCTCCGCTTTATATAGGAATATAGGAGGGTAATAAGACTTGGAGTACCTAATATTGTAGCTATACATTATGAATTGGGTTGAACACATTGGAATGACTTGGTAGAAGGTACAAAGTGCAGGATTTGAAGTGCACCGAGAGATTACAATGGAAATACAATGCTTTAAATATGCCCATTATATATAGTAAGCTTTGGAGCCCCTTACAGTATACCTTTCACGAAGCTATGATGAAGACGTAAGAAAGAAATTGGGATAAGGTACAAAGTAGAAGAAGCATACGTTCGTTCAAAATAGAATTAAAATGATTAAGCAAGTCAACAGTTGCATAGAATTTCAACAACATTTAAAATCAAAATCTATATATGATAACAATATATGTCTGTATAGATGATAACAACAGATGCAGTGTTCAAGGGCATTCGCCATCAGGCAACTCAAATTGCCAAACAACTTTCGTGCATTCGTACAAGATGTGTGCCCACGCGCTGCACGTGTTGTGGTTCGAGCAACGTACTAATTCGACATGTCATCATCAGGTGGCGCACGATTTCTGCATATGAAGCACGTTTAAAGATAGGCATGTCCGATGCGGAGGATCTTCTCGGCTTGAGCTCTAATCTCTTCGTTGTCAACCAAACAACTCCTCTTAGTTCTCTTCTCAGCGTTTAGCGCGACTCTCTATACGTAAATAGATTAAGGGCAAGGATTTGGTATTTTCACTAGGCTGGAGATACCTGTTTATAACGCCGTTCAATTCGTTTGGCTTCGGTGCAGTGCCTGGAGCCTGCATTATTGTGTCTTACTATCTGATCACACGCAGGACAGTCAAACAATCGGCAACCTCATAGGTCATCTAAAGAAAGAGATTGCCGCTAAAGGCTATGTCGAGAGCAGACTAGGCCACAAGCAATGTACGATACGCCAAAACATTAGTTCCCCACTTCGCGGCAACATCTGGCGACCAGTGCCTATTCTCTCACAGAGGTAATGATGGTCCAATGACCTGTAGAACGGTCACTGATCTAGAGACGCCTTAAAGCGCTAACAGACGTCCGTAGATGCTGGAAGTGTTGCACTTCGAATCACAGCAGCTTCGATTGCCAGAAGCCAGACTGTTCTAAATGGAAACATCATACAAGCCTCTGCTTTAAAAACGAAGGTAGTCAGGCAAGTAGTCAAACACCTCGGAGCAATAACCGAAGAAAACGATCGGCACCGAATAATCAGAGACCGAACAGACCTCAGCGGGAACATAGAAGTTTTCCAAATAGTTTTCCTAATCAAGGACAAAAACTAGGCCGAACATAAGCACTGTTCAGATGTATTCCAAAGGCAATACATCAACCTCACATAGAAATCAGCTCCCACAGCTCATTTTAATGACAGCTGAGGGAAACGTATGGAACAATAAAAAAGGAGAATATGAAAAAGTACTCCTTTTCTTCGACACCGGTGCTCAAAGAACCGTAATTGAAGAGTCTCCCGCCGACCGCTTTGGCCTGTCCAAACAAACTACCGAAATCTGCACAATGTCGGGCATAGTAAGCCATATAGAGAGCTATGAAAGTCACATAGTAAGCATCAAATGAGCACAGTATATAGTGAAGAACTCGAGTTGAACGTTTTGACTAAACCTGTCACCACCAATTTGCAGAAATGGGAATGAATTTGCGAGAATATTTCTCCCTCGTCTCCCACACGGTGCGGCGTGTCATATCTGAACTCTCGCCGTGTTTCTGCGTTCCTCATCGTCTAGGAATATTCTGCTGCGTCATTTGTTCCAACGAGCAGTCTCTAGTGGCAAGGAGACAAGACACTATACCTTTCGATAAGTTGCCACTCTTAAAGGTATATTCTCAGCTTTTTTGGAACGCATTTCTTGGTTTCCACCAGTTCGATCGATACGGTGCCGTCTCCTGCTCGTGTGTCCTCTCTTGCAGTTAACAGCCCGAAGACATCAACTGATCCCGAACCGGAGACTAACCGTCTACGGGCCCTGTTGGGAAACGCAAGAGTCCCGAACTACGTGAAGATGGTCATCAAGCTGTTGGAGACCCGGACAGAAGTCAAGGAGCTGAATAAGCGGAACGCGGAGTTGTTGGAGGAGGTCAAAAGCTTGAGGGAGGAAAACATGCTTTTGAAAGAAAAGTTGATGAAGGCGCAACTGTCGGGTAAGCCTTTAATGGCAGAAGTTCCTGTAAGGGATTATGTGAAGTCCGAGGACAATGAGCATAAGCGATCTATAGTTATATCTAATCTTGTTGAGTCGTCAGCGGTTAGCTCTTTAGTTAGAAATTGTCATGATTTTGACTGTGTTTGTAAGATTCTTGATTTCCTAGGCGTTGAATGTAAGCCTACAGCGGTTTATCGTATGGGTCGGCCGCAGCAGAATAGGCCAAGGCTTGTAAAAGTTGTCCTCCCCGCTAGTCGGTTCCAAGCTGAAGCAATCAGACGTGCCCCTCGTCTGCGCTTCTTTCCGTTTGAAAGGGGCATTTACCTTCGTCCCTCACTCACCAGGGAGGAAGGAGAGCACAGACGAAGTGAACGTCTAAGCAATCGAGGGTTGTCAACTGTTGACTGTGGAGGAGATAGTTCGCTGTCACGTTCAGCAGTTACTACCTTCACAGCTAAATGCCAGCAGCGGAATCGGTCCCTCGCAGCACAGTAGCCCTTCGGGAAACTGCTGAGCTCTCGCAGGAAACCACATTCCAAGCTTCTCTGCCTTCTCTCGAATATTAGGTCGTTAGTGAAGAATTGTAATTTTTTGAATTGGGTCTCTGTCAGTATAACTATGACGTGGTCCGTCTGACTGAAACATGGCTGACTTCTCAAAAAAAATTAAATCCTCTCTTAGGAATAGCATGTTCTCAATACACAGGAGTACGGTGTGATCGTAATCACAAAAAAGGCGGAGGTGTACTTCTTCTTGTGAAAAACTACTTATCGTGTAATTTAGTTTTCCATGAATCAGCTGGTGATAAGTATGAGCTACTAGTTTGTGACGTCGGACATCACCCTGACCTGTTCCGTATTGTAGGAGTGTATCGCGCACCAACGTGTGATGCTACTAGCTCTGGCCAACTTGCAAAGCTATCAGTGATTTTTGCTCATGTTGCGTTCCGAGCATTGTTCTTGGTGATTTTACCCTCCTAGATCTATACGCAACGAATATATGTCGTACGTCAGCGGTCTTTCGCGATGTGCTCGAATCCCATGGATTAGAGCAGCTCTGCCTTGCCCAACTAGAGGTAGTGCGTTGCTTGACCTAGTCATGTGCAACAAGCAAGGGCTTGTTGATGATATCTGCGTTGGTCCTCCCTTAGGAAGTAGCGATCATTCTACAGTAACGTACTGCATTTCTTTTGATGTTAAACATTTGAATCGACCAACATTTGAATGGAAAAGGGACTTTGGTGGTGCAAACTATGACGACATTGGGGATTTCCTCGCTAGTGTTGACTGGATAGGAAGCTTGTACCATCTTCAAACGGTGGAAGATGAATATGAGACTTTTCTAGGCATTCTGAATCACGTTGTTGAAATATTCGTTCCTCTTCGGAGAATAAAAAAGTTAGAAATAAGGCTTCCGCACTTCTTGAAGAGAATGGAACAGCGACGCACGTACATGTGGTATGTGGCGTCCGCAACGAATGACGCAAATGACTGGAATAATTACGCTGCATATAGCAACAAGGTGGATAAAGCCATTCTGAGGTATAATGTATTCCCGCAGTGGGAAAAAGATAGTCATACCCACCCTATTTGATAATAATGGCTGCCCTTATTCATCACCATCTGACAAGGCAAATCTGCTTGCCTCGCACTTCCTTGAGCACTTTGGCAAACCTGTGAGTTCGAACTCTTCAGCACCTCAAACACAGGGTGAAAGTGTGTTTAGTTCGAATTCATTTTCTGCTCGCTCTTTTCCACAAATGGACACTTCACCATGGTTCCACAAAGAGGAGACGATATTATCTCAATACGATATTATCTCAAAACGGTCAAGATCCTACTCTGTTTCTCCTGACTTAATTCCACTAGGTTTTATTAAAAAGATTTTAGGCCACATAGTTTATCCTTTAGAACACATTTTCAATTTCAGCATCATGACGTCCGAAGTGCCCAAAAGATGGAAGCACGCTTTCGTTACGCCTATTTCTAAAAAGTCTCCGTTGAGCGATCCGAAAAACTATCGTTCTATAAGTATGACTTCAGTGTTTGCCAGAACATTCGAATAATTATCAAAAAACATATCACAGCGCATATAGAGAACCACAGGATAGTGATTTCAGATAACCAATTTGGTTTTTTGCAAGGAAGATCTGTAGAAACATCAATGCTCACGTCTCTTAATGATTGGACCGAAGCCATGGAAAAGAAGAATAGGATAGATGTGGTATATCTAGACTTTTCGAAGACTTTCGTTAAGGTCCCAGTGCCCAAATTATTCCACAAAATGGACATGGTTGGTATTCATCCTATGATAACCGAATGGATTCGCGATTTCCTTACCGGGAGAACATACCAGGTCAAGGTCGAAGGAGCACTATCCTCCGTGTTCAACGCTTGCACTGGTGTTTCGCAGGGAGGATGCTCTCACCCCTTCTTTTTTTTCTGTAGACTTATGAGCTTCCAAATACTATCGCCGGATTGGGGGTGACTTGCAAAATGTGCGCTGATGATGTAAAAATATGCAAAACATTCAAGGAAAACGAAGATACTCACAGCATCCAAGCGGCACTTGACTACATAGGTAGTTGGGCAAAGCGGTGGGAACTCCCGCTTGCACCGGAGAAATCCTGCTGCTTACCTATTGGGGCAAGTAATACGGAAAGATTACCTGTTTATAAACTACAAGACACTGATCTCAAAGTGGTTGAGGATGTTCGAGACTTGGGTTTCTTAATAAATAAGTTTTGATGAGCATTACAATTCTGTGGTAAAAATTGCGAACTTTCGCACATATAATCTCTTCAAGGTTCTTAAAAATAAAAATCCTGAGACGCTTCTGCGAGCCTACGTCACATACGTACGCCCCGTAATCGAGTCTGGAACGACAGTTTTCAGTCCTACCAAGAAGAGGGATATCGACATGCTGGAAAGCGTTCAAAATAATTTCACACGAAAATTAATAATGGGGTGCTTTGGCTTAAATTACTCGCTCATCCCAAACCGACGAGAAAGAAATAGGATGCTCGGTCTAAAACCCTTGGTATATAGAAGGAAGGTTGCTGACCTGAAAGTGCTTTTTAAGATTCTCACTGGAAAACTTCACATAAACCCTTCTCAATTTTTTCGAGGCAAAGTAATTAGGACAAGAAGAGGTAAACTCCGCCTACATGTTCCCGTTGCAAGGACCACGGCAAGATCTACATTTTTGACATACAGAAGCTTACGCGAGCTCAACTTGCTGCTTGCGGACAATGAGCACCTTCTATCCTTACCTTTGCGTAGGTTCCATAAGTTTCTGTTAACTAAGTTATTGTAGTAGTTGCTTTCACAGGTAGACCTTCTTCTGTATCTTACAGCTCTTGTTTTATGTTCTGTGTTCTACTGTTTTTCCGGTACTGCTTTAATTATTTTCCTTATTCTTTCCACGTGTGTGAGCCATGTACTCGCGCTATGAATAAATAAATAAATAAATAAATGTACCAAATTCCGTCATGTAAACAATTTTACACCAGAAAAGGATAAAATTGAAAGTGGATAAATGAAATTGCTCTGAGTCGACTATGACACGGTTCTGACACATTCCACATGTCCACGTAATTCCCAATAATGTCCAGACTTACCAAAAAGGACGCCGTAAGTCAAACAAACTCCGCCGGACCACTATTGGTTCTCCTCAAAAATATGATGCAAGGAATTTTCGACATCAAAACTGACTGGAAGACCGTTCTAGCTCACGATATTTGAGGTAAATGGAATCTAATTTTGTCGGAATTCATCGATACGCAAATTACTATGCATCGTGGATACATTACATACATTCTCAAGTGGATTCTCAGGCTAGAAGAAAAGCGCCTGTGGGTACTTGCCGACGCTAGCAACGCAGCCATCGCTGCTTGCTCATATCTCCAAGGTCAAGTGACAAACACGGTATCATCATTGACATGTGGGAAGACGAGATTGACACCAAAAAGGACTCGTCAATCTATTCCAAGACTGGGACTTGCGGGAATTCTCATGGCAGCAGCTTTGGGACAAATCATACTAGAATACCAAAATAAAACAGGTCTCCATTGCAGTGAAATAGCAATATTTTGGCGCAAAATGTCGAAAAAGTTTCCAATATTTGTGTCAAATCAACGCGATCGAATCCTAAGAATTAAAGATCAAATTCAAGAGGGTGGAATTTCTAGGTCATTTTCACACGTTATCACATCCCATAATCCCCTAGACGCCGGTACAAGGGGTCTCTCTAAATCGGTAATCGCGACTAGGTAAAAGGCCCTCGTTGGATTTAGAAAGACTTCCCTACATGGCCGTTGCGCCCAATGGACGCTATAGGAACTCCTTGTGAAGAAATGATGATTCACGTCCGAGTTCTCCTTTACATATACTCGCTAGTATCGGGCAGCTAAACGAAGGTAGAATAATGGATCTAAGCAGATGCTCTCATTTAGATAAGGTTTTACGATCTTTGTGTATAGCAGGAAAAGCCATCCACAACTGGATCATAAAAGCCAACAGAAATAGAGGCACAAACATTAGCCTCAGAACTGCTTCGAAATATGATATTAATACTGAAATTTCGTCTGAGATATCGAACTTTCAGAAAAAATTCTGATCATGCAGGAACAAAAAAGCGTAGAGGTTTCTTTGTTGGAAAAGCGACGACAAGAAAATTACACTGACGGAAGAGGCATTATTCGTCACGAATACCGCTTGAGAATGCTGCGATACCTTGCGATACCAAGTACTAGTGTGCACTGACTGTGGTACTATTTTTAAACATGGAGAGAAATTTTTCTCTACCATGTTCGAAAAAGACGACAATACCGGCAATTCTTTAATGTCTTATTGCGCTACTGAAAAATTAGGCGGCTATGCAATCCACCAAGTGCCACCTGGATGGGTGGAGTATAGGGAAGAATTGTTGGATCAGAAAAGAATGCGTTCAATAAGTCACTAGGACGTAAGAGCTAACATTCACGGAAATGTGCACGACACTAGCCCGAATCGAAGCTATACTTAACACCAGGCCTTTGTAAGAGACGAATTCTGACGGTTTGTCAAGGATTCTTTCACGTCCAGTGGACTTTTTGCAAGGGAATTTGAGGTTCTCCCTCCCACAAGAGGAAATATCGACCAAACAGATCTTGATTACAATCTTAAATGCATTCAATCTGAAAAATAAACAGTGGAGGCGTTTCGTTTTCCCGAAGAAATCACAAAGAAATTCTGGGACTTCTGGAGAACAGAGTACTTTGTACCAATTAGAGAAAAAAATAATCTAATAAGACAGCCTAGACACCTAACTAGAAGTTGTCCCCAACTAGTCAAGATTATTGTCGTCGAACAGGACCTTATTCCATGAAGGAATTGGCCATACGGTAAAGTAACAGAGATAGTCACATCAGCAGATGGCTTCACTAGGTGAGCAAAAATCCGCCATATATAACCATAAGACTATTCATAGACCGCTAAACAAACTATTTCCACTAGAAATCCGAAGGTGGCAGAGAAACCGCTACCACAGGAGGTAATAGAGGATGAGATCCCCACCAAGCGAACTAAAACACGTCAAGTGTTGCAGCGCGCTTTAAAAACAGCTGCATATGATATCATAAGAAACTTTGAGAACGGCTTAGAAAGTTTTCTGTTATCAAACATCGCAAGCACCCCTTTAATGTTGCTTGCAGTACTTGCTCTGGCTTTACCTGCATGTAGAATGAATGCTGCAGAAAACATTAAATGTGAACTGGGAAAGGTCAGTATTTCGTTGATTGGAAAAACTTTTGAATTATGTTCAACGATGACTGCCGGAACATGCAGCAATTAAAATTCGACATCTTTTATCTCCCAATATTGCCTACCGATGATAATTCGTGATAAGACTCTTTCCAAATGATGGTTTTGATGAAGAGGTCGTAATCTCCAAAGGACCCTGTGAAGTTCTGTGAAAACCACCATCTCCTATCAAAAACGCTACTGGGAAACCCACATTGCTGGCATAGGGCAGA
>OX377201.1:53451808-53481105 GCA_947396885.1 Heligmosomoides polygyrus polygyrus | reverse complement strand
ATATAGATGAGTCGAATATCACAACGATAGCACTGCAAAAACCAGCGAATTCAGTAGTAAATAAGAGATGCGCAATTGCAAATGATTTAGCCCTTGCCCTAATAACCCTTTTTAAGGTTCCGGTAGAGTGCAACAGCAAACAACAGGCCGCAGAGCGATTCGCAGCATGCACGAATATAATAAGATGTGAATGCGAGACCTCGGTACAGAGCTGTCAATGCCGCGAGAATTCGATTCGTACCCTATATGGGTATAACAAGGTAATGGTGTCTCCGCAGACACCCTACGCAGGATTAGGAGGTCAGCGAACGATATCATAACAATAAGAAGAAGAAGAGCTAATCTTGCGAATAGATTATAAAATAATGAAAGAATATGAAACACTAGTAGAAAGAATTGGCTGCGATTTACAAGTTAAAAGACTTTCGGGATGTTATAATTACCCACAGAGAGGAAATCTTGCTGTCACTTGTACGTCTGGTAGCAATATAGTAGTAATGTCCGTTTGCGAAACTTAGCAGTTCTCTTTTTCCTGCGAAACAACAACAAAAACAGCAAAGGTTAACTGGATTGGTTTGGAATTTCAAACATCAATAATCAATGGATCTGCGCCTCCTTGCGGTCCATTGGGGAAGTCCTTCATAATAGAAGGCATTCTGAATTACCACATGGAAGTGAATCGGTCGATTTTCGACCTCGATGCACACACAGTGCTTATCAGTAATCAATCTCACAATCAGACACAACCTTACCAGCCGTTCAGCGGCCTGTCGGCCGACTCTGTGCTATTAGTACTGAGGTCGCCACCTAAGCAGGACTGCCCCATCGTAATACGGTGGTCGCCAATCCAATCAACTTAAGGGTTCCCCACATGTCATATGCGGCCAAACGCGCCTTGAGAGCTCTAGTTAAATCAGCTCTAGGGAAACACTCCTCCAACACCGCATCTCCAGACGCGTTTGGCGACGTGTTCGAAACATCTACTGAGTCGCCAGGCACGTTGCACGCTACAACTCCCCCCACACTTCCGCACTCCTTCCCCAACGCACTCCTCGAACATCGCATCTCCAGGCGCGTTGGGCAACGTATTCGGCACGTCTACTGAGTCGAAGGCACGTTGCACAACTATAACCTCCACCTCATACTTTCCCCCAACACACTCCTACAGTTTTCCTGTGCTAACAAACAAACACACAGACAGATAGACAAAATATCGGTTCTTGTCAATATGTCGTCCGACCGTTCTATCATTCCCGAGCTCAATCAGGCCATGGAACTGCTCGCTTCGGACGATGCTGCGATATCAGCTTTGCTGAAATTGCAGCAGCTGATCACGTCAGCTTAGCTAATCTTCCTCCGTTTGCAGTACCTGCAAAGGGCCATGGACATCGTCATGGAGAGGACAGATATGGTGCTCACGAGGACGGCGTCCAAGTCGAACTGCGTAATCTGCGCGGTCGAGGAGAATCGCGATTCGCATTACTCCGGTCGATGCATGAAGTCAGCAAAAGTATGCGTAGGGCTTAAGGGGATCCTTGTAGTCATCGACTGTTGAGAATCATCGAATAAGTACCGAGGTATAGTGATAAATTCCAACCTAAGGGAAATAGGCTTAATCCAAGTAAATGGAGAAAAAAGACGCTCATACAATTGAGGAATGGGGGACGGCGTTAGTCAATCCCTTATGGGATGCGCATTCTGTTTCTACGGCATGTCGTGGAGGCATTTTGGTTGCGCATTTGGCATATACAATGATCTGTGGTGGCCAGTCGATGGACGAGTAGTGTTTTATTTACAGTCAGTGTTTTACAATCAAGTCCGGCACCAATTCATCGACCCTCCTGCAATACTCGGAGTATAGTAACGATTTTTTATCAGGAGCATTTTCTGATCGATTCGCGGTGATAATGGTGGTTCATTCGTATTGTTAAGGCTTTGATCTTCTCTACTGAAAATCTAAATGGTGCATAAACTATCCTAAGTGAACTTTCGATTGCATGTGTTGCAAAACATGTAGATTCATTCTGATCGGTGAGCTTTTTAGAGAAACTTCTTACTACATGCGGGACCATTCCCTTGTATAGTTGCGACCGAAACACCTGGCTTTATGGGTGTCATAACTCTCGAAATGTGGGTAGCATTTTATCCACCCCAGATAATTCCACGTTCGACGCCTTGGATCCTGAGATACTGATAACTCCGTTAGTTTTTAGGAATTCAAAAAAGCCAAAAACGTTTTGAAAACTAGAGATGTGCTTTCTTACGACATATGCAGCAGTTTTGAAAAAAGATGTCTTCATGCGGGGCGTGGGAGTCGAATTTTGGCAAGTATTTCGGCAAAAATCGCCAGAAATCGAACCTCCCCGCCCCGCATGAAGATCTCTTTTTTGAAAGTTATTTCTTATATGGTAAAAGCATTTTTCCTGTAGTTTTCAAAGAGTTCTTGTCTTTTTTGAATTTCCAACAACTAACCGAGTTATGATCGTTTTGTGAAGAATTTTCCTTAGACTCTGGTCGAGCCTGCTCCGACTTCATTGAAAGGACTTGATAAAAACGATCGCAACTCGGTCAGTTTTTGGAAAATTCGAAAAAGCCAAAAATATTTGAAAACTACAGGAAACGGGCTTTCTTATCATAGAAATAGTGACAAAACCGTAATGCTGCGAACCAATATTATTTCGCAATTTCTATACTATTTTAATATTTGCACCAGTCCCAGGACCACCAGCGGTGTCAGAATGATCGCCTCCGAACAATTCCGTGACTCGATTGTAAGGGTCGAGCGTTTCGACGATCGGTTAATGAAGATCGTTGTTGCCGCTAAGGAACGACTATATTTCTTCTTCTCTGCGTATGCTCCGCAGAGTGGCTGCTCCTATCAAGCTAAGGAAGAGTTTTGGAGCCTGCTTGATGAGAAGACAGCAGAGGTACCGCCAAAGATGTCATCTTAGTCGCTGGTGACCTTAGCGGGCACGTAGATGCTGCGAAGAACGGGTACAGCTGTCATGGTGGTTTCGCATACGGGTCGCGTAACGCCGATGGTGAGCGTATTCTTGAGTATGTGGAATCGCATAATATCACGATTGTGAACACCGTTTTCCGAAAACGCGACTCCCATCTCATCTCATACTATAGTGGGATCTCCAAGTCTCAGATAGACTTTGTCCTTGTGAAGGATCGTGACCGGAGTCTTGTCATAGACGCGAAGGTCGTGCCGTATGAGACGGTCGCCCCACAGCATCAATCCATCATCTGCACCTTTAAAATTACCCCTCCGAGGCTGAAGCAGGTTGAGCGATGCGGTGCTGCAAGAATCACGTGGTGGCGAATGAGAGAGAAGGAAGCAGCTGTGATTTCTCGCGTACGGTTGCCGACAGTCACAACTGTCGGCGAAACTTGGAAGAAGGCTGCCGACGCGGTTCGTCAAACTGCACAGACGGAACTCGGCATTACGAAGCCTGGGCGACGGAAGGTCGACAAGCAGACATGGCTGTGGAAGGACGATGTAAAAGCGAAGGTTCGAGGCAAGAAGTCGCTGTATCATGTGTTTCTCGGCGACAGAACAGCCGACAACTGGCAGGAGTATCAGAGGGCGAAAAAGGCTGCAAAGAAAGTCGTGGCTGTTGCGAGAGTACTCATTATGGTGATGTCTACTGAAAGCTCGAGTCGCGCGATGGTGAGCGGTATTTGTACCGACTTGCTAAGACTCGCCATCGCCAAACCAAGGATAAAGTTCTTTGGCATCAATGATGAGAGCGGCCATCTTCTGACAGACCGCAAAAAGGCGCTGAAGCGATGGCGTGATTAATTTGAGAAAATTTCCACTATGAAATTTCCTTACCCGGCCATCCCTCACGTGGCTTGTGTTCACGGTCCCGTTTACAAGGTCAACGTGGAGGAAACAGAAGCGGCTCTGAGGAAGATGAAGCCCGTAAGGCGACAGGCCCGGATGATCTGGCAGCCGATGTTTGGAAGTCGAAGCTCTGGTATCCTGCTGAGTGGTTGGCTGAATTCTTCAATCAGTGACCGAATTCATCATCACGACTTACGTAACTTTAACGGAGAATTCCTTCGTTCAAACGTATGGCAAAAACGACTATATTCAGTGCAAAATAGGAAATCCGGTGGTGCGTTCTCCACGTTTCCAGTCATCCAACCATTTATTCTCCTATTGATCCTCCATGTCTACAGACGCTCTATTATCCTATTGTTGTTCTGGTTGTGTTGATGTGGTTTGGGTTCTGTATAACGTCTGTCTTAAACAGCGTAATAAATGAAATGAAATGAAATTATAAGCTTATCAAGCGATATGGTGAGCGATGAGCTGCGTTATCTGAGCGTTATCGACTGATAAGGCGCGTTATCTGAGCTTTTACCGCGGCTTGTCGCTCACCATATCGCTTCATGAGCTTACGATTCTCCGTTAAAGTTACGTAATTCGCTGATGAATCCGGCCCAAGGTAGTAAATAAGAAGAAAATATCGGAGTGTTGGCACAACAGTACGACGATTCCGATTTGGAAGAAGAAGGGCAGTCCTGCAGACTGCTCCAATTACCGTCCGATTCGCCTGCTTTCGCACAGCATGAAGATCTTCGAGCGGATCCTCGATAGTCGAATTCGTGAAATCGTCAAGCTCTCCGACAACAAATGCGGCTTTGTGTCTGGTTGTGGGACCATTGATGCTATACACGCCGCCCGCCTCCTGGTGGAGAAGCATCGCGAGAAACAGAAGCCGGTGAATAAAGCCTCTCTCGACTTGGAGAAGGCCTTCGACCGCGTACCGCGTGAGCTTATATGGTACGCCTTGCAACAACACAACCTACCTGAAGAACTTATAGAGTGGATGCAGATGCTCTACTCTTGCCCAAAGAGTAGAGTGCAAGCTGCAGCTGGAACCTCAATGGAGTTTCCCATCTCTGCTGGGATGCACCAGGGTTCTGCGCTTTCTCCACCCCTCTTTGTTGTCGTCATGGATGCCATCACACGAGATCTTAAGAAACCCATCCTACGGACGCTGCTTTATGCTGATGACGTGATGCTCGCTTGCGAAGACAAAGACGATCTTGAGCGGCAGGTGCAAGCCTGGTGCGACCGTCTGGCGAGGTTCGGACTCAAATTGAACGTCAAGAAGACCGAGTACTTAACGAGTCCGACTCCATTAAGATTAACGGTGCTGAACTTACTCGCACTTCGGTGTTCGAATACCTGGGATCAGCAATAGCGTACGACGGCAGTCTGATGGTTGAAGTAAACTCACGCGTTAGTGCAGCTTGGTCCAAGTGGCGTTCGCTGACTGGAGTGCTCTGCGATAGGAAGATACCAGAGCACCTGAAGTCGAAGATTTACAGAGCCGTCGTGCTGCCGGTAGCGATGTACGGCGCTGAGTGTTGGCCTGCGACTAAGGAAGTTGAAACGCGCCTCAGCGTCATGGAGACGAAGATGGTGCGCTGGACGGCCGGAGTCACGCGCATGGACCGCATCCGAAATGATGCTATTCGGCAGAAGTTCGGTGTTGCACCGATAGGGGACAAGATGCGCGAAGCTCGATTGCGATGGTACGGCCACGTTCTGCGTGGGAAAGAAGACAGCCTCCGCAAGATAGGGCTTGAGTTGGAAGTATCTGGAAAGCGGCCTGGAGGATGCCCGAAGCAGCGTTGGTCCGATACGTTACACACGGACATGAAAATAGGTGGTGTCCACCCTGATCAAGCGCAGGATCGGGAAAGGTGGCGCCGTGACACCAGAAGAGCGGAACCCGCGACGAAGCGGGATAAACGCTGAAGAAGAAGAAGAAGTCTGATGTTTGGACATAAACGCGTCCTGCAATAGGAGGGGTCGGTGAATTGGTGCCAGACTTGTCTGTAAATGCTGACCGTAAATAAAACACTGACTTCCCTTTATTGAGCAGAAAAGTAGTTTCTACTATGACGAACCTCAATATATTGAGGACGTCGGAACGATATATTGTGGGATTTTCATTTCAAGACACAACGCTTGGCATCATTGAGAGAGCACTTCTAGTGGGCAGTGTTTTGCTCGCACCATGGCAACTGCGCTGAATTTGGTCAAAATCACGGTGTGAGGAGGTGGCACAATTTCAAGGGAGGCGTTATAAGAATAGAAGCAAGTGCCTCAATTGCTGGTGGCCCCTACCTAAACCAGGATTGTAGCACCTCGTAAAGGAATCGAACAGTTTTCCGTATGACAGGCAGTATAAAACATGCAGTCCAACGATTTTCGGTTTCTGAATACTGTCTTGCTGTACAAGAGGGGAGACGTGCACGGCATTGGCAACTATCGCCCGATCTGCCTGCTGTCCGTAGTCTACAAGCTGTTCACTCGAGTTATCCTGAATAGGATTAGCAGAACGCTGGACGAAGGACAGCCATGCGAGCAAGCAGGATTTCGGAGAGGATTCAGCACGATCGATCACATACACACCATTACGAAGCTCATCGAAGTGTCGCGAGAGTACAAGCTGCCGCTGTGCCTTACGTTCATCGACCTGAAGAAGGCATTCGACTCTGTCGAAACTGAAGCGGTCGTCGAAGCCCTGCTCACTCAGGGCGTTCCTACTCAGTACATCAGTGTCCTTCGAGAGCTGTACAGTGGATTCACGGCCAAGATCTCTCCATTCTACAACGACGTCCTTATCGACGTAAAGAGAGGGGTTCGGCAAGGGGATACCATATCCCCGAATCTCTTCAGCGCCACCCTCGAAAACGTCATGCGCGAACTAGAATGGGAAGACATGGGAGTGAAGGTCGACGGCCAGCAGCTGCACCATCTTCGTTTCGCTGACGACATCGTGCTCATAACACCGAGCATCAGCCAGGCGGAGCGAATGCTGGCCGAGTTCGATCGTGTATGTGGGAACGTTGGACTGCAGCTGAATCTTACGAAGACGATGCTCATGAGGAACGGATGGGTTTCTGATGCCCCATTCTCGCTCAACGGAACGAACATCTCCGAATGCTCCAGCTACGTGTATCTGGGTCGCGAAGTCAATATGGCCAACACCTAGCGCCGGAGGTGAGCAGGAGGAAAGGAGTGGCTTGGGGAGCTTTCAAGAGCGTCGAAGAAGTCACGAAGAAGACGAAGAACGACTTCGTGCCCACCTATTCGACTCTACCGTTCTTCCTGCCCTAACATACGCCTCAGAGACCTGGGCTATACGAGAGCAGGATGAACACGCGATCAGCGTCGCGCAGCGTGGAATCGAGAGGACGATGCTCGGAGTGACACGACTCACGCAAGTGAGAGAAGGCCTCCGGAGTTCCGAGCTTCGCCGTCGTTCGAAGATCAGAGACGCTGTCGCGTGGGCCAAGTTGTCGAAAATTAGGTGGGCCGGCCACGTAATGCGCTTCGCAGACATCCGCTGGACGAGAGCCGTTACCGACTGGATTCCGCGGGATGTCAAGAAAACACCGGGACGCCCACCAATGCGTTGGTCGGACTTCTTCGTGAAAGCCCTGAACGACCGATATGACGCTCTTCGTGTCCCTCGAGCGAGGAGGATCCATTGGACCACTCTGGCACGCGACAGGGACGAATGGAGACGCTGCTGGCGCCCGCTCGAGCAAGTCGATGATCAACGGGACGACAGGTGACAGGTGACAGGTGAATGGTGTTTGCTCGCTAAGGTTTTTATCCAACAAATTCCAGTCAAAGATGAGAACGGTCCTTCCAGTTGCCCCAGTGCGCTCACTATTCGCAGAGATCTGTTCTCAGCAGGAGCGGGTGTTTATGTACTGGTTAACTTGATTTGATAAAGGGCGCCTTGAAACGATAAAGAGCTTTTCTTTATCAGCCAACACTTAAGTATTGTCAAGAGCTGAGAGCAATTCCAGCAGTGAGGCAGTCGTCGGCGGTCGTCCATGCTAAGCATCTCCGATTCCGTCCTCACAGATGGGGTCGCTGCCTCTCCTTCTCGACCGTCTCCTGCGCCAATGATTCGCACGAAAAATGAGATCTCTGCCATGGCAGGTCTGTTACTTACTCAGAAATTGCTGATCGCGGTTATTCTTCCTTCGCTACGCCGCGAGCGCTCATCGCACGCACGCACCCGCCGCAATATTCTCACGCATCTTTGCGACAGAGCGCGAAATCTTTCCTTCATAGCTGTGCGCGCTCAGGGGGAGTGCGCAGCTGGGGTTCTCGCAGCATCCAGGGTGTGTGCCATCCAAACTGCCCATGTGGGAACTGCTTTCGTCGCTCAGGGAGAGTGCGCGGATGGATTCTGCGCTCTTCGAGCGCAGAATCAGGCTAGGGAAGGGACTCCAGGGTGTGTGCCATCCAAACTACCCATGTGGGGACTGCTTTCGTCGCTCAGGGAGAGTCCGCGGATGGATTCTGCGCTCTTCGAGCGCAGAATCAGGCTAGGGAAGGGACTCCAGGGTGTGTGCCATCCAAACTGCCCATGTGGGAACTGCTTTCGTCGCTCAGGGAGAGTCCGAGGATGGATTCTGCGCTCTTCGAGCGCAGAATCAGGCTAGGGAAGGGACTCCAGGGTGTGTGCCATCCAAACTGCCCATGTGGGAACTGCTTTCGTCGCTCAGGGAGAGTGCGCGGATGGATTCTGCGCTCTTCGAGCGCAGAATCAGGCTAGGGAAGGGACTCCAGGGTGTGTGCCATCCAAACTGCCCATGTGGGAACTGCTTTCGTCGCTCAGGGAGAGTCCGAGGATGGATTCTGCGCTCTTCGAGCGCAGAATCAGGCTAGGGAAGGGACTCCAGGGTGTGTGCCATCCAAACTGCCCATGTGGGAACTGCTTTCGTCGCTCAGGGAGAGTCCGCGGATGGATTCTGCGCTCTTCGAGCGCAGAATCAGGCTAGGGAAGGGACTCCAGGGTGTGTGCCATCCAAACTGCCCATGTGGGAACTGCTTTCGTCGCTCAGGGAGAGTGCGCGGATGGATTCTGCGCTCTTCGAGCGCAGAATCAGGCTAGGGAAGGGACTCCAGGGTGTGTGCCATCCAAACTACCCATGTGGGGACTGCTTTCGTCGCTCAGGGAGAGTGCGCGGATGGATTCTGCGCTCTTCGAGCGCAGAATCCATCCGCGCACTCTAGGGAAGGGACTCCAGGGTGTGTGCCATCCAAACTGCCCATGTGGGAACTGCTTTCGTCGCTCAGGGAGAGTGCGCGGATGGATTCTGCGCTCTTCGAGCGCAGAATCAGGCTAGGGAAGGGACTCCAGGGTGTGTGCCATCCAAACTGCCCATGTGGGAACTGCTTTCGTCGCTCAGGGAGAGTCCGAGGATGGATTCTGCGCTCTTCGAGCGCAGAATCAGGCTAGGGAAGGGACTCCAGGGTGTGTGCCATCCAAACTGCCCATGTGGGAACTGCTTTCGTCGCTCAGGGAGAGTCCGCGGATGGATTCTGCGCTCTTCGAGCGCAGAATCAGGCTAGGGAAGGGACTCCAGGGTGTGTGCCATCCAAACTGCCCATGTGGGAACTGCTTTCGTCGCTCAGGGAGAGTGCGCGGATGGATTCTGCGCTCTTCGAGCGCAGAATCAGGCTAGGGAAGGGACTCCAGGGTGTGTGCCATCCAAACTACCCATGTGGGGACTGCTTTCGTCGCTCAGGGAGAGTGCGCGGATGGATTCTGCGCTCTTCGAGCGCAGAATCCATCCGCGCACTCTAGGGAAGGGACTCCAGGGTGTGTGTCATCCAAACTACCCATGTTTCCACATTTCCACTGCAGTTTCCACTGCTTTCGTCGCTCAGGGAGAGTCCACGGAGCAGTGAGCAGCCACCGACCGACCATCGGCCGCCTTCCACATCGACTGACCGCGCTGACCTCGTTTTCCACGTTTGCCACGTGTCCGCGACGCGACCGCTCGCGGCGCAGCGAAGGAAGAATAGCCGCCATCGAAATTGCTAGCTGCCAAGTGCAACGCTTTCCTTTCAAGCCGCTCGGGCGTCATTTACTAACCAACACTGTCCAACTCGACGCTCTGACAACTTCGTTCGGTACGACGGCAACACATCAGCTGAGGCCTACTCCCCACGATACAGGTGAGAGCATCTACAGCAATCGAGGACCGAAAGTGTGTTCTGACGTCGGCGTGGGCAGAAGACGCTTAATCCGTCCGGACACCATGACGAATTCCAAACTAGTGACTTTTTTGATGTGTCGGTTACACGTCCAGCTCACTTTCTTAAGCGCAAAGTCCTCGATGTCAGCGATGCAGCACTGATGTAATTCGCGTCCCCTACACGACTTGAGAGGTCATCCTCATTTCATTTACACTCATTTGCGGGTGAAATGTCCACCCTTGGGCAAAGCTGCTCAAAGAGGCCATCCTTCGCCTAAATCTTTCGGCCCTAGCTCAGTTCACCGCATCAGTGCTGCGAATTTCTTTTTAAATTTCGTGCAACTCAAAACATCGTAGCCGGCAGCCTTATATGGTGGCGCCCCGAAGGGGCTTTACGCCCCCACCGTGTCTTGTATTTCTGACAGCTTTGCCGCAAACGTAGCGAAGTGATAGCCATTAGAACTAACCACTTGCTCCGCTGGCAATATGCCAGCTCCTGCTGGAGTACCACGCAAACTTGCCCATCAATCCGTGCCGAGACTGCTTTCGTCGCTGAGGGGGACATCGGAGATGGGTTGTGCGCTCTTCGAGCGCACGACTCGGCTAGGGAAGAGACTCCGGGGTGTGGGCCATCCAGGCGGCTCGTGCCAAGAATGCTTTCGTCGCTGAGGGGAACATCGGAGATGGGTTGTGCGCTCTTCGAGCGCACAACTCGGCTAGGGAAGGGACTCCGGGGTGTGGGCCATCCAGGCGGCTCGTGCCAAGAATGCTTTCGTCGCTGAGGGGAACATCGGAGATGGGTTGTGCGCTCTTCGAGCGCACAACTCGGCTAGGGAAGGGACTCCAGGGTGTAGTGCGTCTGCTCGTGCAGGAACTGCTCCCGTCTCCCAGTGCTCTCCTGTAGCGGTGGTGGAAGAGCCGCGATCCGCCACCGACCGCTCAACGACCCTCCTCCATATCGACTGACAATGGTGTCGGTGGATATCGAAAATGGCCACGTCGATATGACGCGTCGTCAGGAGAATCTGGTTAGATCTAAGTAAGACCGAAGTTAGGTGTTTTTCCCTCCCATGGCTCTATGCTGGATAATAGGTAAAAGCAGTTAGCGTTTTCATTCTACAAGTGCAATTTATATGGACGTTATGAAAGAGCATGAGGATGGATCCCCGGGTATAGGCTTCCACTCATTTTCGAAGCGTCAATCATAAACGTTTGAGGGGAGGGGGGCTCCCTACACGATCCCGCTCGCTGCCCTACACGTGCCGCCCTATTTGGGCAAGTTTGTGGCGCACGAAACCGCGCCGCTGTTTGCGTGTTCGTTAATTGGCTTGACGTCGTCCAAATACCTAACAGCTGATAGGAGACGAAAGATGAATGGAAAGCTCATCTCAAGGGAAACTCAGAAGTCATTTTTGGTCAGTTCGGTCACGAAGAGAGACAGTTGAGGGGAGGAGAACGTCGCTCTTCTCTCTGGATTCTTTAAATTGCTAATTATCTTTAAATTATCATTATTTATTTCTATTTTTTAAACTATTTAAATTAAATTCGGCTAGAGACGGTGAGTGACTCCAATCAGGAGTCGGTGATCTCTAGATTGAGGACCTATCTGAAATTATGCGCAAAACCGGCCCCACACTCCTCTCTTTCCAAGGATCAGATAGTTCTCCTTGTATTGAAGAACTTTCTAGCGGGTGGTCGCGGTGTTGTCATGACATATCTCGCTAAGATGTTGCTGTACTTGTCGAAAAATGCGGACGACGCCATAGTAAGAGCAATGTGGAGGGACCTGAAGAAAGCCTTGGCGCTTCAGCTTAAAAGTCCTTTTCTCCAAATATAGTGTACAACATCCTGATTCTTGTCTCAAGAACGAATCTGATCAGAATAGAGCTGCCACATTAAAGGGCTGGGCACACTCCTGCTGCTTGACGCAGCTCCAATGATGAAGAATAGGGCGGAGACGCAGAGTACGTGTCTCTGCGTCAGGAGCGGCGGTGCGCTCATGGCACACTTCGCTTCAGCGTTGTCGCCCAGCGTCAGCGCTGCAAGCGTCAGCTTCACGGAATGAGCTCGGTCATTCCATGAAGCTGACGCTATCGCTAATGAGCAAGAGATAAGATAAGTAAGATAGGAAAGCCATTTCCTCGACCAAACCAGCCAACCGGTCAGCTGAGCGATGGTTGGCAGTGGTCCAAAGCCGACACCAGAGAAAGAAAGAACAACCGCCCCTCACCGCAAACATGTCCTGACCCTGAGAGCGACGCCCCGCCCCGTTTTTGACGCACTGAAGCCGCTGCCGAGTGTGCCCAACCCTTAAATGATATTTAGTAGTGATGGATAACATAATATATAATAGTAATCAATAGTGAGTAGAAAAAATGATAACAGGTGATAATTACTAATTATTTCGTACCAGCCGTTCAGCCGCCTGTGGGCGTCTGTTTGTGGGCTCCGCCCCGAAACCCGCAACTTGACCCGTTCTTCCGTGTAGCTTTCCAGGCTATGCACATTCAATAAATATCTAAAAGAGTAAACGGTTGTGTCTGTCCGTCCATCTGTCCATCCGTCCTTCCGTCGGTCCATCTAGCTTTTCATAGACGTCGAGTGACAGGCATCCGGGTTGAGACGAGGTGTGACCCCCGTCGCGTGCGTCAGACGACGTGTCACC
The DNA here is from genome assembly GCA_947396885.1 of Heligmosomoides polygyrus polygyrus. Taxonomy (NCBI): domain Eukaryota; kingdom Metazoa; phylum Nematoda; class Chromadorea; order Rhabditida; family Heligmosomidae; genus Heligmosomoides; species Heligmosomoides polygyrus. The sequence goes on along the minus strand of OX377201.1, from coordinate 53,468,402 downwards.
GATGCGCGCAAAGGACGAACGATTGAAAAGACGTGTTACCGACGTCGCACAACAGGCCTCCGTGTTCAGGAATTGTGTCACCCATGTCGCGCAGTGGGTGTCTAGGTTCAGAAGAGATGTCACCGATGTCGCCCAAGTGGTGTCTGGATTCGGACGACGTGTCACCGATGTCGCGCAATGGACGAACGGTTTGAAAAGACATGCTACCGACGTCGCTTGACAGGCGTCCGGGTTCAGGAGTTGTGTCACCCATGTCGCGCAGTGGGTGTCTAGGTTCAGAAGAGGTGTCACCAATGTCACGGAATGGATGCTTGGGTTAAGAAGGGGTCTCATCGATATCGTGCAAGGGGTGTCCCAGTTCAGACGACATGTCACCGATGGGTGACCAGTGAAGGAGGATCAGTAATGGGGGACCAGCAAAGGAGGGTCCAGTAATGGGGGGGGGGGAGTGGAAAGAAGGAGGGCCAGTGAAGAGGGAACCACTTACCAGGGAATGCCGTCAGCTTCCCATGGAACTTCGGATTGGGACCTATATCACGTGAAATCGGTGACTTTGCCTGGACCACCTTTGTTGAAGGTATGGGTGGTTTCCGACCGAATCGTGAAAAACGGATGTCAGATTCGTAATCAGCACCCCAAATAACCCCCCTAGACGAAGTTTCAGCGAAATCGGTGACTCTGCCCGGACCACCTTTGTTGAAGGTATGGGTGGTATCCGACCGAATCCTGAAAAACGGATGTCAGGCTCGTGATCAGCACCCCAAATAACCCCCTAGACGAAGCTTCAACGAAAATTTTTTGTTCGACTGAAGTCGTGTCGGTGGAGTCGGAACTTTTAACTAGTGCCTTTACTTTTTATTTATTATGCTTATTAAGTTTTATTGATTTTTGATATTATTTTTACTTTTTATTTTGTTTTGATTTGAATTTCTGACTTGCTTCACGTCATGAATAAAGCATTTTACCTGAAACAAGTTTCCGTCTTCAAATAGACGTAAATGCAAGTCGCCACTAGCCGTTCGCTCAAAAATGTGCTAAAAATGAGATTATAGGTCCTCGTCGAAGATAGATCACAAAATGCAAAAAACCCGCCAGCGGCGGGAACCGAACCAATGAACCCAAACCTTTGGAGCGAGCACTCTACCACTGCGCCGCCGCCGCTGCTGTCGGTGCTGATAGCCCAACCGCTGATTTCCGCGCAATACTGCGCCCAACGCTGATTGAGCGCGCCTAACACATGGAAGACATCGCGGCTTCCGCCGGCCATAACTCGTTTAGGAGATCCATTTAGCAAATTTGGTTTACATATCTGTGATTAGCGTCTCGAGCTCTTTCACGTGATATAGGTCTCAATCCGAAGTTCCATGGGAAGCTGACGGCATTTCCTGGTTAGGGGGACCACTGCAGGGGGAGGGTCCAGCAATGGGGGGGGGGGGGGGAGTGGAAAAGAGGAGGACCAGTGAAAAGGGGACCACTAAGGGGGACCACTGCAGGGGAGGGTCCGGTGAGGGGGTACCGGTAAGGGGGAAGGAGGGACCAGTGAAGAGGGGACCAGTAAAAGGGACCAGAAAAGGGGAGACCAGCAAAGGTGGAACCAGTAACGGGGGGGGGGGGCGAGTGGTGAAGGAAGCCCAATGAAGAGGGGACCAGTATAAGGGGGAAAGAGAGGGTAAAGGGGACCAGTGAAGATGGGACCACTGAAGGAGGTGGTGCAGTGAAGGGGACCAGTAAGGGCGGACCATGATTTTTAATAATATCGTCCAACGGGTACCAAGCTTCAGAAGACGTGCTGCTGACGTCGTTACACGTGCGTTGGGGCTCAGCATATGTATCACAGACATACCCACATGCGTCCGGATTCAGAACACGTGACCCAGACGTCGTACGACGTGCGTCTAGATCCAGAAGTCGTTCCACTTTTCATAGCATTCGTGAGAAAACTTTTTAAAGGCTTCGTTCAACAAGTGTGCGCGTACTTGACTCTCCCTACGCCTTTACTTTTTATTTCACTTCGGCACAAGTGTAAGGGGTATTGGCGGGGTTGAGAGTGAAGGTAAGGAGAATGGTTAAAGTTATCGGAGGAACATGATTGCTGTCGGACGGTTAACGGTATCGAGTGGTCTACCGACATCCATTGGTTTTATTTATGTTTCCGCAGATTAAGCACTTTGGGTTGAGACTCTTACAGTCTGTTCCTCAGGACTTAGTAGAACATGTACTTCGGAGAATAAAATGAAAGTAAGAGGGCCAAAAGTAGAAAAGAGCACGGTCGGGTGCTCTATACTCAGGGTTTGGGGGCGAAACCCCCAACCAGAGCTTGGCGGCCGCGAGGCCGCTGAACGTCTGGTTCAATATACATTGCTACGTTCAAAGTAGTTTCTTATCTTATCCTACTGTATATAGAAGAGTAAGCGGTTGTGTCTGTCCTTCCGTCCGTCTGTCCGTCCGTCTGTCCATCCGTCCTTCCATCGGTCCATCTGGCCTTCCATTGACGTCGAGTAACAGGCCACGTCGTGTCAACCACGTCGTGTCGCTAGCGGCAGAAAACATGTCAACGATGTCGCGCAAACGGCGTCCGGGTAGAGAAGGCGTGTTACTGACGTCGTTGGACAGACTTCCATGTTCAGAAGTGATGTCAAACATGTCGCGCAGTAGGTGTCTGAGTTCAGAAGAGGTGTCACCGATGTCGCACAAGGGGTGTCCGGATTCAGGCGACGTGTCACCGATCGGTGACCAGTGAATGGGGGGGCAGAAAAGGGGGACCAGTAAAGGGGGACCAGTAAAGGGAGGACCAGCAAAGGTGGGAGCAGGAATGGGAGACCGCTGAAGAAAGGTCCAGTGAGAGGGAGGGGAGACGGTAAAGGGGGACCAGTGAAGAGGAGACCAGTAAAGCTGGGTGCAGTAACGGAGGACCAGTTAAGGAGGGGAGGCACCAGCAAAGGGAGACCATTGGAGGCTGGACCAGTGAAGGGGAACCAGTAGGGGAAAGCAGTAAAAGGGAACCAATAAAGGGGGTCCAGGAAGGGGTCCAGTAAGAGGACCAGTAAAGAAACGGGCAGTAAGGGGGACTAGCGAATAACGGTGGAGACCACTGAAGGCGGACCAGGGTTTTTTCCTCACCAGTATCGTCTAGCGTGCATCGGGCTTCAGAAGACGTGCTGCAGCCGTCGTAGAACGTGTGTCGGGGTGCAGAATACGTGTCATTGACGACGTGGCGACGTCGCTGCACGTGCGTCGGGGCTCATCAAATTTGTCACAGACTTTATGCAACATGCGTCTAGATTTAAAACACGTGATCCAGACGTTGTACAGCGTGGGCACAGATCTAAAAGACGTTCCACAAATCATACTTTTTGCAGCATCCGTGCGAAGAATTTTTGAAGGTTTCTTTCGATGAGTGTGCGAGTGCTTGACTCTACTACTTTCTTTAAATTTTCATTTCACTCCGGCACAAGGAAAGGGGTATTGACATGGTGGAGGTGGGGGTAGGGAGGATGATTAAAGAAATCGGAGAAATATTATTGCCGTTGAACTGTTATCGTTATCAAGCGGTCACCAATACCGATTGCTTTCATTTATGTTTCCGCAGATTAAGCGCATTGGATTTGAAACTCAAACAGTCTGTTCCTCACCACGTAATGAAGAACGTGTACTTCGTACAATAGATCGCTTACGTGCGATAGAGTGCGGGTTATACATTGGATCCGAATGAATCATTTTCGGATATCCGATTAGGATATTCCGATCCGAATCATCCAATTATCCGGTACACCGCGAAGTTGCCATTTTCCGAATCATTCAATTATCCGGACCCTGGATGATTCGGGTAAAATCGGATAAATTCGGATAACCCGTTCAATTTCCTCGCTCCATTTTGAAATCGCGCACCTCGGATAAAAGCACATTCAAAACGAATTTCGCGGGCGGACACGCTGCTTAGTCATACGTTTTCGTGCCCCACTGTGAAATAGTGTCGTAATGACGTTGAATACTTAGCACGCTGCAAAGCGATCTTGGCATCTTTTTCTTCAAAGACCATGTTGCTCCTAGGGGAGAGACTAAGGGAGAGAATGAACTTACGCACGCCCTCTGGTCGGCACTTCGCTATTTCATATTGTATAGCATTCGGCGAAAATTGGGTCGAGAGGTCACCATGTAGAACAGGCCCATACCGCACTTTGTGCTGCATGAAATAAAAAAAATGTTAGTGAACACTTGTGTCTCTACCATTTGATGAACTGTGTTTGACCATTTCTGATGTAATTCGACATTCGTGTGTCTTCTTATGAAGGAGGAAAAGCGCTAAATACATGGTGACCCCCACCCAATTTGCGCTAAATACATGGTGACCCCCACCCAATTTGCGTCATTTGATAATGGCACATTGGGAGGCCAGGATCTTAGAATGATTCATCTTGGAATCAGGGATGTGAGGAAACTTTTTTAAAAGGAAAGTGGAACGTGCAATGTGAAACGGCAGAGCTCGAAAATGGGCGGATTTTGTAGAACATGATGAGGTCATACCTTTTTCTTCGAATAGCAAGCGACGAGACATCAAAAATTTTATTGCGTACAGGAACGGGCGGTATGGTGGAGTACTCCTACCTATGAAGCCTTATCCACAGCTTTCTAGTAAAGTTGTTCTCCACTGCTTCGAGTTTTATTATGTTGCGACTTGAGGACGGATTACATACGGTTGTACCATATTAAAGTTATGGTCATACATAGGACTTATACGCTGAAACTAAATGTTTCACTGAATTAGTCCGCAAGGATTTGAGTATGTTGGGGATAGGTCTATTGGCTTTACTGGATACATCATCACAGTGAGAATTAAAAGAACACTATTCTGCCTTCCACCACCAGAGGTGCACAGGCAAAGCTTCGTTTTCCAAAATCTAAGACTTCCCTGCGTGCCACGTTTTTTACACAAAGGGCTGGTTCCGAATTCATCAAGTTCATCAATTTCATCGAAGGCGTCTCCAATCCTGACTCTATAAGTAAATTCAAAAGGCTTTTAGCAGACATTTCCGAAACGCTCAATTGCTTATCTTTTTATGAGTGCAGAAATCTATGTTTTAAATCAATCTTCTTGTTCATCATGTTCCTCTTTCGAGATGTTTTTTTTACAGTCCTTTCAGTATCCTCATGAATTGTTTATGTTTCGCGTGAACTTCACGAACAAATTAATAAAAATAATATAAAAACCGGAATACGAAACATTGAAACGAAAACGACGCAAAACTCATTACCTCGTCTAATTTTTCCCCCCATATTTTTCATAAATAGACACAAACTCATGATGGTAGTAATAAATGAGTTGCCGTTACCGAATTCAGATAGCGGGCAGGGCAGCATGCGACTCTTTTTCAGAAGCATATAATAATAATAATAATAATACTTGTATTCGTGTTATTACTAAGATGATTTGCATTTAAACGCAATGAATCCCGTTGACGAGTAAGATGCCAGAGGTTTCGCCACTCATATCACTTAACCGGTCTTATTGAATGTCCCAGGTCTATAGGAGGGGGCAGACTTGAGGTTACAGTTGCGTTAAGCGCCCACGACATGACACCCGCGCTCTGAGTTCGCATGGGTATCATTGTTTCATTTGGAAGTAGCTGAAGCTCTTAAACAAACTCAGAGGAGTGGATTGGAAAGGTAGGACACCGCATGCCCTTCGACTATGATAGATCCAATGTCCCCTATGGAGCGCATTGTTAGCAGCCTAAGAGTGTTTATAAAACCCTGATCTAGATTTGATGCTCCAGGTCAGGCCTAAGATTATTAGGGAAAAAGATAAGCATACTCCGGATATGGAATTTGATTGTTTACTTAAACACCCATGGAACCTTTGCTGACCTACGCTATTCGATAGTATATCGTTTCAAGAAAAGAAAAAAGAATCCAATTTGGTTACTGCTTCGACACCATCATGCACCACCGGTTTAAAAGCAGCACAATCACAAACGCATAGTTATTCTCTTTTTTCAGCCTTTCGTTTATGTTCAAGAGGTGAATGAAGGCAGTGCAAAGCTATCAATGAGTGATGAGTCGCCACTTACGTTCCGTCTTCCGGCCCAAAAGAGAGAGGAACACGAAACGGAACGGAAGGACTAAAAACGGTCGGAAACCGAAATCCGAAACACGCTAACGCACATCCTGTTTGGAGTGATCCAGCCCTCTGATATTTCCTTCCTTGACGAGAAGTGAGAGTGTTTCCATACATGCACTGTTGTTGCTGTTAAAGGATGGGTTCCTCTTTAAGGAACGTTAGAACTCTGATAAACTGCATCTTGCGTTAATGAGTCGGATATCCGAAATCCGGGGTCCGCGAAATTGCCATTATCCGAATCATCCAAAAACCCGGGGTCCTCAAAATTGCCGTTATCCGAATCATCCAAAAATTCGGGGTCCGCAAAATCGCCCTTGTCCGAATCATCCAAAAATCCGGGGTCCGGAAAATCGCTCTTATCCGAATCATCCAAAAATCCGGGGTCGGCAAAGTCGCCCTCATGCGAATCATCCAATTATCCGAAGATTTTCGATCGGATCCAATGTATAGTGCGGATAGGCCCCTAAGGAGCAGTTTAGAAGATTCTTCCCTATCGTGTCATCTATTCTACCAGTGGAGTTGATATATGGTAAAATCAGTTTTTAACTGTAATGAACGTAAGAAGATCTAGAGAAGAAAAGATCACCGTTGGGGGTGCTTTATTCTCGGGGTATGAGGGGCGAAGCCCCCAACCAGACCTTTGGCGGCCGCTAGGCCGCTGAACGTCTGGTAACTTTATATTCCCATTAAAGAATTCGAGAACTGATGAAGGTGAAGTAGAACAGGGTTATCATTACTTCTTGTCTTTCATTTTCAGTATTAATGAGCACTGATTCTCAGTTTTACTCCACACTGATTTTACAGGCGTTTCGAATCTCAAATCAGTAAAGGAAATGTAGTCAATTGTTTATTTGAATACGGTCGAGAAGTAGAATTAAGGTCAATCAATGATTACATAGATAAGAGTCTTTGAAGAACGTAGAGACTGATAGTGTTGACGGCCTTCTATACCGTGCCGACGTGAACAATGCATATCGAGAAATAGGATCCTTTTCTGAATAGGTTAATTTCCGAGGCCACTGAAAATGGAAGACCTAAGCTAGTCTATTGGTTCAACGATAGTGTCCAAAAGTATCATTTTGATATTTCTTCCAAAATAGCTCTCACATTTTGTGAGAACAAAGCAGAACAATTTCAGCAAATGCGGTCCTTTTAGGCTAAAGATGAATTGATGAAGATAGAATGTAGTAGTAGATGTAGCCAATATGACTAAGTACAAAGATCCTGAATAGTTTTTAAAGAAATGATGAACACGACTTGAATAGTTTTTAAATAAATTACGATCACCAACGAAAGTAATAGAACAAAAACCAAAGCGCAGGGGAAAAGGAAAACCGTTGGAAAGTTCTGAAGAACCTTCACCCTTTTTTGTTGTTGAATACAGCTAAATAATTTGAAGAAATGCACCGTTCTTTCGGGGTTTAGACTGAGTTGTTGCGAATAATGTAAAGTACTGGAAGTGACGAGAATAGTGACCCGAATGAAGAGATTCTGAATAGTTCAATTATGCGGTGAACAAAACAAAAATTGTAGAGTAGCACCGAAGCGTAAGAGAAAATCAAGGCTACCGAAAGTTCTGCACAAACCTTATTCTGTTTTCGTGGTGTTGAATTGAGCTAAATAAGTCGAGCAAATGCATTATTTTTTTCGGGGATAAGGCTGACTTGTTCCAAAGACAGGTAACATAAGGTGGGGAGTAAACGTCTGAACTGTTTGCTCAAGTTGTTTTAGAACATTAGTAGAACGCTTTCCTGAGTATTTAGACGTGCGACTGACCATCCGATCCATGGGATTACATTATATCTCGACAAATGTTCGAGTTTTTCTATGCGAAACCTCTGAAAAAACCACGTTCTTGACTAAGTTAGAATTTCTCTTGACCAACAGGTTATCTAGGGCTGGGTTCATCAACGACTTACGTAACTTTATTGGAGAATTGTAAGCTTATCAAGCGATATTGTGAGCGATAAGCAGCGTTATCTGAGCTTGAGTGGGTGAAGAGCTCAGATAACGCGACTTATCGCTCACCATATCGCTAGATAAGCTTACAATTCTCCGTTAAAGTTACGTAAGTCGTTGATGAATCCGGCCCCTGGTTGGCGAACTCTGGGTAGCGCCGTGTACAATTCACGTCTTCAGGCAAAAACAGGCCAATCTTTGAGAATGTCAGCCCCTGGCTCTTGTTTATAGTCATCGCAAACGCAAGTCGAATAGGGAATTTCCGACGTACTAGGCGAAAAGGGGCTCCGTCATAGTAGGGGTCGATTCGTGGAATGATTGTTAGTTCACCTCTTCGTTGCCCATTGGTAAATCAGCACCCAAGTACAAAACGGCCCAACGACTCTGTCGTTACCCGCGTACCGCTGCACTATCCATTGTCAACATCAAGTTTCCGCAGGAGGATTACAATTGTTCCTGTTTTCAGGTATAATTTATGTGGAGGCATTCCGGTTTGGTTGATGGTTTGTACATGTGAATTTTCCGGAGCCAAAATAGCTTTTTCCGCAAGGCTGTAAACACTCCAGGCTCAATACTCTCTCGCGACGATATCTCCTTCGCATATTCGATCCAAAGGCAGCATTATTCGACTGTCTGCTTCATCTGCTTCTCCATAGCTGACTTTCAAAAGACGACGATCTGTTTTGATCTGCTACAATAAGTTTGAAGGCAGAGTGGATGGTCCGGCTTTTAGGCAGAAGATTCGCTGCAATTCCAAGCAACACACAATGTTTTCAACAGTCGGCCCACAACAATGTTTTAAATTGTATTGTACAGATACGTCTTGCCTGTCCCTCCTAGGCCATCCACAAAGACGCAACGATTGTCTTGTCGGTCGACCGTTGCGAGAATAGCGTCAGCTGTGGTTTTCTTTTCCTCATTAAGTGTTTCATACTGAGCACCTCCTTTTGCAGAATGCTCCTCGTAGTTCACTGACACATCGGGAATTTCAGGTCTTTCATCTTGTGGGGCTTCAACGAAGTCTTGAAGGTGTTTGCCTAAATCTGCCATGCGGTCGCCAATGTCGAAATAAGCAAACACTATAGATTGCTGTCTTGTAAACCTTCGATGGAGAAAGTATTCGGCTATTACCCCTGAAACCTCGTTCCAAAGAGTGTTAGCGTTGCTGATTTCATAATGGCACAATAGGCAGGAGAAGAATCTTCGCAGAACCGCTGGCGTTTGAAAGTTAGTAGCTTCTAAAAGACTTTTTCGGAAAAATTGTTGTCATCAGAAGTCCAGCCGCTTTAGTTGCATCAAGAAACTTTTCATAGCGATGACCATCAATTGTCTTCAGTTCATCGAAGGAAGTTGCGCCTTTGCGATTCAGAAGTAGAACACGGAGGGCTTTCTGTGTCCATTGGAGAGACAGAGGCCATTCTTCCTATAGCTGGTTTGCCTGCTCTGAGTTTTCATACTTTATCCTTGAATGTAAAATGAATAGGAATTTCACTGTAATCAGTTGCCAAGGATCTACTGCTAATGTCTCCCGTGTCGATGTTGAGCCCTCTGAAATTCTTCCGCTCCTTTCGCTCAGTTTGAAGTACGCAGTGAGCATTTAGTCTCTTAGAGCTGCTTTAGCTAAAGCAGCTTCCTCTTGACCTTGCCCGAACATAACAGACTGGTGGCCTTGAAGATGCATTGCTAGACGGGCGACACTGTGAGCTGAATCGTCAAAATCGTAGCCGAAAATCCTATGAGCAGCTTCATAAAACGTAGCGGGCGTTAAGATACTGCTTGATCATCAGCAGCGTTGTCGTTTCTTATCCTCAGTCTTGCCTTATCCGTACCTTTGCACACATACTTGTAGAGATGTTTGATGTTTTACACCCGTAATCATTTCACATATTCCTACATTGATATTGCTGTTGTACTTCAGAAGATTAGTATTCCGTACAAGATCCGTATTAGGAAGTACGGATTGTAAGGAACAATCCATTCGTCCCCGTAGTTGTAGACGTCTATGCAAACGGTCGACTGCCCTCGTCGGCGAAGATGAGGAAAGCCGTCGAAGTCCACAGGAGTTGAACAGCGCATCTCTTTAGGAAACTTCTTGGATCACCGTCCATCCTTCATGCAAGGCGAAGTAGGGTCGAATACTCCGCAACGTCGGTGCACCATAAAATTCTTCACAGCTTCGAACAATTCAGGTTCTTCAGAAGCGTTTGGCACTTCTCCACAACAGAATTTATCGACGTCAGTTTCAATCCGAGGATTGAAGTCGCCTGAGGGTCAGAAGCCTGTGGCAGTGTGGAAGACCACGCTTCTGAAACTCAACAACCATGACGTAACTCTGCACTTCTCCGAGAATGTGCCGTTTAAAGAGATCCTTGCACAATTCTCGATGCTTCAAATTGAAAACTCTTATTATGAGGTCTGGTCGATGTCTGAAAACTCCTAGGTAAAAGATTGTCCTTGATTTCCTTCCACTGCGGATTACAGTTTATCGTTAGAAAAACATCTGGCTTCTCGTGTCTAGCAAATGACCATAGGTTCTGATAGCTCTGCTGCATGTTTCTTGGCCCACCTTTAAAAGAGGACCCAAGAACAATTCTCCTTCCTGGTGGTCTGCTGTGATCTCCAGCTTCCTCACCAACGTAGTCTGCGAGTGCTCTGTGAGTGTCTAAACGCAGCTCCTTCTGGTGTGTTCGGTGGAAATGCAAACGATACTGTTCTAAAAAAATTGTTGCGGGAGTTTACCACCATGTAGTAGCGGGTTCCATTCGTTCTCTCGAATGGAGACATCATTTGACTGAGCCTCTTGTTCGCGGTTTTTTCAAGTCAATATACCACCCATCCTCTCCAGTTCAAAAAAAGAGGGATAGGTTAAAGAATCGCATTTCCTATCGATATGGGGAAGTTGCCGAAGATTTCCTCCTCTTTGATGTACTGCTAAGTTTTGTGAGGCAGGAATGTCACCATCTTCGGCTACAGAAACAGCAGCAACTTCATTCGTTGTTGGAATATCATACGGGCGCCGCGGGAGTCCTCTTTCCCTTGATTCTTCAAACACCATCTTGAGCTTCGGAGGAGCGCGACGTTCTCTGCGGGAAGTTCTTCTTCACCCAAGTCCACTTCTCTCATCAACATGAATGCCTGTGCATACGTGTTAATGTCGGCAATATGGCGACTTAGTGTCTTCATAAGCATAGCATCGCAGCCAACGTTTTAAACGTTGCCCAATCTTTCCTGAGCAGCTTCAAATGTGTACAAGGTGTAGACTTGTCCGTATTGTCTTAGTTGTCCTCCTTCTGGATGTAGTGGTCCTATGCAGTGATAAATCTGATCGTTTATCCGGAAGCAACAAGGTCCAGATCCTCTAAGCGGCACTATTTTGGTACCCATCGCAGCCATAGCAAGAGCGGATTGAACTTTCGTAAGTGCTGGTGGAAATTCTTTTACAGCCTTCTGCGTTTTCCGGTTGCTGAAAAGTCGATATCAAACAGTTCCTTAAGAGTCTCCGGAAGGTTTTGAAACTTCTGCAGTCGAGTGCGACCGAGATCACAGCACTGCACAAACAGTCTCGGATGTCCGCCAACCTGTTCTGCTTCAAAATGTTTTCCCGACAATTGGAGCAAATGACATTCGCAGCGCCAAGAAAGCGTTGCCCGGTTGTCTACAATGCAAAGCGATTCCAGTGGTACTGGACCTTCTAATTCTTCGTCGCTCAGATTCTACTTCTATTTCTTGCAGGTGACCTTCCACGTGATCTCCTGCCTCATGAAGTCTTCCACCAGTCTTCCAATTCATCTTCCTCCTGAGAAAGATGAATTTCTTGTTGAACTGCACGTTCGGTTTCACGTCTTAGTCTTTTATGTAAGGCTTGTTGGAAAAGTCGAGTCTTCCTTTCCTCAGTGGTTTCATTCTGACGTCTTTACCTACGGTACTCAGTTACTATTACTATTACTATTACTTTATCGGTAACGAGAATATAACAACCGTAAAGAAACCAAACTGAAACAGAGTCAAAACCGAACATAGGAAGAGACGAAGATAAAACAACAAGAGAACACAACTGAGGTACAAGAGAAATAAAGTGCCAGCATCGGTAAGGTTATACTAAGGAGTGCCCACCAAAACTACAAGTTTAAGCAGCTAAAACTACGGATAAAATAGAGAATCCTACATAGCAAGGTGACAAGCTGTTCCTATGAGACATGCAGAGCAAGGCGAGGAAGATGTAAATAATAGCAATTGGACATAAGAAACGTACGTGCAACCGCATGCAATAACTAGCCAGAAAGAACAGCTAAAGTGAGCAAGCAAAAGGAGACGAGTAAGTAGAGGGAGTATGTAATAGAGGGATGAGAAACAGGTGAACCACTACTCAGTTGTTGAGAGAGACGAGCTTCCCTTTCTTCGGCAGTTTCGTTTCGACGTCTTAGCCGTTCGTATTCAGCCTGCTGAAGAAGGCGAGTCAATCTTTCTTCAGCAATTCCGTTCTGACGTCTTCGGAGTTCGTCTTCAGCATGTCGAGAAAGTCGAGACAATCTTTCTTCAGCAGTTTCATTCTGACGCCTTCGCCGTTCGTGTTCAGCATGTCGAGGAAGCCGAACTACTCTTTCTTCATTAGTTTCGTCCTCACGTCTTCGCCGTTCGTATTCAGCCTGTTGAGAAAGCCGAGCCAATCATTCTTCAGTTGTTTCGTTTTGTCGTGTTCGCTGTTCGTATTCAGCCTGCTGAAAAAGGCGAGTCAATCTTTCTTCAGTAGTTTCGTTCGGACGTGTTCGCCGCTGACGGCTTACATGTCGTGGCTCGTCAACCACGGTGGCCTTGCTTGCGACTTCCGCTTCGAGATTTTCAACGCATTCTTCAGCACGTATTCTTTTGCGCTTTGGCAGGTTATCGCTCGAGCTGGTGTTTGGACGACCTCCTCGATGAAACGGCTCCATTTCGGCGAGTTTACTTCCCAACCTACAGTGAAAAGTATAGGAACCCCAGCTTACAAATTTGAAAAAAGAAACAATGAGTAGAAAACATGAAATGAGGAATAAAGCAATTTCCCCTACCTGGTGAACGGGAGTGGAAGAAAACTGCAGTCAAGGTGATATTCTTGCCCAAAACAGAAAACTCTAAACCGTCTTGTAGTTACAGTCAAACACATATGAAACTCCCCTCCCCATACTTGCTCCCAACACACTCCAGCACTTCTGTGCAAACAAACACACACTCGCCCACCCATAGACAAACGACCGTTCTCGCTTATATATAGTAGGATAGGATAATTAGTAATTTCCAATCGTTCAGTATCACCTCCTGACCCACTATATATTATTACAAGTGCTTCGACTGCCTAAGGCCTTGTTTAGTGTGCGCGCGACGCGCGACGCGATGCCATGTGTAGTGGCCGAATTGATAAATCCCTCGCTCGATCAATTTGGCTATTACGCATGCATCGCGTCGCGCGTCGCGTGCACACTAAACAAGGCCTAAGGCCCCGTTTATACTTCGTCGCGGCGCGACGCGACGCCACGTATAGTGGCCATATTGATTGTGCGACGCGATCGATCAATTTGGCCTCACTGCGTGGCCATCGCATCGCGCCGCGACGAAGTATAAACGGGGCCTAACGGATGTCTCGCACTTTCGCGCTTCGCGCAACCTAGCAACATCACTGGACTATGGAAAAGCCTTCGGTATATTCCTGCGTTCCGCGCGTTTCGCCGCGGCAGTGCTGTGAAAGGCCAAAGGAACCTGCGTAAAATCTAGAATCCGCCAACATCTAGGCTCTGCTACTTTTACTGCATGAGGCCGTTCTTCACTTCCCTAAGTTTATCATAGGCATTCTCTCCGGCAAGGTCACAGGTTTGTGATGTTCAGTACTTCTGTCCCTCAGGTTGCTCTGGAACCGATATCATGTTCAACAGCACGTGCTACAGGACACGGTTGACATGTCCTCCTTACCCAGACGCTCACAACGCAACGTCGGGGTCGGCGTCGGTCATTTCTCTTGAATTCAGACGCTCGTTGCACGACATAGGCTTAGAGATTCCCCTTATTGCCCCTACCTTGCGAGTACCACCTCCTGGCCCTCTTTCGTATTGTCCCTAATGACCACCCTTACTGATACCTTCTTGCTGGTTCCTCTGTCTCCGTCCTATATACAGGTCCCTCCTTTCTGGTTGTTCTCCTGATCCCCCTAGGTACCCCCTTGCTGCCCCTCTCCTCCCTCTAAGAGTTCCTCCCACGCTTATAGCTGAAGTAGTCGACACTTCTTCTGAATCAGGTCGCCCGCTGCACGACATCGATGACACGTCTTCTGAATGTGGACGCGCAGGAGCACTCACAGTTGCCGTTTTGTCAAGCTGGAGGAGGCTGCACTCCCTCTGCAGTAGCATCCCATATATGACAGCAAAGATTTCCCGCGCTGGATAGCGGAGGCGCACCTCGCGCGGGCAGTTTTACGTTCAACATGGGATGCTGCTGAATTCTGAATTCGGACGGTTGCCGCACGAAGCCGGTGACACATCTTTTTAATCCAAATACTTCTAGCGCGACGTAAAGGACCCGTTTTCTGAATGCAGAAGCTCAGAAGCGCACGGTTGCCGTTGTGTCGAGCATGAAGAAGCTGCGCAGATGGCAGACTCCATGTTTCTCGTATGAATTTCCATACGGCTCCCTTCTTACTGGTTCCCCGTCTTGGTCTCACCTCCAGGTGCCTTCCTCCTGGTCGCTCCCTCTCCTCCCCTCTTGGTCCCCTACTACTCTACCCCAATTAGTAGCCCTCCCACGCTCATGGCACGACGACGGCAGCCGAACGCCCATTGTGCGACATCGGTGTCACATCTTCTAAATCCGCACGCTTGGTCTTCCTTGCTGGTCACCTCGTAATAGATCCCCTTGGTGGTCCTCCTCACCGCTCCCTCTTATTGGTAACTCCCTACCGGTTCCTTCATATTCCCTTTACCCTTCTTGGTGCCACCTCCTGGACTGCTTACTGTTCCCCTATTTCCTCCCCCCATCCTGATCCCTCCTCCAGGTCGTTCCTTCCTTGTCGCTGTCGGTTCTCCACCCTCGAAGTACCCCTTTTACTCCTAGCCCTTTGGTGGTCCACTCATGCTCATGGCACGTCTTCTAAAGGATGCTCAGAAACACGCGCAGGTGCTGTAATGTAAAGCAGTAAAAGCCTGCGCTTCCCTTGCTGCAACAACACCCCACGTTGAATACCAAATTTTGCCCGCGCTGTAGATGATGAGGCGTATCTCACGAAGCTTTAACCTGCGTGAGATGCGCCTCATCACTCGACGGACAAACTCTTATATATATAGTTGTGCTTTTTGTTACTCACTATTGATTGTTATTCTATACAATGTTATCCATCGCTACTATCTACTATTTAATGTTATTCTTCTTTATCAACGTTCATTATTACGATTTATTATTTAATAAATTCAAGAAATAAAGTTCAAAAAATTCATTATTATTTTTATTCATATAATTTTTATTTTGTGAAATTTCTACATTAATAGAAGTATTAAATAATTTTTAATTTTCTTTAAAATAAAAAATTATTAGTTAGTTGTATTGTTAAATATAAAAAATTAATATTAAATAATAAAAAAAATTAATATTAAATAGTATTAGTATTAATAGTATAAATAATATAATATTAAATAATAAAAATAAATTAATATTAAAATAGTATTGTTAAATATGTTTCATTATTGTTTATTTTTACTTATTGTTGTTATTATTGTTAAGAACAGGGGTTGGCCTGAAAGTTTGCACTTTACAAATTTCCAAACTAGTTGCTCAGAGCTATTATGTACCAGACGTAGAACACCCCGAACGTCTTCTTGTCCACTTAAGGCCTCATTCATTACAGTAAGAAAAAACTGGTTTTTCTATATAGAGTGGTATAGCGGAATACGGTAAGGCAAAATCTTCAAAACTGCTCCTATGCTGTGTCACCCTCTATTGTACGTACGCGATCATTCTCGTAAGTACTCGTTCTATTTATTAATTATGGTCCCCCTTCAATTCCCTCATCAGTGGTCCTCTCTTTATTGTCACCCTTTTCCGGTTCACCGTTCACTGGTCTCTCCCCCCCCCCCCCTTCGTCGATTCCTACCACTGCTGGCACCTTCACTGAACCTCGATTTACTGGCCCCCTCTTCACTGGTCTCCCTTTATTGTCAACTCTTTACCGGTCCTCCTTACTGGACCACCATCCTCCGCCGCTCCCCATTACTGGTCCCACCGTGACTGGTAACACGTCGACTGAATCCGGACAGGCCTTCGCGACATCAGTGACACCTCTTCTGAACCCAGGCACCTGATGAACGACGTCGGTGACATGTCTTCTCAAGCCGGACCTCCTTTGCGTGACATCAGTTACACGTCTTCTTAACCCAGACATCCATTACGCGACATCAGTGACAAGTCCTCTGAATCCGAACACTTCTTGGGCGACATCGGTGACGCCACTTCTCAACTTGGATGTACTTTGCGCGACATTGGTAACATGTCCTCTAAATT
>OX377201.1:53350440-53451608 GCA_947396885.1 Heligmosomoides polygyrus polygyrus | reverse complement strand
TCCTTCCTAGGCGACAAAAGTAAGCAAGTTGCATGAAGGTTAACTTTTCTAGATCCTTTTATGTTTATGATCAATGTTGTGATAAGAATTGCACAGTATTCAGTATTAGAAGCAGAGCTGAACGTAAACTATTATCCGACGACAGAGTACTAGAATATGAGCGAACATTGCTTCGTACTTTCTTTGGAGG
This sequence comes from Heligmosomoides polygyrus polygyrus, assembly GCA_947396885.1. Taxonomy (NCBI): domain Eukaryota; kingdom Metazoa; phylum Nematoda; class Chromadorea; order Rhabditida; family Heligmosomidae; genus Heligmosomoides; species Heligmosomoides polygyrus. The sequence goes on along the minus strand of OX377201.1, from coordinate 53,451,418 downwards.
AATCACCGCTTCTCCTGAAGTTTTCAGTAGTTGTAGTAGTTCTATCCCAAAACTCACATGCATAGGATGAGCACAGGTCGTACTTATTCTAGGGTACCTGGCCGTTTTGAGCCTAATTCTATAAACAGTAAATAAATATCTCTCATTCGCAGTTGGTTGAGTTCAGCGCATGATGCTGGCACAGTGTCATAGCCGAGATCACCTGTATCACCTGTCGTCCCGTTGATCATCGAATTGCTCGAGCAGGTGCCAGCAGCGTCTCCATTCGTCCCTGTCGCGTGCCAGAGTGGTCCAATGGATCCTCCTCGCTCGAGGGACACGAAAAGCGTCATATCGGTCGTTCAGGGCTTTCACGAAGAAGTCCGACCAACGCGTTGGTGGGCGTCCTGGTGTTCTTTTGACATCCCGCGGAATCCAGTCGGTGATGGCTCTCGTCCAGCGGGTGTCTGCGAAGCGCATTACGTGGCCGGCCCACCTAATTTTCGACAACTTGGCCCACGCGACAGCGTCTCTGATCTTCGAGCGTCGGCGAAGCTCGGAACTCCGGAGGCCTTCTCTCACTTGCGTGAGTCGTTTCACTCCCAGCATCGTCCTCTCGATTCCACGCTGCGCGACGCTGATCGCGTGTTCATCCTGCTTTCGTATAGCCCAGGTCTCTGAGGCGTATGTTAGGGCAGGAAGAACAGTGGAGTCGAATAGGTGGGCACGGAGTCGGACGTTCTTCGTCTTCTTCGCGACTTCTTCGACGCTCTTGAAAGCTCCCCAAGCCGCTCTTTTCCTCTGGCTCAGCTCTGGTGCTAGGTCGTTGGCCATGTTGACTTCGCGACCCAGATACACATAGCTGGAGCATTCGGAGATGTTCGTTCCGTTGAGCGAGAATGGGGCATCAGAAACCCATCCGTTCCTCATGAACATCGTCTTCGTAAGATTCAGCTGCAGTCCAACGTTCCCACATACACGATCGAAGTCGGCCAGCATTCGCTCCGCCTGGCTGATGCTCGGCGTTATGAGCACGATGTCGTCAGCGAAGCGAAGATGATGTAGTTACCGGCCGTCGACCTTCACTCCCATGTCTTCCCATTCTAGTTCGCGCATGACGTTTTCGAGAGTGGCGCTGAAGAGCTTCGGGGATATGGCATCCCCTTGCCGAACCCCTCTCTTCACGTCGACGACGACGTCGTTGTAGAATGGTGAGATCTTGGTCGTGAATCCACTGTACAGCTCTCGAAGGACCCTGATGTACTGAGTAGGAACGCCCTGAGTGAGCAGGGCTTCGATGACCGCTTCAGTTCGACGGAGTCGAATGCCTTCTTCAGGTCGATGAACGTAAGGCACAGCGGCAGCTTGTACTCTCGCGACACTTCGATGAGCTTCGTAATGGTGTGTATGTGGTCGATCGTGCTGAATCCTCTCCGAAATCCTGCTTGCTCGCATGGCTGTCCTTCGTCCAGCGTTCTGCTAATCCTATTCAGGATAACTCGAGTGAATAGCTTGTAGACTACGGACAGCAGGCAGATCGGGCGATAGTTGCCAATGTCGTTCACGTTTCCCTTCTTGTACAGCAAGACGGTTCTGCTGGTCTTCCACTGAGATGGAACCTTGCACTCCGACAGGTAACGTGTGAAGAGCCGCGCCAGGGTGTTGATGAGCGTAGGCGGGAGGTTCTTCAGGTGTTCGGGTCTGATCCTGTCGGGACCGGGTGCTGTACGTTTCTTCACCGACGAGATGGCGTGTCGGATCTCGGAAGGAAGAACAGAGGGGACGACGTATCCATCCTGCGGAAGATGGCATGGGGGCAGGTGGACGTGGCTATCGAAGAGATCGGAGTAGAAGTCGTGAATGACCCTCTCCATGGTGCTTCTGGAAGAGGTGACGGTTCCGTCGGGACGTCCGGGAGCTGTCATCTTGGTCTTGAAGTTGGCGAAGTTCCGGCGGGCATTGCGGATGCTCAACCCTGCCTCTGCAGCTTCAGCCAACACCTCCGCCCTTCTCTTCTTAAGATCCTCCTTTATCGCCTCTCTGCATAGCTTCGCAAGCTCGGACGTCAGTTGGTAGTTGCCTGACGCTCGTGCTGCTCCACGCTGGCGTATCAGGTCGAGAGTTTCCGGAGACAGACGTCTCTTGGTGGTCTTCAAGCTCTCGGCTCCCTTAGCACTATCGTGGAGATGGTGCACGAAGCGGTCGTATTCCTCGTCGACGTTGTCCATGACGGCATCTTTCCAAAGACCGGCAAGTGAGGTGTAGAGGTCCCAGTTGATGGTCGTTCTGGGACTCCTCTTCTTGAACTTCGCGGCCTTCTCTCCTTGAAGCGAAAAGCGGAACCTTGCGCGAAGGAGGCGGTGGTCCGATCCCGTGTAGAACTTGGGGACAACGGAGACATCGGTCAGGCAATACTTGCGATTGAAGATGATGTGGTCGATCTCGTTGTGGAACTAGCCACCGGGGGATTCCCAGGTCCATCGTAGGGAGGGAGGCTTCTGGAACTGCGAGTTTCCATGGATGGTCTTGGTCGACATGATAAACTCAGACAGCCTTTCACCTTGCTCGTTCCACTCCAAACCGTGGGTTCCGATGTGAAGTTCTTCCGGCGACTTTCGGGGCCCGATCTTGGCGTTGAAGTCGCCGACGATCACCTTGTAGAAGGTGTGATCTTCCTTATAGAACTTATCCAGCTCCACGTAGAAGGCTTCGACCTCTTCGTCGTCGTAGTCGGATGTTGGGGCATACGCGACGAATACAGTCAAAGCTGGCACGGAACCACATCGCTTCAGTCGCAGACGTCCGATTCGGCTTGTCAGAGACTCGTACGAATCGATGTTCATGGCCAAGTGCGTGTTGACGAGGACACCAACGCCGCCTACTCCCCTGCTGTCGCATGTTCCGAGGAACAGTTCTTCTCCGGAGTCGTAGGCGGCGTGTAGGGGGTGGTGTCTTCTCGTCTCGGTCAGTCCGATGACGTCGTACTTGATCTTCCTGGCTTGCATCATCAGGTCCTCGACGGATGCTTCCGGTGCAAGCGTGCGGGCGTTGTAAGTACAGATCGTCATCCTAGTCCTTCTCAGTTTGCGCAGCCTGGTTAGGCCCTGAGATTTTAGCAGCCTCTCCGTACTCGTCCTTCCCATCGCTGCAGAAATGGGGGCTCTTTCGGGGTCAGGGGAATGAGGCCCTTTAGTGCTGCTGTGTTTGACTGGAATACAACACGGGTAGCTAGTCAGGCTCTGTCGTGCGGGCGGGGTACTCCGGGCAGCCAGCCAGACTGCCCGAAGGGACGGGGCGAGACTTAAGGCGGCCTCGAATCGCCTTACATGTACTCCCAGTCTACCGAGTGCAAGCTTTTGGCCGAGCCGACACAGTTACAATCCGCACAGTCACGGACACATCCACGCACACTGTGCACGAACTGCCGCTCCCACGCACAAGGAACGCGTCGACCCGACACAGCAGGAGCAAGGGGTCCATCCCCTGCATCCCACCTGCGTCTCTGGGCAGTACACGGTCGCATTTGGTTCGCGTTTAATTCCCCTATCCACCACCCGGAGACGCGCCACGTGGCCCTGCGACAAGCGGCCCGAGATCCCTCTTAACAAGAGAGCCCGAAGGCTCTCTATCGAGGGAGATCCGTGGCGCCGAGATAACACGCCTAATTAAAGGCCGCCGCCTTGAGATAGCTAGCGCGCCCTAACTACCGGTACAGTAGCGGCTCCTTAGGGACATAAGCTCCGTAGGAAAGCTCATTTTCAAGTATACCCTTGAAAATGAGCTTTCCTACGGAGCAGGCGGGCATTGTTCTAGACCTTTACAAAATGTCGGAGGCCCCGTTGCGTAACAATACCTATAGTCGACAACCTTTTAGGTGTGCGAACTTACAAAAAAAAAACGAATCACTAAGGAACACGGTAAGATATGCCTAAATTTGTTGTTAGCTTCAAAGGATAAACATCGTTTCACATTTCAGCAGAACACAAAACGAGGCTGCTGAAGTGCCTGATTAATAGATGGACGACAAAAATGGGAACTAGTGTACATTGTACCGCACTTAATCTTGTTCAGAATATGTCTACTAGGAGTAATCTGCCATGGAAAGAAAGAATTCATAGTGGTTTTTTTTGGAAAATGCATTATAAGCCCGTTTTATTATGTTCGAATTGCCCGAGAGTCTACGTCTCCTATCGATGCGCACTATCTCCCGCCTCTAGCCCGCAACAGAGGTTTGCCAGGGTATAAGCCGTGAAAATTCGAAAAGCCTTGGAAGCTCTGCGCTCTCCTCTGCTGAGGCGGAGGAGTGCATAGAATTGAGCAGAAGAAGGGACTCCGGGAGTGGCCCCACTAACGCACACGTGTTAAAATTGCCTTCATCCTGATGTTCCCTACTTTGCCCAATACGAAGCAAATAAAACGCGGATCTGTGATCGAAAAGAGGAAAGATAAGACTACGTTTACATTCGCTTTATGTAACTGATCGCCACGCGTACATGCCTTGGCATGCTACTCGGGAGACGGTCGCGAATGTGTGCTGGTAGGAGACGCGCCCCCGCGTCGCTTAGGCCTGAGTTATACTCCCGCGGGAGCATCCGCGGAAGGGCGCGAATCGCGCCGAGACTCCTCACCTGGCCAATCGGACGTTCCGCGGATGCTCCCGCGGGAGTATAACAGAGGCCTTACCAGCGCGCACTATTTCGTAATTTCGACCGAAGATGAAGCGGAGCTGAAATTTTGTTGTAAGCGTTCCAGGAATTGCTTATAATGGTTGTACCGGGGCGAATGTATCTCCTTACCAACGTCAAAAGCGTTCCGGCGTCTCGATTACGCACGAAAACCAGGAAAGGTCTTCCGCTTCCACGTTCGTATCCGGCGAAGAACCTCTGATGCTTGCGAACCCAGCGTCCTCGGTTGTAATTCCGCTTAGTAACAAGTGTCTCGTCAATTACTACCGTGTGGCCGAAACCACCTAAAACCGGAAGACTCCTGTGTCTCGGATGTACTGTTCCTATTGGATGACAGTAGGATGACTAACTTCCAGTTCATATTCCTTAAATGCCTGCGTTCCAATCTCCTGCAACTACAACTAAGAAGTAGGATAAAGCGAAAATTTTTCCCTCCGTCAGGACACCCAACGATCCCTTTGTAATAGGGACAGGAGTGGTTCCTGCGGATTGTCCACTGCGACACATCCTTCCATTCTTATCTCCATCGGACTTCTGTCTGACTAATCATCTATGCATTACAAATGGGACAGAGAAGCGTTGGCAACAATCACATACTCAACCATTCTTGGAGAGCAGAGCTGTCCAATTCAAGCTTCTCGTACAAATCCTTCGATCTGAAGTCACACAGTTTGGCTTGACGTCGAAATTTCATATGCTTTCGCCTCTGGCCCAACATGGAGTTAGAATTCGTTGAATAGAATCTTCTCACAATGCAATTTTCGGTCACAAAGCTACAGAGCTCATCAACCATTACGACTAGAAGAAGAAGAATCGCTGCCGACGAGAGCTGTGGCCGGAAATGAGCCACCCAGGCCAGACTCGACTAGTGCGGTACCCGCGCTATGCCGCTTATGGTGCGCAAATGGCCGGACGCCGGCGAGGCAACGCGTCGACGATGGAGACACAGCACGCCACGCAGCCGAGACCTAGTCCACCCGGTCTCTGATGACGTCACAGGGACGGAGCATCCTGCGCATGTCAGGGATTCTGCTGAAGTCCCTAAGCCCTGGTTTATAGTTGCGCCGCTGCGCGGCGCGCACCATAGTCGGAATAGATATCGACCAGGCGGCGCAAAAAATCGATATCTATGGCAGCCATCATGCCGCGCTGCGTGACGGCGCAAGTATAAACTAGGCCTAAAACGCGCCCATTGGCCCGCCTGGGCACGTTGGAAACGACTTCAGCTCGATCGCAGGATTCTAGTCTTCCCCCTCGTCTGGCCTCGTCCAGCGCTTCCCAGGCGATTTTTTGCTGAAAAAGGGGGAAGAGGGCAGAACGTCCATCGCTTGTCACCCCCAGGACTTTGAGTAGTGTGGATAAGGCATCAGGCAACTTCATGCTGCCGTCTTTCAAGCCATGTCACACCCGCTGTGCGACAAGCTGCTGCCTACAGAACGCGTAGGCGACACGGATTACACCGGTTCAGCATAACGTCGGGGAGTTTCCGTGTAAAGATGTGCGTCGAAGCTAGAGCAAGCGTGCACAGTATACATCAATGAATCATTTTCGGATATCCGATTCGAATCATCCAAAATCCAAGGCCCGCGAAATTGCCCTTATTCGGATCAACCAAAAATCCGGGGTCCGCGAAATTAGCGTTATCCGTGTCGCCTAATTATCGGAAGATTTTCAACTGGATCCATTGTGTCGAATTAATCATTTTCGGATATTCTATTCGGATATCTCGAACTAAATCGTCCAAAAAGTCCGCGATCCGCAGGTCGCCTTTATCCGAGTCAACCCAACTCCAAGGCTCTTGAAATTGCCCTTACCCGACTCATTCAATAATTCGAGTCCGCGAAACTAGCGTTATCCGAATCATCCAGTTATCCAAAGATTTTCGATCGGATCCAATGCGTAGCGCACAGTCATGAAATTAGAGGCTTGTATCCAATCCGATTCAGCAACAAAAGGCCTGCTCTGCACATATTCAGCTCCACCGTTCTTTTGCGCCAGCGTGCATCACGGAAACCATGCGAGTTCAAGGAAACACCCGGGAACCACGATGAGGCATTCATCCCTACCCCTTATCTTATCTTCAAAAGGTCTTCCAATAAGAGCACTGTCTTTTGAAGGCAAACATTGCCACCACAGACTATGAAAAAACTTGGCGGAATCCTTGTTCGTTCTTGTTACAAGCAAACGAAGTTTCCAGAGAGATGCAAACTGACCGCGAGATGAAACGCCTTAAAAGTCAACTAAACGAGACAGAAGATCAGCTGGTGCGAGTGGAGTGCGAGCTAGCACAGTCGAAGAGCAAAATCGAATCGCTAATCGAAGAGTAACTCCTTACTTCAATGGTTCGCTATCATTTCCGATACTTTTGTCTCTGACTTCGTTTTCCTAGAATTGCAATCAAAAAATCGCGGATAAGGGATATGGAGAAAAACGAAAAGGTCTTTCAAAGAACTCAAGAAGAAATGGAATCTAAATTTGAATCTATGAGTAAACAATTAGAACAAATGCAACGTCATCATGAAATTCAGAAGGAGAGGGTAGGTTTTCAGGATTCACTATCTTCGGCACACCAGAAGATAGGGAGGTGCTAACTGTTGCAATTCAAGAAAACGAATAATTCCTTATGCTTTAGATGACGCCAAAAGAGTTCGACGTTTAAACAACAAATGGTGCCACTATGTCCTTGTCGATTGTTCTTCGAATTGAGTCATCTAGACCTCCTAATCAACTCTGTTATTCCCCGAATGTCTCGCCATTTGATCCCGTAGTGTGTTAGGCATCTGGCATACCTCTGATTCGCTCCAGCGACTGGTCGCTGCGATATTGTTGCGCGGGTAACTACGCAGTTCGTAGCTAACCGCGCAACACTATCGCAGCGACCAGACGCTGGAGCGACTCGGAGGTATCCCAGATGCCTTACACGTCAAGCCACTGACTCGTTTTCAAACCACATCCTTCGATGGGAACTCTTGCACGTCGGAGGAGCTATAGCTCGGAACGTTATCTTACTGAAACACAACGCCAATATTCTGCTATAATACGTCTTCATGTCAATAAGCGGTCTTCGAAGCTGGTGTTCACATTTTTTCCTTTTTGTTCTTGTAAACACTTCCCCTTCCTCGAAGAACGTGTACCGGTCAAATCGGATCTCGTAAGGTGGCTCAGGCTATCTTGACGAGATCCGATTTGTGGTGGTACATACTGCTGAAGCCACCAGGGCAAATCTGCAATACTCGAGAAAAACGACACTGGGTCTGTTCGACACATCAGTGGCCGTATTCATGAACCACCGTGATGCGGGGCGACCGCGACCAGGGATGGGCGGAATTTTGTGTTTTCTGTTTTCTGTTTTCTGATTTTCTGGCAATTTTGGGCAAAATTTTTCTGTTTTCTGTTTTCTGGGAAAATGACCAAAAATTGGCCAGAAAACAGAAAATTGAGTTGCGAACAAAATTTTATCACAGAAATCCAATGAAAAGAATCCAAAAAGTATCATAGAAAAGTGAGCTTCATTCCAAAATAGTGTTTCTAGAGTATTTTAAATGGCAAGCAAGTGGCGTTTTTTGGATGAGCTCATGTAGTGATTGCGCCATATACTCATGAACTATGCCGCTTTGTTTGCTTGATTGTGTAAGTGCTGCTGGCAGGGAGTATAGGAGTATATCAGAGGGCATTTTTCAACTTTCATAATTTGGCTTCGTATTCTTTTCGATACTAACAGTAGCTTGGACCATCTACGATTACCAAAAATTTTATATTAAAGCTATAAACTAGTGTTCTTAGGGGCATTTAATTATGTATTAACTAACCACTTGTCCTAGAGTTACTGTGGGTAGGGTTATTCTCCACCTCCATTTTAAAAATTGAACATTGTTGACCGGTCATTCCCAATACCGCTTCCTGCAGAGCCTTTGTCGAAGCTGCTTTTCTAAATCTCAAGATTGCTCAGCTTTTGGTATCACAAATTAGTAAGAGGCAGAAAAGTTGTAGTTAGCTTTTAATTATTTATTTTTTATTATTTTTCCTGCAGTCCTACACGAAATTTCTTATTTATCACTATATCATCCCACTGATCGTCCCATTGATCATCGAGTTGTTCAAGCGGGCACCAGCTGCGTCTCCAAACGTCCATGCCGCGGCCAGGGTGCTCCAATGGATCCTCGAGGGACATGAAGAACGTCATATTGTTTGTTCAGGGCTTTGACGAAGAAGTCCGACCAACGCGTTGTTGGGCATCCTGGTGTTCTCTTGACATCCCGCGGAATCCAGTCGGTGTTTGCGAAGCGCATTACGTGGCCCACCTAATTTTCGATGACTTGGCCCATGCGACAGCGTCTCTGATCTTCGAACGTCGGCGAAGCTCGGAAGTCTCGAGGCCTTCTCTCACTTGCTTGAGTCGTGTCACTCCGAGCATCCGAGCATTGTCCTCTCGATTCGACGCTGCGCGATGCTGATCGCATGTTCATCCTGCTCTCTGGCCCAGGTATCTGAGGCGTGTATTATGCAGAAAGATCAATGGAGTCGAAAAGGCGAGCACGGAGTCGGATCTTCTTCGTCTTCTACACGACTCTTTCAACACTCTTGAAAGCTCCCCGAGCTGGTCGTTTCCTCCTGCTCAGCTCCGGCGCTGATCGTAGACCGTATTAACTTCCCGACCCAGATACACATAGCTGGAGCATTCGGAGATGTTCGTTCCGCTGAGCGAGGATGACGTATCTGAAACTCGTCCGTTCCTCATGAACGTTGTCTTCGCAAGATTCAGCTGCAGTCCAACGCTTCCACATACACGATCGAAGTCGGCCAGCATTCGCTTTGCCTGACTGATGCTCGGTGTTCAGTGGTGTAGCTGCCGTCCGTCATCTTTCACTCCCATGTCTTCCCATTCTACTTCACGAATGACGTTTTCGAGGGTGGCGCTGAAGAGAACCGGGGATATAATACCCTCTCATCGAACCTCTCTGTTCACGTTAACAACGACGTTGTTGTAGAATTTAGAACCTTTGTCGTGAATCCACTGTGCAGCTCTCGAAAGACTCTGACGTACAGAGTAGGAACGCCCTGAGTGAGCAGGGTTTCGATTTCAGTTTCGACAGAGTTGAATGCCTTCTTCATGACGTAGGGCACACCGGCACCTTGTACTCTCGCGATACTTCGATGAGCTTCGTAATGGTGTGTGTGTGTGTGGACGATCGTGCTGAATCCTCTCCAAAATCCTGCCTGTTCGCATGGCTGTCCCTATTCAGGATGACTCGAGTGAACAGCTTGTAAAATACGAGCATTAGGCAGATCGGGCGATTGTTGCTAATGTTGTGCACTCCTCTACAAGGCGGTTCTGCTGATCTTCCAATGAGATGCAATATGATATGTAGAATGAGGAGAAATAATAATAATAGTAATAATGTGATGGAGAGGGTATATGCTCGGTCTTCATTATATGGTGTCTACGCATTCAAGAAAGCACCTTCGCCCAAGACCTGTTGCGCTGACAGCCCCTTCAGTCACAATCTCGTGTTGTTCTGTGAAATACACAACATCTTTAGTCAGCTAAGTAGTAACTAGTTGCTGTAAAGAGCATTTAAGTTGGTTTGAAAGTTTTCAGCTACGCGGAAACTAGGCCACTTACAAGGAAAGGTATTTTCGAAGAACGAAACGAACTAGGAGTACAGATTCTGGCGGAGCCAGTAATACCAACGAATCTCTGCCCAGCTTTAGAGTATGTTGCGAGAGGGTGTCTACAAACTCTAGCAATTGAGTTGGTGCAAACAGTGATCACTGAGCCTTCATCGTGTTCGGTACTCTAAAAGGCCAGTTTCTTACTAGTGGGAACATTATCTAATTGAGGCGTAAGCGATGAAACGGAGCCGATGAGTAATGTTGTATACTTCAAGGGTCGAGATTCCTAAGATCTATCAGTCCAGATTTACAACTTGCTGATTGCAGTACACTGGAGTGTAACATAAATTTTTATAAACGCTTGAAAATTAAAACGCTGGTCTACGACTACGTTTCTAGTCATACAAAAGCATTTGGTAGTGGAAATATGGATCTTTGGGTAAAATAATTAGGTCGGGTGACAATTTTGAAATTTTCTGTTTTCTGTTTTCTGATTTTCTGGCGTTTTTGGCTCTTCTGTTTTCTGATTTCTGTTTTCTGACGAAATCGATTTTCTGTTTTCTGTTTTCTGGGAAAATTTTCAAAATTTCCGCCCATCCCTGACCGCGACGCGCGAGTTGGATTTGCAGCAGAGGCGTAAATTGCAAGATTTCAAAAGCTACTTTCTCAAATAACCGTTTTTTCACCTGGATATTCAAGAATTCCTCGTTTTGCAGGAATCCAAACTCACAGAATTCTGGCTCAGAAGCGGGCTGCAGTACAGTACCGCCGCTAAACATTTAACCAAATGGCGTTTGCGACGCAAAAACGCGTTTTTGAGTCGCATCACAATAACTTTTTTCAAAGCGAAGTTTTCTTCACAAGAATTTATATGGGCTTCAGTATCACAATTCTGTCATATGGCATGCATCTGCCATTCACAGATCGTCGGGACTCTGAGAACGTTCCGCTAAATTAGGCAACCTCTTAGTTACTCTGACCTGACCCACATTTGCAGGTGAGTCTCACTGAATTATGCCCACTGGCAGAAACGAATCTAGCCAGTTGAGTTTTAAAAAAAATTAGTCGCTTCTAAAATGCGCGTCATGCTAATTTTAGGCTTGGTCGCGTCGTTACGATCGGTTTGATATAAAATATACAAAATTTGCCCAAAATAGTTCCAGTAGTAGCATTCCTTGCAACTTGAACTGGCATTTTCTATGTTTGCTATTTATTTACAACCATGCCGTTTTAGGTAGAAAGCCGATTTCTGCTGGTTCTCCCTCAGTAAAGTATACATTATAATTTCAACCTCTAAGTCAATCTGGGGCAAAGCGAAGAGAGTAACCACTTTTCAGAGAGGCACTGCATTAAGATTTAAAGGAATGCAGTCTGCAAAGGCTACTTTGCACGCAGAGAACTTATTTTCGAGAAGGCAAATCAGTACTCAACGTAGATATACGGCCAGACACGATGTAGAGAGCCCAGCAAAAATGATGAAGATAGCTCATCACGACCGCTGGATTCACTCACTTAAAAAGGGAACTTCCTCCAAAATCTTCATCCAATACAATACAAAGTCTCAAAAAAAGCTAAAAAGCTTGCCTTCTCAACAAAGCACCAATTGTTTTCTCAAGCCAGCACTTTCAACGAGCAATGTTGGAAGCAGCTGAACTAATCGTAAGAAAGAACTACAATATCCACCGTAAGGATTGGAAAAAGGGCGCGGTGTGCTCGTTATCCACGTTCTTTCTGTTCTTTTGCTGTAGCCGTCTTGATCTCTATCCCTTCTAAAAAAATTACATACCATTGTGATCCCCTCGACGAAATCTACCCATCGCGTTAAAAATATTTTTCGTTGTTTCATTTCTGACCACCACTTTTTCGAAAGCGCCAGAGAATACTCATTAGCGAATAATTCACTAATGAGTCTGCACTAATTGCGCACAAAGGACAGATCCAAGACCCACAGTTAGAGTAGTTGACAGCAGCCGAAAAAAATTTGATAGAAAAAGAAATGATTGGAGGAACAGGAATTTCATCCTAATCCATTCTATTAATTTATTTTTTCGATTATTAAAGTAAACACTACAAATTTTGCACAAACCTAGCAAAATACCGTTTTTATACACTTAATCATAAAATCAATTGTTTCGAGCAAAGCGTTCTATTTTATCGATTTTGCAGAAATTTTTCTTCATATGTTACTAGATTGAGAATAAGAAACTTGCAGATGGATCTCCTGTGTAACGCAATTTTCAAAGGCATTCGTTGACAATTTCTTTAAACTCCTGGATAATTCATTCAAGTGGTTAAGCTGGATTTTAGCGGAAAATGCCGTTAATTCGCTAAAGTCGCCAAGTCGAGGTCTGAAAATGCCGTGCGCCTAAATACTGCATGCGCAGAATCTAAACAGTATAATATTGCTTGCATGGGCTCCCAACACACATTCACAGAGGAGTACACAGTTTTTTTCAAATAAAGTTTCAGACCCCACAAACCTAGCATGCTTGCTTTTACGTGGTTGAAGTTCAGATACGCTGCGCGTAGAGTAGCTGCTTAAGGCCTATGTCATATCGATCACGCAAAGCGATGAGTCGATATGGGAGCCTGTCATTAGGTTTTGCTCGGGGTAGCGATGGTACGATATAGGCCTTACTCTGTAGCACGTTTGCTCTAAATGATCCCAATTAACTCGCAACAGCTATCGGCTTCTGTGAGTGCGATTTTTTGGGTAAAATTAAATTTTTCTGGTCCTTTCCCATCTTCTACACCAGATCTACGGCCGTGCAGCGTTCTGTAGCCAAGGACTATTTCAGATGAGCTGTGTGAAACGCCAGCCTCTTCTTCATCTCATCTGCATTTCTCCTTTTGCTCTGCTCGCTCCCTAATTAAGAGGAATCCACTCTTTTCAGTGCTCTTCTTAGGTGGGCAGATACGAAAGAAGGGGTGTGGAAGGAAAAAATGGTCATTTTCCTGCTTTCTAAAACAAAATTGAAGCCACTAGTCTGCGTCAAAAAATTAGAATTTTGTGAAATTTCAAACAATGCCTAGCAAAGTATCAGTCAAGCATGTAGAATCTGAAAGGTTTTTCAACTAAAACGCTGATCTATGAGATTAGATACTCCACCCTAAATGCGAGAGATTTAAATCCGACACTATTTTTGAACAAACCTAGTAAAAAAGTGTGGATGTTTCCAGATCTTCTTCTTCTTATTCTTCAGCGTTTGTCCCGCATCGTCGCAGGGTCCGCTCTTCTGGTGTTACGACGCCACCTTTCCCGATCCTGCGCTTGATCAGGGTGGACTCCAGCTACTTGCATGTCCGTGTGTAACGTAACGGACCAACGCTGCTTCGGGCGTCCTCTAGACCGCTTTCCAGATACTTCCAACTCAAGGCCTCTCTTGCGGACGCTGTCTTCTTTCCCACGCAGAACGTGGCCGTACCACCGCAATCGAGCTTCGCGCATCTTGTCCGCTATCGGCGCGACACCGAACTTCTGCCGAATAGCATCATTTCGAATGCGGTCCATGCGGGTGACTCCAGCCGTCCAGCGCAGCATATTCGTCTCCATGACGCTGAGGCGCGTTTCAACTTCCTTAGTCGCAGGCCAACACTCAGCGCCGTACATCGCTACTGGCCGCACGACGGCTCTGTAAATCTTCGACTTCAGGTGCTCTGGGATCTTCCTATCGCAGAGCACGCCAGTCAGCGAACGCCACTTGGACCAAGCTGCACTCATGCGCGAGTTCACTTCAGCCATCAGATTGCTGTCAGACGCTACTGCTGATCCCAGGTATTTAAACACCGAAGTGCGTGTAAGTTCAGTACCGTTAATCTTAATGGAGCCGGACTCGTTCACGTCAGTCGTTAGGTACTCGGTCTTCTTAACGTTCAATTTGAGTCCGAACCTCGCCAGACGGTCGTACCAAGCTTGCACCTGCCGCTCGAGATCGTCTTTCTCTTCGCAAGCGAGCATCACGTCATCAGCATAAAGCAGCGTCCATGGAAGAGGCTGCTGAAGATCTCGCGTAATTTCATCCATGACGACAACAAAGAGGAGCGGAGAAAGCGCTGAACCTTGGTGCACCCCAACAGAGATGGGAAACTCCATCGAGGTTCCAGCTGCAGCTTGAACTCGACTCTTTGGGCAAGAGTAGAACATCCGCACCCACTCTATAAGTTCCTCAGGTACGTTGTGTCGTCGCAAGGCGTACCATATAACCTCACGCGGTACGCGGTCGAAAGCCTTCTCCAAGTCGAGAAAGGCTATATGCACCGGCTTCTGTCTCTCGCGATGCTTCTCCACCAGGAGGCGGGCGGCGTGTATAGCATCAATGGTCCCACAACCAGACACAAAGCCGCACTGGTTGTCGGAGAGCTTGACGATTTCACGGATTCGTCTGTCGAGGATTCGCTCGAAGATCTTCATGCTATGCGAAAGCAAGCGAATCGGACGGTAATTGAAGCAGTCCGCAGGACTGCCCTTCTTCTTCCAGATCGGAATCGTCGTACTGTTGTGCCAACACTCCGGTACTTTCTTCTCCTTTACTACCTGGTTGAAGAACTCAGCCAACCACTCAGCAGGATACGAGAGTTTCGACTTTCAAACATCGGCTGCCAGATCATCCGGTCCTGTCGCCTTGCATGGCTTCATCTTCTTCAGAGCCGCTTCCGTTTCTTCCACGGTGATCTTGTGAACGGGACCGTGAACAGAAGCCACAGAAGGGATGGCCGGATGAGAAAATCCCATAGTGGAAATTTCCTCAAAGTAATCACGCCATCGCTTCAGCGCCTTTTTGGTGGATGTTTCCAGATGATAAGATAAAATTGAAGTTGACGTTGAAGGCGGAGGCTGAGCATCAAACGTCTCCTAGAGGATCGAACCATGTTGTTTCATCGCTCCACTGTAGTAGCACACTGCCAGTGGGTATGGCACCCAGGTGCGAACCAAAAAAATGTCGCCGACGACCTCGCCGCCGAGCGCTGGGCTGAAGTCGACCCCGATCCCCAGTCACAGAATTCGAGTGGGTGCAAAAAGAGTGAAATATTGGTATCATATATTGCCCGTTTTCAAAGCCCAACTAAGATTACTATCCTATGGAAAAAAGCGGTAGCCTTCCTCTGCTACAAGTACTTTGCTGCATTCCATTTAACATGAAGGAATTCGTTTGCAGTAAGTGAAAGGTGGTGTACTTTTGGATGAATGAATGGGTCGGTATCTTAGTTTTGCGAGTCATTTTGTTATATCTGAAGAGAGCATTTCTCAATTAATTCCACAAAATAATATTTCTGTGTGGAAGGGAATGCTGGCTGAGGAAGGACGACCTAAAATGGATCATTCCCCGACTTTGGATAACTAATTCAGCGGCTTCAAAATTAAAAACATCGATTGATGTCACAAGGATGGATTCAGCATGCTAAATTCAGACATGTAGCAAAAACTAGAGAATTCCAGAATCTGGATGAAGGAATGTCCGAAGAAGTCGCTAGTGGCGGTTTCGTGGAAATTAATTAACGGTTCTCCAGAAGAAAATGATTTATAACTAGGATATAAATTGTTAAACTGAAGAACGTTAAAAAGCTACCGGATGCTCCTTAAAGTTTTCAAAAAAAACTTCAAAATTGACATATACATACATATGAAAACGCATAGCAAGCCTATCATTCCGACGACGCCCAATTCCCTAAGAAACGACTAACTACATTCTTGTCTGTATAGTATGAACATTATTGCCAAGCATCACTCAGATGAGTCAATTCTGGACATCTGCTGCTACTCTACTCCGCAAGGCCAGCGCAGTACCACAGTATAACACCGAGGTACGACGAGGCAGGTCGGCGCTGATATGGGCGTGCTGGGCTGAGGTCGAGCGACAGTTCCACCAACAGCGCTCGTTTGATTGGAAATACCAGAAAAGTCGATTATCTCTGATCAGGACTATATTACATCAGCTGAGAGTTGAGCAGCAGAACAAGACTCCTAGCGCATCCACTTTTCGGATTAGAGCAGGGAAGCTGACTTACGAAGGAGGTAGATAGGTTTAGGTAGGTTTACTAAGTGTAGGTATGTGCCATGTGTTTTACTTTGGCTTGTTAACGTAACCGTCCATTAAATGCTCCTCTAAGAAGGAACTATCAACAGAGAAGTTATCATTGCTACTAGTAAGGTCTTCAACTTAACCGGTTCCATGCTGATATCAGCGGCCGGCCCATCCGCGTATCACGGGTGGATGCTGACAGACCTGGAGGATATCGCGGATGTTACGTGCGGTCAAACAGCGTCGATGGTGTAAGGCGAACATCGCTGCCCGGAAAGCAAAGATGCGGTTTCGAGTCCCGCCTGGCGCAAGAGTTTTGATCGCAACAAAACATCCTGTAACAACATCGAAACACTATAATCTAATTTTAAATTGAGCCCAAGTTCTGAGCACAACAGGGCCATTCCAGGAGTCACTTATGCCTTATCAGCCCGCCCTGAAATGACGCCATTTTTGCCATTTTTGGACCACCCAAGAGCAGTTAGCAAAAACGAAACACAGTTCAGTGATCCTCGTCCGATGCCCTACAAGACAATATAGGTCTCATTCAGAATCTCCGGACCGAGTTCACTGACGTTCCTCGTTAGAAGATAAAATCACATTGCTTCATAGGTTTTGGCCAAATTTAACCTCTTGAAAAGTTGATTCCTCAGATCGTCGCCGTAGCTTTCTACCATCTTATTCAAGCAGGTCATGCCCTCTACATGCCGTGCAAGGCCCGTCTCTTTAGCTTCTCTCGCTGCGGAGATACGGTGCCTTGAAAACGGGAAAATTGTCAAAAAACTGAAGTGGAAGAAACGAGCTTGGGTGAGTAAAATGTTAGCAATTGTCCACCATTGCAGTAAGAGTTCACCACATAATGGAACCTGCAACCAGTTTTGGAAATTGGGCCTAGAATTTGAATTTTTCCTCATCTCACATCGATTTCGTCTTCTAGGCCACTTTCGAGTAATTTTTTGGAGGTTCGACTGCTCGCGAAAGTCGTACTAAAGTACTTGATTGTAACACAGCACAACCACTTCACCCGAAAATGTAAGTACTTATGTTCTACTCAAAGAAAACACCTGTCCTGTCTGCAGCTCTTCGATTTTCGCCGAAGTCGCCTTTGCCGCAGAGTTACAGAATGGGTGAGATTGAAGGTGCGGTAAGACATGTAGACTTTAGAAGGTTTGCCTCCGCATTCCTTCTCTCTTTTACATGCCCCATCAAGCATATTCATGCGGATCTACATGGTATTAGAATGTTCAAATTTTTCGCTATGAAAGTGGGTGTCCAGTAGGTGAAAGCTTCTTGAAAACACGTCCCCCTATATCTCGTAGAAGTTGAACACATGGCGCGTCCCATGTAGTTGTTGAATAACACCGCCTCTTAGCTGTTATTCCACATATCTCTCAGTGAGGTCACATAACGAAAACTTGATGCTATTAAAAAAACGGTATTTTGCTAGGTTTGTGCAAAATGGGTAGTGTTTATTGTTTAATAATCGAAAAAATAATTAAATAAAATGCGATGCGATGCGATTTTTTTTGCAATGTAGCTAGAATCAAATGGTGGCGAATGAAAGAGAAGGAAGCAGCTGTGATTTATCGCGTACGGTTGCCGACAGTCACGACTGTCGATGAAACTTGGAAGAAAGCAACCGACGCGATACGCCAAACTGCAAGGTTGGAACTCGGCATTACGAAGCCTGGACGACGCAAAGTCGACAAGCAGACATGGCTGTGGACGGACGATGTGAACCGAAGGCTCGAGGGAAGAAGTCGCTGTATCATGTGTTTCTCGACGACAGAACAGCCGACAACTGGCAGGAGTATCAGAGGGCGAAGAAGGCTGCAAAGAAAGCCGTAGCTGTTGCGATAGCCACTCTTTAGGTGATGTCTTCCGAAAGCTCGAGTCATGCGATGGTGAGCGGTATTTGTACCGACTTGCTAAGTCCCGCCATCGCCAAACCGAGGATATCGAAAAGTTCGTTGGCATCAATGATGAGAGCGGCCATCTTCTGACAGACCGCAAAAAGGCGCTGAAGCGATGGCGTGATTACTTTGAGGAAATTTCCACTATGGGATTTCCTCATCCGGCTATCCCTTCTGTGGCTTCTGTTCACGGTCCCGTTCACAAGATCACCGTGGAGGCAACAGAAGCGGCTCTGAAGAGGATGAAGCGCGGTAAGGCGGCAGGGCCGGATGATCTTGCAGTCGATGTCTGGAAGTCGAAGCTCTGGTATCCTGCTGAGTGCTTGGCTGAGTTCATCAACCAGATAGTAAAGGAGAAGAAAGTACCGGAGTGTTGGCACAACAGTACGACGATTCCGATTTGGAAGAAGAAGGGCAGTCTTGCGGACTGCTTCAATTACGGTCCGATTCGCTTGCTCTCGCACAGCATGAAGATCTTCGAGCGAATCCTCGACAGACGAATTAGTGAAATCGTCAAGCTCTCCGACAATCAGTGCGGTTTTGTGTCTTGTTGTGGGACCATTGATGCTGTACACGCCGCCGCCTCCTGGTGGAGAAGCATCGCGAGAGACAGAAGCCGGTGCATATCGCCTTTCTCGACTTGGAGAAGGCCTTCGACCGCGTACCGCGTGAGCTTATATGGTACGCCTTGCGACAACACAACGTACCTGAGGAACTCATAGAGTGGGTGCGGATGCTCTACTCTTGCCCAAAGAGTTGAGTGCAAGCTGCAGCTGGAACCTCAATGGAGTTTCCCATCTCTGTTGGGGTGCACCAAGGTTCAGCGTTTTCTTCGCTCTTCTTCTTCTTCTTCTTCTTCTTCTTCAGCGTTTATCCCGCTTCGTCGCGGAGTCCGCTCTTCTGTGAATGTTCGTGAATACGAATTTTTGCCTCCCGCCCCGCTAGCTTCCCGCGGGAAGCCGTGAACGTTCCCGGGAACGTTCATGAATACGGCCACAGGTAGTAAATTTATCCCGCGGCATCAGCATTCGGCAGTGAGTATCGAAGGAGGTCCAAGTCGAAAAGGTACAGGAATGCTTGTGGCAAGAGCTCCTTGTTCAGGTTTCCCATCTGTGCGATAGAAGGATCGCTCACTAAGCAAAGATGCAAGCACAGTTCTGCGGAGGCGTGTGAAGAAGGCCGATGTAGGAAATTCAGTTGTGGTGGAGGTGCCATCGGATATTTTGGAGAACAGCTGCATAACCCGGAACCATACTAGTCTGCTCCGGTAGTAACACCCGTCCTTGAGCAGGGAATGGAAGTGCGCAGCATCAGGCATTGGATGCCTAATTACCAGCCGATTTTATAGTGAAGGATGTATCGGTGAAGCGATTCGACCTCAACATTTAATAGTTGAGGAACAACTAGATGGCAAGCCTAGACCTTCTCTAACTAGAGGATGGCCTCGGCTATGTGCCAACGAAGGATCCGCGGGCATATTAGGAGGATTTTGAGGCCAGGCTGAAGCTTTGAACGTTGATGTCTGTTCGCAAGACCATCGAGCATCTTGAACTCACGATAAAGCGGAGCATAGATAATGAGCGATAAAAACGGCAGCTAAAGCCCTACTTTGGACCGAAAATTTGATCACGGTGTCTGCAGCTGGAGACATCTCCTGCTTCCAATTTCCTTTTTCTCACTGGTTTCTTTTGAGGCGAGCTCCTTGCCTCTCTACCAACCCTGTGTAAAGATGAGTTATACGAATTGAATGGAGCTGGAGCGACGTTTGACTGATGTTGTAAGGAAAACCAACTGATTTGCGTCAACATAAACTTTGAGAACAACTGATGTTCTAAGGCAACAAGGGAAGCGTCTAAAGAGTATGCCTGAACTAGGAGAACGAGTGATATAGGAAGAATCCCCCGCCCTTCATCTAGTATGAATATGTGATTGCTTTTGACCAAGTCGTTAAATCGAACGAGTAGTGGGCACCCGAATTTAAATACTATGAAGTTGCGTTGGCGGCGCTAAGAGCGCTCACTTGTATGCACTCGATGCCAGCTTTTGCAGGCGGCTCGGGTCGCAGCGAACAGTGTGGTTGTCTCATGAGATGGAGGTCGGGGGTTCGGTTCTCGTGTCCTGTGCCGTCTTTGCATTCCCCTGATCGGATGAGATTCGAGGGGCCTGACGTCCACACAGTTTTCAGGCGTTTTCTGCAGATTTTTCCAGCTGTATGCTGTAGAAGGTGGCCTTATTGTTTGCTGCTGAGCCTCATTAACCTGAAGGCAATGAGAAAGATATTCCGCTTAATGACGTAAGAGCGTTCAACACCATCGATACACAAGCACAAAGTGCTTGAGACGAAACGACCGGCCACAATACGGGCAGCTTTTAAGAGCTGCAGGCTGTTCACAACTTGTTTCACTGCGTGGACCAGTGACTTCATGAGAAACCATCCTGCTCTGGCTTTCAAAGGAGCCAGAACGCCGTATAACCTGCTTTGAACGAGGCACAGCAACCAGCTTTGAAACACGAGGATGGCACAGGGGCACCAGCGAGAAGACCTTCACCACCAGTATAACAGCTCTGTTCTCCGTCAGCTACTCGCAGCTTCGACACTTCCATAATGCTGTCTTTTTTGCAGATCAAAAGTATGGTCGTGCACAATAACATCGGAGTAAAATCGCATCAAATGCGACTTCATGTAAGCGACGAATTGGCCGAATCTAACCGGTGGCACTCGAACGCATAGACCGAATACGAAAGTTCTTCCATAGGGGCACAGTAGCTTGAGTCGACACGAGGAGCCGGGTCATGGCATCAGTCGGACAAAGACGTGCTCAAATAGAGAGAGTATAGTTTGAGTCGTCATGACATGCAGACAACCTGTCCGGCGAAACGTTCGTTCGTCTGAAAGATACTGCAAGCGCTTGTTGGCAGAAGTCACTGCTGCATGTAGAGAAACAATCTGTGAAGAGTGTGTAACATTTACATGCCTCCCTTGTTGTGACCAGTCCCCTTTAATTTTAAGTGCTTTGTACTTATGCATCAGCGGTGTTGAACATTCATACATCGTTATGTTGGATATCTCGCTCATTGGCTTGTGGAAAAACAGGTCAGAAACGATAAAGTTCGACAAGGTCACTTTCCATACCATACAGCTGGAAAACCTGCGAAAAACGCCTGAAAACTGTGTGGGCGTGTGGACACCTCAAATCTCAACCGACCAGAAGAAATGCAAAATGCCACAGCAGACGAGAAGCGAAGCACCGAGCCCCGCCTCATGAAACAAACTATCCACCGCGTCCCGAACCGCTTCTCAGGATGGGGGCATCGCGGGCATACACGTGGCGCTCCTGATTGATTATTCGGCGGAGATCCTCCCTTCACGACTCGCTCTCCCAGTTCAGACACACGACTCGGACGCTTCCCTTGTAAGGCCCGTGCTAGTTTTCTGAAGTGCGGCACTATGGAGGCTGCTCCCGCAGAACCTGCACTAAAAAGTGTGGCGGACTTAAACGATTGATAGCAACGCTATGGAAAAGCTTCAGAAACAATTAGTGCGGAAACTGAAGAAGAGTCGAAGGAGGCCTGATATACATACAATATATTTTGTAGTTGCATATGAAGTGGCCAATTTTGGCTGAAAACTTTGACAGATCATAACTTTGCTTTGGAAGCAATTCTATTAAAACAATTCTAAATAAGCACAATTACAATTACAAATACGTCTTTTCCAACGCGACAATAGCTCAAACGTTCCGTCTTTTTAAAAATCAGAAGTAAGGTGTTACTAAAACATAAGAAGTCATTTTCGACATCACCTTCGTCGCTGAATTTTTTATCCTTCACATGACGATCTAAATGCTTGAAAAAGCGATAATCGGTAGGGGACAGATCTGGTGAATATTCTGATATCGGTGAATATTCTGATATCGCGGAGTTTCGTATCCAATTTATCCAGTTTCTGGACTGCAATTTTTTAAACGTGCGAACCAGGGATGGGCGGAAATTTTGAAAATTTTCCCAGAAAACAGAAAACAGAAAATCGATTTCGTCAGAAAATAGAAATCAGAAAACAGAAGAGTCAAAAACGCCAGAAAATCAGAAAACAGAAAATTTCAAAATTGTCACACGACCTAACTATTTTACCCAAAGATCCATATTTCCACTACCAAATGCTTTTGTATGAATAGAAACGTAGTCGTAGACCAGCGTTTTAATTTTCAAGCGTTTATAAAAATTTCTGTTACACTCCAGTGTACTGCAATCAGCAAGTTGTAAATCTGGACTGATAGATCTTAGGAATCTCGACCCTTGAAGTATACAACATTACTCATCGGCTCCGTTTCATCGCTTACGCCTCAATTAGATAATGTTCCCACTAGTAAGAAACTGGCCTTTTAGAGTACCGAACACGATGAAGGCTCAGTGATCACTGTTTGCATCAACTCATTGCTAGAGTTTGTAGACACCCTCTCGCAACATACTCTAAAGCTGTGCAGAGATTCGTTGGTATTACTGGCTCCGCCAGAATCTGTACTCCTAGTTCGTTTCGTTCTTCGAAAATACCTTTCCTTGTAAGTGGCCTAGTTTCCGCGTAGCTGAAAATTTTCAGGCCAACTTAAATGCTCTTTACAGCAGCTAGTTACTACTTAGCTGACTAAAGATGTTGTGTATTTCACAGAACAACACGAGATTGTGACTGAAGGGGCTGTCAGCGCAACAGGTCTTGGGCGAAGGTGCTTTCTTGAATGCGTAGACACCATATAATGAAGACCGAGCATATACCCTCTCCATCACATTATTACTATTATTATTATTTCTCCTCATTCTACATATCATATTGCATCTCATTGGAAGATCAGCAGAACCGCCTTGTAGAGGAGTGCACAACATTAGCAACAATCGCCCGATCTGCCTAATGCTCGTATTTTACAAGCTGTTCACTCGAGTCATCCTGAATAGGGACAGCCATGCGAACAGGCAGGATTTTGGAGAGGATTCAGCACGATCGTCCACACACACACACACCATTACGAAGCTCATCGAAGTATCGCGAGAGTACAAGGTGCCGGTGTGCCCTACGTCATGAAGAAGGCATTCAACTCTGTCGAAACTGAAATCGAAACCCTGCTCACTCAGGGCGTTCCTACCCTGTACGTCAGAGTCTTTCGAGAGCTGCACAGTGGATTCACGACAAAGGTTCTAAATTCTACAACAACGTCGTTGCTAACGTGAACAGAGAGGTTCGATGAGAGGGTATTATATCCCCGGTTCTCTTCAGCGCCACCCTCGAAAACGTCATTCGTGAAGTAGAATGGGAAGACATGGGAGTGAAAGATGACGGACGGCAGCTACACCACTGAACACCGAGCATCAGTCAGGCAAAGCGAATGCTGGCCGACTTCGATCGTGTATGTGAACGTTAGACTGCAGCTGAATCTTGCGAAGACAACGTTCATGAGGAACGGACGAGTTTCAGATGCGTCATCCTCGCTCAGCGGAACGAACATCTTCGAATGCTCCAGATACGTGTATCTGGGTCGGGAAGTTAATACGGTCTACGATCAGCGCCGGAGCTGAGCAGGAGGAAACGAGCAGCTCGGGGAGCTTTCAAGAGTGTTGAAAGAGTCGTGTAGAAGACGAAGATGGTCCGGCTCCGTACTCACCTTTTCGACTTCACTGTTCTTCCTGCATCAGAGACCTGGGCTCTACGAAAGCAGGATGAACAAGCGATCAGTGTCGCGCAGCGTGGAATCGAGAGGGCAATGCTCGGAGTGACACAACTCAAGCAAGTGAGAGAATGCCTCGAGACTTCCGAGCTTCGCCGACGTTCGAAGATCAGAGACGCTGTCGCATGGGCCAAGTCGTCGGAAATTAGGTGGGCCACGTAATGCGCTTCGCAAACACCGACTGGATTCCGCCGGATGTCAAGAGAACACCAGGATGCCCAACAACGCGTTGGTCGGACTTCTTCGTCAAAGCCCTGAACAAACAATATGACGTTCTTCATGTCCCTCGAGGATCCATTGGAGCACCCTGGCCGCGGCATGGACGTATGGAGACGCAGCTGGTGCCCGCTTGAACAACTCGATGATCAATGGGACGATCAATGGGATGATATAGTGATAAATAAGAAATTTCGTGTAGGACTGCAGCAAAAAATAATAAAAAATAAATAATTAAAAGCTAACTACAACTTTTCTGCCTCTTACTAATTTGTAATACCAAAAGCTGAGCAATCTTGAGATTTAGAAAAGCAGCTTCGACAAAGGCTCTGCAGGAAGCGGTATTGGGAATGACCGGTCAACAATGTTCAATTTTTTAAATGGAGGTGGAGAATAACCCTACCCACAGTAACTCTAGGACAAGTGGTTAGTTAATACATAATTAAATGCCCCTAAGAACACTAGTTTTATAGCTTTAATATAAAATTTTTAGTAATCGTAGATGGTCCAAGCTACTGTTAGTATCGAAAAGAATACGAAGCCAAATTATGAAAGTTGAAAAATGCCCTCTGATATACTCCTATACTCCCTGCCAGCAGCACTTACACGATCAAGCAAACAAAGCGGCATAGTTCATGAGTATATGGCGCAATCACTACATGAGCTCATCCAAAAAACGCCACATGCTTGCCATTTAAAATACTCTAGAAACACTATTCTGGAATGAAGCTCACTTTTCTATGATACTTTTTGCATTCTTTTCATTGGATTTCTGTGATAAAATTTTGTTCGCAACTCAATTTTCTGTTTTCTGGCCAATTTTTGGTCATTTTCCCAGAAAACAGAAAACAGAAAAATTTTGCCCAAAATTGCCAGAAAATCAGAAAACAGAAAACAGAAATTCCGCCCATCCCTGGTGCGAACGTGCGTTGTCATGCAGTAGGATTGGGCATCTTCGATTGACCAAAGCCGCCTGGTTTTCAATCAACTTCTGGTGCATCACTTCAGTTTCGGCACAGTACTTCTCCGGTGTGATAGTCTCTCCAGTCTCCAAAAACTTGTTGTGGTTTATACCAGTCATTGTCCACCATGGTCTTCTTTGGATGGAGACTTGATTTCGGCACCTCCTTGAGACTCTCATTCCCATCCAGCCATCGTACAGAGCGACGACGATTGTCACAAAAAATCCATTTTTCATCGTATGTGACGGTCCTGTCCAAAAAAGGCTGCCTTAGATTACGCAGCCTTAACGAAACATGGGTATCGTGACGCTTCAGCATCTGCCCGGCGGTCAGTTCCTGCGGTATCCATTTATCCAATTTCTCTACTTTTCCGATTCCATTTAAGTGGCAACTGGTAGTGCTGCTGTCAACGCAGAAATGCTCTGCTGGCTGTCTCACAGTTTGATGCGGATCTGCTTCCACCATGTCTCTGAGTTGGTCGTCGTTAGGCCTGCTTTATAGTGCGCCGCCACGCGGTGCGGCGTGATGGTCGCCATAGAGATCGATTTTTCGCGCCGCCCGGTCGATATCTATTCCGACTATGGTGCCGCGGGAGTGATGGCGGCCTACCTCGGTCTTCATCTTCGAGATTTTCATCTCCAGATCGAAATCTTCCGAACCAGTGGCAAGTTGTGCGTTCCTTAGCGAAATCCTCCCCAAATGCAGTGTTGATATTACGATCTGCGGCCGCATCGTTGTGTTCACTTTCCCACTCACATAATTAGAGTACCCGAACATCACGTTGATTCATGCTCCAAAAACCACGTAAAAAAACTGGGCAGCAGGCAATTATGTCATAAAATCTACAAACTGAAAGCGGAGATTAGTGCTTTCAGCAGTACATTCATTGGCTGAGATGAAAACATTCGTAGATACGAGGAAATCGACCAGAAATTGAGATAGCAAAATCGGCCATTTCATATGCAACAACGTGATAGGACGCAATATGCCCCGAGTCTCCCGTTCAAGTGAAGATGCAAGCAGGTAATCTGGGGTTATGACCACCACCAAGACGAAATGCATAAGTGCGTACCAACTTCCACATGCCAGTGCTGATGAGGTCCGCTCCACATGCGTAGAGCTGCATAGTTTATCGCCTATGGTAGTGCCATATGGTAGCCTATGGCATGCCTTCTGCTCTGCGCGATAGTTTCCTACTGTGCCTTGGTTTGCGCTGCAGACTGTGAGCTGAAAGCCCCACACTTATTTGCGCAATTTATCCATTAGTGAGGCATTGGTATTTTCCTGCATTTTCCTCCGTATTTCCAAGTCCTGCTCTCTTTCTTCCTTTCGTTCCCTCTTTTCCTTTCTTGTTTTTTTTCCAAACAACTCAATTTGTTTTTCTCATGGTCTTCTTTTCCTCTTTAAATTGTCAAAATAAACAAATAAATTTGACCGAGCTCTTTGTTAGTGATTCCTGCCATACATACAGCACTCACCGCATTTTGACCGAGACAAGGAACGCTTCACTTAACCAGGACTAACGAAATGGCGAAGGCATCCATGCTTTCGTTTGATTCTGCGGCCTATGCTCTTCTTTCTCTAATTTTTTCGTTTCCCCTCCCAAGAACTGCCACATCCCGGAGACCAAAAAGATTTCCTTGAAGCTCGAGGTGCTCCTCTCGAGCGTTACTGAGACTTGCAGTAGGCGTAGTGGAAATGGTTGCCACTTAGTTGTCATGGTCAGCTGACTGCACATTTCGCAGAAAGGTGCATAGCCTAATGTTGCCGCAAGTTCACTGAGTAACTCGCTTAGCTGCGCGCTTGACACCGATGCGCATCCTCATGCGATTTCGGCCCTTCTTTACAGTCTTCGAGGGGAACGATGCTCAAAAGATTGCAACCGCAAAAAACCCTTGGACAGGCGGCCCAACGAACCGAAAAAATCCGTTATGCTTTTAGTTGATGGCGTATAAGGAAAATGAAGTCAAGTGGGAGGCAAAGAAAACTGATTTCGAAGAAATCATCAAGGAGAAGAACAATACGGTGCTGCAGCTCGAAAGAAAACTGCGCGACGTTAACGATGAGCTCCTGAATAGCTGGAATGTAAGCTATTCCGAGCTTACTCATTAAAACCGAGACCAGGTTGCTTTCATCTTGACGTTTGCTCGAACCGGCGGCAAGTTGTAGTCCTAATCAATTCGTTGGGATTATCTGATGCCGTTCTTATTGAAGCTGGAAGCATCCATCTGGGCCCAAGGAACCTGGCTGATACAAGCAATCGTGGCTTCATACGTGGACGAGATTTTCAAGTGCTTCTCTATAAGCTAATTTTAGGCACTAAAAAATACTGAGAGCCAGTGCACCGGACTTCAACGCGAGGTGGAGGACCTTACGAGAAATTTGGGTCTCCAAAGGGAAGAATACCAAGCATCCATTTCTGACTGGAGAAATCGTCTTGAGAAAACGGTATGATAGTGGTTGTTGTGGGTTGTTTGTGTCCGATCTTCCGAGATTGAATTGCGCCCACACATTCCCATCGGTCCATTTCGACTTTAATGCTGGTGGCTTGAATTGTCTCCAATTCTTTGACCTGCTCAGACAATTGACATAGGTCGAGCACTTGCTGTTTAGGTCGCAGAAAATTTGGCCACGTGCGCAGCCGACATGGAAAGGAACACGAACATCGCGCGTGAGATGCGCGAGAAAACTGAGGAGGTGAGACTCGCGAAGACACATGTGGGGCACGGCTAACCCAGGAAGTTATGGCTTCTCAACAGAAGGAGCTGATCGACTGAAAGGCGTAGTATTCCTTGTGCAAAACATCCGCCTCGCTACGCTGCAAGCTCGGGGAGCGTTACTGAACCATAGTTCATATGAGATCACTGGACTAACGAAGAAAAGGAGCATCGTTGAGTGTTTGTTGCCCCACAGCTGGAACAAAGCTGTCTGCCCCGATATGTTTCGGATTCCCTTAAAACACAAAGTCGCATGAAGAAGAGAAGTGTTGGAAACTGTTGAAAAAACCTACTAATTCAACGAATAAACAGGCCCTCGCGAAGGCAAAGCGCATGGTACATTCTTGTACTAAACTAAATCCAGAAGGACAGCGTAAGCTGCTAGGCAGACACCAATCCACTGTTCAAAAGTAGCTTTACATCAGTTACTGCTTTACATCAAACATTCATACTGACCTAAATGTGTTGTAAAGCTGATCGATCTTCTTGTAGCGGGAAGGTTGGATGTCAGTGGAGAGCCAAACTACGGACATATCTGTCTTAAAGTTGTCGTTTGAACTGAAGCATGTCTTAACTGTGATCGAAACATCGAATATTCATTTTGCTTCCGGCTTCCATCTTTCGGACACCTGAAATCGTTACAGGTGGAGAGGCTGCAACAGCTTCTTGAAATCGAGAAAAAGCAAGTCCAGTTGGTGGCTGAGGAGCTGACAGCAAATTTCCGGAAAGAGTCGGAAACTGTAAGTTGGAATCAGAAGGCACCAGACATTCGCTCCTTAATACCCACTACGGGGGAATACTGCTGTGTGTCTACGTACAACCAAAAATCTATGCTGACCACAGAACCCTCAGGCAGTCCCGCAAGCAGAAGGGGACGCAACTCTAGCAGTTGTGGAGGGAGGTCCAGCACCTGGTACCCGCAAAAAAATCATGGCAGCAATGAAAAACATGTGAAATAAAGTGCGCCCATGCAAACCTTATGCATTCTAGTACCGCATTGCTTGTTCAGCTGATAGTGTGAATGTTGTTCACATACGTATTATCACACAGTGGAGAAATGTAGCGTTTTGCTCTGGTATGATCCCGTTCCGAGGCATATACGTATATAGATTTTCACGCCATCGACTTGAGTCAATAGGCAATAGTCTAGGCAACGCGATATTTATTTATTTATTTATTTATTTATTCAAGGCATAGACAATTGTCTAGCACACAGATTGTAACTAAACGTGAAGAAGAAAGGAAGAGCATAAAACGTGGTGAACATAACAATCAGCCATGCAATTAACTATTACAAACAACACATTTTGCAGCATACTTTAAAATTTAACATCTAACAAATCTTCTACAGGTCTGGGCAGAGAGTCTCCCTAGATCTTCGTACTCACCCAGCAGCAGGTTGAATTCCTTGAGATTTCGGTAGGTTAAGAAGTCTGACCTGAGTCGCGATTTAGCCACTGAGACTCGGAGTTTCAACTTTCCTCTCATGGTTCTTGTCAGGGTACCATCAAAGAACTTCCTTAGGTCGACGGAAACCTTATTTGCAAGAATTTTATACATCATGATGAAGTCAGCGATTTTTCTTCTTCTTCTCAAGGAAGAAAGGCCAAAAAGCGCAGTCCGTTGAGCACCGCTAGGAATGGAACTGTAATCCACTGAGAAGCACCTCATCATAAGCTTCCTGGTGAAGCTATTTTGAACGCTTTCTAAAAGATCTATATCCTTCTTCTTCGTTGGATTGAACACCGATGTTCCACTTTCTACTATGGGTCGTACATAGGTTTTGAATCCACGTATATAAACCTCAGGAACATTGGATTTCAGAGCCCTAAACAGATTATAGACACGATAGTTGGCTTTTTTTACTATAGCACTACAGTGTCTGGAGAAACTCAGATCGCTCCTAACAATGTATCCAAGGTCTCTCACTTCATCGACCCTGCTTAAAACCTTGCCTTTAATCCGGTATTCCGGAATTATAGCACGGTTTTTAGGCCCGATCATCAGAAAGTGTGTTTTCTCTGTTGCAAGTGGTAATTCCCATATTTCTGCCCAGCGACTGATGAAATCGATGGCCAGCTGGAGGGACTTTGAGTCTTCGTCGTTGTCAATCCTTTTGTAGATCTTTACATCATCGGCATACATTTTGCATGTCACCCCCAACTCAGTGATACGGCACGGAAGTTCGTACGTGTACAACAGAAATAGTATTGGGGACAGTACTCCACCTTGTGGAACACCGCTTAACGCGGGGAAGACCTTGGAGTACTGGCCTTCAATCCTAACCTGGTAGGTCCTTTTGGACAGAAATTCCCGAGTCCAGTTGATGACCATGCGATGAAGCCCTACCGCCTCCATTTTTAATATCAACTTTTTTAACGGAACTTTGTCAAACGCTTTTGAGAAATCAAAATACACCACATCCGTGTGTCTTTTATCGTCGAAACCCTTAGACCAGTCATTCAGGGCGGTAAGGACGGCAGTTTCCACAGACCTGCCTTTGAGAAATCCAAACTGGTTTTCCGGGATAATTTTGTGGAGTTCGAGATGTAGTAAAACATGTTTCTTAAGAATCTTTTCGAATGCTCTTGCGAAAATTGAGGTGATGCTAACAGGCCTATAGTTCCTAGGATCGTTAAGTGGTGTCTTCTTGGAGATGGGAGTCACAAACGCATGTTTCCATCTCTCGGGAACTTCCGCTCTGATGTAACTAAGATTGAATATGCTTTCCAATGGATAGGCTATGTAGTGAACAACGTTTTTTATGAAATCAAGAGGGATGAAATCCGGAGAAACTGAATAGGATTTAGGCCACTTAGACAGCACCTCAACAATCTCATCTCTGTGAAACCAAACAGTAGGATCCATTTGCGGAAAACGTGGCAACGTCTCAGCTCTATTTATCAAACACCTAACTTCACCTATCTGCCCGTTATTGTATACTTCCTGAAATGTTTCACCTAACAAGTCCGCTTTGCCCTTTGGTGTATAAATCAGTTCACCGCCACCGCCTTTCAGACCAGGGATTGTGGCATCACTTCCGGTTCGCGATCTGATCAACCTATAAAATGTTGTCTTGTCTCTAGAATTAGCCACCTTTCTTTCTATGTAGATGTTGTAACGGTGCAGGGCCTTTTCGAGTTTCGCCGACACTGACTCATACAAGGCCCAGTCTTCACTTTTACCCGTGGAACATGCTTTTCCCCAGCAGTACGAACGGTAGCTGTCTAATTTTTTGAGATGAGCTGGGTGACGTTGTTGGTCACCATCCAATTGTCTGAAAGGAACGTACAGTTCAATTGCATGGTGAAGAACAGCTAATAGTGTTTCATAGAGTTGGTCAACTGTTCTGCCTGAGCTCGTTATGCCAACCCAATCAATGCTAGCTAGGTAGATTCCGATTTGGTTGTAATCGGCACTCTTGAAGTTTCGGACCCATTTCAATTCCTTGGCCTTATGTGTAATTTCTAAAGAAAACCTAACAGTGGCATGGTCACTACTGCCAATGGGAGGACCTGTCTGTACATTAGTGACAAAACCTGGCTTATTACAGAGAACCAGATCTAAGATTGAGTTCTGCCTGGTTGGTGCCAACACCAACTGTTGAAAGCCATGGGTTTCGAAAACTTCTTTAAAGCTCTTGGATATGCTACTGCTACCACTGAACATTAGGCCCGGAAGATTAAAATCTCCCAGAAGAATGGTAGCTGTGTTTACCGCAGAAAAGTCACTTATAGCCTTTACTAATTGATATGAAGCTGAAGCGCTACAATCTGGTGTTCTATATACGCATATGACACGAAAAACGATTGGTCCCTGCTTCAGGTCACATACCAGAATCTCATAACCATTAGGCACTGACTCCTTGAACACCTCATTGTATGAAAAGGTCTTCTTCAGCAAAAAAAGTATGCCACCCCCTTTTTTGCCAATTCGATCAGATCTTACACCCAAGTATTGGGTACTGACGTTTCCCAGAAGAGGCTTTAGTTCATTCTGATTGCTCAGCCACGTTTCAGTAAGAACTACCAGGTCATAATTATATAGACAAAGATTCAAAACAAAGCCACTACAGTTTCGGATTAGCGATCTAACATTTGCTACTAAGCCTAAACTCTTATGCCGACGACTGCTCAATAGTTTCCCGCAGGACTACTATTCAGCGGTGTCGATGTTGAGCGGCTAGCAACTGGATTAGCAGCAGAAACTGGAGATCGCGAGCCACCCCCAGCCTGGGTGGGCTGTACGGGGCTCGCATCCACCAATCCACCGCTAATTTTGCGCTGTTCCCTCCTGCGCATTCTCTCCTCCCACGTTAGTGACGGGCGTAAATACACCCCTTTGTGAACGGGAGAGAAGCGCAGGCGAGGAGCGCGTCTTATCGCTAGCCGCTGGAACCTGCTAGCTGGAAGTACGACTTTAATGAGTCTCGGCCGGCCCTGATCAACCCTACCCATTCGGTAAACCGAAATGGGGGTACACTCAACATCTAATTGGTTTAGAAGCTCTACAACATAATGAAAATCATGAGTTGACCTCTCCGATGGCTTGGATGAGGAAGATTCTGGTACATGCGAAATCACAATAGATCTGTCAATCTCGAAGTCCACCTTTGGAAGAACAGCGTTAGACCTATGCTCAGAATTGACATCAACTGCGGTTACACTGGAGGTTTCGAAACTTGCTAATTTCGCTTTTAAAGACAGGTTTTCCTCCCTCAACAACCGAAGTTCTTCGAGGAGCTCCGCGTTCCTTGTGGCCACTTCCTTCATCTCCTGCCTGGTCTGTATCATCAACTCGATGATCTGCTTGACATAGACCGGTGTCTTTCCTCTAGCAATCAGCGACTGCAACTGGCTGATTTGATCCGGTCCGTCGATCGTGGACGATGTTCCCGATGACTCTGCAACAGAAGAACGACGAGCAGCGGAGGTCATCGATCGAGCAGCGGCGTTTTTGGCCATAGCAAACCGTGTCAACTCAATATCAGTACCTCTAGAGGTGGCAAGTTTAGAGAATTCACGAAGCTCCTTGCCTTCTTGCCACCAAAGGCGACGTCAGATATACGGGATGAATTCACGGTGCGATCTCCATATAACACACAACAACATTCTTTGGTTTCCAGCTCCCAAGTATAGACCTAAAAACATTGTTTGAGGTCAAATAGTTAAAGCTTTGTATCTATTTAAAGATTGGAGTCACTGTTTCGTTAAGGGGCTCTGCAAAGATGAATTTTTATTAAAGATTTCCTTCAAAGAGATAATTTTGACTTTATTAAACCATGTCCAGTTAAAAACTAGGTGCACTTAGTTCGGTTTTCAAAATGTCCATTTTATTTTTAAGTGTCAGGCTGCAAACTACAAAGCATTCAGATAAAAGGAAATTGCATATATGAGCTTGCAGAACAAAATGATATCAAGCGAACCGAACTCATCGTTTCCTTGCTTGAGAGTCCATGCCCTATCCACTCGACCAAACGTTCTCCAACTCAGCTGTAAGGCAAATTGCAGCTGCGGAAGCCTGCTGACCAGCCGCTTTAAGGATAAATAACTGATAAAGGACGGCGTTACTCAATCCCTTTTTGGGGATGCGCCACGCATTCTACTTCTACGAGATGTCGTGGAGACGATTTGAATGCGTATTTGGCCATACAATGACTTGCTGTGGCCAGCCGATGAACAAGTCAGCGCTTTATCCTTCCCAGACAAGTCTGGTACCAATTCACCGACCCCGGAGGGATGGAAAGCTTGGTTGGCCTGGGCGGGAAATCCGAACCAAGAACTTGGTATCGGCTGCGCGCAGCAGTCGTCCTCTCCTCCGCCTGTGCTTCACGCGTCCACCTGTCGCTTTAATCGGATCAATCTCTCTGCAGGGCTCCGGCCGAGATGCTTGCAAATGGTCGGAGACGAGGCAGAGGAGCTTTTTCACATGTACTCAGTTCCCACCCTCCACATCTGTTTAAGGAGTTCGATGGTTAGATAGGACGCAGTACAAGCAATACATTATGTCCAGATCTTACTGAAAGGTTTAAATGACGGTGCGCAGCGCGCTTTCATGTATAGCTGTTGCCTCCGCTCACACATGACTTAGACGATGGACATTACTGGGATTTACCACGTTTTGAGAAAAGATGCGAAATTCAGGTTACGTCAAAGCTGGCCGCCCTGGAAGCCGAGTTAGCTCGACGCGATGAGCTCCAAGAGAAGAGCGAAAAAGATCGCGGCGAAGCGCTGCAAAATTTGGAAGAGGTTGGTTCGAATGAAGGAACTGCGCTCACATTCAGAACGTCGTTTTAGTCTGTCATAAGGGTTTGGAACGGGTATGGTGGGAATCATGGTTTTTCTTTCACTGGCAGTGCTGATCTGACATCGCTTTCTGAATCTCCGGTTTGTAATGGCAGAGGTTAAGGTATGAGTGGCTCCAGGACGTAACTCCAACGCGACGTTGCGGCGGTGAAACGCGGACGTGCGCTCGGTGACGCATGGTTAGCCGCGGAGCACGAAAGTTCGCCAGTGTTTAAGCTTCTCGACTAGCTTTTTTCACGTGTTTTGCCTGTATGAGCTCCAACGATACATGATGTCTATCTGAAGGGCATTTAAATCTTTCCATAAATTCGTCTATCTAAATGCCTAAACGGTAGAAGGACATGTATCGTTCCTAGGATGCAATCCTAGTTGGTGTCGGCTGCTTTTGAATGATTTCCGACATAGCGGAACACAATAAGTGGGCAAAGACAGAAATAAGTACGCCAACCTGGTTGCCCAGTTAGACTCAGTTTCTAACGAGGAAGGTCAAAGAGGTGACCGTGGAGCTTCATAAAGCGACCTATATAGGGTTGTAAGGCATCGTCTGGGGAGCACCGTAGTGGTTTCCAAATTTCCTGTGGACCTCTGGGTAGGTCGAAAATTGCAAAAAACTAGCGCTTCAGTGGGGCCTGATAACGATAAACTGACACCTGAAATACCCTTGCCGTGCACAAAAATGATCCTGTGCTAGAACGTGAGATTTTGCAAATTCCTAATAGAAGCGAGAAAGCACATTCAGAGGGGACATCCATCAGGAAGCCATCACCGATCGGATGGCCGGGTGGATAACGCGGTGGACTTTCAGGAGAGTGACCAAGGGATCCATTCCGGGGGCTGGGCTTGTGCATTGATAGCGGCATTCTTTACATTTTGTCAATGTAGAGTGGATTTTATCCCTAGTAGGGTACCTTATTTGCTTTTCTAACCCGTCCTTAACCGCTGCAAGATGTGGTCCAAGCTAGCTTTCGTCGATTAGAGATGAACCGCTGGCCATTAAACTATACTTGTGTTATTAAAGAAAGTTTTCTTTAGATGCTAACCATGTATGATCCCTTTATTACGTTTTCTGCTAGTCTTGGAAGTGTGTCTCATAGCGCCCTCGTTTGACCGCTGCTCCCTACTCTAGCGGCTGCAAGGCGGAGGCATTACAGATATGGGCCCTCGTACTCTAGACACTCAAAGGGCTGAAAAATTTTTTCGTCCAAACCTCGTTTAGTTATCTGGAGTGCTTATTACGAGTCTGGCATCTGTTTCGGTGTAACGGTGGAATACATTAGGTTAGAGTAGATGTGGATACTGTGAAAAAACAGCGTATGCACGCCGTTCTTTTCATCTAACCACACTTCGTTTCCAAGGTCACATTTTGAGCTGAAAATAGCACTCCAAAATTCAGAAGACAAGTCCGTGTTAAATTTGTGGTCAGGCGCTGTCGCTGCGCGGATCGTCGTCAACAGACGATGTGGGGAATGGTATACTTCCGTTCGCGGGATGGGAGCCTTACATCTCGTCCTGTAATCTACCGCAACAGCAAACGAATCCCAGATTCGTGATCAGTATTCCGAATACCTACACTCTAGGCAAACTTTGGCGAAACTTGTTTCCGACCCTGCAGCTGTGAGAGTGCTGGTCCCCCCCCCTTCCCGTGTGCAATGGAACTCCAGGAGCAGGGAAGAGTGGTACAAAAACAGGCAGCAATAACGCGAGATGGATAACCACTCTAGTTTTGCTCACAGTTGGTAGAATTAGTAGAAGTCATAAGAAAAGCGTTCTCCAGAGAAAAATAGAAAGGGAAATCTAGAAACTCAATAACACCATTTAATTCAACACGAAAAGCTCTATCGAATGATGACCAATTTGGCCCGGTTCGGAAATATTGGTTTTCGAGGACGTCATCGTCCCTCTGACGCTGCCTTGAGCGGCCTCGTCCTCGATGCGAAACCGTCAAAAAAATCGATGTTTCCAAAATCGGTCGAAATTGATACCGTTCGATAGCGCTTTTCATGCTGAACCGAGCAGTACCATTGCGAGTGTCGAACACTCAAATCTGGGCGGGTAAGAGTGCAAGAAACTCTAACCGCTATCTCCCGCCGCTTTAAAATGGCAGCTGAGGCTAAGACAGTTTAGGAAGCTGAGGAGTTCTGAGCACGTCATCGTGAAGTACCTTAAGCGCTCTGTTTGCGCATGCATTTGAAGGCCGTTTGCTTGCCGGGTCTTCCCCTTGTGATGTGATTCACATAAGTTTTTATAAATGTATATATATTTATTTATTTAATTCAAAACAAACAAAATAATACAAACAAAAATGAACTCACGAGTAGTAGTACTTGTGGGGAGAAGAGGGCACTTGTGCTGCAGGACAAGTCAGCAAAAGCTGAGAGCGTGAAAAAGGGAAAAGGCGAAAAGTGATCCTCTCTTTCCTCCACCTGCTTTTAGCGGTATTCTAAGGCGAATGAGATAGCCGCGAGCCGCAGTTATCTTGTCAAAACATACTTCAAAGCATGGGAACGAGGCAGAAGAGCTACAATCGATTTGAACCTGACAGTAATAAAGCACCTACCAGGAAATGTATCAGGCTTATGTCTGAATGGCGGAATTGAATACTACCAGAATCTCCGCCCCTCAAATAGTAGAAAGGTATGTTTCGTTTTTGCAAAGTCCTATAACCCAAGGAGTTAAGGGCCCTAAAAGTCGAGTACTGAATTAAATTGTCAGCACGCACCTGTAACATTTGTGCGTGCCCTCCGTGGAGATAAGAGAAGTGGTGAAAGATACCGGTGCAAGCAGCTTGGTGATGCAGCGAGAAGTGGCGGTGAATCAAAAGCACAGAGTGATGTGCACGATCCACCTGCCTTGCCGATTTTTTGCGTTTTTAAATGCTCATTCCTTGTTTGGTATCTATCACCTTCACAACTTTTCCTATGCTACATTCTGCTACACAAGTGCTCCGACGCGCCTAACGGCGTGTCTCGCACTTGCAAGCTTCGCGCGACTTTGCAGCATCACTGACCTACAGAAGTTTCTGTAGAATATAAAACTCGCCAACATATAGGAGCCACAGACATTTTCTCCGAACCGGCCATTAACGTCATTGGTTTGTGCTGCGCAGTACTTCTGTCCCTCAGATTGCTCTCCCGCAACCGTTCTCATGCTCGACGCTAGCGTTTCCAGATATCGTTAACATGTCTTCCCAAGCCAGGTTCCCCTTCACCCTTTATTCTTACTGGATCTAATTGTTGGTCCTCCTTTACTGGCCTCCCCCCCCCCCCATTCCCTCCCCCACCTTCCTGGGCCCGGATTCATGAACGCGGCCGGAGGTAAATTCTACCCCCACTTACCTCGATAACCATTTACCCGCCACTTTCCCTGAACTTACCTCTCTTTTCTGATTCATGACGGCCAAGGCGAGGGTTTTGCTCAGCGGCCAATTTCATCAGCTAGCAGTGAAACCAAGCAGTCACATTTGCTGCTGGGAAGTCGCTGCCACCGACACTGGCAGCGTCGTAGTTAGGGGAAATGAAATGTGAAATGTGAGGTAAGGGAAGGGGTGGGGAAGGGGTAGTAGCAAATTAGGCAATAGGGATGCTATTGTATGGTCCTACATGGCTAATAATGGGTGTCATCCACCACAGTAGCCCCCATACACAACATATGCCAAGGGAGGCTAAGGTGGCGGATGGGCATAGTCCACCCACGCAAATCGTAATTTACGATTTGCGTGGTGGACCAGGCTCATCGTGGCCCAAGCCGGCCCACAATGCCACTAAAGGGAGCAAATCACATAACAATAGGTGGCATTGTGGGCCGCCATGGTCCACGGAGCCCAAAAAACCATAGAATTCAAGACTAATAGAGAAAAACAAAGGGTCAAACAACTCACCATAGGTCCGTCGAAAGACGGCGCAGGCGCCCCCTATCGAGCATTGATTATGCGGCTGGCGGCCAGCTCAGAGCTGGCAACAGACCAGCGGAGGGTTGCACTAGGTCAGAAATTGGCCGCGGAGCACCCTCGCCTTGAAGGTAAATGTTTCCCGACGCGCCGACGGGGTAGCATTTACCTCGACACTTACCCCCGATTTTCCCCGCCGCGCGTTCGTGAATCGCGCGCAAGTGGGGGTGGTGTAAATCTTGCACTTACCGCCGGTAAATCGTTCATGAATCCAGCGCCTGGTCCCAGCTCCTGGCCCACTTCATTGTTTCCACTATTGACCCTCTACTGGTCTCTTTTTGCTGGTTTCTCAGTCCCGGCCCCTCCTCCAAGTTGTTCCTTTCCTTCCTGGGGCCGGATTCATCAACGACTTACGTAACTTTAACAGAGAATGGTAGGCGAAAAGCTCAGATAACGCGGCTTATCAAGCGATATGGTGAGCGTAAGCCGCGTTATCTGAGCGTTTCGCTTACAATTCTCAGTTAAAGTTGCGTAAGTCGTTGATGAATCCGGCCCCTGGTGGCTCTCCTAGTCCACCCTAGAGGTCCCCCTTACTGCCGTTCTCCGCCACTCCCTTAGTGGTTTTTCCATGCTCACGGCAGACGTCCGTGACACGTATTCACAATCAGGACGCTTGTTGCGCGACGTAGTGGGCTCGTCTTCTAGTTTCAGAAGCTCAGAAGACCCGTCTTCCGAATCCAGATACTCAGAAGTACATGCAGTCGCCGCTGTGTTGAGCATGAAGAGGCTATGCATATGGCAGATTCCTTGTTTTCCGTAGGAATTTCCTTACGGCTCACTTCTTGTTGGTTCCCCGTCCTGGCCCCTCCTCCAGGTCCCTTCTTCCAGGAAGATTCCTTCCTTCCCCTTTCGGGATCCTCCTTACTAATTTACCCCAATTAAGAAGTCCACGACACGACGACGGCGATCGAACGCTCATTGCGCGACATCGGTGTCACATATTCCAAATCCGGTCTCCCTTACTGGTAATCTTGTCTACCTTACTGGTGGGTTCCCTTGCTGATCCTCCTTAGTGCCCCCCCCCCCTTATTGGTAACTCTCTACAGGTCCCTTCTTATTGCCTAAACCCCTCTTGGTGCCACCTCCTCGCCTGCTTCATAGTTTCCGCTATCGACCCCCATCCCGATGCCTCCTCCATGTCGCTCCTTCCTGGTCGCTGTCGGCTATTCGCCCTCGAAGTCC
Organism: Heligmosomoides polygyrus polygyrus; assembly: GCA_947396885.1. NCBI lineage: Eukaryota > Metazoa > Nematoda > Chromadorea > Rhabditida > Heligmosomidae > Heligmosomoides > Heligmosomoides polygyrus. Next base: position 53,412,166 of record OX377201.1, on the reverse strand, counting down.
CCTTCTACTCTTACCCCTTTAGTGCTCTTCTCATGCTAATGGCATGAAGTCGGTTTCTGAATCTGGACGCTCAGAAACGCGTGCAGGTGCTGTTGTGATAAGTGGTGTTAAGTGTTAAGCAGTAAAGGGCTGCGCTTCCCCTCCTGCAGCAACATCTCACGTTCAATACCAAATTTTGCCCGCGCTGTAGATGATGAGGTGCACCTCACCCAGGTTAGATCATTCGACCTACTGAACAATACAAGGGATCAAATCGACTTTGTCGACACGATTTTCAAGAACACGATTCCCGACTAATCGAATATCATTCGATTTTCAAGAAATCGAATTTCGAATAATCGAATATCACTCGACTTTCAAGAAATCGAATTCCGAATAGTGGAATTATCGAACAAACGAACGTTCAAAAACACTCTCATTTACTGTATCTCACCTAAATTTCGACCATCAATCCACGCACGTGTAACCGCGACGCGTCGCTCAAGGGGAGTCCGTACCAGGCTAAGGAAGAGACTCCAAGGTGGTGTCATCCAAGCTACTCGTGTGGAAAGTGCTTTCGTCGCTCAAGGGGTTCTGAAGTTCCTCAAGTTCTTCGAGCGCAGAACCAGGCCAGAAAACGCCGGCCAATTATAAGTATAGACGTCAAAGCTCTCAAATCTCAACCTCGCCATTGAAATGCAAAAATCACTCAACGCGGGACAACCGAACCCCCGCATGAAGCAACGCCACCATCCACTGTCCCACGACCCGATTGCCGGGTCTGCCATCGCGGGCGTACAAGACATCATAGCGCGTGAGTGAGTGGAGCGCCTTCGGGTTAGCGCGCTCTAATCGAACGTCGAGTTTGACCATTCGCCCTGTCGCGTGCCAAAGTGCTCCAATATATCCTACTCGCCTGAGCGACACGAAGAGCTGCATATCAATTGTTTAAGGAAGAAGTCGACCGTCCTGGCGTTGTCTTGACATCCCGGGGAAACCAATCGGTGACGGCTTTCGCACAGCGAGAGTCTGATAAATGCATTACGTGATCGGCCCATCTAATTCTCGACGACGTGGCCCATGCGACAGCGTCTCTGGTCTTCGGGCGTCGAAGAAACTCAGAACTTCGGAGGCCTTCTCTCGCTTGCGTGAGCGAGTCCGAGCATCGTGCGCTTGATTGTAGCTGCGCAACGCTGACAGCGTGTTCATCCTGCGTATTACACACTGGATCCGAGTGAATCATTTTCGGACATCCGATTCAGATATACCTATCCGAATCATTTAAAAATCCGGGATCCTCAAAATCGCCCTTATCCGAATCATCCAAAGATCCGGGTCCGCGAAATTACCATTATCCGAAGCATCCAATTATCCGGAGCCTGGAGAAATGCGATGAGTCAGATAAAATCGGATAAATTCGGATAACCCCTTCAAATTCCTCGCTCCATTTTGAAATCGCGCGCCTCGGAAAAAAGCACATTCAGAACGAATTTTACGGGCAGACACGCTGCTGAGTCATGCGTTTCCGCACCCGCTGCGAATAGTGTCGTAACGACATTGAATACTAGAACGCTGCTGAGGGTTACGTCGATCTTGGCATCTTTTTCTTCAAATATTATTTTGCGCTGCCGGGGGACAGTAAGGACGACGACTGAGGGAGCGAAGGGATTAAGCAGGTACTCGACACTTCCCCGTTTCCCAATGTATAGCATTCGCCGCAAATTGGGGTGGAGGGGGGGGGGGGGGTTACAATGTAGAGCAGCGTCATACCACGCTTTGTGCTGCACGCATTAACACTATTATTCAACATTGGTGTGTCCTACCTCATAGTAAACTGCGTTAGCCTATTTGACATTCATGTGCCTTTTTAGGAAGGAAGAAAATAGTAAATACAAGGTGAACCCCCTCCGACGACCCAATTTGCGCTTTTTTTCTTGCTTTTCTTAACTAGGGCCGTCGTATCAGGACCAGGGGTGCACACAAAATTCTGTGCGTTAAATTTTTTAACGAAATTTTTTAACGGAAATTTTCCTTTAAATTCCCGGTAAATCGTTAAATTTCATTAAAAACTACCATTAGCTGCAAACCAGTATTTGAAGTGGAAAAATCAAGTAAAACCTTCTACGTTTTAACTTGAAGAGATCAACAGCTAAAGTTCAAGAAATGGAGTGTAATACTACAATGTAAATTAATCGGTTGAACATCAACGAACATAGAAAAATAAACAAGCTCTCAGCAATAAATTGCCCGCAGGGTTTAGAATAAGAACGGATATGGAATTATCATTGAAGATGACCACCGACAGGACATCTTAAAATGTGTCATCAGGCAGAACCCGGATTCCCCTCCCCTCCTTTCCTAGTTCTTTGCGAAACTGTTTAGTGTGACTGTTCTACGAGCATATACAATCTCGATGCGGGCACCAGCCCGCTAGTACAGAAAGAGTTAATGAAAAGTACAATTAAAAGCCCATTCGTGGCATGAAAGCCCATCAGCGGCATGTTAACACGTTGTCAAACGCACGATTTTCGAGTGCCTGGTGGGCGTGACCAAGCCATTTCTTTGCAACGTCGGGACCGTGACACGACATCATGTCACACGGTGTCTAAAAAAGCCTGCCTAAAAAGTGTAACACTTCGTCAACGTATTAACGTTCAGGAAAAGTAGCTTTCCTAGTTTTTGTTATTAGCGTTTTTCAAAAATGGTTTAAAATACGTCCAGCAGCCGAGAACATTCTCTCCGTCTCGACTGCTTTAGGTGGCTGGCAAACGTATTCTGAGACAAGCAACACCAACTGAGGACAGGCACATCCTACGAGGGGTTAGATCAGTACTTTGTGGATAATTTGACGTGCTTACTGGCTCAGCGAAGAAATTTCTAGCTCTAAAATGCATTAAAGGATAAGGATAAAGAACGGCGCTACTCAATCCCCTTTGGGATGCGCCACGCATTCTATTTCCAAGGGATGTCATGGAGGCGATTTGAATGCGTATTTGGCCATACAATGACTGCGGTGGGCAGCCGATGAACAAGTCAGCGCTTTATCCTTCCCAGACAACTCTGGTACCAATTCTCCGACACTGGAGGGATGGAGGGTTTGATTGGCCTGAGCGGGAAATCCGAACCAGGAAACTGGTATCGGATGCACGCGAGCACCTCCTCCGACTGCTCTACACGTGTACAAAAACGCATTATTTCCAAAAACCCAAACAAATTCATGAAAACATTAAAATATTCTTGGTGACTGCAATAGTTTCTTCATAAGCAGTCCTAATCGGGAGGGGGGATGAGAGACCTGCAACATTAGTGAAGACTAAGGGTAGATGTGATAAACTCACTGAGAAAAACGTCTGTTAAATTCCGTTAAATTTCTAAAAATTCCCGTTAAAGCGTTAAGCCAAATTTTAACGAAAAATGCTGTTAATTCGTTAAATTCGTTAAATCGTTACCCGTTAAATGAGCACCCCTGATCAGGACCACCGATTTTGCCGAACTTCGTCCAAACATTGAGAGGTTATTTGAGACGCTGATCACGGATCTCACATAAGCTTTTTGGAATTCGATCAACTGCACTAAGTGTGATAGGTAGCGTTGCGTAGGGTGGCAAAGGAACGGGAGAAAGGGTCCAATGGGAGTGTGGCCAAAACATCGTCAAGGAGGCCATTTTGGTGCTCATTATGAATCGGACGTCCGTTTTTGAAATTCCAGCCAACTAGCGAGGGTATGCTGCGACAGGTACGGGTAACGCTCACCAGCGCATACCTCCCCAAGCCCTTCGTCTCCTCCTACCAAGCTACTCTCATGGGCGTAGTCTTCGTAGGATCCAGCTGCAGTCCAACGTTCCAACATACACGGTCGAAGTCGGCGGCATTCGCTCCGCCTGACTGATGCTCGGTGTTATGAGCAAAATGTCGTCAGCGAAACGAAGATGGTGCAGTTGCCGGCCATCGATCTTCACTCTCACCTCTTCTCATTCTAGTTCGCGCACGAAATTTTTGAGGGTGGTGCGTTCAAGGACTCAGCAAAAACGAAACATCTTCTTCTACCATATGAAGGGTGGAGGCTCTCACAGTACTATCAATTTCCCCGTTCAGACATACACCCGAGACCCTTCCCTAGTAAGTAGGAATGTCCTGAGTAGCAGGGCTATGACGACCGCTTCAGTCCGACAGAGTCGAATGCCTTCTTAAAGTCGAAGAACGTATGGCACAGCGGCAGCTTGAACTCTCGCGATACTTCGATCAGCTTCGTAATGGCATGTACGTGGTCGATCGTGCTGAATCCTTTCCGAAATCCTGCTTGTTCGCATGATTGTCCTTCGTCCAGCGTTCGGCTGATCCTATTCAGAATGATTCCAGTGAGCAGCTTGTAGACTATGAGCAATAGGCAGATCGGGCAATAGTTAACAGTGTTGTGCACGTCTCCCTTCTTGTACAGCAAGACAGTCTTGCTAGTCTTCCACTGAGATGGAACCTTGCACTCCGACAGGTAGCGCGTGAAGAGCCGCGCCAGGGTGTTAATGAGCGTTGGCGGGGGATTCTTCAGGTGTTCGGGTCTGATCCTGTCAGAACCGGGTGCTATACGTTCCACCATGGACATGAGGACGTGTCGGATCTCGGAAAGGAGAACAGCGGTAACGACGACGCATCCATGCTGCGAAGATGGCATGGGGCAGGTGGAAGTGGCTATAGAAGAGATCGGAGTAGAAGTCGTGGATGATCTTCTCCATGGTTCTTCTGGAAGAGGTGACGGTTCCGTCAGGACGTCGGAGAGCGGTCGTCTTGGTCCTGAAGTTGGCGGAGTTTCGGCGGGCATAGCGGATGCTCAGCCCTGCCTATGCAGCTTCAGCCAACACTTACGTCCTTTTCTCCTTAAGTCCTCCTTTATCGCCGCTCTGCATAGTTTCGCGAGCTCGGACGTCAGTTGGTAGTTGCCCGACGTTCGTGCTGCTCCACGTTGGCGTATCAGCTCGAGAGTTTCCGGAGACAGACGTCTCTTGGTGGTCTTCAAGCTCTCGGCTCCCTTAGCACTATCGTGGAGATGTTGCACGAAGCGGTCGTATTCTTAATCTTGTTCATAACGGCATCTTCCCAAAGGCCGACAAGAGAGATGTAAAGTCCCAGTTGATGATCGTTCTGGGACTCCTCTTCTTCAACTTCGCTGCCTTCTGTCGTTGATGCGAAAAGCGGAACCTCCCGCAATGGAGGCGGTGGTCCGATCCCATGTAGAACTTGGGGACAACGGAGACGTCGGTCATGCAGTACTTGCTGTTGAAGATGATCTCTTGTGGAGCTGACAACCGGGTCCATCGTGTGGCGGGAGTCTTCTGGAACTGTGGGTCCATCGTGTGGCGGGAGTCTTCTGGAACTATGGGTTCCACAAACGGTCGTTCGACATGATAAACGCATACAGCCTTTCACCTTGCTCGTTTCACTCCAGTCCATGGATTCTGATGTGAAGTTCTTCCGGCGACCTTCGTGGCCCGATCTTGGCGTTGGAGCCGCTGACGATCACCTTGGAGAAGGTGCGGTTTTCCTTACACAACTTTTCCAGCTCCACGTAAAAGACTTCGATTTCTTAGGTCGTAGTCGGATGTAGAGGCGTGCGCGGCGGGGAACACAGTGAAAGCTGGCACGAAGTCACATCGCTTCAGTCGCAGACGTCCTATTCGGGTTATCAGAGACTCGTGCGAATGATATTCATGGCCAAGTGCGCGTTGATGAGGACACCAACGCCGCCTACTCGCCTGCTGACGCATGTCCCGAGGAACAGTTGTTCTCCGAGGTCGGGGGTGGTGTCTTTTCGTCTCGGTCAGTCCCATGACGTCGTACTTATCTTCCTGGCTTGCTTCATCAATCCTGCTTCTGATACGAGCATGGGGGAATGTGAATACAGATCGTCATCCTAGTCCTCAATTTGCGCAGCCTGGTTAGGCCCTAAGATTTATCGGCCTCTCCGTACTCGTCTTTCCCATCGCTGCACAAATGGGGGTCTTTCGGGATCAGGAGAATGAGGCCCTTTAGTGCTGCTGTGCTTGACTGGAGTACACACGGGTAGTTATTCAGGCTTTGCCGTGCGGCGAGGAACTCAGGGCGGCAGGCCAGACTACCCCAAGGACGGGGCGAGACTTTTCAGGCGGCCTCCAGTCGCCTTACGATTTTCCAGTCTACAAAGTGCAAGCTTCTAGTGGGGCTGACACAGTTACAACCCGCGCAGGCGCGAACACATCCACACATGCTGTGCCACACACAAGGAACGAATCGACCCGACACAGCAAGAGCAAGGAGTCCATCGCCTGCGCTCCACCTGCGTCTCTAGGCAGTACAAGGTCGCATTTGGTTAGTGATTTACTCCCGTATTCACCTCCCGGAGACGCGCCACGTGGCCCGGGACAGGCGGCTCACGATCCCTCTTATCAAGAGAGCCGGAAGGCCCTCTGTCGAGGGCGATCCGTGGAAGGATTAACATTTACTTATTTTAAATAAAAGACAACCAACGACGGCCAATGAATACGCTGAGTCGTCGCTTCGCGTCGACTCGTATTGCTTACACGCAACTCGCCGTGCGAAAGTCAAACATAGTTCCTTAACATGAGGCATCAATGGTTTTCAAAGAGGAGTGCCACCAACTTGTTAAGAGATTGATAAGGAATATTTGAATACTGGAATATTCGATATTCGAAACCTTCGAATATTCCAATAAGCGAACAATTCGAATACTGGCCTCTTCCGAATACTCTGATAAGGCAGCTGAGGAGCTGTAAGCACGACAACAAAAAGCACTGTAAGTCTCCTGTTTGTTGGTTTCATGTTGCTCTCATTTTTGACGCATTTGTTTGTAGACCTTGAGCACGCCGCGTCTTCCTGCAGTCGTCGATTGAAATCGAAAAAAAATCCGTCACACAATCCTAACCTGCATTTTCGCGCCGCTGTAACATTGTATCTTCATAAGCTACACCGTAGCACTTTAGTGGACTACTAGAACTTTTTCCTGTATAAATTCCTGTATATAAATTCCTCAAAAATGATTCGAACTTGGCCGAGTTATTGCTCACAGAGCACTCCTGCCATCCAGTTTAGCTTTGCTCGTGGAACACCCAGCTTAGTCTGTGGAATTGCAAAACTCCTAAAAAAAACTCCCAAAACGTAAGACATACAGAAGCTAATTGGCTTGCTATCGTTTTAGTGCATGTAGACAAGCTGTTTTTGTAAAACTAAGCTCCCTCTACAAGTCTGTCGGGACTATATGCACTGTTCAACTCTACTGCGACTTGTATGTATGTCAAAAGATAGAGCGTGATCTGTCAACTCAAATATGTGTCTCTTATTTTAAAATGTAGGATTTTGAAGGAGTTGCTAAAAAACTGTGTTTAGCTGCGCAAGGAAACGCCGCTCTTGCTCTTGCGCGCCGCTATTGTTTGTTGGGCGGAGTGGCGTGTCCGGTATTGCACCTCGGTTTAGCAAGTAAGGGAAGATAGAGGCACAGTAGACATGCCTTCTCTCACTCAATTGATAGGTTCGTTTCTGTATGCATGTTTCACGGTGCACTCTAGGAGCAATCCTGACATGACAGAGCACTGCCAACGTACGTCATGCTTGAGGTATTCCGAAAGCATGCACGGGAAGTAAGCTGCTCCTATCACAGAAGCCTGCTCCAGTCGTTTTTGGGGCACTCCTGGCGAAAATGCGGATTAATGCGGACAAACCGTTTTTCTGAACGTGCGACATGACTTACCGTAGGTTGAGGTGATCGTTTGAATTAGATTAGAAAAAAGTTTGAAAATTTAAACAATTAAAATTCGAATGCTTTATCTTCCATGGTTCGTGGTGTAATTTACATGAAAAATTCTAACAAGGAAAGCTTTCCAACTCATGGTGAGCTTTTGCGATGCTATTCTGACAGGATGTAGGGTCGTGCGAGCGGAGTCCAGAACTACAGTTAGTTTTTGCTGAACGCTTTTTTAAAGACAAAAAAGGTGTAAAGACGTGTGCGCAACAGTCATAACCCGTATGACACCCCAGGAGATGTGCCTCGATGGCGCAGACGGTGAAAGTGCCGCTTCCGCCTCATAGGGGCACAACGGGCGGCTTTTGAGTTTGGGTCCGCGTACTGCTAATATTCTTGCACATATTAGTTTTTTATTTGCTATTACCTTTCTCATGATCACAGGAGTCAATTTCAGACCATCAATGTTCACAGCAAACCACATGCATCATATCTTTTTTTCTGGAAAAAGAAGGTCTTATTGCTCTTCCCTTTTAGTCAACAGCTATGGTACAAAACTAGAAACAAGTAAAACACAAGCGTGTGTCACATCAACAACATCATACAGAAGCCAGTGAGAGATAATCTTCTCCCTGGCAAGGAATGACCACTTCTTCGTTGAACGCGTAATCCGTGGATGTAGGGAAGGGTTCTGGGTAAACATCGACGTAACCAACTGCCATCCACGAAATAAAAACTAGCACATATGAATTCGCAAATAGACAACCTCGGTTTATTGTAAGCATTGATGGCCTGAAATTGACTCCTGTGATCATGAGAAAGCGTAATAACAGGAAACTAAATAATATGTGCAAAAGTATTAGCAGTACGCGGACTCGAACGCAATAGCCACCCGATGCGCTTCTATGAGACGGCACTCCTACTGACTGCGCCACCGAGGCACATCTTGTGGGGTGTAATAGGGGTTGATGAGTGTTGCGCACACGTTTTTGCGCCTTTTTTCAGGTCTTTAGAAAGCGCTGGGCAATAACTAAGTGCAATTCTGGACTCCGCTCGCACGGCCCCACATCTTATCAAAATAGCATCGTATAAGCTCTCCTTGAGTTGGGATCCTTTCTTTGTAACACCTCTAACAGTCTTACAGCTAAGAGCTACGAGTTACGAAAAGCAAAAAAAAGCATGTGTAGTTTGGATAGCTGTAAAGGTTTAAGTACGTAATAATGAAAATGCCTATTTTTGAAGCTCGTAAGGACGACATTTCTGGTACGGTAAATCCGGAGATTCCAACATTTGTCTGTCACGCCACACATTCGGTATAACGCGTTCCTTCTGGGGCAGGATTCATCAACGACTAACCCGCGGGTATAGTGGGTAGAGATACCCACGATGAAGCCTGTGTCTCTCCACCCCTTATACCCGTATACCCACGGGTTTGATTGTTGATGAATCCGGCTCCTGGACGCCATTACACGTGATGTGATCCCAGGTTTTTTTTGTGAACTCTTTTCCACTGTTCTGCCACGTAAAACTGCTTACAAAACGTTTGACCGACCTTCGCTCTTCAAGATACGTCTAAAAATTGCACGGCAACGTTATATCGGGATCAAAAGTGAAGCAAATGTGGACAACGGAAACAGTTTCTCCATTCCTAACAACAAGAACAGTGAATTGCCCCACAGCTGAATTCACAAGCATGAACGCAGGATCCGAACTAAGCGTATGCCTACATCATATTAAGCATTGACTTGCCTTATAGTTAAGGTCACCGAAATATTAGCGTAGTCCATAGTAGTCCAGGAATGCACAGCGAGTGACTTTGTATATCACGTTGAGCGAAGGTGTTTAAAGTAATCTACAACGATTCGTCATTATGGCTCTTGTTACTAGAACCTAGACTTCGTTTTCTCGCCTTTTGAACACGGAACATAACAAAATGCTGTTGTTAGTATATAGCTCGTGCCTTTAGTTTTTATGGTGGACATACATAATTTCCAGATGGCCTTGCGTTTGCGTTCGTCTTCTTCAGAGGCCTGAACGTGGGGCAAGTGTTAGAGATACGATCTATTATACAAAAGGCCATCCCCACTAGCGGCTCCGCTTTCCTAGAAAAGGCACCACCTAACACCGCCTTCGAAGAAGAATAAACCCACGTTTGATCTACTTTAGGAGCGCTTTCCCAATCCTATTTGTTAGTACGACCGAGTGAATGGGACTTACTAGGCAAAGCCGTACAGTACAAGCAAAAGATAACGACCTGCGCATACGCCCTTCTCATTCTACAGTTCGCATTCTAATACAAACGGCATGAAGTTATTCGTAATTGACAGACATTCTTGGTGTACCGATGAGGTGCAAGAGAAAGGATAAAGAAGGAAAGGAGGAGCGAGAGCTTATAAGATTATTTCTAGATAACCAAGCACTTTTATGAACAATCTATTTATTTCAAGCGCCTGCTCAATCGCACGTTCTGTCGAGATGAAAGAAGTGCCTACATGCGGCTCCCAACCAGCGTCTTCAAAAAGGGCGGGGCGAAGAGCTGGGGCATCGTCGTCACCGTCTATACACCCGCTGACCCAATAGGCTAAGTCTAACATCAGCTAGCAAACAAAACAAGTAATCAATAACTAGATCGCGACAACTAGGCCGGACGAGACGTGTTCCGGATAGGAGTCGTCGACGGCTTCAGTGAAGTGGAGCGATGTAGTTGACGACGCTTGAGTGAGGTCGAGCGATGGACTTGACGGCGCCTTGAGACTGGCCTACTAACCTAAGACTTCAACTGGTCGAGACCACAATTCCCACACCGTACTCTACAGTCTGTTTCTCAGGCACTGGAGACATAAATGCCTCCGCGATGCCTGTGGAGGGACGGTCAGGAGGTACACCCGCCCCTGCTGATGGGCGTGCGATCTTCCCCCCTCCCCTTGCTCACCCATCCCCAACCCCCTAGGCTTCACCAAGAGTCTAACGGCTGCCTTACAAGACCTTTGACACGCAAAACAAAAGTTTTCGGTCCGCAGAACAGCGGTGTACCTCCTGATGCCACGCCCCCCCCCCCCCCCAGCGGGGGGCGGGTGTACGCGCTGCCATGCCTGAGCGGTACGAGCCACCGTACCTGGGTACCGCCTGCATCGCCCTCCGTGAAATGGTTGTCAAGGTTTTCCTCGATTGTGCAAAATGCAGAGGAGGAGCACGATGCTCTACGCAGCGGAATTAGATCTAAAACAGCATGGTGCTGTTTCAATTCGGCTCGCATCGCCGATTGCTCAGCTTGCATCGTAGATCGAGTTCCTCCATTCTCGGGATGAGATCGCCATAACTGTCGTGGCGTCGAAGTTGTCCAAATCGGCTGCGTTGGAAGGTGAGAACGACATCTTGATGACGATTGTGATGAGCCGGAGCGCCTTTTATACAGAGTTCTGAGTTTGGATAGAGGCGTGTTACTTTTACGTTTGCCTAATGATTTTAAATATGTTCCTTGAGGATATTTTGCATCTAACCAGGAACGGTCTCAGGCGTAGGTATTAACGGGGGAAATGGATAGTACTGCGAGAATCTCCACCCTTCATTTAGTAGAAAAACATGTGTCGTTTTTGCTGAGTGCTTGAACCAAAAGAGATACGGGCCTTCTAGGGGATGGGGGGGGGGGATACAATAGCACGTCAGCACGTGCCCACGTGCATGAGTGCGCGCGCTGTTGTATGAGCGGAGGTGAAAGGCTCTGCGGTAAGCGGGTGGGTGGCTCTGCAGGGTGTGGGGCTACTTCTCAGGCGCTAGGTCAGGTGTTCGACTCCCGTGCTATGCAATATTTTTGCGTTTGTTCATGACTGCCGTGTTCTCTACCAATTTGCTTCCTACACATTTCCTACATATTTATTTCACTCTATATTGTCAAACAAGGATCAGATTCTTACTCATTGCGAAGTTTGGGCAGAAACGGTGACCATGACCTTCCCATTAATCACCTTTACCTACTGTAATTTAACATACTCCAGGGTAATACGGAAAAGGAATATCAGATTCGTAATCATCACCCCAAATAACCTCCCTGGGTAACGTTTGGGCGAAATCGATGATTATGACCTCAACATCTCTAGTCACCCGTACCTGCTGTAACCTGCACCTGTTGTAAGGTCATGGTTTAACATTCGCTGAAAAACTCAAAACATTGGCACAGCATACTGACAACAAACAAAACATTGTACAATTCAGAAACTGAGAAAAGTGAGTGAGGCACAACTCACAGAAACCTTATTTGACAATTTACTGTGAAATAAATGTGTTGGGGATGTGCAGGAAGTGAGCTGCTTAAGACTGCCATAAGACACGACTTTCACGACACTACTTTCACTACATAGGTCGAGGAGAGGTCGGACAAATCGTTCGCCCAAACCTCGCCCAGAAAAGTTATTTGACGTGCGGATCACGAATCTGACATCCGTTTTTTAAATTCCGGCTGATTACTGTAGGTTATGGTGGGTACGGTGACGGTGCAATAGTGTACCCCCAATTTCGAGGGCCCGTAGCTCTTTGGGTCCAAGGACTCAGTAAAAACGGAACATGTTTTTCTACTACATGAAGGGTGGAGATTCTCGTAGTACTATCGATTTCCCCATTTAGACCTACGCCTGAGACCTTTCCTGGTAAGTTGAGCTGAGTTTACGATGACATTAGAAGGGCTCGCATGGCCTATCGTAAGTGGAGTAGTGTCTTTACCGCCCTAGCTCCTTGCTAGTAATCTGAGGGCCAAGATAGGAGGACCCTGCTTCAGTGAGAGATGATTCCTCCTAACATGTGTTGGAGTAGTCATCCCGAATCCATGCTGAACGTTGCTAAGCGCGCGCATATGAAGGCCGTCTTTCTTCGCTTCTCTCGACCCCCCCCCCCCCACCCCGTCGCCGCGGACGTTATGTGAGTGCCCAAGGCACATAAGGAACACGGCTCGCTGTACCCGCACAGTCACTCGAGCCAGCGCTACACGCATACCGAGGATGCTTCGTCTCAGGGATGGCGGGGTAGCTCCATAATTTTCAGCTGCCGCGGTGTAAATGCCGTTTCAGCCAAATTTTGGCACCCGTTGGGAAAAATTCCTGTGCGGGTTGAAAAGTGCCACTCGGCTCTCTTAGGCTACTGAGTGGCCCGCTCCCTCCGCGCGAATTGGTAGTGAGCGAGGGTGTCAAATAAAGACACCAAGTGTCTACCGCGATGGACACGGAACTCCCCACGGGTAATTTGGCTGGCGGGACCCCAAAGGGGGCGGGGGTCAGGTTCAAATTTGGAACACGAGTAATGTACCGATAAGGTACGAGTGGATCCAGAAGGTTTCCAACGTCTTTCTTACTGAAATTTCCGATTCCACTGCCAAAACCTTCCACTTAACATCCAAATAGTTACCGTTGTGCTCATCGTCTCTGTGCCTTCCCGAAGGCGTCCGAATATTTTCACGCTGTTAACTAACCAGGTGTTCAGTTACTCGAATGGGAAGCTTTCCGCCTGCTTAAAGCACTGATTTTCATACAGCCTATTCGTAGAGACCAGCTGACATTTAGTGTCCTCGTTCCGAATGTTGACAAGCACGACATCGATTTCCAGCTGCGCCCGAATAATACCCAAGTGCTAATGCTACAGTATAAAGAAGATCTGCCTCATGTGTGTCTTCGTTGAAATGGACAGAGAATAATGCATCAATGTTGTCCTGATTGGGTTCGACCGACCGTATTGACATTTGAGCTCCTCATTACGGGTGAATCAAGCTGTTTCAGAAGTTGAATACATCGGTCGTCTTTTCAGCGTTGGCGAGAAAACCGAACCAGGAACCTGGTATCGCTTGCACGTAACAGTCGTCACCTCCTTCGACTGTGCTACACGCGCCCACATGCTATGACAAATATCCTCATGTTACGAACGCCAACGGATATTCTCCATAGTGACCACTCCATGAATTATAACTGCGTGATGGTGTTTGTTGGTCTAGGAAAGGCGTATTCATTGAAAACCCTGAATTTCATTGCGCTAGACACCTCATGCAAATCTCTCGAAATACTTTGTTCTGGAGTTTTTCTGCGGCTTCAATTTTCTTAAAAAGAGTTCCATGATTTACGCCCATTTCGCATTCCGAGTTATCATTCGAGGGATTCTGATACCAAGTTAGTCGTATAAGGAAAACAAGGAAAAAGCAGTGACGTCATTGGTAGTTTAGAAAAAGAAGACTTTTTATTATACAAAAATATTGGTATGAAAGCTGGTGCGAGTAATGAAGTAAAGTGTAGAGCGCCTGAGTGCTTTGTATTCCGGGCGGAAGCTGACACTTTTTTGGATATAAGATATCCCGCATATGGAAAACTGCCTCTATCCTAATCATCCAACTGTCCGACAAATTGAGCTTCATCCAATGTGTGTGTGAAAGCTCCACCTCTCCGACTGCCTTGCACTCGCACAGTCGTTTTCAGCAGCAGGAGTGGACGGTTTTCCATATATTTTAGAGGAACAGAATACGAAGAAGCGTTCACAAGCGTATCAGTTCGAGACAAGCTGCTGTGGACAATGGAGAATTCGATTTTCCTTTTTGTTCGCTCATTATTACATTTTCAGCTGCGGGCTCAAGTGGAAGAAGGCGAGAAATTAGTCTCCAAATATAAACGGGATTTGGAAGCGCTGTCTTCAGAAAACGGGCGGCTGGATAGCCAAAGAATAGAGGCGGTCAGCGAGCTGGAGAGAAAAAAGGAGGGTCTGAAAGAGGCGATGATGATAATGGACGGACTCCGGGAAGAAATAGCTGCGTGCCTGACGGAAAACAGCTACAGGCTGCCGACGAAGTTTGCTAAAGCTGGAAAGGAAGCGGACATGAACCTGAAACTCTCCAACGTCATTGAGGTGATAGAGGCCTACGGGAGTCAGTTCGAGCAGCTGGAGATGCGCCTCGCAATAGAGGACAAGAGACAGCGACAACGGCAGCCCATTTCGGAAGTGGATGTGACCGAGACTATAAGCGATCTTCGCTACAGGGTAGGTTGTCGCTTCCTTCGAAGCCCTGGAGTCAGAGGGCTGCATCACCCGACCGCGTTTTAAGTTGTTCGCCGCCAGTCAGAAGCTGAGCATGTACGAAAAGGAACGAGAGGAGTGGAGAGACATTCTGTTGAGGTTCGAGGAGAGAGAAGCACAGGCGAAGCAGAAGGTAGGCTGACGTCGCGCACTTCCTGCATGCCTGTCAACTCAGTGCAGTAGCTGCACATTGAAAAACTGGGTTTCTCTTTCCGTGGGGTGGGGTCATTTCTAGGGAGGACAGCTGTAGAAAAAGCTGTTTCTCCACAGACATACACCTTAAAGCCTGAAATTAGCTACCTCAAGGCACTACATTTCCAGAACTCTGACTTGGCTAATGATGTGGAGCGCTGGCTACAGGAACTCGACGAGCTACGGGAGGAGAAGATGTGCATGCAGGACAAGATAGCGGAGTACCACACGGAACTGGGAACCAAGGCCGTGCAGCTAGATGAGCTCGCGAAAGCCGTATGGTGATCGTTCCCTTGAGAAAAACTGGAATTGACCTCTCACTCTCACGGGTCTCGATTCGAGTAGCAGCGATTACTCGTGGAAGGTCTAGCCTTGTGTTACGCGCAACGTTACACGAAAGTACCGATGCTGGGGTGAAGAAGGTGCATTACGTCCACAGTCCTGCTCCCGGTCTTGCCAATCTAAAGGTCACGTCTTCCCTTCGCGGTCTATTAAATGAGCAGGGAAGGGGATAATAGCGGTAAGCATCCAAATCAAGCCGCCGACAATTTGACGCTACCCATGAGAGGTGCTGTGGTACTTCTTACTATTATCCCAATCATCGATTTCACTTCGAAATTCCTCCACGGGGAATTTTCCTCAACTTGGAGGGTGCTTTCATCCGAAGGTACGAAGTTACATACGGGTGCCACTGATAGGTAACTACCAATAAGCAAATTTGAGCTCCTACTAATTTTACTACACTGACACGACCCTCTCGCAGTTTCTACATACGACGAATGGAGCCGATCGCGACTCGACGACGATGTCTGATTTCTCCTCTGGCTAAATCGGTTGGCTTCAAGAGCGGCAGATTTCGATTCTTACGTAGACCGTCAGAAGCCTAGACTTCCGGTAGAAATCCGTAACGCGGGCCGTGGCTAGCGTGTGCCAATTGCTCGTATCTCGGGTCTCCGAACATGCTTAGCGGGCATGCAGGCACATAGTAGGCAAAAACCAGTCCCGGTTCACAGTTGGCGAGTGTGGCCTGCGCATCGTGTGCCCCGCCTGACTCCCTCGAAGCACACCTCAGGAGTTGCAGCTTGCTTCGGATGCACAAGCAAGACCTTCAGCTTAACCGTACTACATTCTGGATGAATCGACTACTCACTACACATCCAGATGTATTACGTGTGAGTGCTGATTCGCCCCACAAGATGTGGATGGTATGCTCGATCAAACGGCGCCAGTGGTGCAACAGCATAGAGCATTGCTGTCCGGTAAGCACGTTGTGCTAGATCCGAGCCCCGTCCGGCACTGCAGCTTTGATTGCAGGAAAACATTGCTATGAGAGTTTACAACCTCAACACCAGCACTTGACGCTTAAAGAAAAAGACGTGACACGCGAGAATAGAAGTAGAGAGTACCTCCGAGCCGTCGACTGCTTCCAGCTGACAATAACATGGGCTATGTTCTTCATTTCAATCATTTCGGCCTTCTATGTCATTTCAAGCATTTCATGATTTCTCAGAGGCGCCATCTGGGCAGGTCTCAAGAATCGTTGCCAAGAAGTTAAGTGATTCCTGCGGGACACTGCGACCGCCCCGTTGAAAGCGAAGATTAGCAATCACGATAAAAATTAATACTTTATGGGGAGGTGGTGAGAAGTAGCTATGCCAGATGACTCTTTAGTGAAGAACCCACTCGTTCTCTAACCACAATTGCACACTTGGTTAACCATGAGAGTATGACAGATTTGAAGCTACGAATCTTAGCCTAATGTACTACTGGGATTTTAGTTGGACGACTCACAGAGAGACAACGCGCTCCATATTCAGCTCATCTCAACTTTGAAGGAAAAGTACGAAAGGGAAATAAATGACTTAAGGAAGAAAGAGGTATGCATCTGTTTGTATCGTTAGGTATCTGCTGCTGATAATCTTGCAACGAGCAGCGGCAGTTTCTTCAGCTTTCTATATAGTAACTAGGTACCAGGGCGATCTTAACAGGAAGCTAACAGCCAAGAGTTACTGAGGACAAAGAGTACCTCTGGCTGGCTAGACTGGCCCATATAAACCAAGCCTTCAATGTTTTCCTGTAAGGTTTTCTGTAGGAATGCAAAACATGACGACGTCGTCGACGTTTTGAAGCTCTGTGGACCAGAACAGAGATTTCTGGTGGGCAAACGTGGAGGTGGTCAGATAATCAAAATAACCTCCAAGGACTGGCTTGCTTAAAACTTATAGCGAAAATTTTACTAATCTTAATGACTACTGGAGTAAGTGATCGTTCCGCAAAGCAAGCACATATAACATGCCGTCCACTCTTGCCTTTCCTATGAAGATATATTGAAAACTTGACGCAATCTCATCCGCTAATTAATCGAGAAGAACCTTTATGTTTCTTTGCTTAAACGAAGCTATGTCCGCCTCTGCGGCAGCCATGTAAGAATTCTATACTCACCAAGCAGTGAATATAACAAATCCTACTATATATGAAGCGGATAACTCCTCCTCCACGTTGTGAGTGACGAGGAGGGGATCAAGGAGATTACAGCGTGTGCGGCGTAGGGGGTTTGTATCTCTGTAGTTAACCATCGGCAGTTGTCGGTATTGCCAGCTAATCACAATATTTTTGGCACACAGTGAGGGGGGGGAGGTGTAGATGAGGATCGTGGAACAGCGTCCTCATTCAGAGGGACGTCTATGTGTTCCTCACACATAGACGTCGTGCAATGAGCCTGGATTCAGATGACGTACCGCAAGTGTCGTGCGAGGAGCATATCGATTAATATGTGTGCCATGGACGTTGTACGGCGAGCGTCCGGATTCAGAAGACGTGCGGCAGACGCGAGCAACGAAGATCCGGAATCAGAGGACACAAACATTATGCGGCGATCGAAATTTCAGACGACGTGCCAAAGAAGTCACGCAACGAGCTTATGGATTCATACGAGATGTTATGGACACTGTGCAAAGAACGTGAGGCATACGTTATGTACTACCAGAGTCGGTCGCCGGCGCCGACGCTGGAGTGTGCGGGTCACGCCAGGCTATCCGGCTCCGCCGGCGTCGGGTGTGGCGGGCCACGCTAGGGACGTAGCCCAAACCTAGCTAGGGTTGCTTCCTCACCCAGCGTAGGTCGCCGGCTCGGCAACGCCTCACGTGCCCTCCCCGGCAGCGGTGATTGCTCACCTCCCGGCGCTCCCCTTCGGAGAGAGAAGTCGTGCCGCAAACTTGGGTGATTAAACCATCGAGCCCGCGAAGCTTACGAAGTTCCGAAGAAATACGAACAGACAAAAACCCTCCTCTATTATATAATGGTGGAATATATGGTGGGATATTGTTATATAATAAGTGAGGGCTCGTCTGTATTTATATACAATTTCCACGTAAAATTGGACACTTTTCACATGAGATTGGAAACTCTTCTAAACAAAGTTGATGCTTCTGAAATCAAGGTGATCGTCTTTCAAATTATAACGAGCTTCTTGCAGGCTAAACTACAGACTTTCCAAAACGGTTAGAATAATTTCTTGTTCAAGGAAAATTGGTTTAACTTTTGGTATAACTTTCTATGGTTTTCGCTTCCTTCCGAATGAGTATAGTAATTTTATAAAATTTTTAATTTTGAGAAAAATAATAAACTAAATTTTGTTTTAACGCGCAATATGGCAGCAATCATTTAATATATGAAACACGTCACACGAGGGCGTGAAGCTTTCTAAACAACAGACACAGAGACCTGCAAGGAGAGACTTCAGAAGTACAGTCAAATGTATCCTCAGAACGTGGCCATCAATTTTGCCACTTCCCGCTGAAGGAGCGGAAACGAGGAAAGGACTCCTAAAGGACTCCTAGGCAAGAATTCAGGAAAGAAGAAAATCTGTAAGACTAGGGCTGTAGGAATAAAGCCTTGTAAAAGTGCTGGGTTGATCTGACAATATCCCCGCTAGTCATGTCCGTGTTCAAGGAGAACTCCGTAGGAGCATACTTCCATATAGAAGCGAAAGAGAATTGCTGAGAAACAGCAAACGGATATGTTGGACATGGTGCCCAGTCAAGTGAGAGGGGCAGATGTGTTGAGCACGACTGGTGAAGCCAGATCGGTGCCAAATGCGATGGCAGCATTGAGGAATCGGATCGACGTTCGACCCTCATGTGGACTCATGCTTCTCGAAGTGGTACTCAAGGCACAGATAGTGTTTGTAAAGGATGCAAAGCAGTTGCCAAAGGATGTGAAAGTGAAGGCTCTCTGTGAGAAGCTTGATGCTGTCACCTTCAAGAAGTACCAGAAACATGTGTTGCCTAAAGTCTCGGCTATACGTTTCTAGAGAACCGTGTGTGGGCTAAAGCAATTCTTCAACGCAAAGACTTCAGAGTTCACTACCAGATACTAGTATTTGAAGCTGGAAAAGAGGGATACGGATGATTACCTGACATGTGTGGTTGAGTGAACGAGATGTGTGAAAAGACGAAATTCCCACCAGCTTCGGATGGAATTGTTTTCTTACAATGAAAGGTTCCCAACTCATGGTGAGCTTTTGCGATGCTATTTTGGCAGGACGTAGAGCCCTGTGAATGGAGTCCAGAACCACAGTTAGTTTTTGCTGAACGCTTCTTTAAAGACCTGAAAAGGTCTGAAAGCGTGCATACAAGTATTATCAACACCTACGACACCCGGGGCATGTGCCTCGGTGGCGCAGCTGGTAACAATGCAGCCTCATAGGTGCACACCGGCGGTCTTTTCAGTTCGAGTCCGAGTACTGTTAATACTTTTGCACATATTTAGTTTCCTGTTGCTACGTTTTCTCATGATCAGAGGAGTCAAATTTAGAGAATCAATGCTTGCAACAAACCAAGGGTGTCTATTTGTGCCTTCATATGTGCTAGCTCTTATTTCGTGGGTGGCAGTTGGTTACGTCGATGTTCACCCAGAACCCTTCCCTACATCCACGGATTACGCGTTCAACGAAGAAGTGGTCATTCCTTGCCAGGGAGGAGATTATCTCTCACTGGCTTCTGTATGATGTTGTTGGTGTGACACACGCTTGTGTTTTACTTGTTTCTAGTTTGTACCATAGCTGTTGACTAAAAGGGAAGAGCAATAAGACCTTCTATTTCCAGAAAAATGATATGGTGCATGTGGTTTGTTGTAAACACTGATGGTCTAAATTTGACTCCTGTGATCATGAGAAAGCGTGATCTATCTATCTATCTACCACTATATAATTGAGTTAGCGGTCGATGACGTCTGACTGATCTACCTTAAGTGAGATACGCCGCATCATCCATAGCGAGGGCACTATTGAACGTGCGATGTTTCTGCAGCAGGGGAAGCGCAGCCCTTTACTGCTTAACACCACAGCACCTACGCGCGTTTATGAGCGTCCAGATTCAAAAGCAGTGTCGCCGAATTCCTACCATTAGCATGAGGAGACCACTAAAGGAGTAATAGTAGAAGTAGGACTTCGAGGGTGGAGAATCGACGGCGATCAAGAGGGAACGCACCAAGAGGGGTTTAGGAAATAAGAAAGGACCAGTAGGGAGTTACCAATAAATAAGGCGGCATTAAGGAGGATCAGCAAGGGGATCCATTACCAGTAAGGGAGACCGGATTTAGAAGATGTGACACCGATGTCGCGCAATGGAGGTTCGCTCGCCGTCATCTAGTCGTGAGCGTGGCAGGGCTACTTAATTGGGCAGAGTAGTAAGGAGGTTCCCGAGGGGGAGGAATCTACGTGGCAGAGTGGACCCGGAGGCGGGACCAGGACGGGGAACCAACAAGAAGGGGGAGCCTTAAGGGAGCTCATACGGAGAACAAGGAATCTGGCATAGCATAGCCTCTTCATGCTCAACACAGCGGCGACTGCACTCGTTTCTGAGCTTCTGGATCCAGAAAACGCACCCCCCCCCCCACCTACGTCATGCAACAAACATCCTGATTCTGAATACGTGTCACAGACGTTTGCCATGAGTATGGGAGGACCACTAAGGGGGTGGTGGAGAAGAGCGGTAAGGGGACCTCTAGGGTGGACCAGGAGAACAACCAGGAAGGAAAGGAACAACCTAGAGGAGGGGCCAGGACGGGGAAACCACCAAGAAAATACCATTAAGAGGTTAGTAGTGGAAACAAAGAAGTAGGCCAGGAGCTGGGACCAGGAAGGTGGGAGACTAAAGAAGGGAAGGGAAGACCAGTAAAGGCAGACCAGCAATCAGAAGAAACGAGTGAGGGGGAACCTAGCTTCGGAAGACATGTCAACGATATCTGGAAACGTTAGCTGTTGAGCATGAAAACGGTTGCGGAGGAGCAACCTGAGGGACAAAAGTACTGCGCGGGTGAGGCGGAGGCGGCACTCCCACCGTCTGCGCCACTGAGGCACATCTTGTGGGGTGTCACAGGGGTTGGTGAGTGTTGCGCACACGTTTTCGCGCCTTTTTCAGGTCTTTAAAAAGCGCTAGGCAAAAACTAACTGCAATTCTGGACTCCGCTCGCACGTCTCTACATCTTATCAAAATAGCATCGCAAAAGCTCACCATGAGTTGGGAACCTTTCCTTGAAAGGATTTCCGGGCTGAAGTCTCCGATGGAAGCTGAGATAAGGCGAGACTCATTGCGCTTTTAGACAATGAGTGCAAGACTGAAAGGTAGATGTCTCTGCAGGAGTTGTACATGGAGTGTGAGAATTTTTTGAGTCTTAGGACACACAGTGAGAAAATCGCTGACAGTGTGAAGGTTGTTGATATGGTAGCAAAGGAGGGAAGAAAGCAGTTCAGTGCTGGAATTGTGAAGGAAAACACTACGGCAGGGCACACAAAGAAAAATTGTGGTCCTGCCGCACAGTCAAGATTCGGCAGCTTGGGTGAATTCCACACGTGTGTAGGTGGAAGCAGTCCTCAACGGTCACCCTGTAGAGTTATTGCTCGACACAGGTTCAGATATAACTTCGATAAATGAGGACATTTGGATGGGGGTCTAAAATGCCCGTGGAACTCCAATGAATTCGTGAAAAGCTGAGGCAGTAGTTTGAGATTAAGTGCACGGTTTCGGAAGAAAATTCCCATGTTACATCCTTCAACTAGCTTATGGGTCTTGAGTGTTTAAGAAGATCGAGGAAATGTCACACCTTATGAGGATGATGGTGGCTGAGGCTAAGCCTGAGGACAGTGCGAATCCTTTAGAGAAGTTGAAGAAGACCTATCCAGAAGTGTGTGAGGAAGATCTACTCTCCAAAGAGGAGAAAGCCGAGCTCATATTGTTGATGGTGGCCGCCAAGTGCTGCGAACTTGCAGGCCAGACGCACACGCTGCTGTTGAAGCTGTTGATAGGAAACTCGACAGGCTTGTGGTAATGGGAGAGATTGCACCGAGTAGCCAAGTGAGTGGTCTGCGCCTATAGTGTGTATGAAGAAGCAGAATGGAAATTTGACAGACTGCTTAACTGGGTTGAACAAAGCGTTGCAGTCGTTTGATTATCCGTTGCCGGTGCCAGTGGATATATTCGCGTCCCAGGATGGTAGTACCGCGTTTTCACAGATATACCTGTCAGGCGCCTACTTGCAGGTTGAATCATTTGGCGATGTGAAAAAGTGAGTCCTGACAAACAAACACAGAGGGCTGTTTCACCGCAATCGGTTGTCGTTTGGAATAAAGTCGGCACCTGGGATCTTCCAGCTGGTAATGAACAAGATGGTCTCTGGTCTGAGAGACGTGACATCGCACATGAATGGCATCAGTCTGTGGAAGCACGAAGCAGGAGTACAATGAAAACCTGCTAGCGTTGTTTGAGAGAATTGCGGAGTACGAGTTTGAGGTTCGATTGGAAAAATGTGCATTCTCGAAGCCAGAGATTCGGTACTTTGGTTTAGACACAACATGATAGAAGACCGAATCCTGAAAAGATGCAAGCAATCAAGAGTATGGCGCAACAAAAGAATGCTGCTCAACTTAGAGCATTTCTAGGCATGGTGATCTATTCAGCATCCATGCCATTGATCAAAGAGCTCCGAGGACCATTAGACGTCTTGATGAATTGTGTTTTATATATTTGAGGCCAGTGATTTACCACCAGACGGCTGGCCTTGCGGCCGTCCAACGCATGGTGAGGCGCTTCGCCTCCAAATCTCCAAGACACATTTTCTCATCACGGACTCTCGTGGCACAATGTCGGCGACACGTCTTCTGAACCCGATCTGGGGGTCCCTCACTGGTCCCTTCCTATTTGTTCGTCTTGCTGGTCTCCCTTATTGCTTCCCTTTCCTGGTTCTACCTTCCAAGACCAGATTCATCAACCTCTTACCAGACGGTAACGGTATACAGCCAAACCTGATGCTGATGAATGTCATATCAGGGGGTTTGGCAGCACTTGCCGCCGTTACCGGCTTGTAAGCGGTTGACGAATCTGGCCCCTGGTCCCCTTCTTTGTTCACCCTATAGATTCCTTCATGATTCCTTCTCACTGGCTTCTTCGTCCTGGTCCCCCCTCGACGTCCTCCTTACACGCCGACCCCCCCCCCCCCACTTACTGGTCCTTCCATGCTCATCGCTCGACATCGGCGGAACGTAATCTTTATCCGGTCCTGACGCCCGATTCCCCTTACTGTTCCCTTCTTACTCGTTCCATCTGCTGGTTCCCCCTTAGTAGTCCTCCTATTGGTCCTCCCTTCGCGACATCGCCCTGACACGTCTTCTGAACTCAAACACCTGTTGTACGACGTCGGTGACACGTCTACTGAACCCAGACGCTTGAGAAATGAAGTCGGCAACACGCCCTCTAAATCCATACATTCGTTGCGCGACTTGGCCGACACATCTTCTGAACCCTGACGCTTAAGAACGACGTAGTGACACGATCATGAATCTATACACCTGTTGCGCGACACGCCTTCTGAACCCTAACGCCTGTGAAGTCGGTGTCGAGTCTGCTGAACCCTGACGCTTGAGACACGATGTCAGCGATACGCCTTCTGAATCCGGACGCCTGTTGCACTACATCAATGACACGTCTTCTGAACTCTTTGTGACGTGACGCCGTTGACACGTATCCTGAATCATGTGGCTAGTTGCACGACGTAGGAGACACGCCTTCCGAATCCCGACGCTCGTTACACGAATTCAATGAAAGTCCTCGGACAGACAGCACCAAACTGTTTTATACATAGTAGAATAATAATTGTAAGAATGAATGAAGAAGAAAATGAGATCCGCTACGACCAACATTTGGGAGAGAAGTCTCCAATTGGATATTTGGAAGCCGGTAGGCCACTGAACGTCTGGTAATAAATAAACAACGTGGGACAGCTGTTTTTTGTCACATTCAGAGAAATAAGCGCAATGGCTGGCTTACCTCTGTTCGGCTTTCCCTGAAGCCAAAGTTTGAGTTTGGGCTTGGTATGGAACTGGCTCAGGACTTGCGTTCTTGGGTGTTTTCTTGCTGTTCGGTTGTCCAAAAGGGTTTTAAACAAAGGCGGCTTAATTAATAACCTTGTTAACAAGCACTATCATTCAACAAGATATCCACCGTTACGACCTATCACATATTGCCATCTTTTCGGTAGAGAGTGAATTCCACCAGCGTAGAACTCCGGAGACTTGAAGAGCAAGAAGTTCTTGACACCATTCTTGACTTCCTCCCGATATGTGGGCTTTTTCCAAGAAGGACGAGAGTGATCGGAAAAGGCTATAGTCACTGGTTGCAAGATTAGGCGAGTGCGGCGGATAGGGTATATGTTCAATCCCGTGTTCTTTCAAGTTGTTCTGTGTGCTCTTCGCTGTTTGTGGTCTAACGTTATCCACAAAGGAGATTTTTCCCATTCTGGGACGGCGATTGCATATGACTCCGCTCATCTTCTCTAGCGGAGCACAGAACATGTTCGAGTCCATCCATGGGAATGGTATGAACCAATTCCCAAATTATTGGGCCATTGATGTCTCACCAGACAGAAAGCAATTCCTCTCTGTCGTGGTCAAGACGGTTCGGCTGTGGCTCGGGCAGCTCATCGAGGTCAACAACCCAGTACTTATGGGACACTGAACCCTGCAAGTGTGCGGTTACAATTGAGGATAGAAGAGCGGACATCAACACGTCTCCATTTGTCCCCAGATGTCAAGACATAGTGTACGACTCGAGGTAGCTTTGCAGCCTTGCCTGAGGTTCTTAGGACATCGTGTACTGTGGAATTTTAAGTGTGTAAAAGCCGTAGGTGAGGAGTAACTGACAGCTCGTCTGCTCTGCGAGTTTGGTCGACCGATACGTCGAGATTCTTCGACGATCACTATTGTCGAACTTGCTGTACCAATTGAACCATGTTACACGTGAGAGGCTTGGTCTTCATTGTCTCCTATAGAAATCAACGGGACTTGTTCGCTGATCGACCGTAGTGATACCGTATAGCCAGAACTGGTCGATAAAGCATTTTTTGCCGGTTACCCCGAAGGCACCGCTGAGAAAGAGACGATATGGCCCATATGCTGTTGACAGTCTCCATATACAGGACATGAAACACAAATCCTAAAGGTCCCCTCTGCTCATCGCTTGAGGTGATAATGATATGTTGTTTTCAACCTCACCTTGGCTTTAGTTTAAAAACCTTCACACACGACACCCCGACACTATTCGACGTGGGCTACGGGCGGCTGCCGCATATTAGCCTGCACAAGGGGAACTTAGGAGCACATCGCGCTCCTCGACTTAGTTATTTTCCTGCCTTTAAGTGAATGCTCAGGTTTTCGGAAAGAGGGTAGGAGAAATGAGTGAAAATGTCTAGGAGTTCTGTTGAAGGTGCATTACATGGAGGAATATGAGGCGCTCCGCTTACTTGACATTAAAAAGGAGAAAGAGGTGCAGGTTCTCCTCGAAAGGATTTCAAGCTTAGAGGTACTGTGCGCAATCCCTTTGAAATTTGTTTTTCGTAGCACATTTGTTACAGAGGGCTGTGCAGCCATGTCAGATGGAGAACATCAACCTTCACATGAAGGTTAGCTCCCTGAAGAAGGAGAATGAGGAGTACAAAATCACCATTCATAAACTAAAAGCTGCTGAAATCGAGGTGAGCGCACGCGCATTTCACAGTCATCAATTTGTCGAAAATATTATCTTCTTATATCTTGTTTCTAAAGTACGAAGAAAACTATAATTTCTTCAACAAGTTTGGTGTTAAGATTGTGTTGAATCTGAACATCACATTTAAACGGAAATATCGCGCCTACAAAACCAGCTTACCAGTTTAGCCAAAGGCGGCTAGGGTGTCGTTTCGTGCTCACGAAAGCCAAAAACTCCAGAGTCCGTGAATTCACGATGTTCGGTTTGACCTTGACCCCAACATTTAGCAGACACTATCAGCAGGCTTCAGGACATTGCCCCAACGCGATGAGCGTCATGGCGAGATGGATGCGGTAGAGTGCGTATCGGTGGAAATTCGTTCCAAAACGATTAGGTGACATTGTTTTGCGTTCCACTTCCACATTCTGTGGAGCACGAGATCTCCCTCCCTTTCTAGCCAGTCTACAAATTGGTGCCTGCGTCACCCGGGAAGTCTATAGGTTAGTGCTGTTAAGAGCAAACAAACCACAGCTATATGAACCCAACGGCAATGCAAACCATTGTTGCACTGTCGTTTAGAAATAGGATAGGTAACACATCTCAAACAGGGATTGATTAATCTTTTTACTTATCCTTTGCGAATCTCGATTTCGTGTGAGTAAATGAACAAAGTCTCGAAAGAAGAACATTTGACGAATACGCCACTCTCACGAACATCGCAAATCGGTGATAGGCTCAGTTCGCGGTTAATTCTAATAAACCCTTGGCCGTTAAATGGTATTGCACTTGTTTAGCAACAGCGAAATAAGAGGACAGTTATGCACCACGTATAACTAAGAATTGATATATTAACGTTGTACGTCGTTCTAATTTAGTGTCGCTGTTGTAAAAGTTCCGGGCGAGCACGTAGAATATCACAGCCCTCTTAGGCCTATGTTATACTCCCGCGGGATGTCCGCGGACAGAAGGTGCACCGCGGACGGTCGTCGTCGTCCCGGGACGGCTAGCGTAGCATTGCAGCGCGTTTCCCGCGCCGAACTGCATTGGACGACAGCCTTCCGCGGTGCACAGCACGGCTACCGTCTCGCGGGCGGGAGGTATAACCCCCTCGTCGTCTGTCGGCGGCGATCCGCGCACGGCGGGTGCGGCGGGCCGCGACGAGTGGTCCAACGCGGGACCCCGGCGCGATTTCCGCCCATCCGCGGAAGCTCCCGCGGGAGTATAACAGGGGCCTTAGGCCTGAGTTATACTCCCGCGGGAGCATCCGCGGAAGGGCGGGAATCGCGCCGAGATCCCTCACCTGGCCAATCGCCGCGCCCTGCCACGCCCGCCGTCTGCGGGCACCCTTAGTCCGCGGACGTTCCGCGGATACTCACGCGGGAGTATAACAGAGGCCTTACCAGGAAACTATCTCAACGGTAGGTCAGAACGGCCCAAGTGTTGTATATGGGCAGAATCGCCCCTCTCTGGGAAACAACACAGCGCACATGTCTCGACCCCAATACAACTCTGCACAGAGTTAGGGACAACGGAAGTTGGGCCGTTGGCGACGTTAGCCATATGCCTGGAGGCGGAGGGAGGGCCCAAGTTGGCTGGAAACAGCGATGACGAGCAAGCGATGGTGGCGCAGTGCGTAGAGGGGCGGCGTAATCCCCATAATCGCTGTTTCCAGCCAACTTGAGCTCACCCTACGGGTGCATGCATAGGGTTAACGCTACCAACGACCCAACTTCTGTCGTCCCTAACTCTGGCAGAGCTGTATTGGGGTCAAGATATTTCCATTTTCTTGTTTCCCAGAGAGAGGCGATTTTGTCCATATACAACACTTGGGCCATTCCGACCTACCGTTGAGATAGTTTCCTGGTTAGACCGGAAGAGTCTTCTGTTTTTCTCGTTTATTTTGTATTTTGATTGACTTCAGAACAAAGCCTTACAGTCATTTAAAAGATCATCACGTTTCTTGAGCGCCCCCGTAGAGTACTGCAGTACCGTACCAATTACAGCAAAAAAATATCCGCTGAATAAATTTCTTCCAGATTCGACGTTGCGTGATTTTCGTCACCTGCGACGTCATCACGGTGAAAGTTGGACAACTCGTCCAATCTCTAGGCACACCCCGGGCGACGTCCTGCTGTGTTCGCGCTTAGTTGTAGCAGTGTCTGCCCTCCCCTGTCTACATAACTCTTAATGCGGTAGTGCAGGGTACTGGAGTGATTATCTCAGACATTTGAGATCACTAACCGAGCACAATAGCACCAGTATCCGAGTAACTATCGAGTACGAATCCTACTGTGCTCAAGTTGTGTTGCCTTTTGCAGCACGTGCTGCTGTTGTGTTCGTTTTACCAACGCTGACAGTATAGTGGGTCAACCTCCGGCCCGGAAGGCAGAGAGTGCGGGTTCGAGTCCAGCCTGGAGCGAGAGTTTTCACGACAAGAGGTCTTGCAGCATTAGCTCACACGTTTCCGTTGTTGAACATGTTTAACCTACGTCTGGTAATTGTTGCTCCCCACATGTATTTGTCATATTTACGCATATGGCAGAGAGTCTCCTTAAGGTTTAATAACCTAAAGTTGTTTTATCCCTTCCTACTCTTCTCATGGTCACATATGTTATTGCTATAGTCACAGTTAGTCATTGAATGCGATTCTGTACAAATTTGCGCATAAGAGAATGTAGAGAAGATCGGGTCTAGTTGGAATGCTATTTCCTTTACAACGCGGATTTTCCCCGCTCCCTTGAAACGCGGTATAAGCACAGGGGACTGTATGCCACTCCCTCCTGAAAACTTGTGAAATTTTCGTACAGTTGGTCCCGCAATCCAGCAATATTGTTGAACCAAGTCAATGGAAGTAAAAAAAAAACAGGCTGAATCCACGTCTGGACTTTATGTCAAGTAATTGAGAAAGGCAGAATGTTGATACCGAAAATTGAGAGCGAACCGCCAAAAAGGCGCCATCAACATCACCTTCTCCACTTCTATCAAACCGAAAACAAATTGCTCACCCATTCACTCAGAATAGTGTCTCAGATTGCCTAGTTATGCATTATTCGTTGTCGCACACTAAAGATGTCGTCGTCGCTTTCCAAAAAGAGATTTCCATGAAGGTCCGCAAGAAAGCCTACTCTACTGTTATCGCTTCTCTTTTCTTCGAAGGAATTTCTGCCATATGCCGGAAACGAGCTCTTCCTCACTCTATCCACTGCCCACGTCCCTTACTAAAAAGTCGCCTTGCGGAGCGCTGCTGTTCATGTGGGTTTGTGCCAGAGCGTCGAAGCCGGATCGAGAGTGACCAAAAGCTGCTTACTTCAAGAACGAGTGGGTCGGACGAACTCTGTTACTGGCAGAAGAGAAGTGAATTTGTTTAAAAACGAAGTAAGATGGATTGCGTCGATTCCTCCACTTGTCATGTCAACTCAGAAATAAGGACCGTTTTCATGGTACATTCTCCGAAATCGCAAGCTCATAACCAGTAGGAAGGAACGCTGCGCCTTCTACAATTCTAAAACGAACGTCGGTTTTCCACATACCTTTGGTAACTGCATTTAGCTGTGTCTGTGGCGGTGATTGGTTTTCAATTTTCCGCTGAGATGCTCTGTTACAGAGATGCGCACGAAGCTCCTCTCGTGCAAGGGAGCCAGTCACTGAATCAAGAGATCGCTCTGATACGATTACACTGCTCCGCAGATCTCAGGGAAGAGCTCACCACAACACGCACTCAACGAAGTAAGTTCTGAATTTCCTGCTTCGCTCTATTCACTTCGTATAACGCGCGGGAGACAGGTGTTAGAACGTTTTATGATGGGCGCGTGGAGTGCAGTCTGAGCAGGTGTCGGCTGTCCCGATACCAGGTTCTTGGTTCCATTTTCAGCCCCGGTCAACCAAGCTCCGTCCCTCCTGGGTCAGAGAATGCCAGACTTGTCTGGGGAATGATAAGGCACTGACTCATTCACCGGATGGCCACGGCAAGTCATTGTGTAAGCCAGTAATGCATCCACTACACATTGCCTCCAAGACATCCAGTGGAAATAGAAAGCGTAGACTATCCCCAAAGGGATTAAGTAGTGCCGTCCTTTATCCTTTATCATTTATGTGTCATGACGCCTAACCGTTACACTTCGTTATACACAATTTTATTTCAATTAGCAACAACATGGATCCTTGTGTGTGTGTGTGTGTGTGTGTGTGTGTGTGTGTGTGTGTGTGTGTGTGTGTGTGTGTGTGTGTGTGTGTGTGTGTGTGTGTGTGTGTGTGTGTGTGTGTGTGTGTGTGTGTGTGTGTGTGTGTGTGTGTGTGTGTGTGTGTGTGTGTGTGTGTGTGTGTGTGTGTGTGTGTGTGTGTGTGTGTGTGTGTGTGTGTGTGTGTGTGTGTGTGTGTGTGTGTGTGTGTGTGTGTGTGTGTGTGTTTCCGTCCACCCGTCCGTCACAGCTGAGTGGGGGCACGGCGTATTGGCGATGCTCAACGATTGAAGGCAGTCCACAGCGGCCCGTAACTTCAACCCTAGGGGTAGTCGAGGTCGCTGAACACGAATCTGAAGTTCGTTTTGAAGTTTCGATCCCCATCATTAATCAACATTGATCAAGACATCGATTTTTCCGTATTTTATTCAAGTGACCCGAAGCTGTAGCCCTGGGGGTAGTTGAAGTGAAGTTACTGAACACGAATCTGAAGCTCGTTTTTAAAGTTTATATCGCCATCAATCGGTATTGACCAAATTATCGATTTTTTGTAGATGTCATTCAAGCGTTCCTGAGCTTCATCCATGAGATGTCGAGATCGCTGAAGGGTCGACGAATGTTTTGTATTGATAGTTTCTACAAAGCATTTTAATATCCTCACCTGGTTGTAGTGAAATGGTGATTCTCCGAGTATTTCATGGCATTCAAAAATGTTGGAATTTTTGCGTCACTATATTAGCGGGACAATTACGTGTAGATTTATGTTTGGTGGGCTCAACCTTTTCTAAGTACGTAGTAATCAATATCTTTATAATAGCTTTCTTTCTTCATGACCCTTTCTAACTTGCCCCACTCGACGTAGTTAAGGTGTTCTTCCTGCGAAAACCATGACATAGACAGCAGCTACAATTGAGGATGAGGACTTATAACTACGGCGAAGCCGTTAAGAAGCCGTCAGTGCGGCCGAGAGGCCGTTCTGATGGCTGGTACAATATAGTCACCATGTGTACGATCGGCGCATGTCAAACTCTGTGGTAGCAACGCTAGGTGCCTCTCCTTTGAAAGAGGGAGTAGATTCTCGAAGAATGCAGCCGCTCCTATTCTGCTGTCGTCTTTGCTGTGGATCGCGATTCTTTTTCTTCCGCATTTGTCCCACCTCATTGCAAAGTCCGCTTTTCCGATGCCATGTCGCCACGTTCCCCAATTGCATGTACATTGGGGTGGATACCAGTCGTTTTGTACCGTATAAGCCCAGCGCTGCATCCTCTAGGGCGTTTTCCAATCATTTCGAAATTTAGGCCTATCTTACAGAGGCTGGTTTCTTTTCCACGCAGATCGTGGCCGAACGAACACTATACATCTTGCCAGTATCGGCACGACAACGAAGTTCTGCCTACTCGTATTGTATCGGATGCGGTGCAGTCAAGTGACTCCTTCCGTTCAGAGCAGCATGCTCCATTACTCCGAAGGGCTTTCCCTTTCCTACGTCGCAGGCGAACACTTGGCACCGTACCTCACTATCGGCCGGACGGCGGTTCCATAGATCATTGAATTTAGGCGCTCTGGCATATTCTTATCGCAGATCACTTCCATCAACGAGCGCCACCTAGACCAATCTGCTCTAACGCGCGAGCTTACATCAACCATCGAACTGTTATCAGACGGTAATCCCGGGTGCTTGAAAAATGAAGCGCGTAAAAGCGCAGTGCCATTATTCTTAATGGGGTTGGACTCGTTTACGTTCGTAGTTGGGTACTCGGTCTTCGTAATATATAGTTGAAGCCAGAGCATCTCCAAGCGGCTGCTTCAAGCTTGCACCTGCCGCTTGAGTTCAACCTTATCCTCGCATGCGAGCATTACGTTATCGGCATAAGGAAAGTGCCGTGGGGCTGGTTTCTGAAGATCTCGTGTAATGACGCATCTATGACGGCAACAAAGAAGAGTGGGGAAAGCTCAGCACCCTGGCGTACTCAGGCGAGGTCCCTGCCGCACCTTGAACTCTACTCCTTAGTACAATTGTAACCACATGCGGTGCGCGATCGAAGCCCTTCAGATTGTCAAAAGGAACATGTGCCGTCTTTTCTTGCTCATGATGCTTCTCGACCAAAACGTAGGCGGAATGTATGGCATCAGCGCTGCCACAGCTGCCATAAAGCAATACTGGTTGTCAGCTTGACGACTTCACCAATTCTCCAACAATTCCACTCAATCATCTTCACGCTGTGCGAAAGTATGACGATCGGACGATGATTTGAGCAGTCTGTAGGACTACCTCACCTCTTTCGGATAGAAAGACTCGTAGTTTCATGCTAACTATCAGGCACCGTCTTCTTTGCTATAACATGGTTAAAGGCTTGGATAATCACCTAGCAGAGTGGGACTTTGACTTCCATAAATCAGCTGGTAGGTTATCTGAATCATTTGCCTGGTTTCAACTTTCTCAACTTCATTTCTTTCGCGGTGGTTTTGTGGACGGAACCGTGGATAGGAGCCACTGAAGGGACAGCTAGATGAGGTAACTATTCTGTCGGATTCCCCCGAAATAATCGCTTCAAGGCTTCAGGGCTCCATAAGATGACCATTCTAATCACTGATGTCAAAGAACTTCTCGATATCCTCGGTGTGCAAAGAACGGTCCTTAGCAAGCCAAGACAAAACCATTTACCATCGCGCGACTTGAGCTTCCCGTAGACGTCGTTGTAATAAGTAGCTTTCGCAACGGCCACGTCCTTCTTGTCCGCTTTCTCCGCCTCGTTTACGTTTGCCAATTATCGGCTGTCTTGTCACCGGCAAACATATGACAAAGCACTTTATTCTCTCGAACATCTAGTTTCACATTTCACACCTGCCCACAGTCATGTCTGCTTGTCGACTTTTGTCGTCCAGGTTTCGAGCTCCAACCGCGCACGTCAACGTATTGCGTCGCTAGCGTTTTTCCAAGTTACATTGACAATCATGACTATAGGTAACCGAACGCGAGAAATTATAGCTGCTTCCTTCACCGCCATGGATCAGCATTTGATTCTCGCTGTTCGGCATCGCCCGAACTCCTTCACCCTCGAGTAGGCGATCCTACGTAAGTAATAGTTCGGGCAGATCACCCTCGAGTGCAGCGACACGCGTCGGATATTACTGTTTATCTGAGCAATGTGAAAGGAAACAGATGAGCCCAAACGTGACGTCGGCGGAAGCAGGTGGAGGTATCAGCGACGGAGCACTGAATGGTGATGACGAGACGGGTGTGACCAGGCCGGCGAGCCCATCGGTGGCGTAGTCGTAGTCGGGCGGCGGTCGTGGCTGGCGTCGGCGGCGCGTCGATGGTGAGGGAACGAACTGTTCACGATGGCGGCGGTGGCCTTAAATAGTCTCCGTCAATGCCAATGGAAAGATCGCCGTGGGCCACTCATGAGCGAATGGAGGTCATGGGATTGGGGATACGATTCCGGCATTTCCGAACTTTCTAAACCCATAGGCCACTGTTATACTACCGCGGGAGCTTCCGCGGGACGTCCGCGGACGGACGGTGCACCGCGGACGGTCGTCGTCGTCCCGAACAGGGGTGTGCGTAAATGAAATCCGAAATTTCGTAAATCGTAAATCGTAATTACGACAAAATCGCCGTAAATCGTAAATCGTAAACCGTAAATCGTAACTAGACTGGAGATTCAAAGTTGGTCTCAGAGAAAACGATCATTGCATTGCGCCACCATGTCTGCAAGAGATGTTGTTTTTGTGCTTCGTAGCAAGCAAACACCTTCGCTGTTTTTTATACAAGTTGAATCATGGCTTTCAATGAAGAAAATGCTTGCTTATTGGTTAACCTTGTTAATAAGAAAATCACAAGTGGCCACATAAAATATTTAGCTAAAAGGTTCTATAGCATGTAGTTTCACACTTTTGTCCTGATATTCGACTATCCTATCTTTTCGACATTGTGTCGCCGCTAAATTAATGAACAGCTAGCTGTGACTCCCAGAAAGATGTCAAAGCTGATTTCCTGATAAAAATTAAAGGGCAAGTGCTGCAAAAAGCATAAAACCAGACGATACTTGGCACTACTAGCCACGCTGAACCAAAATTAAAGAGAGTGCGCATGAAGAAAATGAAAAATTGGCAATCTTCAATGTTCTGGTTAAGCTTTGGTACTATAATAAAAGGGCGGCTGAAAGATGTACTACAATCTATTATATATTGATCTATAAATACAGAGTGCCCACGAAAATGTCACTTCTTTAGCTCACTTTAAAAGGCAGAAAGACAAAACTCTTCTGATGATAGCCTACAAGGCCTTGAACCATATGAGGCTTTGGCGCTAAGAGACTCGGGGGTGGGGGAGGTCACTATGTAGGGCAGCCCTACACAACATTTTGTGTTGTACGAAGCAAAAAATTTTATGCAAGGCCTATGTTATACTACGGCGACGAGTCGGCGAAGTATAACATAGGCCTTACAGTATAACGAAGTATTGCAGGCTAATTTGAATTCAATATGCGTTCCTATCAAGGCGGATAACCACCTCAACACAAAGTGACCCCTGGGCCGTTTTGCGCAGAGGCTTTGATAAAAAATAAAAATTAAATAGATTTGCAACTTTTCGATTGAAACGGTACCTCAAACCGCCTCATAGCATTGAACCGCATCAGGGAATCATGAGTTACGCAAGGGTTGGCGTCTCTCACCTACCAGGCTGTCCAATAATTTCTGTCCGAAAATTTTCAAAATTCTATAATTTTCCTTAGAAGTGTTATAATATCAGGCAAGTGTAAAAACCTTCTAGAAGATTCTCCAGAGTTCCACGCCAGGGGTATATAAGGCGTAGTCCCCGCGTCTAGCTACCAGTACAAGCTAAAATGGACCAAGGTCGAATTCGTACGTTCATGTACTACGAGTGGCTGCTGGGCAACGACACAGGCTCCGCGGTCGCCAACATCTGCAGAGCGTGCAAGGAGGATGCAGTGTCCCAACGCACAGTCAGGCGCTGGCTCAATCGTTTCGAGAGCGGCGACACGAGCCTCGAGGACAGGGGGCACAGCGGGAGGCCTTCTGGTGGGACGCCAAGGGCATGCTGTATTTCGAGCTGCTCCCGCAAGGCAGGACGGTCACCGCCTCCATCTACACCGATCAGCTCGAGAAACTAGCCGCCGCCATCCGAGAAAAGCGTCCCCGACGGGCCTCGGTCCACCTGCTGCACGACTACGCGCGCCCCCACGTGGCGAAGGAGACCCCGCAGAAGTTGGCGACGCTCGGCTGAGAGACGGTTGCCCATCCGCCGTATTCCCCGGACCTCGCCCCCTCCGACTACCACTTGTTCCGCCCGCTGAAGCACCATTTGGCCGGAGGAAAATTCACCAACTACGACAACCTC
Organism: Heligmosomoides polygyrus polygyrus; assembly: GCA_947396885.1. NCBI lineage: Eukaryota > Metazoa > Nematoda > Chromadorea > Rhabditida > Heligmosomidae > Heligmosomoides > Heligmosomoides polygyrus. Next base: position 53,376,668 of record OX377201.1, on the reverse strand, counting down.
AAATCCGACAGCGCGGACTTCTTCGAGTCGCAGCCCCCGGAGTTCTGGGCGAAGGGCATCGGCGACCTGCCCAATCGATGGGCCACTGTTGTGGATAACTGTGGTGATTATATTGTTGAACAGACTTGCTTTTCAAGAAAGTTGAAAAAAAAATTAAAAATGGTGAAATTTTCGGACAAGAATTATTGGACAGCCTGGTAATAAAGATGTTTTTGTATAATTTTAGTAACTCCGAATAAAAGTATAAAACGGAAAAAGGATTTAATAACTATTCTTGTACCCTTTCTCAAATGGTCACATCTTCGACACTCGAGATGCACCATGCAAGACTCACTTTCCTACATTTGACCTTGATGGTATTTTAATGCCGTTTCAGCGTTCGTCATGCATTTTCTCGCACAATTCAAAGACATGTTAGTCCTTTATCCGTTGTAAACAAATCTGGCAACAAATTACCTAGAAATGGTTGAAAGAGATCTTTGTTGATCCAGGCGAGTAATCGAATTCCACCTTGCTCGAGCACATTTCTGCAGCATCACTCATCTAGACTCCAAAAAGCTGATAAAGCAAGACCATGAAATACTCCACACACAGATTCTGAGGGCCTGCGGGAGGGGTCTACTGTCAAAAGTTATTCTAAGTATACTCAAACTGGAGGGCGCTAGATTTGAGTGTGTGGTGATCAGAGATCACTTTTACGAAAATTTACGATTTACGACCCAAAATGTCGTAAATCGTAATTCGTAAAAAATTCCCTCAAAATCACCGTAAATCGTAAAATCGTAAATCGTAAATCGTAATTACGCACACCCCTGGTCACGAAGCGGCTAGCGTCGCATCGGAGCGCGTTTTCCGCGCCGAACTCCGCGTGCAGTGCACCGCGGACGGCTGCCCTCCCGCGGGCGGGAAGTATAAGCCCTAGTTTATACTTACGTCGCCACGGGGCGCGGCACCACGATCGCCATAGATATCGATTTTTCGCGCCGCCCGGTCGATACCTATCGCGACCATCGTGCCGCAGCGGCGCAAGTATAAACTAGGCTTACACCCCTCTCGTCGTCTGTCGGCGGCGATCCGCGGACGGCGGGCCGCGACGAGTGGCCAGCTCAGGAATCCCAGCGCGATTCCCGCCCTTCCGCGGATGCTCCCGCGAGAGTATAACTCTGGCCTTACAGTACAGATCAGCGGTTGATGCTTTCATACGGAACGATCTTCGCGTCTGTGACAAAACTTCGGTTGCGATATTTCACAGGGCGAAGTCTATTTGTGTTTTGATATTCCACTGTAGAACGGCACGAGGTGAAAGTCGTGCTTACGGATCACGGCGTTTACGTTGGTGAGGTTATGCGAATCCGCATACTCAAGAATACGCTCACCTTCTGTATTAAGTGACTGAATCCGCCATGACAGCCGTATACTTCTTCCGTATCGTCCATGTGCCTATTAAGGCAACCAGTGCCAAAGATGGCGTCTCTCGACGCTTCTCATTAAGCGGGCTCCACAACTCCAGTTTAGCTTCACGGGAAAAGGCAGCCTGCATGCGGCACGGTCAGGAAGTACGAAATATAGACGGGAGGCATGCGATCTTCCCATCATCCCCCTGGCTCTCTCACCCTTAACCCCCTAGGCTTCATCAAGAGTCTAATGACTGCCTTATGAAACATTTGAGACGCAAAACAAAGTTTCCCGGTCAATTGGAGCGATGAGATAGGAATACGACTTCGCTCTCATCGCCAACTGGCCCGGACGTCCTGTCGCGCTGCTAGCCTACATTCGAAGAGAAGAAGTGAGTCCCATCCTAGCGTCGACAATGGTTTTCATAGATCGGCCTTCAGAGGGCTCTTGGCTTACAAGAGAGCCACGTGTCGTCGTGCTTTGCAGTGGATATGAGTCATGAGCACTATCAGAAAGGTGCCCTTGAATTGTTCTCCTAGTGTTAATGGCCCATGTGAGATCTTGAATTGCGAAGAAAATTTTGCCCTGCAAGTCATGGAGGCATGCTTCGCTCACACTAATTCGCGCATCCACTCCAAAATGGAATTAGCAGTATGCGACCTCACACTGACCGTCTTCTTGCATCGCGTAAACTCGTCCAACCGCATGTGTTCGCGGCGCCCTCCCACCCTGTCGGGTATCTAATGTAGCGCACCCACACGTTGGCAGCTTTATAACCAGTCCTGGTTATACTAACTGAAGTCTTTTCTGATGTACATGCTTACAAGGGAAGGATACAAGATGACCATGCGACTTTGAGATGAGACGTATATCACTGGATGCGGCTTCAGGATGGACCATTTTCATAGCAGGCTCCTTTGCCCTCTAGGTCCACGCAGAGCGAGTTCAAGTAGGGTTGAAACTGCGCTGCGCTCCGAGCAGTGATGCCGCAGGGGGTGTGGAGCAGCGTGGTGAGACGGGGTGGTTTATGGTTCGACTCCCATATGGTTCAGGATTTTTGCACTTCCTAAAAAAGATCTGCCACGATCAGCTAAAGCTTTCTATGTTAAATCGCAAATGAAAGTGTGACCAGAAAGGACTCGTCTTCATTCAACTTCATACTGGCACGAGGATACAATTTTTCATGAATATTTGCTAAAAACATGGCGAGAAGGCAAACAATGCGTTACACTAGCAACTGTAAAACAACACTACGAAATGTTCAAAACATAACAGCTGCTGGTAATGACTGCAGCGGATAAAAAATAAATCACCGCAGTCACTGTAAGAGCAGTGCTCTACGATATCAATAGAGAAACGAGTTGAATTGGTGTATCGAACGTCCCAGGATGACTGTGCAGGTATTCTGCAGCGTACCATGAATACATGGGAAAAGTTCTGAATCCTGTGGCAAAAAATTGAGTGTAAATCAGCGATACAATTCGAAGAATTGAGTCGCGGGAGTGAAGTGAGAACTTTATACCGCATGCCAATACATGAGAGGTCAACCGTTTGTACATGGTTTTGAATGGCAAGAAGAAATGTACGTCTAACGGTTGTATTTGTGATGTTGTTCCTGCCGCAATGTTCATTACTTTAACTCGAGTAGGATCTAGAAAAACTGATGAAGTGGTTTCGTGATCCTTGAATGGCTTCCAGCTATCGACCAAGAGCAACGTTTGCTGCCTAGTTTCAGGGACTACGCACAACCTTAGCGAATCCAGCATTAACTGTTCGGTCATCATGTGCGTAGTGCTGCCTCGAACAACAAGATTAGGCACCTCAAATATTCATTTGGCCGTGAATGAGTGATTTGTAGCCGAGACTGATTGCACTACTCTTTCAACTCTTTTGGAACCGAGTAATGCAGAGGATCTCGTTGAGTGCATCTCCTTAGCGAACCCGCTCTGATCAGCGTTGCAAACAGCAGAAAGTGGGACATTCTCCATCTCTGTAATTGCATGCTGACAGAGTGCGTTATCCAGCTTGACAAACTTCAAGGATTATTACATTGCGTAACCATTGAAAGAAAAGGTGGTACCTCCAAACAAGTTGCTTCCCTGTTTGAAAAGTTCTCCTCGAGATGAAAGTTGTGACGCGGCGAGAGACGATACCACACCTCCTTTTGGATCCTTCAAGCAGCGATGACTTGCTTTGAATCCATCAATCAGTGAGTCCTCGTAATTATTAAAGCCGTTATACGCAGGTCGGAGTCATGCAAAGAAATTCTCAAATCGAGTTTCATCAAGACGACCTCTTTTCACTTTTCTCTTAAGGTTCGTATCCGCAAAGCCCGGTCTGCGAGGGCGCTACCTAGATGCTGGGATTTTTTTGTGAAAACAGTGAATAAAATTCTGGAAGGTTCACTTTCACTCTCGATCCGCTTCAATTTTCGAAGGTGGTAATCAGAAGAAATGAATCGATATCTACTCTGCCTACTGGAGAGTGGTTTCAGTAGAACGGTAGAACAAGATCGCTTCATTCACATTGACTAGATTGCAAGTTTAAAGGCATTTTCTAGCGTTACAAAATTGCAGAATTCACCTTCTCCTTCGACATCTCCATTTCACCGAAACGAAAAAATCCACTCGCTGCTGGCTAGTGTTCTCCTCATCATCTTCCTCCAATGACCATGTAGGATCCTGCTCTTCTGATTCCACACTGATACCTCCTCCATCCTCTACCACGATGCTCCCGCATTGCGCATCTTGCAAGATGCAAGATGGTCATCTTCTTCTCTTGCCCTGCAGGAACGTGTGAAGTAGGAAGGACCGAACTCCTCCAAAAAGCACACCAACACAACAGCTGGTGTGAACATAGTTTGGAAGATGAGTCGGCAGTCTTGTCTTTACTGACTCCGTGTTTCGATAAAAAAATTCGCTCAAGGGGTTATTTAAGGTAGTGATAACCCACCCCACTTGTAAATGCGGGTGGTGAAATCATGGTAACCGATTTCGCCCAAACTTCGCCATTTGACATAGAGAGCCTAGGCTGATCGTGGAAGATCTTTTTTAGGAAGTGCGATTTTCCTGGACCACAGGGGGTCGAACCATAAACCACGCCGTCTCAACACGCTCCTTCTGTAACCCCTGCGCCAGCACTGCTTGACCGGCAGCGCAGTTTCAACCCCACTTGAGCTCGCTCTCTTGCGATTGGCCCGCTCTGCGTCTACCTAGAGGGCAAAGGAGCCTAGTATGAAATGATCCATATCTCCGTACAGAGATGCGCTCAGCAGAAACGGAACGCATATTTGGAATCAGCGTTCGATGCCGCATCCAGTGATATACGTCTCATCTCAAATTCCCATGGTCACCTAGTATCCTTCCCTTGTTAGAACATTCTGATAGCATTCACTGTCAACCTCCTCTCTTGTTATACAATGCTCACAACTGAAACATTTCCTAGAACGCTGCACCCACTAGTCTTCGTTTTATGGTGCTGTCGGCTATGATACAAAATGCAAAATGGTCCGTGCAAATTATGACGCAAAGACCCTCCCGTAGCTAGCTAGTTCACAATCCGAATCACTTCCGAAAATTGCTGAGGATACACGCGCGACCATTTCTGGTGTACCGTGACTTCGCCAGGATTCGTTTTATCCACCAATGAATTAAGGTTTAAAAAGCAGCATTCTTGCTCTAACGACAAGCAGCAGCATAATCCAGCGATTGGGATCGGGCGAGCTTGGAGATCCATCAACCCTTTTCTAGAAGCTCGGAGGCTCGGTCTCACACAATTCCAGAGCCCTCTTTACGCAGTGGATTAGCACTCAATCATATTGGATGGTCCAGCCCATGTCTTGATCATTTTCTTCGGGTCAAGGAAGCATCGCATCCTTTAAGATTTGCTTGAGGATAGGGTTTTCCATAGCCCGTCACACTTCTTACGGACCACCTTGTAATCGAGGATGCCGTGTGGCGGCCATGCCATAGCGTCTAAAGTAGCATCAAATGCGTTTCCACTGCCAATTTAGAAGGCTACAATGCACAAGAATCTGTGCTTCTCTGCAGACAGAATCCTTTATAAAAGCAGTTTGCAGCTTTTTTTTGAAGTGAATGCACTAATGCCTACTCAGTAATACGCTTTTATTAGATGCTTCGTGTATCATGTTATCATGCGTGAAAATCAAATAATGCAAAAGAATTGCTTTTCTACGCAGCGGTGCCCAAGGTTGTAAGATCCGGGAGAGGGGAGGTCTTTTTCTATCTAAGGATTGTACTATAAGCCTATTTTGCCGCTGTTTTGAAGATTTCGTGAGATAGGTTTCCATGAATTGGAGTATGATCTTTGTGACTTTTTGGGCTAAAGTGTGTTGCGCGATTTTTATCACCTAAAGGGTCAATTTTTCTGATCATTTTCGTTAAAGGAAAACACTGACTGCTCAAGTAACACCGACTTCTGAATCCGCCGTAGCATCTCAAAGCACGAGCAAAGCAGAAGGTGGCATGAAACCGGCCACAGCTGTCAACGAGAAAAACACCAGCGCCCACCGAGTTAGTGTCTGTCACCTTCTTGAAGTCTCCATTCAGAATAACCATGCAAGCATTTTCAGTTCCTGAAACGTACTTCGTTCTACCAAATGAGCAGGACATTGAATGAAGTGAAGCCGCACTAACCAAACAAACCTCAGAATAATCTACAAATACAGACAGAATTTCAAAAGTATTTATGATATCTTTGGATTACATAAGAAAGCTCTTGCTTAATGACAATTTCGTAGCTAAGCCTCAGGGCTGATACATATGACAAACCGAAAACAAGCTCACTTAACACGTAACCTAAAATCGTAACCTAAAATGTCTCACCGCGTTCGATTAATATAACTCTACCTGCTTTTCTTTCCACACCAAAAACGTCTACCAAGAGATTCCGTTCACTAACTGCATTTGATTGATTCTCTTCTCAAGCGGTCTAATAAAATCTGACACTGAGTAGATCCGCAGAGCGATAGCTGAGATACTACTATTATGATGCAGAGTTACAGGCAATAGTAATACGGTCATTCTATTAGGCTGATTGGAAAGTCTTGATAGGGTTCTCATTTTTTTTCTTCTTTATTTCTGTATTCAGCGTACCATGCAAATGCATCAACAATGTAATCACCATTGTTAGTAACCCGGTGGTCCACATACTGGCTAGCTAAGCGATCCGCTTTTCCCAGAACTGGAATGACCGGAAGTGGAAGAAGTCGGCGACCGCCCTAATTAAGTATTCAAACTTCGTGCAAACTTGCTCACCCAAGAAAACCTTGAGGCAACGAAACGAGTGGTAATCTGAGGGGCTATGTCGTGAGAATACGGCGGATGGAGTACGGCCTCCTAGCCTAGCTCCCGATTTTTTTTTTTTTTGGTCGCTTTAGCTGCATGGGGTCTGGCCTTATCATGAAGACGGTGCACTGAAGCTCGTCTCTGCCGCTTTTCCCGAGCAGCTTCCGCGAGTTTCTGGAGCTGAGTGGCGTAAACCTCCCTTGCTGTCCAAGACTTTGAGTTTCTCGCTCACGGAGTTGGGTCCCCATCGGAAAGATGGCAATACGTAGTAGAGCGCAATGGCGAATATTTTGTCGAATGATATAGGATGATAATAAAGTTATTAACGAAACATCTCACACTAACATTTGTCAACAAATTCGAACAAGCTAATAGCAGAACGACCTCGTTATGGCGGTCAAAACTGTAAAAGAATTGGCTTCTTTTAGCTGTTCTAACTTCTCCCAGCACCAGTGGAATCACCTGTATCACCTGCAGTCTCGTTGATAATCGAGTTACTCGAGCGAGCGCCAGCGGCTCTCCGTTCGTACCTGTTGCGTGCCGGAGTGTTCCAATGTATCCTCCTCGCAGAGGGGCAAGAGGAGCGTCATATCGGTCGTTCAGGGCTTCAACGAAGAAGTCCGACCAACGCGTTGGTGGGCGTCCTGGTGTTCTCTTGACATCCCGCGGAATCCAGCTGGTGTTTGCGAAGCGCATTACGTGGCCGGCCCACTAATTTTCGAAAACGTGGCTCACGCGACAGCGTCTCTGATCTTCGAACATCGGCGAAGCTCGGAACTCGGAGGCGTTCTCTCACTTGGGTGAGTCGCGTCACTCCGAGCATCGTCCTCTCGATTCTACGCTGCGAGACGCTGATCGCGTCTTCATCCTGCTTTCGTATAGCCCAGTTCTATGAGGTGTATGTTAGGGCAGAAAGAACAGTGGGTCGAATAGGTGGGTAGGGAGCCGGACATTCTTCGTCTTCTTCATGACTTCTTCGACGCTCTTGAAAACTGCCCAAGTCGTTCGTCTCCTCATACCAAGCTGCTCTCCTGGGCGTCGTCTTCGTAGGATCCAGCTGCAGTCCAACGTTCCAACATACACGGTCGAAGTCGGCGGCATTCGCTCCGCCTGACTGATGCTCGGTGTTATGAGCAAAATGTCGTCAGCGAAACGAAGATGGTGCAGTTGCCGGCCATCGATCTTCACTCTCACCTCTTCTCATTCTAGTTCGCGCACGAAATTTTTGAGGGTGGTGCGTTCAAGGACTCAGCAAAAACGAAACATTTTTTTCTACCATATGAAGGGTGAAGGCTCTCCCAGTACTATCAATTTCCCCGTTCAGACATACGCCCGAAACCCTTCCCTAGTAAGTAGGAAGGTCCTGAGTGAGCAGGGCTATGACGACCGCTTCAGTCCGACAGAGTCGTATGCCTTCTTAAAGTCGAAGAACGAAAGGCACAGCGGCAGCTTGTACTCTCGCGATACTTCGATCAGCTTCGTAATGGTGAGAATGTGGTCGATCGTGCTGAATCCTCTCCGAAATCCTGCTTGTTCGCATGATTGTCCTTCGTCCAGCGTTCGGCTGATCCTATTCAGGATCACTCGGGTGAGCAGCTTGTAGACTACAGACAGCCGACGGAGATAGTTGCCAATGTCGCACAAGTCTGCCCACCTTTACACCAAGTCGGTCCTGCTGGCCTTCCACAAAGATGAAACCTTGCATTCCGACTGGTAGCGCATGAAGAGCCGCGCCGGGGTAAGCACTAGCGGGATGTTTTTCACGTGTTCGGGTCTGATCCTGTCGGGACCGAGTGCTATACATTCCATCACGGACAAGAGGACCTGTCGGATCTTGGAAGGGAGAACAGCGGGGACCAATTCCATCTGCTCCATGCTGCGAAGATGGCATGGGGCAGGTGGAATTGGGCAGGTGGGCGTATCAGCTCGAGAGTTTCCGGAGATAGACGTCTCTTGGTGGACTTCAAGCTCTCGGCTCCCTTAGCACTATCGTGGAGATGGCGCACGAAGCGGTCGTATTCCTCGTCGATGTTGTCCATGACGGTATCTTCCCAAAGGCCGGCAAGATAGATGAAGAGATCCCAGTTGATGGTCGTTCTGGGATTCCTCTTCTTGAACTTCGCGGCCTTCTCTCCTTGACGCGAAAAGCGAAACCTCGCGCGAACGGGGCGGTGATCCCGTGTAGAAATTGGGGACAACGGAGACGTCGGTCAGGCAATCCTTGCGGTTGAAGATGATCCCGTTGATGAACTGGCACCTGGTGATTCGCAGGTCCATTGTAGGACGGGAGGCTTCTGGAACTGTGAGTTTCCATGGATGGTCTTGCTCGACGTGATAAACTCAGACACCCTTTCACCTTGCTCGTTCCACCCCAAACCGTGGGTTCCGATGTGAGGTTCTTCCGACGACCTTCGTGGCCCAATCCTGGCGTTGAAGTCGCCTACGATCACCTTGTAGAAGATGTGATCTTCCTTACAGAACTCCTCCAGGGATCTGTCCCAGACGGGGGGGGGGGGGGAGGAATAACTAAAAATCATGCAAAAAATTAATCTGGGGTTCACGGAGCGCGTTCCAGAACAGGAAGAACATAAAATTAAGACAAAAACAAAAAAGTTCACCGCAGTTGTAAAGCTACGTGCGCCCCTCCCCATGAAAGATCCGGTTATAACATGTCAGGCGGGTGTCAGCTGTGTTATTCTCGCCGCGGCGTCTTCACAACCGCGATTATTTTTGCTTAATATTTGTTTGCCCGTTTGTTTGTTTGTTTTAGGTTTTATTTTATCCTCTTCCGTGAGTCTGATGTATGTTAGTTGCACAATGTTTAGTTATGTGCCCCCTCCCAGCTGGATACATCCCTTCTCCAGCTCACGCAAAAAGCTTCGACCTCTTCGTCGTCGTAGTCGGATGTGGAGGCGTACGCGGCGAACACAGTCAGAGCTGGCACGGAGCCACATCGCTTCAGTCGCAGACGTCCGATTCGGCTTGTCAGAGACTCGTGCGAATCGATGTTGACGGCCAAGCGCGCGTTGATGAGGGCACCAACGCTGCCTACTCCCCCGCTGTCGCATGTTTCGAGGAACAGTTCTTCTCCGGAGTCGGAGGCGGTGGGTAAGAGGTGGTGTCTTCTCTTCCCAGCATGTCCTTGACTTGCATCATCAGGTCCTCGACGGATGCTTCCGATGCGAGCGTGCAGGGGGTTGTAAGTACAGATCGTCATCCTAGTCCTTCTCAATTTGCGCAGCCTGGTTAGGCCCTGAGATTTCAGCAGCCTCTCCGTACTCGTCCTTCCCATCGCTGCAGAAATAGGGGCTATTTCGGGGTCAGGGGAATGAGGCCTTTGCTGCTGTTTTGGAGTACACACGGATAGCTAGTCGGGCTCTGTCGTCCGGCGAAGAACTCCGGGCAGCCAGTCAGACTGCCAGAAGGGACGGGGCGAGACTTAAGGCGGCCTCGAATCGCCTTACATGTACTACCAGTCGACCGAGTGCAGCTTTTGGCCGGGTCGACACAGTTACAATCCGCGCACACTGTGCATGAACATGCCGCTCCCACACACAAGGAACGAGTCAACCCGGCACAGCGGGAGTAAGGAGTCCATCCACTGCATCCCACCTACGTCTCTGGCAGTACACAGCCGCATTTGGTTCGCGATTCATTCCCCTCTCCACCACCCGGGGATGCGCCTACTTGCCCTGTGACAAGTGGCCCGAGACCCTTCTTAACAAGAGAACCCGAAGGCTCTCTATTGAAGGAGATCCGTGGGCACCAGTGGTAGCAGTAGAAAAGCTAAGGGTTCCTGAGTAAAAACGAAGGTCATGTCGACTTCTTCTTCTTTGTGGAACAGTTTCTGTGCACAACTATAATCGATCGTCAGTGATGAAATGCAGCGCTCAGGTTGTTTAAGATTCTACAAGGATTTTACGTGTGCGGAGGTTTTGTCATCCCTTATCTAGGTCTTCCACATTTCGCTGTACTGATTAGATCATTATGTTGTTATTGTTGTTTTATTGGATGTTAACTTTCTTCATTTTCCTCAGTGGTGCCAATGTGTATGAGGAGTTGTTGTTTTCTGTCACATAATTTCTTCTCAAATTCCCAAACGAATGCCCAAGCAAGTGAATGGAAACGCTGTTTTCACTGTTTTCGACTGCTGGTGCCGAGGGATGACGAAAGACGTGAAGGTACATTATCTATTGGGTGCTCGATTTGCAATGAAGCCTATTAAAACACTATTGTATCACATTATATATACCTGTATGTTGTTCACTCGCATACTTATTAATGTTCTCCTTTGTTTTTGCGTGTTTTGAAAATCAGCTTGCAACAATGATCAAGAAGGATCCATCCGTACTGAGTCATTACCTATGCGTCGTTGGCATACGACAAAGTTATGGTTGTCAGTTAGATAAAGGCATATATAAACTCGTTGAACGAGACGGAGCCGGAAGTCAGACAAGCATTTGTAAGCATTTAGCTCCATTCGACAATTAACGATATACCGTTTGTGCCCTTTTATTTGCTGGCAGCAGGTCAGATAAGCTTTTCAAACAATTTGACATGCGTATTAGTTCTCAACATCGATGAAGATAACATCGAAAAGCCGTAATTGTGATAACATAATCCATATCTGTGTGGTAAGAATTCGAGGATAGAATGTCGAACCAACATTCAGCTTTTAAAGTATTAATTATTTAACGAAAGGTTTCGGAAAATGTGCAAAACAGTAGATGAAAGCACTAGGACAAGAACAACCTAGCTAAACTTTGTTATCCCTATATTGAATACACACGAGTGGTCCAATCAATGGCCTCAGTAGGCGTTCCTTATACTCAGAAACTAACGAAAATGTTTAAACGGACATGGCTTGAAAATTAGCCACAGAAAGTGCCTGTTTTGCCTAGTGAATGACGGAAAGGTCGAGCTCCACTGCTGCTCAGGAATGACCTCACTAGCATCACATATACCAAAACATCGGCGAAGTCGTTTTCTTCTCCCGGCTCTGCTGTTCTTATGTGGAGACGTATGCTGAAAATATCATCCTAACAGCGGCATGTCCGCTCCAATCAGCAACGTCTCTGCTTCAGTCGGAATTCCCCCTACCTTCGAGAAGGGGGCCGCAATTTTCCGCTAGATCCCCGGAGTACTGTATTCCCAGCCAAGGGCCGTATGCATACCTCGCCCCAGCGGGCGGGGGCTTCCCGCGCTCTCCCCTAGCAGAAATTACCCGGCTGGAACGGGTGCCCCCTCCTGCGATACACCTCGGGGAATGTACGGTCGGGAAACTTCCTAGCCGTACAGAGAATGTTTGGTACACAGGCACAGAGGAAGCGTTGCAAATCACGAAGAAATTATCAGCTGTTTTCTAGTCCGGGTGAAGGGACGGCCGAGGAATGACGAAAGACGTGGGAGTATACCATCAAATGGATACCAGATTCGATATGAAGCCTATCAAAGCGCTGTTATGTCACATTATATAGAACTGTTCACTCGCCTATTTATTGTTCTCCTTTGTTTTTACGAGTTTTGGGAACCATCTTGCAACAATGACCAAATGAGATCTATAGGTGGTACTGAGTTAAACAAGTCATAGCTATGCATCAGGCAAAGTTTTGTTTGTTAGTTAGATAAGGGCTTACATGAACTAGTTATACGAGGTGGAGCTGGGAGTAAACAAGCATTTGCAAGCATTTTTTCCTCGGCTCCATTTGACAGTCAACGGTATGCCGTTTAGGCCCTTTTATTTGCTGGCAGCAGGTCAGATAAGCCTTTCAAACAATTTGACATGTGCAATAGTTCTCAACATCCATGAAAATAACATCGAGAAGCCGGGTACTAGGCGGGCTGGTGCCCCCTGTGAGCCGGGGAGGTATGTTAAAACGGGTAAGTAAGATCAACCACACCCGGAGTTCTTTCCTTGCCTAGTTATATGCTCAGAAATCGTGTTTATTTTAGTGTTCCACGACCATGGTCTCATAATGTAGCGGGTAAAGCCCTCTTAGTACCAAAAGCCGTAACTGTACTGGGACAATCCATATCTCTACGGTAAAAATTCGAGGGTAAAACGTCCAAGCAACATTTAGCCTTGAAAGTATTAATTATTTAACCAAAGGTTTAGGAAAATGTACATTTCAGTAAATGAAGCACTAACATAAAAACAACCTGGCTAAACTTTGTTATACCCGCATTGAATACTCATATACACACGAGTGGTCCAATCATAGCCTCAATAGGCGTTTCTTATACCCAACAACCACGAAAATATAAAAAATCTCAACACCTTACACTGCTTGAAAATTAATTTCAGTAAGTGCCTGTTTTACTTAATGAATGAAAGAAAGGTCGAACTCCAGAAATGCTTAACACTGCTGCTCAAAAATGACCTCATTAAGCATCACATATACCAAAACATCAACGAAGTCGCCCTCTAGCCCCTCCTCTGCTGCTCCTATGTGGAGGCATAGTTCGAAAGGATCGTCTTGACGGCAGCATGTCCGCTCCAATCAGCAACGTCTCTATACTCCAGTCCGAATTTGCCCTACCTCCGAGTAGGGGGACGCAATTTCCCGCCAGAGCCCCGGAGTACTGTATTCCCAACTTGGTGTGCGGTATATCGCGGAAGTACGGTATTTCCTCCCCATTTCCCGGCGGGGCGCGTCGAGGCGAGGTATGCATACAGGCCCTGATCTGTAGACCAACATTTATGGCATCAAAATGATCTGGAGCAATGCCTCGCTCCAGATTATTTTGAACGACAGAAATCATATTGTTGACACCCACACCGTTCACCTTCAGCTGAGTATACTGGGACCTGGGCTATAGCCCCGCCCGTGCGTCCAATTTAGCACAACAACGGTCTATGTTCTTCGTGCTCTTACTCGCCCAGATGACAGTTCTCGCCACAGCTGCGAACATGTCATCGTAAAGTGCTTTCAGACTTGTGCTCGCCCGTGCATTTGGATGCCATTAGCTCGCCTCGTCTTCCTGTAGTAGTCGACTAAACTCGAAAAAAATCGTGTGACACAAGGTTTGTCTGCATTTTCGCACCGCTGTAACTTTGTCCAGCCTTAAGCTAGGTCGCTATGTTTCAGCGCGCTTCTTGAGCTTTATACTGCCTACAGAATCCACAACTTGCAGCCGGAAAGACTCGAAATTGACAGAGTTATTGCGCTCAGAACATCCCCGCGGTGAAATTTGCGAGCTGACTCGCCCAGTCGATTGATAGGTTCGATCCTATATGCATCGTGCACAGCGCACTCCAAAGTCTCGCCGGAACAGAGTACAGCAATTCCTGAGTAGGGCGGCTGAGAATTTCCCATAAAACTCCCTAAATGCTCAGTCTACAAACTGTCCCCGCCCTCGATTGATAGGTCCGATTCTATATGCATTGTTCATGGCTCACTCCAAAGGTAAGCTGGACAGTCTTAGAACAATTACTCAGTAAGACGGCTGGGAATTTCTGAAAAAAAATCCCTAAACGCCCACTCTGCAAGCTGTCGCGCCCACTCGATTGATTCTGTCGGGCCTATATGCATTGTTCAACTCTACTAACATTTATAAACCAAAAGATAGAGCTCGAGCTGCTGAGTTCAAATATATGTTTATTTTCGCAAGTACTCGATTTCTAAAGAAGTTATTCAAAAAGGCCGCTTTAGAACGCTCCAAAGCGGCCTATGTTGGCCGGCGCGGCTTTTTCGGCCAATGACCAAAAGACATGTCCGGTACTGTATTTGGCGTCACTGAACACACCTGATGCCGCACGCAATGCCGGGCACCGAATCTTTGTGATAGCCAGTGGCTTAAAGCAGCGGCTAGTTGTTGAATGGTGTTCGAGATTGATTCATGAGGGTGCACTGAGAGACCGATGTCGGGTGGTGGGCAGTGCCATCACCTCGAGTGCATAGATGCGCCGTGTCCGTAACCCGACCCTTGGAAGTGCAGAGTAGGCGGTGTCGGCGAACCGATCGTGAGTCATGCTCGGGTGGGGAGCGACAGCTGCTGCTGTCGCGCCTTTCGGTCGCAGGTCGTTTACCCTGCCCGCCATATCGTTTCCGAATCCACATCGAGGGGCTGATGACGACGTTGACATCAGTGATCGCTTTTTCGTGCGCAGCCGCTCTCGCGGGCGCCTCTCGTGAGTTCTTTTTCAGTCGACAGGTCTCGGTACAACGAGTCTGCTGTACTATCGTCTTATTTACTGGAGGTGCGTAGGATATATGTGTCTGTCGCCATCGATTCCCTTCGATCCCGTTCCGGTTCCGCTTCTCTCCTGCTGCGTCTTCTCGCGACCTTCGCGGAATTTCTCTTTCAAGTCAACATGCAGTTGGGAAGCTTCCCTGTAGGATTCTCAACAGTTTCCAGTTTCCTTTGGTGATACCATCAGATCTGTGGTTCTCTGGCCCGGCACAATGAATACGCATAATCCCCTCTCGCTGAGAACTGCAGCATTGTCTCTGGCGAGTGTCCCGGCATCAGCAGCTGGTCAGATTTCTGAGCAGGCGCTGTGACTCATCTTTGCACAGCTAACTCCAAAAACTCTTTGCGCATGTTAACGTCTTGGATAAAATGCGGATCGTGCACTCCCGTAATTAGCACCAAGTTTATACCGAAACGTGGCCAGTATCTTGGATGAGCGCTGTATTCACTTCGCTACGAGGCCCGCTGACAATAGATTTGTACGTGACTCGCAACATCACAGTGACGTCAGCCTGATGGCTGTCTGCTGCATAGTCTATTTAGGCGAGGTGAAGAATCGGGGAAGGTTGAGCCATGACTGATCCTACCGTAGGCAATACTTCGAGTCTTTGCTGGTTCACTAGTATGTATGTTTGAGAGCGTCTTCTAATAACTGCGTCGAGCGATGAAACGATCTCTACATTCTCTATGTGTGGAATGACCTTCTTTCATAAGCAATCTAAATCTCAGTCGAACTTCCTCACTTTCTGACTGATAACTGTTTTTTGCCTAATTTCTAAGTAGGATATCAAAGGGCGGTTTCAAGGATATCAAAGTCGGTTTGCTTCCGAAAATTTGCGTTTTATCGTCTAAGAAATGCATCGTCATCTCATGGAAAACGTAACAAATCTGCATAGTACTGTTTCAAAAAGTAGCGCGCAGGCTCAGCTGGTTCCTTTACGACCAGCATCACACGTCGCTTTGTAAGGAACACGGTGATCCATCTTCTGGAAACACTTCACCTGTGGTGGGATAAAAAGGCAGCATGAGTCAATTACTCCCCTCAAGTGAATATGGTAATCCATTGTGCCGCTTATTCAAATATTTCCTGCTGTCCCCACGACGTGCTCCATGAAAATGCGCACACTGAAAAATCGATACAGGTTTTAATAGACGCACAAAATTCGGTGTAAGAGAAAAGAGGGAGCACGGCTCCATTGATTTCTGTTCCCATTAGCCCTCCCAGCGAACCTGCCGTTTGGTTTGGCCGTTCTCCCTGAAAAGGTTGTGTGGAAGCGAGTTATGCTTTTTTCCGAACCAACTTGGTTAAACTGCTCAGGTTGAAATCTCCTTGTTTTCGTTCTGGCAAATGAAAATATTGAGCTTACAGGTAATCCTCATTGAAGTGATTTCCAGGTGCGCCGCTAATATTCTTCTTCCACGGGAAGCTTTAGAGGCTGCTTGAATGCGTATTTTGCGCGCACAATAAATTGCTGTGGTCATTCGGTGGAAACGTCGCTGTTGTGCGGCTCTAGGCAAACTTGGAACGAAGTCGCTGGCACCAGTGTGAAGGAGGGCTTGGTTCGCCTCGACGAAACCCGAACTTTAAATCGATTCGGGGTGCACGTGGTAGCTGGGGCCTTCTCCAAATGCGATACACACATTAGTCCACCATACGTATCCAAAGAAACAAGTTGCACAGAGCCCACTTCAAAGGTGATAGGTGATTCGGCACCTCACAGTAAGGAGGGTCGAGGGGGGGGGGGGGGGGGAGCTTCGAAACGCAGTGTGCGATAGAAAACTTGACTCCTCGTGGGGTCCGTCACCTACTATTATATTATATCACTATCTCGAAACTCGAGTACTAACTTCAGAGCTTTGTAATAGTCAGGCGTATTGTCCCACTAACCATAAGTCTGTTCTTGAATGAATAACTATAATGCGCTCAGTTTAACGTTGTCCGTGTAATTGCATCTCATATTCTTTCCTGCGGTGAGTGTCCTCTGCTCAAACATTCCATTGTTTAAAATCTCCGCATCGATTCTTTGAGATGCACAACTGCAGTTCTAGTCACAACGATATGTTTCTGTGGTCAGCTATGAACTGGCACCGTTCAATGGAAATGGAATGGGATTACCCTCAACTTTGTAGGGAGAGCGATTTCTAGAGTAGAGACGCGATGTGCGGCTTGTTAGACAGAAAGCCCCGAATATCTCGGAATTTGCGCTGTTTAGTTTTTTGGCTCTAGCGCTCATTTCACTGCTAATTGGCTTAGCGGTTTCGGTTGCTTTCTTGCGACAGTGTTCGAGTAAGTACGCAGTAGAACCTTCTTTTTTAATGCAGTGCTGGTGACGTGCTGCTCAGCTTGAAATCATACGACATCCTTGCACACTGTTCACTATATGTTCTTCGTCGTTCCCTTCGTTCTAACAAAGCAGCTCCTTCAGTCAGACACCAATGCACATGCTACTTCCCAAAGTCTCAATCGGCAGGTTAAGATGAAGCCTGCTGTTTTGTTCCAGTCACTGTCAAAAGTGGGGCTTCTAAAAGATCTTGCGTTTCTGTTTGTGTGAAGCTTCTTCAAGTATTTTTCAGTTTTCAGTTTTTTTTCAGTATTCAGGTGTTCGGTTAGTTAGCGTTAGAAGAGCAGCAAAAAAGAAATGTGCCTAGCTTTCAGATACAAACAAGAGCACAGAATTGCATTAGACGTCGAGGACAATGGCCTGATTTCCCAATTTCTCAATTTTTCTTCGCATTTAGTGATCCAACGGCCAGGAGGCCTCTCAGGTTGGAGCGATGAGAGGGAGATGCGAGAGCGAATTGCCAACTACTCGGCGGAGAAGTTCTCGCACAACTACCACGGCTACCGCAAGTGCAACTCCTCGGCGACGGCGCTCGCCGTGACCAGACGAGCCACGGTGGCACGTCGCCAGAAGCGCGACGGCGGACTGGTCTCCGGACCGATCGCAACCGCAGTTGTCACCGGAATGATTGGTGAGCACCTCATCCACTTATCCTTATAGCGCAGCAAATATACTCGAAAACGGTAGTATGTCGTTATTGGCAACGTGTGGGCTAAAACTGCCGAGTATCGTTGTTCTTTGTTGTTTATAAGCATACAGTTGATTCATTTGGGCAGCTAAGGCATAGTAGGCCCTAATACTTCCACAGTACACTGATAATGCCCATCTCTACTTCGCGCGCCGCCAATTTGTGGGCCTGATTCACGGCAACGAACTCGAGCTATGCCTCCACAACTGGAAGTTTGGCAGGTGATGAGGTCCGTTCCTCCAGGAGGTGCCACTGGCAACTGCTCGCTTTTGAGAGCCGAGCTGAACACGGACACCCGAGTGTAGGCGACAGGCCCTTGTGAAAGGCCGGCCTACGAACAGTCCATGTCGCATCAAAAGGGTAATGGTGCTGAATGTTCCACGACACAATGCTAAGGCGTCCATGGGAGCAGACGTGCACTCTGAAAGTCAAGCGCGTGTGGAAAGTATGCGAGAGTTCCTGATGCGAGAGCGGCATGTGAGGGGGCAGGGACTGTGTCAGTTCAAAAGTCACACAACGCTGAATGTGGATACGCCGTCGAGCTGCTCCTGCGAACTGGCAGAGGCACTGGAGCAAAGAAAGATTGATTGTGTGCAGTGTAGGAAACGAGGTGGTCCTGTAGCAAGTCAAGGGACATAGGCCGAGGCTATAAGCCCGTTCTGTGTGGCGGTCCCAGGACCACCAGCGCTACCTTATTGTGACGGTTTGATGAAGATCGTTATCGCTGCAGAACGGCGGCGGTATCATATTTCTTCGGCTTAAGCTATGCACATACTGGGTGCTCCGTGTAATCCAAGGATGAGTTTCGGAGCTTGGTGAGAAGACAGCAGCAGTGCCGTCACTAGACGTAATTATTGTGACGGCTTGATGAAGATCGTTATCGCTTAATGGGCACGTTAGCGCTGCAAAAGATGGGTACGGCTGTCATGGAGGTCTCCGATTTTGTTCACATAACTCTGATTGTGAGCGTATCCTCGAGTAAGCGGAGTCGCACGACCTGACTATCGTGAACACCAGATTCGTGAATCCCACCTTATCTCATTCGTGGGAACACTAAAACACAGATCGACTTTGTCCCTGTGCGAAATTGTGACCAAGGGCTTGTCACGGACGCGAATATCGTGCCGTATGAAAAGGTCGCCATACAATACCGTCTATTGAACAACACTATGAATATCACACCAACGATGTTTAGTAAGTCGAACGGTCCGGTCCATCGAGGATCAAGTGGTGGCGAATGAAAAGGAATGAAGCAGCTGTGATTTCGCGCATTCGCTTGCCGACGGTAACCACTGTCGACGAGACATGACAGAGTGCGCGAGAATGTGGGTTCCTTGTCATTAACGATGAGGGCGGTCATCTACTCATGAACCGCAAGATAGTTTGGATCTATCCTAGTCCGGGGGGGGGGCACATAACTAAAAAATAGGTAACAAAATAAATTGAAACTTACCGAGCGGCTCCTCGAGGACGAAATGGAACCTAGAAGGGACTAAAATGCGACGAACAAACATAAAAATAAAAAATCGCCCCGGCCTACAACCGTCTCGGCGGGCAAAGAGCGACGGAATGGAGGCATGCCGCGTGCTGACCGCCGGCTGACATGTTATAACCAGGGTCTACCATGGTGAGGAAGGCGCATGAAGCCGCATGCCGCGTGCCGACCGCCGCCTGACATGTTATAACCAGGATCTAACATGGTAAGGAGGGCACACAACTTTGAGTGCTTACAACCGCAACAAATGTGTTTTTTCGTTTCTTTTTCTGTTCGACTTGCCTTGTTTAGGTTTAGATGTTGTTCTGTAGGAGCCGCTCGGTAAGTCTCAAATGGATTCGTTACATATAATACTTTTTATTTATGTGGCCTCCCCGGACTAGGATAGATCCGATAGTTTTGAATCGATGGCGCACCGCACCTACTTTGAGGAACTCTCGACAGTAGAGTTTGCCCATCCAGCTATTCCCTCTACTCGTCAATTATACAATTTCGTTCAGAAAATCGCCGTTGAAGAGACAAAAGAGGCTCTAAGGAAATTGGAGACTGGCAAGGCAACGGGGCCCCCTCACGTCCGATTTGTGGAAGTCGAGATCCTGGTACCCAGCTGAGTGGCTGGCGATGTTCTTCAACCAGGTGGTTGTAGAGAAGACAGTACTTGATAGTTGGCTGAAATATACGACGATTCGGATTTGGAAGAAAAAGGCCATTCTGGCAGACTGCACAAGCTACCTTCCAATTCATTTGCTTTCGCATAGCATGAAGATCTTTGAGAGACTTGTTGATGGACGCATTCGTGACGTCACCCAGCTTTCTACCAACCACTGCGGCTTCGTAGCTGGTTGTTCTACAGTCAATTCCACACCCCACACGTCCGAGACGTCCGTCTGTCCGAATAGCAACGCTACACGCCGTTCCTATTCGGACAGAAAAACACCGCGAGAAACAGAAGCCGGTGCATCTTTCCCTCCTGGATTCCGCGAGGGCCTTTGACCGCGTACTCCGTCAAGGGATATGGTCCGCGGTGCAGTGCAGGTGGATGGGCGGAAATCGCGCCGGAATAGCGCCGAGATCCCTCACCTGGCCAATCGCCGCGCCTCGCCACGCCCGCCATCCGCGGTGCACCCTTCGTCTGTTGGCGTTCCGCGGATGCTCCCGCGGGAGTATTACATATGCCTAAGGCCCCTGTTAGGCCCCTGTTATACTCCCGCGGGAGCTTCCGCGGGACGTCCGCAGACGGATGGTGCACCGCGGACGGTCGTCGTCGTCCCGCGTCGCATCGTAGCGCGTTTCCCGCGCCGAACTTCGCGGAAGGGCAGCCGTCCGCGGTGCAGTGCAGGCTGCCGTCCCGCGGGCGGGAAGTACCAGGGACGGGGTGCAAGCCTCCCGCAGCTGGTAACGCCCCAAATTTGGGAGCAGAATCAAGGCGGCATGTGCTGATTGACTCCACCCCTCGATCGTGATTGGATAGCGGAGGGAGGGGCGGGCCCAGCATATGCCGCCTTGGTGCTGAAAATTGGGGCCGCCCCTAGGACCCACCCCCTCGTCCGCTATTGGCTGAAAAGCTGTATGCTGCTTTGATCCCGAAGTATGCTGCAAGGTCGGATATGCCGCCTAGATCCTGCATCAGGGCAGCATATGCCGCCTTGGGCCTGCACTTAAAGTGCATGTGGCAGGCGGTCCCGCAGAGATGCAGTGCTACCGTACTTTCCGCGGACGAGGCGAAGCGAAATTTGAAAATCACGTGAAGATCGATATGGCTCAGCTGCATAGGAGGACGCTGCTCGCAGGACGCAGGACTGGGTGAGTCTTTTTGAAGTAAACTTGTTCGATTCTTCTGGTTCTCCTCTCCTGGTGGAACGGCTTCGTTCCTGGAGCGACAGGCCATGTTTGGGGAGCTGATTTGATTCTGTCTGAAGTAAACTTCAGACAGAATCAAATCGACTGTTCGATTCTTCTTGTGGAATGCCTCCGATCCTGGAGCGGCTGGTCATGCTTGGGGAGTGGATTTGATTCTTTTTGAAGTTTGAATGTTCGATTTTTCTCGTGGAACGGCTTCGTTCCTGGAGCGGCTGGCCATGCTTGGGAGTCAATTTGATTCTTTTTGAAGTTTGAGTGTTCGATTTTTCTCGTGGAACGGCTTCGTTCCTGGAGGGCTGGCCATGCTTGGGAGTCGATTTGATTCTTTTTGAAGTTTGAGTGTTCGATTTTCTCGTGGAACGGCTTCGTTCCTGGAGCGGCTGGCCATGCTTGGGGGTCGATTTGATTCTTTTTGAAGTTTGAGTGTTCGATTCTTCTGGTGGAATGCCTCCGATCCTGGAGCAACTGGCCATGTTTGGGGAGTCGATTTGATTCTGTCTGAAGTAAACTTCAGACAGAATCAAATCGGCCATGTTTGGGGAGCTGATTTGAATCAACTTCAGACAGAATCAGATCGGCCATGTTTGGGGAGCTGATTTGATTCTTTTCGAAGTTTGAGTGTTCGATTCTTCTGGTGGAATGCCTCCGATCCTGGAGCGACTGGGGAGGTTTGGGGAGTCGATTTGATTCTTTTTGAAGTTTGAATGTTCGATTTTTCTCGTGGAACGGCTTCGTTCCTGGAGCGACTGGCCATGTTTGGGGAGTCGATTCGATTCTGTCTGAAGTAAACTTCAGACAGAATCAAATCGACTGTTCGATTCTTCTGGTGGAACGGCTTCGATTGTGGACCGGCTTGGAACATGGCTTCGATAGAAGTCTCAGATAGAGTCGTGGTCGATATCAAAGTGGTGAACGATCAGGGTCGTGCCGAGGAAGCACTCAGAAATCTCTGGAGTTACCGGCATCTTGAGGTAACTTAGTGCAGTCCAAGTGTACCAATGAGGTGAAGTGTAATGGGGTTAGCTTTTACAGACCCTTCATCTGCAAGGGTGCGTCTTGACAGATGAGGACATAGCTGGAGTTGAACACGTCAATCGACGTGTCAAGTATCTGTGTCTTCGAGGCAATAATCTGTGCAATCCGCGGCGAGCTTTATCGACGAAGTTCCCGGAGCTGCTCGTTTTGGACTGTAGGGGCAACAGGTGCATAGTGGTTTTGTTCTCTGCTCACCTGTGTTCTTGTTTTGACCCTCACCGGTCTCACTTCTAGGTATGTGAACTTGCCCAGAAGAAAGGTGAGACAGATAACGAAGCGGAGGAGGTACCGGTAACGTTGTGTGAGGTCAAACATTTGCTCGTGGATGTCGAGAGGCTAGTGGCAAGGAAGTGCGTAGGTTTTTAGACTTCAGAAGCAGAGTATAGTAGATGGGAGAGCTCTTTCAGCGGCGGAATCAGCAGAGTTGAAGGTTCTGCGCGAGAGCTGTGCCCATAAATCTCGCGACTGAACTACTCCGACGTCAACATTGAGGACGAAGGCATCGGTGAAGGCGGGCAAGAAGAAGGAGCAGAAGACGACGGAGAAGCAGAAGTCGAATCTGAAGGAGGGAGAGGAAGCGAGGACGGGGACGATGATGCGACGACAATGGATACTGATACTGATGAAGAGGACCGTCGTCCTTAATGTGGCCTTGAATAAGATGGTTTTGAAGTTCTGCTTTTTGAAATGCTTTGTGGTCAAGTGTCCACCGGAATATGTAGCGATAATTTAGCCTTTAGGGCTTAAAGCACAGGGAATGATTTCTTCCAGTCACAGAGTGATCAAATTTGGAGGTGGGGCGCGCTCCAGGTGCAGGTGTAGTAGTGTTCTATAATTACTGGGCGCAAGCGAAGATCAACTCCGCTTGACGAGAACTCCAACCCGGACACGGTCGACATGCAACCAGGAAACGCGAAGGTGCCGAGGCTGCGAAGAAGCCGATCGCTGCGTGTTCTATACGATGGTGAGTGCAGCCTACTATCTCCGGCTGCACTACATGGGGTCCCTCTAACGCTATCGGCACATGAAATTTGGAGACTCTCGAGAACGTACAGGAAGTGCGTCAGCAAGCGCGTCATCACGGTGGCGGTGATGGCGAAAATAGCCGGCCTGTGACCCCTGCTCGAGAAGAAGCGCAGGACGACGACCATCCAGGCTACGATGGTGCGGATGAAGTTGAATTCCGTGGGTTCGATGATGGCAATCGTGCTGTGAATGCAGGGAACAGAAAATGCCAGCGCGAGATTCTGGGTTAGTAGCTAGCATAGTGTATAGTTTAGTGTGGGAAGCAACTACTAGCATAATATACATTTCGTTCAGATTATCGCCAAAAACTACTGTACTATGCCAATTTCAAGCTACGTTTTGGAATTAGCGATGAAATGTGTCGTTTCGTGGAGGATTTCTGCGACGTCATGACTTCATCCGCAGGGGCGGTCGATCCGATGGGTCGTTTCCATGTTTTTGTTTTTTATTATTGATGTGTATTGAATACCGGACTTCATCGGTTGTCCGGTATTATCGAACCTCGTGGTCGATGTGTTTTTTAATTTATTGATGGATGTTTGATGTTTTTCTTTTTAGTTTTTTGTCTATTGTGTGTTTTCTCATGCTAATAAGAACCAACACAACACAATTAACAAGAACTACTCACATCAAAACGGACACCGCAACACAAAATTTAATTCGAAATTTGAAAAATTAAAAAGAAATAGAAGAATTAGGAAATTAGGAAGAGTAGGGAAAAAATAGAATTCTTAAATTAAATTTAAAATGTTTAAAGATTCGTAACGGGCTCGTCAGTTTCGCGCATGATGCGCATGAAAGATTCTGACTGCTTAAGTTTTACTACTGCAACGCTTGCGATAGACACTTTTCGGTCCAAAGGCCTTGTGTCAGAACGAGGGCTGCCAGCTACGAGGGTTTGTTTTACACTCTTATATTTGAGCTTTTATATGGATTACCTCAGAACCGATTGCAGTGTTCGGCCAAAACGCTCGAAAACCTCTAAGCGTACGTCCATTTTCACGGTTCTCATCAAGCCTCAACTCCACATAATCCTCGATAGAGTCCTTCCGCTCTTAACTGAATTGCACGACTCCATTCACAACAGGGTGCGCTTTCTATGTCTAGTCTTGGAGTTCAGCTCAACCGCGAACGCTTACTATCTTAACTTTTGCCAGGATCAATCAGACGACAACCCAGTTTTGAGTGAAACTTCCTCTTTCCAAAAGTACGATCGGGATATCGAGTCGGTCTTGGATTTTCGAGATCGCAAAATCACCATCGTGCTCACCTTGAACGTCGACGGCGAAAGGTTCAAGAAACTTTCGCGGTTAGTCTTTCCTCTAGTTCCGTACCGGAACGACGACCATTGTTCTTCTCCACTACATCTACATCTAACTGTCATTTATTAAGTTCGGAGTCTTGGCCCGTATACATTCGCCTCGAAGGACTACCATTCAAGGAGAAAAATAAGTACGAGAACATCATCTTGGCCGGCATCATGTTCACAAGGAAGCCACCCACCGAAACTCTTTTGGCCGAGCTGTTCAGCGGGTGCGTTTAAGTCCATAGAATACCGTTGAAAAAATTGAATTAGGATTTTTCTGCAGTCTGAAGCACGAATTAGAAGTGCTGCAAAGGGAGGGAATCCCTATTCGCACCGCCTCCGATACGTGGATTTTCATCCGTGCCGTTTGAACGACTTTCTCCATAGCTGGAAAAGACTTTCCCGAATTCAGCGGCAAGACCACTCCATCCCAGCTACTGCTTTCTTTAGACACTACCTCGTCAAGGTGGCTCTTAGGTTCTTTAACAGCTTTGGCAGAATCACTGCAATCCCACTAAAATTCAGGCCTGCGACCCAGTTGACGAAATTCAAAAATACACTTATCGGAGGACTGATCGCTATCCGAAAGCTCCCCAACTCAAGAACGTACCAGACACCGTCATCGAAGCACTCGTGGGATGTTGCTTAGACGAAGTCGGACTGGGAGCCAATGAACTCGTCGAATCCTCCGTTGAAGACCTTATCCGTAACCCCACGAGGTACTACTCTAGGATTAACTGGTAGGGCTGTATTTTGAGTAGAACTTTAAATAATCTCTGCGTATTCACTTAGGTAGTGGGAGACGCTCGGCAACGACAACTCCTCGCGATTGCGAGCGTTTCAAGAGCGCAAGGAGTACCGAGCCATTTGGGATCCATGTTTCCGGGAAGCCCTATCAAAAGCAATGTTAGTGTATTTTAAATGACATAGAATTCCTTACTTCAACCAAAACTACTTATTCTATTTTACTTTTTGTGGGGCCGTATAACACCCCTCTCGTCGTCTGTCGGCGGCGATCCGCGGACGGCGGGCGTGGCGGGCCGCGACCTCAGGGACGGGGTGCAAGCCTCCCGCAGTAGCAGCCTCTGTCTATCCGTGAGGTCACTGCAGAACTCCTGGAAAAGGGGGCGGGTAGGGGCGTAACCTAAGCAGCATATACTCCGGCACATAAGGCCCGCGAGAACCGCAGCACACATGTGCAGTACGTACCGCGTTGAGCCCGCAATCCTGGGAAGGGGCGCTCCCCCTGGATCCCCCTCCTGGGAGCCCTGGGCAGGGGCGCTCCCCTGGCTCCCCCTGGCTGCCCTGGGGCTTCCCTGGCTGCCGTGGGACCACTCCCAGAACCAGTGGCTCCCCCTGGCTGCCCTGGGAGGACTCCCAGAGCCTGTGAGCGCTCCCACTGGAGTACCCCCTTCCTCCTACACCTCCCACAGTGCTCCAAACAAATCCATAAGGTGGTGAAACTGTCCATACTCCCTCTTATAACCCTCCTAGTTGTCCTACTAACCCTTGTAATGGTTCACCTGCCCATACTGCCCATAACTACCCATAAGAGCTCTATTTTGTCAGAATGTCTCAAAAC
>OX377201.1:53280542-53350240 GCA_947396885.1 Heligmosomoides polygyrus polygyrus | reverse complement strand
GATAACTCGTGTGTGAGGAGTAGCATCTCATCGATGTGCTTGGAACTGTTCTGGTGATCCTTCTCGACTACTGGTAGTTTATCAATTCTGCGCTGCTGTATTGATAAAGCTTTCTCCCATACCGTCTCACCCTTCCACAACCCTCCATCATCGTGCGCATGCTGTTTCTGTCTCCTCAGCTTACCGGTTTTGTTAGCTTGTCGAGCAGAGCCCCTCGAAGGTTACGAATTGTTCAGCAAGCTGCGATGAAAACACAAGACAACCTGCCGCACTGCACAATGGATTCTACTCAGTCGCTCATCTCATCGCTCGAGCTCCGCCATTGTGTGACTTAATAAACCTTATGATACTGAGGAGACCGTAGTTCTCTCCACGTGCTCTCCTCAACTCCAGCAATGCTTTATACGCTGAACAGTCGATAACGTGCCCCTTGTTTAGGAGTGCTTAACGGTTGCATCACAAACACGAGCAGTTTGAATTCGTTCGTAAATTCGAGAGACAATAAGTTACATGTAAAGAGACTACAATGTGAGATGTGTTTTTAAATGAGGCTGTAATAAAGGGGGAATCTTTCGAGTAAGTGGTAATGGAGTGGAACCCGTGGAACAGCTGAGTACAGAGCGCAGAGTCGTGTGGAGCTGCTGAGGGAAAGGGCCGCTATCTGCTAGTGAACAGCTCGTCCTCGAACCATCCCAACGCGAATATCGCCAGGAATCCGATACAGAATCCCGAGTACTGTAGGAAGCAGGCGACTGTCCAGTGGTCCTTGTGCGAGCCGTCGTGTTTCAGATGCGAGAGCTGAAATGTGAGCTTCTCTGCGGAGCGAACTTCTGACGTGGAAACAGAAACAGGTAGACAACGACTGCTAACCGTGCAAACAGATCGCAAGAGATCCGCACGTTTTATCCTTGAATAAACGGACAAATGACGGAGTGAAACAACCCTCATTTGGGATGTGCCACGCATTCTACTTCTACGGGATGTCTTGGAGGGAATTATAGGCGTATTTGGCCCATACAATGACTTGCGGTAAACGGCCGAGGAAAAGTCATTGCTTCACCACTTTCAGACAAGTGTGGATGGCACACTAGGAGGGAATGCTGACCTGGGCCTGGCTCGAACCGAGAGCGCCTGATTCGTTAGTACGCGCGACAGCCGCGCCACCACCGACTGCGCTTCCGCGCCCTCGAACGGTTCTACGTGAACAACAAAAGAGAGGATTGTCTGCGCAGCGGTATAGTACCAATGTGTTTTGTCGCTACAACATGAAGACTTCTACAACCGAGCCTAGATTTGAGGTAGCGTGCGCCTCCTCGGTACTTGGATTTATACAGCGCTCGAGAGGTCTGTCCCTTATTCACCTCTGTTTACAGTTTCGAGCGGCTTTCACCGAGGCTGCGCGGCCTTCTCATAGAGTTGGTCGCTCAAAAAAGGGTTGAACATCTGTGCCTAGCAGATAGAGTGCATGAAGGATCTCAAGACGTGAAACGAGTCATGAGTAAACGACGAGCAGATAGGGGCAGTAAAGGCGTTCTGAATTCGTAGCTTACTTGCGGCAGGAATTAGAACACAGCCGAAAGTATCAGATCGGCCCGAAAATCTTCACCTCTTGGTGGTGCATGCAAAATATTTAGTTCCACAATCACATTTCCAAGCTCGGAAGGGTATAGTAGAATTAGAGTAAAATTGCAGTGGAGTTGTATAAAACCCTAGCGAAAGATGATACGAGGGACTTCGAGGGGTACAACGGCTCGAAAGTGGTGGACCTTGCTGAGAGTAGAGTTGCACAAAGGAGCAAAGACCACATGATCCGTTGCTTATACGGGGTGTCTCAAAAATTGTGTACACTGTTTGAAAGGTGCTAACTTTGCTCACAGTAAAGGTAGTAAAAAGGTTAACGTCTCCTATGAGAGCTGAAGAAAATAAAAATTTTCTGACATATGAGCGGTATGGAATGCGTCATGTACTCGTCTGAAATTTTGTATTTTACACGATCGGTTGCGTTTCGCTTGAATTCTTGTTTAAAATTACTCACAAAGTGACCGCTTCGATTAATTTGGGCTTCCTTCAAGGCTTGAAACTTAAAGAAACACTATGGCCAGCGAAAAATGCAGGGTATCCTAAAAAATGCGGGTATTACTTAGGAGGTTCTAACATTGCTGCTAGTGAAGTTTTTGAAAATATTTTAGACTCATATGAAAGCACAGGATGATGGGATTTTTACAGCTTGCAAATAGTCAAAATTGCGTCACGCCCCCTTCTGAAACCTAGCATTTCAGATTCGATTGATTGTGTCGGCATAACGTCATGTTACAGTCTTGTTACTACTTGCCCAAATCAACCTGTTGCACTTTTCTTAAAGTTTCTCGTCGCCCAGTAGCTGCAATTACGCCGATCAATCTCTTCATTCGGCTTGAATGTTGCTTCATCAGTCCACAGAAACCGTCTTGGTGGGAAGTGGGGCTTCTGTTCTCATATAAATTGTGCTATCAATTAACTGGCACGTCACTTGTCCTTCACGTGATTGTCAGTCAAAAGTAGCACAGCAATCTCGCCTGTTTACACACCACAGAAGTCTCGTTGTCCTCTACATTCAAATTGGTTTTAAACATTTTCAAAAGCTTCACCAGCGACAATGTTAGACCCTTTCAAATAGTACCTGCATTTTTTGGAATACCCTGCATTTTTCGCAAGCAATAGTGCTTTTTTAAAAGTTTCAAGCCTAAAAAGAAGCACTTTGTGAAGAAATTATAACGAGTATTCAGCGAAACACGATCGCTGGAGTGCAAAAAGCAACATTTCAGACGAGTGCATGGCGCATTCCATACCGCTCATGTGTCAGAGAATTTTCCTTTTCTTAAGCTTTCATAGTAGCCGTTAACGTCTTTAGTTCCTTTACTGGGAGCAAAGTTATCACCGTTCGAATAGTGTATACAATTTTTGAGACGTATCGTATGTATATCGCATGGTTGTAACTATTCAGATGTGTCCGATAAGCTTTCCTCGTGCCATAGAGAACGGATGAGTTACACATATTTTATATGTGCTCGCTAACACAAAAACGCGCACAAGTCCCCTTCAGGGCAAATCTGGAACAAGCCTAAACTTAGGAGCAATTTTCATGACAACGGTTGACCGAAGCCAGGACATTGCAAAATGTGCGGTCACATTTCAAAATACTTTTCAATGTCTCCCCCCCCCCCCCCCCCTCATTTTGAGCCAAGGCCTGTAGCCGAGAGATGCACCCTACTATTGTGCCTACCCAGTTCACCCTGCTCTCTTCAGCCTGTGTACATGAAGGCTCCTCATCGGGATCCTTGAAGACGTATACATTAAGCCACAGATGGCAGGAAGGCCGCTGCAGGTGAACAGCCAACAAACGAGCAGTCGGAGCTGCGAAATTTGGTGAAAAAGTGGCGCGTCTATCGCCGGCGCACCCTGTATGACGTGACGCGTCGACTGGTGACGATGTCGAAGGAGTCCGCAGTTTGCTTCTCTGCTGAGGAAAGTAAAGAGCCCTCCTTCTAACCAGGGGCCACAGAGTAACAGCAACAAACTTTGCGGAAATTCTGGGAAAGAGCGAGCGTACCCGGAGCACTGTAAGATTGTGCGGCACTTTCAAAAGGTCGTCTTTGGTTTCCAGCGGCTCGTTGCCGGTGTTTGAAACAAATTTGATATAGATTTTCACACTTTCATTCCTTAAAACTTGAAAATCTATGCCAAATTTGTTCTGTCCTGATAAATGAACAAATTTCCGGACAATCGAGAGAAACGCTAAATTGGTCACTACGAACGAAGTTGGTCAGTAGAAAAATAGAGTGATTAAAGCGTCAAAATTCTACCTCTTTCTTTACAATCTATAGGCGCATCACTTTCGCACTGGTATTTTCTTCAGATTGCTGACAAAGTTTTCCAAGGGCCATTGTCAACCTTAAGCTTGCACTAATCGATACATATTCAACAGAATCAAGCTGGACAGCAGTAGAGTCACATTAGCACAGCGGGTTCATGGTGATGCGCAGATTTTACAGCCAGAAAAAAAATTAAAAATTTGGTAGCCAGAGAAAATTCCCAGAGAAGTGCTTCGACCCCCCAACTTCAAGTGGAGACCAGAGTCATTAGAAGGAGCTTGGGACGCAGATTACGAATATGGGGGTCAAAATTGCAAAATAAAAGTGCACAGCGAGTTCTGGCCTGTCGAAGTTCGCTGAATTGGCCGGACTTTAAGTGCTCACCATGTCGATCCAGGCGACGTACAAGAACATTCCAGCCGTTATAGCAAGCAGCCATAACTGCATCTCTGGTGACCCTCCTGCAATGACGAACACACATAACATTGGAATGCACAAAGTCGAGGGCGCCTACTAAATGTGGTCCATCGGTAGCTCCCAGCAAAGAAGGTGGAGCCCGAGACTTTTAGACCTCACCTATTACAATGCTAGTGAAGAGTCCGAGAAACGCGGTGAGCGCGGACAACATGTTCAGCGCGAGCGCCATCTTCATGGAAAGTCCAGAGTCGATCAGTACAGCCAAGTCCCCTAAAATTTTGGCATCCTGACTGTTTTATAGTTGTGGCCATCCTATTTGGTGGACGAGTTCTGAGCTCAAATCGTATTCTGTCCTCTAGAAGGCTTAACACCGTTTTTATCGTAACATTATACACTGAGATAATCAGACTCCCCCACAAGCTTTTGCATTGGCTTCGGCTTCTTCTGTACCATCTGCCGTCCCTTGGCCATCGAGCTGCTCGATCGCCCGCTAAGAGTCCATTCGTCCCTATCGAGTGCCAGAGCGCTCCAGTAGATTTTCCTCGCTCAAAACACACGAAGAGCGTCACATCATTCGTTCAGGGCTTCCACAAAGAAGTTCGACCAACGCGCTTGTGAGCACCCTGATGTTCTCTTGAAATCCCGCGGAATCCAGTCGGTGGCGACTCTCGTCCAACGGGTGTCTGCTAAGCGCATTACGTGGCCGGCCCACCTAATTTTCGACGACTTGTCCCATGCGACAGCATCTCTGATCTTCGAACGTCGGCGAAGCTCGGAACTCCGGAGGCCTTCTCTCACTGGGGAGTTGTGTCACTCCCAGCATCGTCCTCTCGATTCGACGCTGCGCGATGCTGATCGCATGTTCATCCTGCTCTCTGGCCCAGGTCTCTGAGGCGTGTATTATGCAGAAAGAATAGTGGAGTCGAATAGGTGGACACCAAGTCGGACGTTCTTCGTCTTCTTCACGACTTCTTCGACGCTCTTGAAAGCTCCCAAGCCGTTCGTCTCCTCCTACCACGCTGCTCTCATTGCGTCGTCTTCGTAGGATCCAGCTGCACTCCATCGTTCCCACATACACGAAGTCGGCTACCACTCGCTCCATTTGGCGAATAGTCCGTGTCACGACCACGATGTCGTCAGCGAAGCGAAGATAGCACAGATGCCGGCCGTCAATCTTCACTCCTATGATTTTCCATTCCAACTAACTTGATAGGAAGATAGCGTGGTTATTCCGTTCGATCAAACAACACCGGTTGTGTAAGGTGTAGCGTCGCTGGATGGATTGAAGAACGTACAGGGCCAAGTCCCACCTGGCACAATAATTGTGACTGCAACTAGACACCCTTCTAACTGCTCCACCACTACCTTTCTGGAAGAGAAGACTGGTCTATCAGGGAGTCGAAGAGCGGTCACCTTCTTCTTGAAGTTGGCGAAGTTCTGTTACACTGGTACGTTTTATGCTTCAATGGTCCTGCATTATGTTAACACACGGTGGCAACACTCGTGTTGAAATAAAGTAAAGTAAGTTCTGCAAAGCGCCTCTCTGCATAGCTTCGGTAGCTCGGACCCCACTGCCTGACACTCAGCCCTTTTAGGCCATAAGCGGAACTTCGTGTAAAGCAGGTGGTGATCCGATCCTGTGAAGAACTTGCAGATGGCAGAAGGCGTCGATCAGGCAACATTTGCTCCTGAAGATTTTGTGGTCAACTTCGTTGGGGAAGCGGTTCCCAGGTCTGCCGTAGGAGAGAAATTTTTAAATCTGCAAGTTTTCAATGATGCCCTTAGTTGGCAGGTTGAACTCAGACCGTATTTCACCTTGCTCGTTCCGCTCCAAACAATAGATCTTCGCAGCCCAATTAAGGCGTTGACGTCACCTTGTAGAAGATGTTCCTGTCCCGAATCCAAGTTAAAGGTCGGATGTCGGAGCGTATGCGGCGAGTACAATCAAAGCTTCTACGCAACCACCAAGGCGAAGTGCGTGTTGTCGAGGACACCAACGTTGCCTATTCACCTGCTGTGCCATGTTCCTAAGAACAGATCTCCAGGGCGCGTGCCAAACTTCCCACAAGGTAGGGTCGAGTCATTTCAGGCGCCCTCGAATCGCTTCTCGATGCACTCCCTGTATACGTGTCCAATCTTTCGGGAAGGATACAACTTGCGCAGAGGCGAACATACCCACGCACTCTATGCATAAAATGCCACGTCCACGCAAAATGAGCCGGCCATGGGCCAGCAGTGGCGAGGAGTCCATCACCTCCAACTCACCAGCGTCCCTCAGCAGTACACAGCTGCGTTTTGTCGCGGTTCATTCCCCTTTTTACCATCCGGGGCGCGCCACGTGACCCTGCGACAAGCATATCTCGCTCACAAAAGAGACTCCGAAGAGTCTGAAGACGGAAGTTCGTTTCCATCAGGTTACCTTATCGTAATTTCCTTGAGGAGACTGGGAGTAATACGTCGTTAAACTTTGAGTGGATCAGATGCAAGTTAAACAGCTCAAAGTCAAGGCTAAGGTCCTTGGAGTCTAGTGATTGTCTTACCGAGTTCGTGAGGCACTTCGTGGCATATCACCGCAATCGACGTGATAATACCAAGCTTGGTCGAGTTGATGAAGGAGGCACCTATAGCGATGCCGTCGACGAAGTTGTGTACCCCATCGCCGAGCAAAATCACATAAGCTCGTGTCTGAAATTGGTACTCTTCGAACCTCCAGTGAGTACTCAAAGCGAAAAGCAAAAATTAACGCTCTCTTCATAGGTGCCTAGCTTTTGTCGCAGCGGAAAAGAAACTCTTCAGAGAGACCACCAGTCATGGCAGACTGGAGGTGTGACACCGTCTCTTGCCTTTCTAATTGTACATAGCTCTGGTGACGGTGTCTACGGCAGGGGATTCTAGTGAAATTTATTTGATAGAATTTCGGAAAACACGTCTCGCAGATGAGCTTGAGCTGTGCGACTCGCTGGAAAGAACTACACTCTTTCGTCTCTTGAACTCCGGTCTGAAGAGAAAAAACCGGGAGAAAAAACTAACCGTGAGACCACAGCACATTTCAGCGTGAGAGGCAGACTCATCCGACAGGGACTCGGATGTGCTGGAACGACTTTCATCAATGACAGAAGGCTGCTGAGAACTGCTTCGAGCACTTCGGGAAACAAAGCGAACCCCAATTACTCAACAAAAGGTGCGAAGGAGCAAGCAGAACTCTTTTGCCGAGTGTGTCATCAAATATTAACATCGCCGGCTATTCTCAAGAAATAGGCATACTCGGTCCGCATAGGTGTGAGCCGAACTTCTGTTTCTGTTTTCTGATTTGCTGGCATTTTGGCCAGTTCTTTCCGCTTTCCGGGAAAATAACAAAATTTGTCAGAAACCAGAATAACGCATTGCAGAGAACTCCAACTGCCAGCGTCTAGATTCGTCAACGACTTACAGCAATCTAACGGTGAAAATACTGCCGAAATCCCTGATAACGCGGCTTATCAACAAGCAATATGGTGAAATGTTTCAATGTTTCACCATATTGCTTGTTGATAAGACGCGCTGTCAGAAATTTCGGCAGTAATTTCACCGTTAGATTGCTGTAAGTTGTTGATGAATCTGGGTCCAGGATTCAAAACACTGTAACATCGTGGCCATTACAGGAACATGGATGTCCCCGGGGAGTTAAAAAATCAAAGAGGACGGTTTTATGTGGTGCGCTTCGCCACTAATCGCACCATCCACTTCATGGAGAGCGTCGCGTTTTTTTTCAATGATGGTGTAAGTGATACTAACAAAAAGTTCTTTCTAGCAGGTAAGACGTCTTTCATCATATGAATTTGTTGAGCCTTCTATTTAAGCAGTAGCCTCGATAACATAAGAAAACGTGTACGCTTATTTTATAAAAACAGCGCCTCAGGCTCTCAAAGGATATTACTGCTTAACCATGGTTATAAAACTCTTGTCTTCCCAATGGCAGCTCGCTTTAAAGATCACGAAAATAGAAATCTTAATAAAAGTTGCTATTGAGGTCGCGTAATGCATTCGTCTAACGTGACACGATGTTCATTTGATAGGTAGGTGAAGTCTTTATGTCGCTCCTGTACGTCTGCTCTTCTAGACCTTGGTTTTGGGAAACACTTCGTGCCCTAACCAGGATACTATCTCAACGGTAGGTCGGAACGGCGCAAGTGTTGTATATGGGCAGAACCGCCTCTCTCTGGGTAGTAATAAACTGCAGGTATCTCGACCCCAATACAACTCTGCGCAGAGTTAGGGGCGACGGAAGTCGCGGGTTGGCGCCCTGTTGATTCACGTGCTCCACAGCTGACGGGCGCGCGCGGGATGAGGGCTCGTATCGCGGCTAGGCGCAGTGCACAGGTGGCGTAGTAGGGAAGAGCTCGGGCTCGTAAACGTTGGATCGGGGGTTTGGATCCCGCAGACCGCGTTCGTTTTGCACTTTTGCAAAATCCATGTTTATCATATAGGTAATCCACCTAGGGGTATTATATTGTGTTATAGAGCATGTTTACATATAACATATGCTTCAAACTACAGATTAGCTAAAATGTTCACTTCTGTGTGTCACTTATTTTAAGCCTAATTTATCTGACCGTAGTTATGTAACGATAGATATTTGGTGGCACTAGTTAAAAGTTCCGACTCCACCGACAAGACTTCGGTCAAAAAAAATTTCAGCTGAAACTTCGTTTAGGGCGGTTATTTGGGGTGCTGATCGCGAATCTGACATCCGTCTTTCACGATTCGGCTGAATAATATAGATACAGTAAGGCACAGGACTACATTCTTGAAGTTTCTGCCGATGACACAGCCATGCCTGCATGTCGACCTTTCGTCGTCCTGGCTTCGTAGTGCCAAGTTCTGACCTCGCAGCCTGAAGTATAGCGTCGATCGCTTCTTTCCAAGTTTCGACGACAGTCGTGACTGTCGTAACCGTACGCAAGGAATCACAGCTGCTTCCTTCTCTCTCATTCGCCACCACTTGATTCTTGCAGCACCGCATCGCTCAACCTGCTGCACCTTCGAAAGGGCGATCTTCAAAGTACAGATCAGCGGACGATGCTGTGGGCGACCGTTTCAACGGCTCGATCTTCGCGTCTGTGACGAGATTTCGGTCACGATCTCTCACAAGGACGAAGCCTATCTGCGTCTTGGTGTTCCCACTATAGAACGGGATAAGGTAGGAGTTGCGCTTATGAAACACGGTGTTCATTATGGTGAGGTTATGCAAATCCGCATATTCAAGGATAGGCTCACCATCTGTGTTAGCCCTAGTTTATAGTTGGGCACCATAGTAGGAGTAGATATCGATCGGGCGGCGCGAAAAGTCGATATCTATGGTGATCGTTGTGCCGCGCCGCGTGGAGGTGGAAGTGTAAACTAGGGCTTACGCAACCCATAGCCGAATCCACCATGACAGCTGTGCCCGTCTTTCGTAGCGCCTACGTGCCCATTACGGTCACCAGCGACAACAATGACTCCTTCGACGGTAGTTTTGGAGCCTGCTGTCTTCTCATCAAGCAGGCTCCAAAATTCATCCTTGGCTTGATTAGAACAGCCAGTCTGCGAAGCATACGCAGAACAAAGTGGAAGAGTCGCTCCCTAGCGGCGACAACAATCTTCATCGATCGATCGTCAGAGCGCTCGGCGCTTATAATCGAGTCTCGGAAACGCTCGGAGACGATTATACCAACATCGCTGGTGGTCCTGGGACGGCTTTGAAGCCACGTCCTATGTCTCTTGACTTGCGGCAGGACCACCTCGTCTCCTGCACCGCACATAAATCAACTCTTCTCCGCTCCAGTGCTTCTACCAACTCGCACGAGCGGCCCGTCAACGTACCCACATTCAGCGTTGCTACGTGGGTCCTGCTTACGTTACTGGACTTTCGGACTAGCTCAGTTGCTCCCGATGCCGTCCTCGCACCAGTGACCCTCGCATACTTCTCACACTCGCTGGACTTTGCGCGTGCGCGTCGGCTCCCGCGGACGCCATAGCACTATTTCGAAAAACATTAACTGACATACACCCATACGATGTGACCTTGGGTTATTCGTAGGCCGGCTTGTCACCAGGGCCTATCGCCTGCATTCGAATGTGCGTGTTTGGCTCAGCTTGCAGAAGCGAGCAGTTTCCAGTGGCGCCACGAGGAGGAACGGACATCGCCACCGATGAAATGCAATGCATTCGCAAGAAAGCAGAAGCGAACGATTGTATTGGGATGATCGAAAATTCTTGCAACACTAGCACAACAATATTAGAACGCAATACAATATACAAAAACACAGCCCACGATATATTCCCTATCCAAGTCTAAGATCCTGCCTCATCTTTCAGGCAGCCACTTCCTTTCCGCCAGAATTCCGAGGGCTGAGAGGAAAAGAATTGAAACCTCCATTTCCAGTTGAAGTCGATCATCGAACACTCTAGCTCGAAGATGCTGCTTCAGAGATACTTCGGAGACGCTGTTGTCGGCGACGTCGGCAACAGCGTTGAGCGGGTACTACGCAGTGCGTAACAGCCCGCGCCACACAGTCGCGCAAAAGCCCCCGAGGGCTGTCGCAGTTCCACTACATTTATTGTGCCAATTACAGTTGATGGTATAGATGGTGACGAAGTTATGCAGTTCTTGGCTTGGCGTAGTCTTTGACTTGATGTAGTGGCGTAGTTCTTGGCTTGGATAAAAGATCCGCGCACAACCATAGTTGTTGAGGAGATGTGACACTTAGTTCTTGGCTTGTGATAAGAGATCCATATAATATAACCATAGTTGATGATAAGATATGGCGAATAGTTCTTGTCTTGCGATAAGAGATCCAGTAATATATATTTATATACAAGATGTCGATCTTCATCCATTCGAACATGGAGTTATACCAGAAGCCTCAATGTTATGACTGCAGTAACCAGCAATTCGATATAACAAAATAATATAACAAAATTCTTAAATTATAGTTTCGAAGTCATGTAACTTAGTAATTGTTTATGACAGTGGTTGTTAAGAAGTTTAAATTGTTCTATAGATTTACGTTTCTTATGAGGAACGAGTTTTTTACTGAGTCGTATTAGGTTTATCGGGTCTTATCCGATATGGATGTTCTCTATTAATGCCAATCGTCCGAGAAATTTCAAACAGATCATAGATACTGAGACTGATCTCGTTTGTAGTCAGTTTGTATATTGTTGCAAGATCCGTAATTTTTCTTCTGAATTCTAAAGAAACGGCGGCAAGTTGGGATAGGGTTGCTCGTACGAAAGGTCTATTAACCTTCACGTTCACGGCAGCTCTCACCCGCACTGCCGCCGAAGGGCGTGGTCGGATTGGAAGCTTGGGGGGAGGGGTTTTCCTTGGTTTTCGGTCCTCGTTTTCATGCTTCTTCATGCTTCTGCATTGCGAACCATTAAGCCAAATAACACGAGTTCTTCCGACTGCGCTAACACGAGCCGTACAGTGGGCTCGTGATAGCGCAGTCGAAACAAGCGTCGGGCGTGGTGTTCACACCGAATCGAGGTTGTTGGAACGGGCGTCGTACAGGCAAAGCAAGTCTTCCATCCTTTGACGGAAGACTTGCTTTGCCTGTACGAGGCTCGTTCCAACACGAGGCCCGGCAAGGCAAGTCTTCCATCCTTTGATGGAAGATTTGCTTTGCCTGTTTGCCGAGAAAACTTGGCTTCCCATTAGCTGACCGCCGCGGGTCCTTCTTACGTCCAAATATGCTTTCAGACACGACGACCCGTAGAATGGTTGGTGGAGTGATTAGCACAAAGCTCTATTCCTTACCTATACAGCGGTACTGAAGAACTTTTTCAAGAAGTACTCGTTATTGATGAGCAGATAGTTAAAGTTGCCGTTGAATACCCTTTCGCAGCTATGACGCAGGTCAATGAAAGAAGTGCTTAAAAACTCAAATATTCGAATAAAATTGCTAAGTGACATTTTCAATTCTTCAACAACAGCAAGGAGCAAAGTAGTGAGGGCACACTTTTCATGAGAACAGTGCGCTTTCAGCTGGATCAGAATTCGCGTTTTACTGCACTCATGGTCTTTCACAAAATCGCCATCGAGCTCACGTATACTACATA
This sequence comes from Heligmosomoides polygyrus polygyrus, assembly GCA_947396885.1. Lineage (NCBI taxonomy): Eukaryota > Metazoa > Nematoda > Chromadorea > Rhabditida > Heligmosomidae > Heligmosomoides > Heligmosomoides polygyrus. The sequence goes on along the minus strand of OX377201.1, from coordinate 53,337,890 downwards.
GTTGTATACGTAGATTGAATGCACTGAAGGCGGCGCCAGGTTTTTGTTCGATGGGAATATCGAAAATGAATTATGCAAGTGCTATGGCTACTGTGTTTACGTCCTTCTTTAAGCTAGCCCAAGTCATTTGAAATCAGAGCAAATTCTTCTAAATTGAAGTGGGCTCTTTCTACATTAATCTAATAGAAACTTTCCAAGAAAGAATGTTAGTATATGTTTCGATTACTTCTGCGCCGAACGAGGTTGTTAGGTGGACCAGTACTTATTGAGCAGCCTAACGTTTCGACCTGTTCGTCGTCTTCGGAGGCCTAAAAGTGGCTTGAGGATTCGGATGTTGCTATCTATCCGAACAAACGCCTCATCAACTCTAGCCTTTCGGATATTGTCTTGAGGAATAGCAAGAAATCCTGAACCCATGAACGATAACCTCACCCGCTGATCCACCGCTTGTGCGGAGCGACGCCGCTGCCGCAGTTAGTCGACAGATGGTGACCGAGACTCACTATACTGTTCATTCTATACTATGTATACTGTGTCATTCTTAACCACATCCTTGTCACCACCGGTCGCTCTATAACTCATAATGCGAAATAAACGGCAGAAAGTCATCGGTGGCCGAAGGACACTCATTTCGATTGTTCATTCGTTGATTTCGTGAAAGAATCCAGAACGCCTCCAGCCCTTTTCTAGACGAAATATCTGCCTCGATGGTCAAAATCGTGCACTTCACATCAAAGTCGTTTCCGCCATGTTCCTCCACTTTATGCTTGCCCAGAGGATTCCTTACCCCGCCTTTTGCACGCCAGATGTTCATTAACACGAATAATAAGTACCCTTTCGGCTTCCCCAATGTATGTCTGGCTGCATGTCCGGCATTCAAGCTCATAGATAATGCCAACTTTGGCGCAATCCCCTACTTTTCGGGAAGGACATACAACACAGTTTTCCGTTACGCACTCCCTATCGTAAAGCCTATTTCGAACCAGCTGGAGTCTTTGGATTGTTAACTAAGACAACATCATCCTCCAACTGGGCCCGTCTTACGCTTCGTTGTAGAGCGGAAGTGACGTTATCGGAAATAAAAAGGACACACAAGGGTACTTTATCTCGGCGTGGTACAGCTCGCTGATCAGAGTGGGATCCCCTGTGGTGATGTGGTACCGTGTATCCATTCTGAGCAACTTTGACATGCTAGTTGCACAAATTCACGTCGTTCTTTAGCACCAGTGCATACATCGTTCGCAGTTCTGAACATATTCTTCACCACCGCGCGTTTGACTGCGTTAGGATGCGCAGATGATGCATGGACCAAGATGTTCTTAGAACTTTCTTTGCGGCACCACTTCTCTCGGATCATGCCACCGGATAATTTAACCTGTACAGTCAGATAGGGGAGCCAACCGTTTTTCGGGGTTTCTCTCGTCATCTTGATGTACTGCGACTGATGATTTAGAAGACTGAAACACTCATCCATTTCGGATTGTGTTGAAGTTATAATGAAACAATCATCAATATACCTGCAATACATCAGTGGAAGACGACCTAGAACCGGCTGCTCTATTTTGCTTATGGCGGAAACGACTTTAATGTGAAGTGCACGATTTTGACCATCGAGACAGATATTTCGTCTAGAAAAGCGCTGGAGGCGTTCTAGATTGTTTCACGAAATCCACAAATGAACAATCGAAATGAGTGTCCTTCGGTCACCGATGACTTTCTGCCGTTTATTTCGCATTGTGAGTTATAGAGCGACAGGTGGTGACAAGAATGTGATTAAGAATGACACTGGTATACACAGTATACATAGTGTAGAATGAACAGTATAGTGAGTCTCAGTCACCATTTGTCGAATAATTGCGGCAGCGGCGTCGCTCCGCACAAGCGGTGGATCAGCGGGTGAGTTTATCGTTCATGGGTTCGGGATTTCTTGCTATGTATCAAAACGATATCCGAAAGACTAGAGTCGATGAGGCGTTTGGTCGGATAGATAGCAACATCCGAATCCTCAAGCCACTTTTAGGCCTCCGAAGACGACGAACGGGTCGAAACGTTAGGCCGCTCAATAAGTACTGGTCCACCTAACAACCTCGTTCGGCGAAGAAGTAATCGAAACACCTAAATAATGCCGAGGTTTTACGAAGAGAGAGCTTGGAGAATGTTAATATAATTTTTTGATCGAGGAAAATTTAATATAAATTCTTAAAAGTTTTAATTCACGTACTCAGTAAGTGAACACCTTGTATGAGATTTTATTAATTTCTTATTTTTGAGCAAAATAGTGGTTGAAACTTGTTTGAAAGAGCAGAAAGGCGGTCTATTTTTATTTTTAGAAGAAAGGATGACACCAAACCCTCATCCGAAACGTTTTTATTCGATTGATAGCAAAATTCCTGTTTGCCTGGAATTTCACCTGTAAACGATGCAACAAAAATAATGGAAAAACTCACATACACGTCTCATGTAAGCAGCGTTAACACTATCAATCCAATGAAAATCGCGACGATCTTTTCAGTGCTTCAGCCGGCAAAAGTACGCAGCATTGCGTCCAGTAACCCTCGCGGCGCCGCACCACCCGTTGTTGTCATGGCGGGTCCGCGGCACCCGCAAGATTCTGCTGCCGGCCTTAGACGGGTTCCCCCCCCCCTTGGTGCAGACGGCTGCATTCACCTACGGGTGTTCTTCAGGTACCGCGTCTCGCACTGAAGGTGTGGAAGAGATCTAATCATGCATTTCGCTACAGCACTAACTCTGGTAGGATTTGATGGGACGGTTCCCAGAGACATAATCTGCAAGCATTCACTAGACCACACATCTGTTTCCCCACAGACGGTTTCTCTTCAGGTTTTGCTTAGCGGCGGAGCTCGGGATACTCATAGCTGCATGCATCTTCGCGTACCTCGAACCAGCGACAAGCGTTTCGCCACTAACAACTGCACACGAAGGTTCTTCTTCCCAAGCATGGTTCGTGACCGTTTCTCTGCAGTGCATAATCCTTGGTCTGGTCGCTCCCACAGCTTTCAGCTCACACTAAATTGATGTCTGCAGGTCTGTTAATTGACATACAATCTCTCTTTCAAGAGCAAAGTGAAATAAAGGCGGTGAGCGCAGGTGCCCCGCCCCTTCGTCCTTCTACCGTCTGTGGGGCTCATGAGCAGAACAGTGCAACAGCCCAGCGGTGGCTCACACTATCTCGGATATTCCCCTTCGAGGGGCCGAACAACCACTTGCTATTGGAGTGAGAACCTGTTTCTATGTATATACATATATACATGTATATTTATTTATTTATTTATTTATTTATGCATTATATATAGATATACATATGTATATACAGGTATATGCGTAGTATATACCTACTTATATACACACATATCTATGTACGGACGGACCGAATATACGTGGATATAAGCATCGGCGGTTATTCTGCAACACTCTAATACCAGGGGACGGATTCATCAACGACCAACCCGTGGGTGTAGGGGTAGAGATACCCATGGTGAAGCCTGCGTCTCTGAATCTTGAATGACACATCTCTACCCGACTCTTATCTTATCTATACCTCTTATACGGCGCATATCCACGGATTTAAATGTTGGTGAATCCGGCCCCAGGAGCTCACCCTTAAGGCCAATGGTATACTCCCACAGGAGCGCCAACGTACAGCAGGGAATCGCGCCGGGACCCCTCACCTGGCCAATCGGCGCAGTCCGCTACGGCCACTGCAACAGGTTCTCACCCGAATAGCAAGTGGTTGTTCGACCCCTCGAAAGCGAATATCCGAGATGTAGCACAGTTTTAAAGGGGAGAAGAAGCAGAACCTGCCTTGACGTTGCTTTTCTTACTACAGATAGTACTCAACAGATTCACTTTTGGGCAGCGAAGCAAATCTGCTGATGTGAGCATCTTAAAACAATCGGCAGTACTTCCACGGCTAAGGTTTCGAACTCTGGGTGTTGCTGGCGCTCTTCCAGGAAACTTCGGCACAGCAGATAATACAAGTGTATATTTGAACGTCGGACACAGAAAAGAGAGCACAGTTCAGACAGACCTTTTGTTTCTTGCGGTAGTAGATGACGAATTCCAAAAAGTAGATGAAGTAGATGGTCAGCATTACGGCGGAAAGTCGCAGCAGCACTAGTCGTGCTTCGGTCAGTTGCAGCCAGTGGGCTGAGGAATGTTCGGGGCTGCTCGCCTGAAGCTCGACGGTCTCTGACTGATCACACGCTTCCGAAATTGGAGCGAATCTCACCTGTACGTGGCGCTTTTCTATGACTCCCTCGTGGCTGTGGTCGGGGTCGTCCTCGTAGTGGTGGTGGTGCTCCGACGATATCTGGCTGGAGCTGATCTCATGCTGAAGCAGTGTGCATCAGTGTTAATGACCGCTGTTGAAAGAAGCAGACAAACAACCGTGCATTTCACGAGGATATTGCAGTGCCTGCTTTGGCCTGAGAGCGGAAGTTCAGGTCGTATTAGCATTTACTGCGGGTTAGAGAGCAGCGTGGTCCCCCCCCCCCCCCCCCCAGAGATTATTACAACTCTTCAAATCATCGACAAACATTTTGCGCTTAATATTGAATTGTCTAAACAAAGAAAGTATTTCCGAAAAGCTATCTGATATTTCGTTCTCTGTACCTATATATCTACACATATTCACTTAACCATGATGCTGTGACAACAATTGCGTCGCACTCTTCAGCAGCGCTTTCTTGTTGAATGGATCCTACGCTGCAGTGAAGGCAATTCAGTTCGAAGTTGTTGCGACTCTAGAGCTACCCTCCCTGCTAGCACAGAAGACCTTCAATATTGTAACTTTCAGAAAGTCAAGGCACTTTCAAAAATCACGCGCGCATGACGTGCCCACATATCATTGCGTAGCTCCCTCTGTCTGCTCACTCAGTTCCCAGAGTCCCCTTGGCCTTCGGAATAGAGCTGCAAGATGTACCTGAGAAGTGTTCGTGACCCGACTGCTGCTGCTGTGGTGATGGTGTTGGTGCGCTCCCATAATCTGCAACACATACGGCCTTTCTCAAAGTCAAAGCTATCAGCGTTACCAAATCCAACCTGCGGGATGATATGGAGAATGGCATCAGAACTGAGAGTGGCAACTGCCATGGCCACGAAGAAGTGCATCCATCTGAAGCCAATCAGTCCTGACACAACGGCAGCAACGAGTCCCCCACATTTTCCAAAGAGATCCGAGCCTGGTCCCCTGCATGCTGTCCACCAGAACTACATCGACGTAAGGTGTGAACAAATTTAAATGTTTAAAATGTTGATTCGATGAGCTAAATTCAACGTGATCTTTGCGTGTCTCCTGCAACGGAAGGGCCCGCCGCGCCTGCCAGAATATAGGTCATCAAACCAACATTTTAAAAATTTACTGGGCGTTTTTCTCTTTATGAAATGCTAGGTTAGGTTGTAAGCAACGTTTCCCGCGTCTCGCTTTGGCGTTCCGCAAAATCTTTGAAAAGTGTTCTGGAAGCTTCTCCCTGTAACGCATATATAGGCTGGCCTATATTTACCACTACTGCCGTCATGTTCCGTTATGATTATGACGGGGAAATTCGTTCTCGACTGCAAACAGTTTCGAGTGTTTCTGTTGTTTGTTTCTTTAAGAGTTCAAAGAGCAAAGCAGTGCAAGAGTCACGATGGATAATATAAGTTACGGTCGTAGCTTTTGATCATATCCCGAAAAAGCCGCATTCCCACGGTTTTTTCAGTATTTTGAAATAACTCCCTTAAAATTAACCATTCGAAAGAACAAGCACATTTTTGAGTTCAGCAGCTCAAGCGGCGTTTGTCACTTCATCGCATAGATCTTTCGATACTGATTCTAAATATCGAATCTGTTCCTTACAGTTAAAGCATGTAGTTTGGAGCGCGCAATCAAAAGTGGCGCAAAAAGCTTTTCTGCAGAAGATTTTTCCGATTTTTCTGCAGAAGCCCAAGAGATACGGTCGGTATTGGGCATCTGCTGAAGCAGATGCATCTACATATTGGGATTTTGAAGGACAGTGTGGTACAATCTTTGCATGTTACGGCCTATAACGTTAGATTTTTTTGCGCAATGCAAGGAAGAGCGGGGCAGCCCATCAGTACTCAAACACAAGTGCGAAGTCCCACGTGAACGAATTGTTACCCGTTTGGTTGGCCCGTGACGTACCGGGCGACCTAGACCCCTCTCTCGCTGCCACTTGCATTACACGTATGTACGTACGCATCAGTCTGTATACAATGTGGGAAATTCCACGTCACCATATCCGACCGCTACGCTGAAGGCGATCGAAGCCCATCCCCCCCCCCCTCCTATCATGGCGCCGATTTTTTCGCTCTTCCAGCTAGTTCCCAACACTTGCCGAATGCCTTACTGGCAGCAAAATTATGGTCCTATGATCAGTCACAGGTTCTATCCGACATAATTTGATGCGTGCCGTTTAGATCTAAAGTAAAAAGCATGGGACGACGACATAGTCTACATAGATTACAACGAAATGTGAGCAATTCACAATTGGAGGCATTTAGCACACTATCAAACGTGTCTCAAACGCAAAATATTGGACGAGTATGAGGCACATCCGTTGCCATTCACATTTCGGTTGCTGTCATCCTGCGTTGTCGCGTGAGTCCAAAGCGTTTGCAACAGCTTTGTAGACAGCAATGTTGTGGTCGTCCATAAAGTGCAGAAATTTATTGGGACACTCTGTCTACCACATACATACTTGCTAGACCGCGACGGAATCAGAAATTCCATCGCTCTTCGCACTAGAGGAGGATGTTTCGCCTTTCCGCAACCAACGCGTAGTACTCTCTGCTGGATAGTCAGCTAGCTTAGGTTAGTCTATCTATCTGCATTCCTCTGCAACTCCCAAAAACATTCAGATTATTCGAATGTACGGTTGGTTTTCTTTGTGAGCTGCACGATGAACTTTCACGTTCAACTTGTAGCCCCTCCATATAACACACTTCTCAAGAGCCTAATTCTGAAAGCGTCGCCATATGCTGAGCTTAACGACCTACCTGTGTTTGGCTTTTCCAGTGAGTAGAGGTATTATGAATGCTCCAGAAAGCGAGAGCAGAGAAACGATTAGTGTAGATATCGTGCCGTAAAGCAGTGCTAAAGGTAAGAATTAAAAGCGAGGAAGAAACTCATCACGAGCATGCTGCTGTGCGAACAAATAGGGACGATCGGTTTAGTGCATCGACGAGTAGTTCGTCTCTTTCTAGAAGGCCTTCGGTCATTAGCGATGCTCTCACTCAGTTTCATTCTGTTCCCCTGCAACATCACCCTCAGCCCACGAAGCGCGGCAAAATGTTCTGCGCCTTCGTTTTGGAAAATGGCGAACACCGTCTTAAATTTGACAACGCCGTCCGCTACCTGTAACCGCTCCCCCCCCCCCCCCAGTCCGCTTCAGGCAGCAGCAAAGTCACTACGAGAGCAGCCAAGTGCAGTGCTCAAGGGCGGCCGTACTGCACGACAAATTACTGAACCGAACGCGCAACAGCTGAGCAAAGCACCACTGAAGGCTTCCGGACGAAAGGTAGTACCTGTCTTTGTTTCAGATGAAAACGCCATTTAACTCAGCACATCAAGAAATCCCTGAAAAGAAACCAGTGATGCTCCAAAGCAGCTCAGGGCAACAGCTCTTATGTATGTGCCTGCTAAAGTTAGCACCGCGACGATAGAGTAAAGGGAAATCTGGAAGGCTGGAGAAGGAGAATATAGCACCCAGCACAAGTGCTCGTAGCGTCCTGCTTCTCACGGCCGGTTTATAAATCAGGTCTCTGAAAATCGAGAATTTCCGGACACTCTCGACAGTTGAAAGCTTCGCTCGGAGATACGAGAAAACAGAAGCGCTAAATCTGCGTGCCAACACATTGGGTTGGGAAGCGAACTTTTTACACAATGTGGCTGCGTATTGCCGAGACTCATTTAGAATACTCGCTATGACACCAATTTAGACGGCTCATATTCTGAAGAATACCGTTCTATCAACCTCCCTGAAAAGTGCTTCTAATAAAACCTCTGTTCAAAGTAATATGTTCCGGGAAGGCAGCGGAGAGTAGGTATGTGTGAACGAGACGAAATGTTTCGTAGTTAATAACATCACGATACTAACTGCAGAGTTTTTTCTCATAATCAGCTCCTGACGCAGTGGCAGACTGCGCCAGTTGTGCATTCCTTTTTCCTTGAGTACCGTTCAACAGAGCACTCAAATTACCTGTATCACCTGTATCACCTGTCGTCCCGTTGATCATCGACTTGCTCGAGCGGGCGCCAGCAGTGTCTCCAGTCGTCCCTGTCGCGTGCCAGAGTGCTCCAATGGATCCTCCTCGCTCGAGGGACACGAAGAGCGTCATCAGGGCTTTCACGAAGAAGTCCTACCAACGCGTTGGTGGGCGTCCTGGTGTTCTCTTGACAACCCGCGGAATCCAGTCGGTGACGGCTCTCGTCCAGCGGGTGTCTGCGAAGCGCATTACGTGGCCGGTCCACCTAACTTTCCACGATTTGGCCCATGCGACAGCTTCTCTGATCTTCGAACGTCGGCGAAGCTCGGAACTCCGGAGCCCTTCTCTCACTTGCGTGAGTCGTGTCACTCCGAGCATCGTCCTCTCGATTCCACGCTGCGCGACGCTGATCGCGTGTTCATCCTGCTTCCGTATAGCCCAGGTCTCTGAGGTGTATGTTAGGGCAGGAAGAATAGTGGAGTCGAATAGGTAGGCACGGAGCCGGACGTTCTTCGTCTTCTTCGCGACTTCTTCGACGCTCTTGAAAGCTCCCCGAGCCGCTCGTTTCCTCCTGCTCAGCTCTGGCGCTAGGCCGTTGGCCATATTGACTTCGCGACCCAGATACACGTAGCTGGAGCATTCGGAGATGTTCGTTCCGTTGAGCGAGAATGGGGCATCAGAAACTTGTCCGTTAATCATGAACATCGTCTTCGTAAGATTCAGCTGCAGTCCAACGTTCCCACATACACGATCGAAGTCGGCCAGCATTCGCTCCGCCTGGCTGATGCTCGGTGTTATGAGCACGACTCGTCAGCGAAGCGAAGATGATGTAGCTGCCGGCCGTCGATCTTCACTCTCATGTCTTCCCATTCTAGTTCGCGCATGACGTTTTCGAGGTAGCGCTGAAGAGCTTCAGGGATATGGTATCCCCCTGCCGAACCCCTCTCTTCACGTCGATGACGACGTCGTCGTAGAATGGTGAGATCTTGGTCGTGAATCCACTGTACAGCTCTCGAAGGACTCTGATGTACTGAGTAGGAACCCCCTGAGTAAGCAGGGCGTCGATGACCGCTTCAGTTTCGACGGAGTCCAATGCCTTCTTCAGGTCCGTAAAGCACAGCGACAGCTTGTACTCTCGCGACACTTCGATGAGCTTCGTAATGGTGTGTATGTGGTCGATCGCGCTGAATCCTCTCCGAAATCCTGCTTGTTCGCATGGCTGTCCTTCGTCCAGCGTTCTACTAATCCTATTCAGGATGACTCGAGTGAACAACTTGTAGACTACGGACAGCAGGCAGATCGGGCAATAGTTGCCAATGTCGTGCACGTCTTACTACTTGTACAGCAAGACGGTCTTGCTGGTCTTCTCCTGAGATGGAACCTTGCACTCCGACAGGTAATGTGTCAAGAGCCGCGCCAAGGTATTGATGAGCGCTGGCGGGAGGTTCTTCAGGTGTTCGGGTCTTATCCTGTCAGAGCCGGGTGCTTCGCGTTTCTTCACCGACGAGATGGAGTGTCGGATCTCGGAAGGGAGAACAGAGGGGACGACGTATCCATCCTGCGCAAGATCGCATGGGGGCAGATGGATGGCTATCGAAGAGATTGGAGTAGAAGTCGTGGACGACCTTCTCCATGGTCCTTCTGGAAGAGGTGACGGTTACGTCAGGATGTCGAAGAGCGGTCATCTTGGTCTTGAAGGCGGGCATTGCGGATGCTCAAGCCTGCCTCTGCAGCTTCAGCCAACACTTTCGCCCTTCTGTCCTTAAGATCCTCCTTTGTCGCCGCTCTGCATAGCTTCGCAAGCTCGGACGTCAGCCGGTAGTTGCCTGACGCTTGTGCTGCACGCTGGCGTATCAGCTCGAGAGTTTCCGGAGACCGGCGTCTCTGGGTGGTCTTCAAGCTCTCGGCTCCCTTAGCACTATCGCGGAGATGGTGCACGAAGCGGTCGTATTCTTCATCGACGTTGTCCATGACGGTATCTTCCCAAAGGCCGGCAAGAGAGGTGTACATGTCCCAGTTGATGGTTGTTCTGGGATTCCTCTTCTTGAACATTGCGGCCTTCTCTCTTTGACGCGAAAAGCGGAACCTCGCGCGAAGGAGGAGATGGTCCGATTCCGTGTAGAACTTGGGGAGAACGGAGACGTCGGTTAGGCAATACTTGCGGTTGAAGATGATGTGGTCGATCTCGTTGTGGAATCTCTCGGCCACCGGGGGATTCCCAGGTCCATCGGTAGAGAGGGAGGCTTCTGGAACTGTGAGTTTCCATGGATGGTCTTGGTCGACGTGACAAACTCAGACAGCCTTTCACCTTGCTAGTTCCACTCCAAACCGCGGGTTCCGATGTGAAGTTCTTCCGGCGACTATCGTGGCGTGGTCTTGGCGTTGAAGTCACTGACGATCACCTTGTAGAAGGTATGATCTTCCTTATAGAACTTCTCCAGCTCAGAAGGCTTCGACCTCTTCGTCGTCGTAGTCGGATGTTGGGGCATACGCGACGAATACAGTCAAAGCTGGCACGGAGCCACATCGCTTCAGTCGCAGACGTCCGATTCGGGTTGTCAGAGACTTGTACGAATCGATGTTCATGGCCAAGTGCGTGTTGACGAGGACACCAACGCCGCCTACTCTCCTGCTGTCGCATGTTCCGAGGAACAGTTCTTCTCCGGAGTCGTAGGCGGCGTGTAGGAGGCGGTGTCTTCTCGTCTCGGTCAGTCCGATGACATGGCACTTGATCTTCCTGGCTTGCATCATCAGGTCTTCGAACTTGAATTACAGGACGTAATTGAGGCGTTTTGTAGTGAAAGGAAAATTGAATAAAATTTATGAATGAAAATTAATTTATTTAAATTGATTTGGCCATCGGCTCGCCTAGCAAGCCACTGCATGGGCGAGATACACAAGGAACGTGCAGCAGTGACTTCGTTTAGAAGCACAATGTGTGGCAGACCCCAAAAAGGAGCGACTGAAGTCTTTAACCATTTAGCCCACGCACTCTGTCCTTATTCGTCGAAAAAAAGCGACGGTAGATCAAAGCTGGTCGGGGCACGGACCGCATATACACCAACAAGAGGGGAACCACAACAATTGAACAGCTAGATGAGGACAACAGCGACAAAAAAGGCGGAGGAGAGAATTTTCCCGTCTAGGGAGCGAGCAAAATGGCGGTAGACCGAAGTCGCCACAAACCTCGTTCCGATACCATCAAGAAATTCTAATGAAAAATTTGAAGATGGACTCCTGCAGCGAGAAAAGATGACATGCAGGGTTATGTGCTGGCCCAAAAAGTCGGTACAGAATGACCGCTCTCACATTTTTCGATAGAAATTCGAATAACGAAATCTTGAAGGCAAACCCAATTTGCCGTAAGTGCAGTTAAGAAATTCACAGTTTACAGAGTATAGTGTTGCAGCGCCTAACACGATGTTTATTAATGATTTTTTTAACAATTACCCCAGCAGTCACGTAGCATTAATAGGTTTCTGAGAATTAGTAGCTTTCCAGGTTCGATGAGTGCAAAAGATCTTATGTGCGGTATTTTGCAGCTGCTCACCAACTGCAGATTCAGACACATGGCACTCGAGAACGGTGTGAGCACCCCACTGTGAGGAACTCTAAAATAGAGACCAGGACTTGCGCAGGAACGCAAACAAGGGAGGCGAGTGAGCGGGAAGCAGACCGGTCACTCACATGCTATGAAAGATTGGCGTTGTTTGCGCAGAGGACGATCATTTCGAGCCGAACAGCGCCACCAATCTAAATGTGTAGGCGGCGGGGTTGTGGCCCCAGAGATAAGACTCTCGAGCGACAAGGGGAGCTCCCGAACTGCTGTCGGTGCTAAGCCAAAAGCGACTGTTTCTGCCCACTACTAACGGGGATGTGTGTAGAACCCGGAAAGGATGATGCCAGCCAAAGGAACCGGTTCGCCTCCACTGTGCTGTGTTGCATGCGACCCGGCTCAAACAGCTGCATATCAGCAGTGACGACCATATCAGTTACGAATCATCGGGTCGCGCTTCATCTGCTACACTCATCGACGTCTTCTTCATGACGAGTGGAGCACTGCAGGAGCTCACTTGACGAGAAGTGGACACGTCGAGGCACTCGCAGAGCTACGCGTTTTCGCTTAAAAAACCTCTGTGAACCTTCGGTGATTCCGATCTCTGTACCCGAAATCATTAAATTCTGGAATCACTTCAGATACAGAGATCCCATACTACTGTTCTATGGTTCTTCCTAGAAAAAGAACCCTAAGCAGACTTCAGGCTACGAGCCCTCGCACCGCGTCTGCAAGGTATCTAGGATTAATTTTCTGATAAACAAACTATATCAACACCAGCTTCCCGACCTTCCACAGCAAGTCGTGTTTGCTACTCCTTTTACGGGGTCCCTGCTTTGCCTATGATTGTCGCTAAGGATTATAAAACTTCGTCCCTACTATGCTAAGGAGAATCTCGGCTCCACGTCCTTCCATCAGGCCTTTGTTACACCACCGCTTACCCCAAGCGACGCCCTATGACATGCTCCCATGTCGATCCCATCGCGCTGCACGTTCGATATTGGAGCTCAACATAAGAGAAGTGGACTGAGCCTGGCGTTCTCTCTCATGCTGTTTAGTACGAGACGTGATTGATTCATTCAGTGCATCCGGAGATGCTACGAAAGTGTCAGAACACACCAAACAATAGTAATGAGGACAGAATGAAATTAACAAAAACACGATTAAAATTACAACAAACGTCCACGGATCTACATATTCTAATAATGTAGTAGGCTTTAAGAAAGCTTCTCTCGCTTTCATTTTTAGCATATCTTGGAAGCTATAACTCATTCAAAAAACATCTTTTCACATATCCTAGAAACTTCTGTAGTTCCAGCACATCAGAAGGCTCCACTATGGTGCAATTTTGTTGAAGTCTTCTGCTTGAAGTCATGGAAGCCAAATTAAGCATTATGTTGACTACCAACCTGCTATTTCCTTCAAGAAGGAGTCGAAATACTTGAAATAGCGCTAGAAAAGCTAGAACTATTAGGTTTTTGAAAAAGCACCACAGCGTAATTTTTTTTCAAATTTTATTGCTTCTTTTGTGAGCGACTTCAATCTACAAAGTAACTACCATTTACATCTGCAACCTTCTGCCATCTGATGGGGAGATTATGAATACCCTCCTTCCAGAATTAAGTCGGTTGTGACTAGAAGAAGTGAGCTACTTCGGATTCCAGTTCGATTCGGTCGTTGAAGCACCTTTCCCTCAGGTGTTGCTTGAGAACTCGAAAGAGGTGGTAGTTCGATGGCGCAAGATCTGCCGAATAGCACCTGAGCTCCTGCAACTTCTGGCGAGACGACCTCGCAACGTGCGGGCGAGCATTGTCGTGAAGAAGGTGAACATCCTTCCGCTCTCGCCGTTTCCGCGAGATGGCCTTACTCAGCTTCTGCAGCTGCGTGTCGTAGATGTTCGCTATTACTACGGTGCTGTCGATAAGGAGGTCATGATAGAGCATTCTTCGAGAATCCCACCAACAGCACAGCATTACCTTCGTCTGGTGGATATCCGCCTTAAGGTTGTGGTTCTCCTTGAGGAAGCCACTCCGAGCATGGTTAACGAGGAAGATCCAGGATTCATCTCCCGTGATGACATTCTCGAGAAAGTCCTTGTTACAAAAACGAACATGGAGAGACTGACCAGGATACTATCTCAACGGTAGATCGGAACGGCGCAAGAGTTATATATGGGCAGGACCGCCTCTCTCTGGGAAGTAACAAACCGTAGGTATCTCGACCCCAATACAACTCTGCGCAAAGTTAGGAGCGACAGAAGTTGCGTGTTGGCGCCCTGTTGATTCACGTGCTCCACAGCTGACGAGCGCGCGCGGGATGAGGACCCGCATCGCGACTCGGCGCAGTGCACAGGTGGCGTAGTAGGGAAGCGCTCGGGCTCGTCATCGAGGGCCGGGGGTTTGGCTTCGGCGGACTGCGTTTGTTTTGCACTTTTGCAAAATCCATGTTTATCATATAGTAATTCACCTAGGGGTACTATAGTGTGTTATAGAGCATATCACATCTAACATATTCTTCAAACTACAGATTAGCTAAAATATTCACTTCTGTGTAGCACTTGTTTGGAGCCTATTTTGTGTGACCCTTCGGTCAAAAAAAATTCCGCTGAAGCTTTGTCTAGTAGGTCATTTGGGGTGCTGATCACGAATCTGACATCCGTTTTTCACGATTCGGTCGGAGACCACCCATACCGTTAACAAGGGTGGTCCAGGCAGGGTCACCGATTTCGCTGAAACGTCGTCTAGGGAGGGAGGTTATTTGGGGTGCTGATCACGAATCTGACATCTGTTTTTCACGATTCTGTCCTGCCGTCACCGGCAGAAACTTTAAGAATGTAATCCTAATTCCTTCCTGTATCTATATTATCCAGCCGGATCGTGAAGAACAGATATCAGATTCGTGATCAGCACCCAAATAACCCCCTGACAAAGTTTCAGGGAAATTGGTGACCCTTCCTAGACCACCCTTGTTAACGGTATGGGTGGTATGTTATATGCACAAAATAGGCTTCAAACAAGTGCTACACAGAAGTGAATATTTTAGATAATCTGTAGTTTGAAGAATATGTTATATGTAAACATGCTCTATAACCACTATAGTACTCCTAGGTGGATTACTATATGATAAACATGGATTTTGCAAAAGTGCAAAACAAACGCAGTCCGCCGGATCGAAACGCTCGACCCTCGCTCACGAGCCCGAGCGCTTCCCCACTCCGCCACCTGTGCACTGCGCCGAGTCGCGATGCGGGCCCTCATCCCGCGCGCGCCCGTCAGCTGTGGAGCATGTGAACCAACAGGATGCCAACACGCGGCTTCCGTCGCCCCTAACTCTGCGCAGAGTTGTATTGGGGTCGAGATACCTACGGTTTGTTACTTCCCAGAGAGAGGCGGTCCTGCCCATATATAACTCTTGCGCCGTTCCGACCTACCTTTGAGATAGTATCCTGATGAGCCATAGTCAGTCGCGAAGCCTTGTCCGAGTCACGGAGTCGGTCAGCCTTCTTTGCAATTGTGGTGCTCATATGCCCTCAGAAGCAAATTGCCACCTATGCGAAATATTCTAGAATGTTTGTGCTACAACTACGTGGCACCAAACAGTCTTTGGAAGTTCCTGTCAAATCTTGAAAATTTTTCAAAATTTTTAGTGCAAGACTTTTTCACCAACTTAATAGATTTGGCAAGCAAGTCGTGCGACGGGGACCTTTAGGAGGCTTTGGTTGTCCTGGGCCGAGTCCACCGAACCACAATCGGTTCGGGATGCGAGCGCGAGCTGGCGCTTCCTCCAACTGCCGTTGTCTAGCAGGGCCTACTTGTTGAGAAAAGATTGAACTCCGCGACACTAGCCGCCTCCGACCTATGAGCTTGTTCCGTGTACCCTCTAAGCTTTTCGGTTCAGCGGAGCGCCAGAACAATTCGGCTGTATCAATAACAGTACGATAGTTTCATCGTTCCACAGTGGGCAGGCCGTCGTGAAGAGAGGAAATACGGGTCACTTCACCTTAATCCTCGCAAATTTCACGTGATTGAATGGGAAAGCATCGGTGGTGAAAATCGATGGTGTTTACTGAACTGTTTACACATTGATGATAATATTGTGCTTGCACAAGAGAGCACTAGCCAAGGTGAAAAAACCGGTCCGAAGCAGATCCCAATCCCAATGTGAGGAGACTAGACACTACATTAGCTGGACAAAGTACTCATGCTCCAGAAGTTCTACAGAATCATCTCCTTACTGTGCACTTGACCCAAGTAACCCGCTCGCTTCTATCAAGTTTCCTGAACTCACCATCAGCACTGATAAGCGGAGGTGTATCATCGTTCCAGGTGTTGAAGACGTTACGAAAATGCAGAGAAATGGTATCTCTTCTGTTTTTTTGTATCAAGAACCTACTAGGCTTCTGAGCACTAAGTAGTATGGATAACCTCGCGATTCATCTGACGTCATTCTTGTAGGGCTCAATTGCACGGTGATTTCTTCGTCTTCCAGATATCTTGTATCCAACGTTCGAAAATCGACACAGCTCCTGTGCAGAAAAATGTGGCGCCCGTACCGTTGTTGTGACATGATTGTAGTGACCCCGTCTACGATGCCGTTGGTCGTATAGAAGCCCCTGACACAGATCGCGATACATTGTTTCGTCTGGTCCAGGTCTTCAGTTACACCTGCATTTGTTCCAAAGCGAACTAGTCTTAGTTTGCAAGGTAGAGAGTGGTTGACTGTATTCCAAAGGAACAGAACAGAGGGCCATTCATGTATCACGACGACGCAATTAGCGAATAGTGCAAACCACACTCGAGAAGAAGCGTTGAAACTGAACTCATATTGGCGCTAAGTTGCTGAATTCGGTGCTGAAATTCCGGGATGTGACCACACCTCAACTTGTACGAAAAACACAGACACTCTCATCACGTGGAATAGAAGTGAGTGCCCAGAGCCCCAAAACAGGCACAAATCGGTCAAAGTCGGTGTTGGAGAGGTGAAAGTGGTTATATCGGACGCGACGTCGCCGATATGTCCTTGTCACTGATACGATTCCGTAAGCGCTGGGAGCTTGGGAGTGATGCCATCCGCGCCCGGGGAGTCCTTGGATACGAGTGTTCCGATGTTGAGGTAGCAACGAAAGTATGAGACTCCAAATCGGTTTTGCTTTGCTTTCCAGGACCATCAACGCTTCGCTTTCTAACCGCTGTTATTTATTTATTACGTCCGAAGACGTGCTCTTACGAAAAAGCAAATAAGTAAGACAGAAAATCTCATGAAAGAAGGAAAAACAACAGGAGAAAAAACACTGGAACGGGGTGATAAAAACTAGCCCAATATAAGCAACCATACTAAAACAGAATCCAATTAAACCAATGGAACTCAAACAATAACCTGCGACAAAAACAATATATGGACAGCAAATCAAAAGGAGGTTTTGAAAAAACATCTCATTTCATACCACTCCCCTGTCTTTGAATTGACCACCGTAATACTAGCCGTCATATTAAATAAAATTAAAATTGCAGAATATTAACCTATTTGTTCGCTAAAAAAGAAAAGCTGTTATTTGGCGACCTCAAGAAGGTCACCGGGGATATACTGTCGAAACAGGGAACTATCGGGGGAGAGGCAAGTCTATAGTGGGGAGGATCCACTCTCGTCCTTCCTCACAATGTCAATAGAATTAGTACAAAAACTTTTAAAATGAAGCAGTTAAGCTCTACAACATTAGCATCACACATATATGCTTGCTGAGGTTAAAGCAAAGCTACCAGTAGTCATTGAAACCAAAAAACTTTTTCTGGATGAAAAAAAAACGGGTTGTAGCATTGTACGCTTCTTTACAACATTGAACCACCGCTGTACACACTTCTATACAGTACCGGACATGCCGCTGCGTCCAACAAGCACAAGCGGCGCAAAAGATAAGAAGCGGCGCAAAAGGGCGCCGGAGAGCGCCCTTTTCCGCTCGCCACGCGCCGCGTCTGAGGCAAGTCGCGTTAGTGCGCGGCGTCCTCAACTTCTGGACGTTAGACTGAATGAAGGAGCTTATCCATGAGTTCGGACGAGCATGGCTTACTGTTTGGAACTAACTTCCGGCATGGCGCGCGCTCTGAACAATGCATGTAGGCCGGAAGAATCAACCGAGTTGGCACGACCGCTCGCAGAGTGACGTTAGGCTGATGAGCTGATGGAAGGAGCCTATCCATGCGTTCGGACGAGCATGGCCTACTGTTTGCAACTAACTGCCGGCATGGCGCGCGCTCTGAACAATGCATGTAGGCCGGCAGAATCAATCGAGTGGGAGCGACAGCTTGAACAGTGAGCGCATGGAGAGTTTTAACGAAAATTCCTAGCCTTCGTACTCAGGCATTGCTCTAGGACTGTCCAGCTTGCATCTAGAGTGCGCCATGAACAATGCATATAGAATCAAACCTATCAATCGAGTGGGCGCGACAGCTTGTAGAGTGCGCGTTAGGGAGTTTTATCAGAAATCCTTAGCCGCCCTACTCTAGAGCTGCTCTAGGACTGTCCAGCTTGCATCTGGAGTGCGCCGTGAACAATGCATATAGAATCGAACCTATCAATCGAGTGGGCTCGAAAGCTTGTAGAGTGAGAGCTTGAGGAGTTTTATCAGAAATCTCTAGCCGCCCTACTCAGGAGCTGCTCTAGGACTGTCCAGCTTGCATCTGGAGTGCGCCCTGAACAATGCATATAGAATCGAACCTATCAATCGAGTGGGCGCGACCGCTCGCAAATTGCACGCGCGGGCGTGTTTGGAGCGCGATAACTCTGTCAAGTGTGTACCCTTCCGGCTGCTGCTTATGTATTTTCTAGTCAGTAAAAAGCTCTAGCAGCTCGCCAAAGCACAGCGATGTAGCCTAAGAAATGACAAAGTTACGGTGGTGCAAAAATGCAGATCAGGCTTGTACAACCAATTTTTTTTCGATTTCAGGCGATCACTGCGGGAAGAGGAGATGAGCTGACGGCCTACAAATGCATAGGCTAACAGATAACTTAACGTACTCTACAAGAAGGCGCTTACAGCTCTCCAGCTGCCTAACCTGCCTTAGTTACAGCTGCCGCTTTAGAGCGGCGGACCGCAGCAGTAAAGATTCTTCCGCCCTTACTCCTTCCGGTTTTGAGTTTTCGGCACTTGCAATGACACTGTTCTGTTCAGCTTGATGAGCTCTATCGAACGGTGTTAATCTCGACCAATTTTGGAGATATCGATTTTTTGACAATTTTGCATCGGAGGTGAGGCCGCAGCGGAGGGCCGATGACGTCACCGAAAGCCAATATTTTGGAATCTGGCCAAGTTGGACACCAATCGATAGCGCTTTTGATTGTGAATGGAACGTTTTTACGTAGAAGGGCGAGAACTGTGATGTGAGCGAGTAAGAGCGAGGAGAGCATGACCATTGTTGTGCTAAATTGTGCGCGCGGCGTCTTCTGAGCGCGATAGCTCTGTAAAGTGTGGACCTTTCCGGTTGCAGCTTGTGGATTTTGTAGGCAGCAAAATTTTCTAGTGGTGTGTCAAAACACGGTAATGTAGCTTATGACTGGACAAAGTTACAGCGCTGCGTAAATGCAGGTTAGCCTTGTGTGACACGATTTTTTCCAAATTCAGTGGACTCCTGCGGAAAGACGCGAAGAGCTAACATCTTACAAATGCGCAGACGAGCAGAACGCTTAAGGTTCTTTACGAAAACGTGCTCACAACTCCCTAGCTTATTAAATTGCCTTAGTACCAGCTGCCGTTTTAGAGCGGCGGAGGCAACAGTGAAGCTTCTTCCGCCCTTAATCCTTCCGGCTTTGTGTTTTCGGCACTCGCAATGAACCGTTCTCTTCAACTCGATGAGCACTATCGAACGGTGTCAATCTCGGCCTGTTTTGCAAAAATCGATTTTTTGACAATTTCGCGTCGAAGAAGAGGGCGCCGGTCTAGGTCGCGGCCGAGGGTGATGACGTCATCGAAAATCGATTTTTCCGAACGTGGCCAAATTGGTCACCATTCGATAGAGCTTTTCGCGGTGAAGCTAATGGTGTTATTGGGGGGTATCGAAAACCCAAATATGGGTGAGTAAGAGGGCAGGAAACTTCAAACGCTAAGTCCGCCGCTCTAAAACGGCAGCTGGTACTAAGGCAATTTAATAAGCTAGGGAGTTGTGAGCACGTTTTCGTAAAGAACCTTAAGCGTTCTGCTAGCCTGCGCATTTGTAAGATGTTAGCTCTCCGCGTCTTCCCACAGGATCGACTGAATTTGGAAAAAATCGTGTCACACAAGGCTAACCTGCATTCAACAACCGTCGATGTTCTCCCTGCTTTTACTCGCCCAGATTACGGTATTCGCTACTCGTAGCAGCACTGTCCAATTCAGCACAAAAAGCTCTATCGAATCTTAACCAATTTGGCCCGGCTCGGAAATATCGATTTTCGATGACGTCATCACTTTCTGCCGCGACCTAGAGAGGCGCCATCTTCTTCGACTCGAAATTGTCAAAAAATCGATTTTTCCAAAACTGGCCGAGATTGACACCGTTCGATAGAGCTCATCTAGTTGACGAGAACGGTTCATTGCGAATTTTTTGGCACCCGCAATGACACTGAACAGAACAGTGTCATTGCGGGTGCCAAAAACTCCATGACGGAAGAGTAAGGGCGGAAGAATCTTCACTGTTGTCGTCCGCCGCTCTAAAACGGCAGCTGTAACTAAGGCAGGTTAGGCAGTTAGAGAGCGGTGAACGCTTCCTCGTAAAGCACGTTAAGTGATCTTTAGCCTATGCATTTGTAGGCCGTCAGCTCATCGCCTCTTCCCGCAGTGTTCGCCTGAAATCGAAAAAAATTGGTTGTACAAGCCTGACCTGCATTTTTGCTCCACCGTAACTTTGTCAGTTCTTAGGCTACATCGCTGTGCTTTGGCGAGCTGCTAGAGCTTTTTACTGTCTACAAAACCCACAAGCTGCAGCCGGAAGGGTTCACATTTGACAGAGTTATCGCGCTCCAAACACGCCCGCTCGTGCAATTTGCGGGCGGTCGCGGCACCTCGATTGATAGGTTCGATTTTATATGCATTGTTCACGGCGCACTCCATATGCAAGCTGGACAGTCCTAGAGCAATGCCTGAGTAGGAAGGCTAGGAATTTTCGTTAAAACTCCCCATGCGCTCTCTGTTGAAGCTGTCGCTCGCTCTACAGGTTGTCGCTCCCACTCGATTGATTCTGCCGGGCCTATATGCATTGTTCAGAGCGCGCGCCATGCCGGCAGTTAGTTCCAAACAGTAGGCCATGCTCGTCCGAACGCATGGATAAGCTCCTTCATTCAGTCTAACGTCCAGAAGTTGAGGACGCCGCGCACTAACGCGACTTGCCTCAGACGCGGCGCGTGGCGAGCGGAAAACGGCGCTCTCCGGTGCTCTTCTGCGCCGCTTCTCATCTTTTGCGCCGCTTGTGCTTGTTGGACGCAGCGGCATGTCCGGTACTGTACAGGACATTACCGAATACAGACGATAACCGCTGCAATTGGAGATTGTACAAGGCACAGTTGAGGTCAAGACTTTCGCACCGAACCGAACTCGAACCAGTATCTTCAGCTTTCCAGGCATGACGCGCGGCATGACTTCACTTTCCTTTCAAAAAAACGTTGTTCCGTAGTGCATCTGCTGCGCTTCTCAAAGATTTTCAGCTCCGTCCCGTGCTGAGCAACCAAGTGACGAGCATTGGGGGAGGGGGAGGGAGTCGGACGTCGCGTCAGAAGGAGGGGAGGGCACCGACCTCCAACACTCACCGCTGGGCAAATTTGTCTGCAAGCATGGAAAGTACCGATTTCCATAGCCAGAGAGCGCACCATTTGATGGAGCCGTGGTGGAACGAACTGGAGGAGCGTGTGCTCATGCGCTAGCTGTAGATAAAAGCGGGCCACCTGAATCTGAGAGAACTTGGTAAGCTGCATAGCAACCGGTCATAGAGGTCGTCATTAGAATGGCTCAACATAGATCTGCTTATCCACTCTGCAAAGCTCAAGGCTCTCCGTATAAGCAGAACGTCTCCAAACGTGACCCTCTTACTGACAATGTAGGTGGTTAGTGAATAACGAAGAGAATACCTAGGCAACTGACATCTAGCAAAAACGCCTTTTTTCAACAACAAAAAATCTGTCCGCAGACAGACTATGTGCGATAGCACTATCTCAATCAACAAAAAGCTCGTTTCGGTAAAGGATAAAGCTCGGCGTTAGTCAATCTTTTCTAGGAGTGCGCCACGTATCTTACCTCTACGGGATATCGTGGAGGTAATCTTAATGTGTATTCCGCATGTACAATGACTTGCGGTAGCCAGCGGACAGGCAAGCCAGTGCTCTATCCTTTCCAGACAGGTCTGCTACCAACTTTCCGACCCCGGAAAATCCGAGCCAAAAAATGAAATCGGGTGTACGCAACAGTCGGCACCTACGCCGATTGCGCCACCACACAATTTTGTAGCAGTCATTTAATAGCGATTCAAATCTTGAAGAGTTGGCTGGGAATAAAAAAGTATCATGACAAGGGCAACGTGGAATAAATAGGTTTAAAAAAGGTCCGTTAGTGCTCGCGCCTTGGTAAAATAAAGGCACACCAAATACGCCTGGAAGAACAATGAACGTTTTGCTTAGTTCATGGAGTATAACTAAGCATAAGTATAGGATTGTGGCAGCCCAAAATGTGAATACTGCAAGCGAAGATGAAGAAGCATCGGATAAGGCCTCTACCACTTAGATTTAGACGTCCTTCGGTAGATTATGATCTGCAGAAGTGAGGAGGCGAGCCTGCAGACCATCTTTTGTTATTACTAGATATCTTGAGAAAGCAGCCGAAACCGCCACGCAAAAGCGTTCGAAGTCGTTGTTTTTGATCACCTCGGGTCCACCGTACTGGTGGACACTGTCAGAGAGTGGGGCAAATGAGCGTCGCCACGTTAGCCCATCCAAGGGCGGCAGCAGATGACTGCTGATGACAAGGGTCTAGTGTTCAGGATTTGCTGCGCCCTCGTTCATCCAATTGTATCCCGCTTCGAAGATTAAACATTTCAGGAAATGAACTAGGCTCCTGTCTAGGCCTTACTACTTTTCTGAAATCTTCACAGGCTATGACGTTATCGGCAGCTGTTCGAAGATATGCTCACTGCCTGATTGATCCATCATTTCTTTTTGTTCTCAGTCACTATCCCGTAGTCACTATGGCGGTGGACGAAATCAGTGTGAATTTGAAGCGATATTTTGAAAGCTGTATCAGTAAGTCCAAATCTTTGTACGCCACACTAGCACAGACATATCCACTTTCGTGAAGGTTACAGAACTTTTCACTGGTAGCCCTCAACGGCCAGGTGACAGTTGTATGTGTATCATTTTCGAAGCTTCTCCTTGACAGATATATGTAGCCATGTTTCCCTCCTTAAGTAGCCAGTAACGATTTCGATTCCACAAGACTACCTTCGACCCATCATCTTCTATGAATGGCGCCGACTTCAAAGAGAAGCCTCATGCCCTGGAAGACTCCGCCATTCTCGATGCTGTCAAACCGGATCGGAGGTTAGCGCCCGCAGCTTTGCGACGTGACTCGGATGCAGCCATCCAAAAATCCTCGGGCTCCTCAAGGCCCTTGACACACAGAAAAGTGCTGACTCGGTGGATCCCTTATGTATTGACCGGCACACGGTTCACCCAGATATCAATTTGTCAATATCTCCTTCTACGCCTGCACGCCTGCAAAGTTCATAGAAGACTGGCTACCGGAGATGATAGTTGTTCCTTTGCGACTCCAATGCACCGTTTGGGTACCTCGAGGAGAAGAACAGACAACACAAATTTGGCCTTCGCCTCCGGAAATGTCTCCGTTGCTGCTTCTGGGATTCGCGAGGAATGTTGTGTTGCTCCCACACCGCCACCAGAAATATCTACGCCCATCAGCAGCAGAATCTATCAGGCGTTGCTCGAGAAAAACGGCCGAGACGAGCTTCTCTCCACCTATTCCACGATAACACTAGGCCCCACATAGCAAAAGGACCGCTGAAAAAACCGTAGAGAAAATGGGCTGATGGTAAGGCACAACTCCTAAAAGACCATATTCCTTAGACATTGCACCGTTTTCGTCCCTTAAAGCATTCCTGCAAAGAAAAAATTCACAAAGTTGAAGAAGTTGAAAGGGCGGTCAGCGATTTTTCCCCATTCTCCCCGTTCTACAAAAAGGGTGTAGCTGACTCTTTAGGATGGAAACCGTAGTCTATAATATGAGTGGTTATAACGTTGAGTAACTTCCATTGTATGCTGCATAAAAAAACCGCTGGTGCTCCGTTTGAGTAGAAAGGTGCCAAGTTATACTTTCAGGGTTGAGTTATAGTTTCTTGAACATCACCTAAGAAAACTGTTAAAACCCTGTTTACAACCTAAAAGTAACAT
Source organism: Heligmosomoides polygyrus polygyrus (assembly GCA_947396885.1). Taxonomy (NCBI): domain Eukaryota; kingdom Metazoa; phylum Nematoda; class Chromadorea; order Rhabditida; family Heligmosomidae; genus Heligmosomoides; species Heligmosomoides polygyrus. The sequence continues at coordinate 53,313,691 of OX377201.1, read as the reverse complement.
GAAAAAATCTGTAGTGATTAGTAAGGCAGATAGTACAATCAGATAGTCAGGCGGTTGCGACGCACATGCATTTATCTTTGATTGAAGAAAAAGATTAAGAAAAGAGTGCCTCAATGGTTTGATTTTTAGAGCAGCTAGTATAGTGGGGAGGGAATGCGAGCTAATTTTGAGGAAGGATCCATTTCTCAGCTTGATCGTCTCTAACAGTAACAGGCGGTTTTTCTACGAAACCGGAAATCGTTCCCGGAAGCAGATCTACCACCTACACTAACTCTTTCCAATGGTTTTCCAATTCGTACACGGCAGTGTTGTGATTGCCTTTTGTCCTGTACTGTCCCTTAGAACTTCTAAAGCCTCGTTGAGCAATAACAGAACAGCCTCAAGCTGTCAATGATCTGCCTGACGTTCTGCGTCTGGCAGATCATTTACAGCTTGAAGGGCGAAGCCAAACGCCCCAACCAGACCAGACGCTGAACGTCGAGCCAAACGTCTGGTTGGGGCTTCTCCCCCAAGCTCCGAGAAAAGAACACCTCAACCGTTTTTTTTTACTCTTTAGGCCTTCTACTTTTATTAAGTGAAAAACTGGTTTCACAATATATACCATTTTCAGGTCGAACTGCACACTTTTCAAATCAAATTGGACACTCTTCTAAACTAGCCTAAAAGTTGTGAAATCAAAGAGAGCTCTTCCGAGTTGAAACAACCGTTATACAGGTTGGCCTACAAACTCAATAAGATGGTTAAACAAAATTGTTCAAGGAAAATTTAGAAAAACTTTATTTGATTTTTTTACTTTAGCTGCCCGAATGAGTGTAATAATTTTATAAAATTGTTACTTTTGAAAAAATAACAAATTAAATTTTACTTTAAAGCGCAGCAAAGCAGAAACCATATAGTGCATTAAAAAACCAGATTGCGCCATGCACTCGAAAAGCTCGTCGCGATTTTTATATGATTGAGTGTAAATGCTGTTTACAATACCGCCCGCGTCGCGCGGTCAAAAAGACGGTTCGCGACGGAAAAATCCGTCGCAAACCGTCGCATGGTCATAACTCCTTAAATTTTATGTTGTTTCAGAAAATGCTGGCAGCGTTCGACTCATCTCCTCGAGGTCTACACAAGCATATATAAATATTTACCAGAACACCGCGTTTTCACCGTGAGTGGTCTGAAAAAATAAATGCAGCAGGCTTTTGCGATTAGAGCACTTTATTTCCCAGGCATGATTTCGGAGTATCTCAAACATGGCGTACGTTGTCAGTGCTCTGTCATGCCTGGAATGCTCCGAGAGTGCGCTGCTCACAGTGTATACAGGATCGAACCTATCAATCGAGTGGGAGAAAGCATTCAGTTCACTCCGCCTCTATCTTCCCTTACTGGAAAATGGAAAGCCTTCAAGCATACTTCGAACCGTTTGAAGACTTTTATCAAAAATTTCGAGCCACCCCACTCGGGAATTGCTCCAATCTGTCCCGGCGAGACTAAAGTGTGCGCCGTGTGCAATGCGTATGGAGATGAACCTATCAATCGATTGGCTCGCAACTGTTAGAGTGAGCGTTTGGGAGCTTCTATTATAAATTTCCAGCCGTACTGCTAAGATATCGCTCCAAGGCTGTCCAGCTAGCCTTTGGGGTGCGCCGTGAACATTGCATCTAGAATCGAACCTTCCAATCGAGGGTAGCGACCGCTTGCGAATTGTACGCGTGGGTGTGTTCGGAGCGCAATAACTCTTCCACGTTCAAATCGTTTCGGCTGCAACTTATGGGTACTTGTACATGAGACAACAAGGTATATGCATTCTTAACACTTGTACTTGTTGCACTGTCTACAATTTTTTTGTTCGAGGAAAATTTCAGTATGATTTCTTCAAACCTTCAGTTCACTTACCCAATAAGTGAACACTTTGTTTGAAATTTTATAAGATTCTAATTTTATAAAATCTCAAAATTTAAAAAAAAAGTTGAAAAATAATGCTTTATAGCTTGTTTTAAAAAACATAAAGTTGGAAATTTTTAGTGCCAAGAGAAGAGATCACGCCATGCACTTGTCTAGACATTGCGATTTTTACAAAGCGTTATTTTTCCACGAAATTTTGTAAAATTTCAAACAAAGTGTTCAGTTATTGGGCAAGCGAATTGAATGTTTAAAGAAATCATACTGAAATTTTCCTCAAACAAAAAAAACTGTAGACAACGCAAACAGTACAGTTGGTAAGAACGCATATACCTCGTTGTTCCATTTAACAGCATTTACACTATCAATCAAATAAAAATCGCTTTTCGAGTGCATGGCGCAATCTGGTCTTTCAATGCACTGCATGGTTACAGCTTTGCTGCGCTATTTTCTGAGCTTTGTTATTTTTTTCTTTTCTTTTCTTTATAAAATTATTACACTTATTCGGGCAGCTAAAGTAAAAAAATTCAAAAAAAGTTATTCTAAGTTTTCTTTGAACAAAAAATTTTTCTAACCATCTTTTTGACTCTGTAGAAAATAGTATAAATAGGATAGAGCGATACGCTAGGGCAGAAAAACTGCTCCTATGGGGCCTATCCACCCTCCATCGCACGTACGCTAGTTATTCTCCGAAGTTCACGTTCCCTACTACGCGGTGAGAAACAGATTGTGTGAGTCGCAATCTGAAGTGCTTAATCTGCAGAAACATAAATGCGATCATTAGGAAATTGGTAGACTGCACGATTCTGCACGGTTAACTGTACGACGTCAATAATATTCGTCCGATTCCTTTAGTCATTCTCCCTCCCCCCCCCCCCTTACCCATGTGCCGCAGATAAACGCAGGATAGTCAGGTACGCGCACGCTCGTTGCTAGTCTTATGAAAATCTCACAGATGGTGTGCAAAGCATGATCTGTGCACATCTTCTGGATCTGGATGCAGGCTGTACGACGTCTGGGTCAGGGGTTTTGAACCTGGGCGCATGTTGCGTAATGCCTGTGACACACTTGCTGAGTCCCGACACACGTGTTAAAACCTTGGAACGACATCTGTGACACGTCTTCTGCACCCCGACACATGTGGCATGACGTCTAGCACACCTTCTGAAGCCCGATACACATTGGACGATACTGAGGAAAATAGCTGGTCTGCCCTTACTGGTCTCCTCTTCAGTGGTCCCGACTAAACCGATCCCTTCTTCACTGGTCCCCCTTTCACTGGTTTCCCATTACTGGATTACTGGTACCCCTTACCCTTACCCCTTACTGGTCTTTCCCACCTCCACTCTCCACCTTGCTGGACCCCCATTACTGGTCCTTCTTTCACTGCGCCCTTTTACTGGTCCTCCATTTTCCACCTTTACTGGTCTGAATCCGGACACCCATTGCACGACATCGGTGACACATCTTTTGAAACCGGACACTTGAAGGGTGAGCGCCGTCAGTAAGATGTCTTCTCAACCCGGACGCCCTTTAAGTGATATCGACGACATGGTTTCTGACGCTCTCGACACGACGTGGGCGACACCTCGTCTGAACCCGGATGCGGTCACTCGATGTCTATGAAAGGCCGGATTAACAGAGGGAAGAACGGACGGACAGAGAGCCGCTAGCTCTTCTATTTATTAGGTTGTCGGAAAGGTAATGTCGCCTGCTTTCGATTTGTACTATTAGTTCTTAGCCCACGTAACTGCAGTCATTTAAGAAGCGTTTCCAAAGGCATCTTTTGACCCAGTTTTGTTCCGCTTCGTTGATTTTCAGAAACTAAATTTTTAGATTAACGACGATCGAGCAGAAATACCGAGTACGCGTTTGCTGTACGACTTCAAGCAAAGAGGAAATGCTGCAGAATCTCACTGCATCTTATCCGAGGTATTTGGTGACGAAGTTCCATTATTACACCAGTGCCAGAGAGGGTTTCAACGCTTTCGAGATGGATATGAGAGCCTTGAAGACAAGGAACGTCAAGGGCGCCCGCAGCTTTTAGATAACGAGGCACTAAAGCAAGCTGTCGAGTCGAACCCAACCCAACCTACACGTGAGCTCGCAGAGAAGTTTAGCTGTCACCAGTCTACCATCACCGACCATTCGCATGCAACGGTGAAGTCAAATCGGTGTGGGAAGCAGGGGTGCACATTTACGGTTAACGATTTAACGAATTAACGGCATTTTTCGTTAAAATCTAGCCTAACGACTTAACGGAAATTTTTAGAAATTTAACGGAATTTTTAACGGACTTTTTTCTCAGTGAGTTTATCACTTTCACCCTTAGTCCTCACTATTGTTGCAGGTCACATCCTCCCGATCAGGACAGATCCTGAAAAACTATTGAAATCAGCAAGAACATTTTCATGTTTTCACGCTATTCTCATGTCCTTCATGGTCCATTTGAATTTTTGGAAATAACGCGCTTTGGAACCAGAAATTTCTTTGCCGAGCCCCCATCACGTCAACGGATCCCCAATGATAGTGGTCTAACCTCTTCGCAAGATATGCCTATCCTCACTTGGCGTTGCTTATCCTAGAATATGCTCTCTGTTGCGATCAAAGCTGTTTCGCCAGGCGCGACTCGAACGCGCACCTTCTGCTTTCTGCTTTTCAGCACTCATTGTGATATCGGGATGAATCGGCGGCTGATACCAGTATAGAGCCGGTAAAGTTAACGTCTTACTAGAAGCAATGTGACGGATGAGTGATGATGTGCTTCGAGGATATCGCGTATGTTACGTGCAGTCAAACAGCGCTGTTGGTGTAAAGGCCTCTACAGAGTCTCGCGGCAGCACCCGGAGAACTCGTCCATATCGCTCGTCCGCAGTGAGAACCCACGCAACCATTGTGGTGGAAGCCACAGCGCGGACCAGTTGTCGCTGAGTATACTTGTGCTTTTTTAAATTTTTCGAATGAACGAATAAACGATTAACCCCATTTTTGCGATTATTCGAATTTCCGAATAATCGAATAACCCCATTTTTTGGTTAATCGAATTTCCGAGTAATCGAATATTCGAAAAAATCGAATAATCGAATAAACTTTATTATAACTTAATACACCCGGTGCAAAATAGGTTCACCCCCGGTTTGTCCATTGGTACCCGAAGGATCCACTGCCGAGGCTCAGTAATGTTACCATCGTATTCCTCACTATGGAAAACTTCTATAGAAGAATTCTAAGCAGTTTATTTTATCAGTGCAGGATACCACGAACTTTAACTGAAAATTTAAGAAATGGAGACCGGAGCAAAATATAAGTTCGCTTCATAGAAAACCTGATTAATCACAAAGTACCTACAGACAAGGTAAGAATAGTACTTCGTCACATCACCTTTGTTGCAAACATATCGAAAATTTTATTTGGCATACTGATTAGGTTATCAATAACAGTTCGCTTAACATTGGCCCATGCATGATGTATGGCGTTCTCCAGATCAGAATCCGATGTCTAAGCGGTTCCATTTTTGTACACTGTGTACAAGAATGTTCCACAAGCTTTCTATTTTTCGGGATGAGATCTGAAGAACAACTAGGTCACTTCAAATGTTGAGTTCTGTTGGAGTTAAGCCAACTTTTGACTGCGATACGTATATGGATGCATTACCTTGTTGGAAAATAAGGTTGCGCCTACGAAATTTTCTGAAATATGGCAGAAGATAATCTCTGAGCAAGTTCTGGTAGCCTTCATTGTTCATCCTACGCGAGACGAACTCCAGGGCAACAAGTTCGTAACCAGAAAACGCAGCCCAACCCATGAGACTTCCACCGACAAAGTAGCACCTGTAGAATACTTGCTCCTCTCTCCTCTAATCTCTCCAAATGTGTCTGTACCGTCGGGCCCATCAAGATTATACTTCTTTTACTGGAGAGTCCTGAGAAAATAGGTCGAGTATCCTCTAGGCGTAACTTTGGCGGTGGAAGTCTCATGGTTGGGCTGCGTTTTCTGGATGCGGATTTGACTTGTCTCGTCCGTCTCGGAAGTTCGTCTCGTGTAGGATGAACAGTGAAGACTGCCAGGAATTGCTCCGAGATCACCCTTTGCCATATTTCAGAAGATTTCGTAGGCACAATCTTATTTTCCAACAAGATAATGCATCCATACACGTATCGCAGTCAACTGCAGGTTTATTTATTTATTTATTTATTTATTTATTTATTTATTTATTCAATACCTTCGCGATAAGCGCAAGCGGCAAAAAGTACAACAACAACAAAACAACATGAAGACACACCTAAGGCGAGTCAAACCAATGTCCTATGAGGAGAACGGGCCACCTTCAGCTTACTCCAAGGCCGACTGATAAGAAGCTTCTCAGGCTCCCCTTTCGTTTGAGACGCATGCAGATTAAAGAATTTGGAGCCTCCGAAGCGCGAAAAGTGAATTAACTTATAAACCCGACAAATATCAAAGAGTTTCCTGTGAGAAGCCAATGTGTGAAGACCCAGGTATTTGTTCCTTATCGATGCTTCAGCTACCTTAGAGTAAAAGAACCCGCCAATGCGAATAAGAACCTTGCGAGTGTAGTTATTCTGTTCCCTTTCCATAAGGTTTATAAGAGGTTGGCTAAACTCAAATACAATTCAACTTTTGGAGTGGGCTAGTTTTCCTCCAGATCTCACCGCTGATAGAGAAGTTGTGGGGCATTCTTGCACACAAAGTGTGCAAAAATGGAACAACTTACACTTAGGTTTCTGATCTGCAGAACGCCATACTATGCATGGGCCAATGTTAAGCGAACTGTTATTGATAACCTAATCAGTATCATCAGCCAATCAAATTGTGGAGTTTTATACCATTTCCAGTCGAAATTCGACGTTTTTGAAATAAATTTTAATCTTTAATCTTCTGAAATCTTCCCGTGTAAAAACGTTGAATTTGATTTGAAAAACTTTGAATTTCAACTGAAAATGGTACATAATCGTGTCATATATGCAAACTGTGAGCTTCAGTCCCGAAGTAATCGAGGTCGCTGAACACGAATCTTAAGCGAGGTTTTGCAGTAACGGTTGCCATCGAGAGATATTATCCAAATTATCGATTTTTCGTAAATATCACTCAACAAGCTCGAAACTTCGGGCTTGAGGTAATCGAGGCCACTGAACACGAATCTGAATTCATTTTTTAATTTTCCGTCGAAATTTGTGTTGATTGTGCAAATTCCATAGAGTATTCAAGTGTATGACATTGATGACAGTCGGGGTCGCAGAGAACGCAAATGTGAAGTTAGGTTTTGAAAATATCGATAAAGACCAGTGATACAATTCGCCTCAACGAATTTCCCATAGAAAATCAATAGCTCGATCAACTTCAACCGATAATTTCAAAAACGAACTTCAAATTTGTGTTCAGCGAGATCGACTATCCCAAGGTCTAAAGTTTCGGACCGCAGTCGATCGCCATCAACTGCAGTCAGTATCGCCAATACGCCATTTCCCCACGCCAGTTGTGATGGACTGACGGAAACACGCACGCGCACACACACTACCCTTCTACATATGTGTAGTAGGATACTGAATGCGTTCTCGTAACGGTGAGCTTCTCGACAGCGTGCTATCGAAAACAATTGTCACCGGAATAAACGCCGCTCACAAAAATCATCATTATGCCACATTCGAAACAACCACGTATTCGAAATTCGAATATTATTCGAATTTTCGCACCTCGAATAACCGAAATCGAATAATTATTCGAATTTTCAAACCTCGAATAATAGAATTCGAATAATTATTCGAATTTGCTAAACTCGAATAATCGAGTTCGAATAATTATTCGAATTTGCGAAACTCGAATAATCAAATAATCGAAAATCGAATTCGAATAAAATATTCGAATAATTATTCGCATTTGATTATTCGAGCACAAGTTTATCGCTGAGCTGCCGGTTGCAAAGGTCCCCGACGGCTGCCGTAGTTTACGGCGGCCCGCACCCGCAGTGAGGGGAGCTGCGGGTGAGACCCCGCCGGGGGGCGTGATAGATAGGTGTCGATTATGGTTCATCTATTCGGAAACATTTTTTCAACGAATCCACATGCTAGGAATATAAGGGGGGAGTGCATAATTTCTGTCCATAAAGGAGCATGACAACCAACAATATAATCACCTTTGATATCGACAAAGGCGTATGGAATTCTGCACTCAACGCAACGCAAAAAAATACCTTAGCACGATATTAGGTGACCTTAACTGCACTGCAAATCTTTGTGGCCTTCCAGCCACAGTTAGCCGTGTGAGGTTTAGGGAAAACCCTTGCACAGAAATGCAACAACAAAGCAGACCGATCTTTTTAGTATGAGCTATAACTGCATTGGACAGACCTCCCGGACTGAACAAGGCATCGGAGGGAATGCTTTGAAGGGCTACGACACCAGCTTCGAGCTGCTTGCCAACCGAACTTTTAGTGGTAGTAGAACGACAACAGTGAGAACAAGCGCAAAATGGTGCAGAACTGTTGAGTTATAAGGAGTGTTCTATTAGATTTCGGAGCTTACATTTAAGAACTCCTAACTTGGCTTGGACCACGCTTCTTCACAAAACAAAAAGCGTTTTGGTTACTAACTCTCTGACATTCTTAAAGGTTTCAACTGCCGGCAAAAGTACGCAGTATTGCGTACAGTAATCCTCGCGGCTCCGCACAACCGCCGTTGTCATGGCGGGTCCGCGGCACGCGCAAGACTCCGCTGCCGGCCTAAGGCGTAGGCATCACTGTCCGGAAAGCATAAGGTGCGAGTTCGAGTCTCGCCTGGCATAATAGTTTTGATCGAAACAAAACATCCTGTAACAACACGTAGTCTCTATGTTAGCCGCTCCAGGCTTCAACAAATCTGCTAAAACATTGTCCAAAATACTTTCTCGCCACCAGGACAGTCGAGAGGAAGAGAATGTTTTCGGCCTTTGACGTTTTTAACGATTTTAGAAAAACGCTAATCACAAAAATTTGGTGAGCCACTTTTTCTGTACGTTAACACGTTGACACACCCTTTCGGCAGTGTGGAATCGTGTGACACGATGTCGCATCACAATCCCGGAGCGCAAAAAATGGATTGGTCCCGGGCAAAAATCGTGTGCTCGACAGTGTGTGAACACTCCACTGACAGGCTTTTAGTTGTCTTTTTATTGATTCTTTCTGTACTTAATGGTACCCACATCTAGATAGTATATGTTCAAAGAACACAAGACGGTGTCGCAAGGAACTAAGAGGGGGAACTCCCGGGTCTGCTTGGTCGCGCATTTTAGCCTTGCCGGTGTGATGCGGGCATCAGTCCACTAAGTACCGTTACCTTGAATGATAATTCCGTATCCGCTCATATTCCACATCCTGTAGATAATTTATTGCTGAAGTCTTGTTCATGTTGCTGTCCACACTTTGTTGATAGTGAATTGTATTTTACATTGCAGACTTACTCTCCATTCCTTGAACTTTAACTGTTGACCTGGGAAAGTACAACGTTTTCTTTGACTTGTTCTCACTTGAAATAATAGTTTGCAGCTAATTGCATTCTTAACGAAATTTAACGAAAATTTTCTGTTAAAATATTTTGTTAAAAAATTTAACGCGCAGGATTTCGTGTGCACCCCTGGTGGGAACTAGGTGCTACCTCAGCTCAGCGATGCAACAAGGCTGCACTGGTCGCTATCGCTGGAATTCTCATTCGCAAAAATAAGAACAGCGGTTTCTAGGGTTCCATCGTCACGACGGATGAGAAGTGAATCCAGTGCGACAACAGCGCAAGAATGCGGCAGTGGTTAGACTCCGGCGAGACTCCGAAAACGACGGCGAAACCTAACATTCACGGAAAAAAGTTATGCTTTGTGCTTGGTGGAACAGTAGAGGTCATTTTGAGGGGCTGGGATATAGGCCAAATTGTTACGACAGACCTCAACAGAGATCAATAGAGGGGGGACCGGGGGAAAAAAACGTGGACCAAGCAGTCAACAAGGAGTGAACACAGCAACTGTGAAATTCCTCCACGGCAACGCTCGACGACATGCCGCGAAATTCACGCTCCAAAAAATTGAGAATCTGGGCTGAAAACTTCCGTCTCACCCGCCATATAGCCCAGACCTCCCGTCATCAGGATGCCGTCTTTTCCGGTCGATGCAGCGCCCATTTTCGGAGAGAAAATTCAAGAATCGTGACGAAGTCGAAATGTGGGTGTCCAACTTTTTCGAGTCGCAGCCAGCGCAGTTCTTCAAGAAAAGCATCCACTCACTGCGAGGACTTTGGCGACGTGTCATTTATTTAATTTATTTATTTATAGTACGTGGATATCCACGCAGACAGAACCAGTTATCCGAAAAGACGATAAAAGATAAACACAACGAGAAGAACAAAACATGGATGCATGATGATTTAGATGATTAAAAATACACTACCCTAATTAATCACCCTTTGATGTGCCTATCATTGAGCTTTTTCAGTTGTGAAATGGAACTCGGTAGACCATACTTTTTAGAAAATTTTAGAAACTCCGAACCAACTCTTTGGGTATACCCCGATTTTACCTCCAGTAGGTACAAGCGATCATAATAGTATTTCATTTACTATTGCACATACTGTCAAAAAAATGTAAAATGTAAATAAAAATGTATACCTGTCTACCGCCGTGTGTATTCTTGCTGCAATTTCACTGAAATTTGCAATGAACTAGCAGGCTTACGACGGATAGATCTTTTAGAGACCAAAAATAATGTTAATGAAAAGTATGAATTGTTTTTGTCTATCTTGCATTATGTTATCGAATTTCATGTGCCTTGGAAACTGGTGTCCTCTTTCAAATCCACCCGCCTTCCTCGTCATATACAAAATATGCTAGAACACCGTGACTGTTTATTTCTAGAAGCTAGGAGATCTAATGACTGGTCAAACTATAAGTCCTTCTCTCTTAGGCTTAATTCTCAACTGCACAAATACAACTGCTATTTAGAAAAGAAGATAATTGAAGACGGTAATAAACGTAACTTCTACGCATATTTGAATAGTAAAATAGACGAAAGGAAACGAATTGGATGTTTGAAAAAAGATGGTCTCATTGCAACAACTGATTATGACAGAGCTAACATGCTAGCTAACCAGTTTGTGACCGCTTTCCAAATTGACGACGGCTCTGTTCCGTCTATGTCCCACTCACAGTTTTCCTATGAAGGATATCCAATGGTTTCAGTCTCATCTACTTTATGAACTGATTATGAAATGCCCGAATTCCTTTTCTGTCGCTCCAGACTTTGTATCACCATTTGTAATACGGAAGGTTGCAAGTGTTATTAGTGGCCCTTTAGCGTACATTTTTAACCAATCACTAATGTATGCATAAGTACCTTTAAGATGGAAACACTCGTTTGTCACCCCGATATTGAAGAAAGAACCTTCTGACAGTCCAGAGAATTACAGGCCGGTGAGCATAACGTCATTTTTCTGCAGGCTTTTTGAGAAGGTTGTTAAGCAGCATTTAGTGCACCATCTTTCTGTCCATAGGATCATTCCTCAACAACAGCATGGTTTTGTATCAGGAGGATCTGTAGAGACGAACTTAATCAAATGCATGAATGATTGGACTGAAGCGCTTGATAGCAAGCGCTGCTGTGATGTTATTTATTTTGACTTTGCCAAGGCGTTTGATAGGGTATCTCACAAAAAGTTGTTGTTCAAATTAGAAGAACTCAAGATACATCCAATGTTAACAAAGTGGATCGCTGATTTTCTAAATGAGAGAACGTTTCAAGTTAAAATTGGACATGTGTTCTCCGAAGTTAAACGTGTTACAAGTGGAGTACTTCAAGGAGGGGTATTATCGCCTATATTGATTAACATTTTTACTTCGGAAATACCAGAAATTTTGCGTAATGTTTGTGATTGTGCCATGTATGCAGATGATGTAAAAATATACAGGGTCATTGATGGTGTTGATGATAAATTATGTCTTCAAAGAGGAATCAACTTATTGGTTTCCTGGTCTAAACAATGGCAGCTCCCCTTGGCTCCGCACAAAACGAGTTTCATGCGTATTAGCAGCACTTCGTCAACTGCACAGCATACATATGAAGTGGATGGTCTCCACATCACATCGGTGGATTTCATTAGAGATCTTGGTTTCACATACAGCAGCAAACTAGACCTTTCCGAACATGTCAAAAATCGTTGTAGGATAGCGCTTCTGCGTACATTCCACATATTTAAAGCCCTTTCTACAAAGAATAGAGCTCTTTTAATAAGGGCTTACAAGACTTACATACGACCATTAGTTGAAACGAGCACTACAGTATTCAACCCTAGTAGGATGAAAGATATCTCCAGAATTGAGAAGGTCCAAAATAATTTTACTAGGAAATTATTTATTCGCATGGGAGGCTTCATATACTCCAACATCCCCAACGCAGTGTTCAGAAATAGACATTTGGATCTTCCATCCCTCGTATTACGACGAAAGGTGTTTGATGTTTGTCTCGTTCATAAAATTCTGCACCAACCTACTGTGGCTGTGATTATGAAATTATATAGTTTGATGCCTTCCCGAACTAGAGGTGGTATAATGAAAATAGCCTTGCCTTGTCCGAGATCATCAGTTCGCGCTTCTTTCTTTACGCATAGAGCAGGTAGCGCTTACATAAGGATCACGAAAAACCTATCAAATGCTTACTCTATATCCCAGTTCAAGCGGTATGCATCAAAAATGTTGCTTAAGTTTGACGGACTCTAGTCATGGAGATCGACCACACCCAGTTCTTGTTTGATTGTGTTTTTTTCTGAAGTTTGTTTGTCTGTTTGTACTGTCCTATTTCTATCTCGCGTCTGCCTTTCGCGACGTAATAAACATTAACATTAACATTGGGTAAAAAAGGAAGCTCGCAGTCGAGACCTTGCCTTAGGAAAATGAATTTTTGTCCTAGAGTGTTTGAAGAAGATGTTGTGTAAAATTTGTCGGGACATAAGCTTACTCTCTCAGTGACCATTTTGTAAATCATAAGCAAATCGTTTTTCTTCCTGCGAAGTAGCAAACTAGAAAGATTGAATATTTTGTTCCGAACATTTGAAGGTGAAATGAACGTGTAGTCATAACCGTAGAGCCGTATCCAAAGCTTTCGAGTGAAACTATTCTGCACCGCTTCTAGCCTGGCTTGGCTGCGCTTGGTAGGTGCATTGAACACAGTGGTCCCATATTCGAGTATGGGGCGGACATAAGAAATGTAAGCCAATCTGAGGTGACTAATTGTGTTTGTGGACAAGTCTCTAAATAAACTGTGAATGACTCTATCTGCCTTACTCGCTATCCCTTCGCAATGTTCGTCAAACGTAAGTTTAGTGTTTAAAATGAAGCCTAGGTCACGATGTTTAGCGGTTTTATTCATCTGATATGTTGTTGCCCATTTACCAAGTTTCGTTACATCAGAAAATCCTTTTATAGTGGCCACCACCAACTAGGATTGCACCCACGCTTACCTATTCAGTATAACCCTACATAGAAGGACAGCTATCTTCGCCTCTTTGGGTAAAACTCTCAAAAATAGAGGACGAATAGGGAGGACCACTCTCAAGGCTTGCACCCGAAAATGAGAGTGTACCTTCTATCTGACCTATGAAGGCGTGTCGAGGACGTGCGCTACACCAGAACGTGTGTTGGACGTGGATCCAACACTCCAGAAGTCCTCAGTTTGGACGTTGGTGTCCGAACGAATTAAGCTATGTACTTCAAGCCCTAAACGTTTGCAAACGTCGCGATCTAGCTCACAAACGTTATCTATTCTCATGTTTTCTGGCAAGCTGTACATTGAAAATATCTAAGCCTACAGGGTACTGCACCCACCATGGTCGGATAGTGCCGACATCAACAACTATGATTGCACCCAGACCCTAATCGACTTTGTCGACTCGACAACTCGGCGTACCCACCTGCATCACTCCTCCCTCACGTAAGTTAGTTGGAAATGAATGCTACCGCATCGTGGTAACAGAGCGACGCATTCGATCAGCCTCTACCAAACCAAAGTGCCTTATCTAATCCTTGGTCGCTGTTCCATTTCTCAGTGTATGAACACGTTTTCCAGCACTGCGATACAATCTTCACCTTCCACCTATTTAGATGTCGCGCGTCGGAGAGATCCCTCGGGAAAATAATGGACTCTTGTCAGTGTACTCGCCTATATCCAGTAGTCGTAATTGTGCGATCAAATCTTTCCTGACAGGCCAAAGCAAATTCCTATCCATTGCGCGCATTTAACAACGCCACTATTGTGGACCACCTTTAGCGGCATCTGCTATGCGTTCGCATGCAGCTTTCATGCAACCACATTAATATTGGTAGCCATGCAGAAATCCAACGTCAGGTTATCTAGCCTTGATATTTTCGTTACAGTTTTCCCTCTTTAGAGAGGATCCGGTTGAGCCGCTTGCCAGGAAACGGGAATGAATCGCAAACCAAATGCAACCGTGAACTGCCTATAGACGAGGGTAGGTGTACAGGATGGCCTCCATGCTCCTGCTGTGTCGGGCGGGCTCGATACGAGCCCGGTGGACTGGGAGTACATGAGAGACGGTTTTAGGACAGCTCAGAAGTCCCGTACTCGTCCCTTCGGGTTATTTTGGAGCCTCGAGCTCAATCATGATGTGCAAATTGAAGAGTGGGATGAGCGATTTGTGCTTACAACACCCGCATCGGAAGCATCCGTCGAGGACCGGATGATGCAAGTCAGGAAGATCAAGTACGTCCCATCTGACTGACCGGGACGAGAGTACATCACCCTTAAACGCCGCCTACGACTCCGAAGGAGAACTGTTCCTCGCCATCAGAATCAGAACATTCGACAGCAGGGGAGTAGGCGGCGCTGGTGTCCTCGTCAACGCACACCTGGCCATGAACATCGATTCGTACGTATCTCTAACAAGCCGAATCGGACGTCTATAACTATAAGCTATGTGGCTCCACACCAGCGCTGACTGTATTCCTCGCCTACGTAACAGCATCCGACTACGTCGACCAAGAGATCGAAGCTACGTGGTGCTGAAGAAGTTCTACGAAGAAGATCACCTTCTACAGGATGATCGTCAGCGACTTATCGCAAAGACCAAGCCGCGAAGTTCACCTGAATAACTTCGCATCGGAAGCCATCGCGACGCACTGTATAGGGTGAGACGATCAAAACAAAAGACTGTCACCGCCTCCTTCGCGCAAAGTCCAACTTTATGCGTCGAGGAAACAAGTCCTCAAAACTGAAAAAGAACAGTCCGAGCACGGCCGTCGGCTGGGAAGGGCAGAAGGGCAATGGTGAATGTCATCCACGGCTTCTATATTCAATAGCCACATGGCTGAAGCTGCAGAGGTCAGGATTGAGCATCCGCAATGCCTGCCGGAACTTCGCCAACTTCAAGACCAAGATGACCGCTCGCCGACGTCCTGATGGGACCGCCACCACTCCCAGAAGGATCATATAGAAGGTCGTCCACGACTTCTACTCCGATCTCTCCGATAACCACCTCCATCCGCTTCCGCACTACGGATGCGTAGTTCCCTCTGTTCTCCCTTCCGAGATCCGATACGGTGAAGAAATGTACAGCACCCGGTCCCGACAGGATCAGACCCGAACACCTGAAGAACCTCCCGCCAGTGCTCGTCAACACCCTGGCGCGGCTTTTCACTCGCCACCTGTCGGTGTGCAAGGTTTCATCTCAGTGGAAGGCCAGCAAGACCGTCCTGCTGTACGAGAAAGGAGACATGCACTTCATTGGCAACGATTGCACGAACTGCCTGTTGTTTGTATTCTTTACGACTCGAGCATTCTATGATCATGAGTAGGATCATAGAATGCTGGACGAAGAACATCCACGGCAAGCAGGATTTCGGAGGGCGCAACACGATTTACAACATACACGCATTCATGAAACTCAACGAAGTATTGCGAGAGTACAAACTGCTGCCGTTCCTTATGTTCATCGTCTTGGAGGCATTTGACGCTGTCGAAGCTGAAGCAGTCAGCAACAGCCAGGTTACACTTGGTCAGTCCATCAGATTGCTTCGAGAACTGTACAGAACCTACCATACTATAGTACAACGATGTCGTCGTTAGCCATGTTCGACTCTCCTTGAACCTCGGTATCGTCGAGTCCCTATGGAGTATGTATGTACAAGTGCTCCGGCACGCCTAACGCGTGTCTCGCACTTGCGCGCTTCGCGCGACTGCAACATCACTGACCTACATATGGAAAGTAGTTTTTGTAAAACAAAAAATTCGCTAGCATCTAGAGCCTGGTGCGTGCTTTATCGGCATCAAGCCGTTCACCATTTCGGTACCTTCATTATAGACATTCGCTCCGGACCGGCCATTAACGTATTTGTTTGTGCTGCGCAGTACTTCTGTCCCTCAGCTTGCTCATCCTCAACCGTTCTCATGCTCAGCAGCTAGCGTTTCCAGATATCTTGGACATGTCTTCCAAAGCCAGGTTTCCCCTCACTCGTTTCTTCTTACTGGATGTAATTGCTGGTCCGCCTTTACTGGTCTTCCCTCCCCCTCTTCAGCCCCCACCTTCCTGGTCCCAACTCCTGGCTCACTTCTTTGTTTCCACTATTGACCTCCTACTGGTTCTTTGTTTCCACTATTGACCTCCTACTGGTCTCTCCTTGCCGGTTTCCTTCTCCTGTCCTCTCCTCTAGATTTTTCCTTTCCTTCCTGGTCGCTTTCATGGTCCACGCTAGAGGTCCTTCTTACGACGCTTCTCCACCACAACCTTAGTGGCCCTCCCATAATCACGGCAGACGTCGATGACACGTATTCAGAATCGTGACGCTTGTTGCGCGATCTAGGAGGCCTGTCTCCTGGATCCAGATGTTTAAAAGCGCGCGCAGTCGCCGCTGTGTCGAGCATGAAGAGGCTACGCATATGGCAGATTCCTTGTTCTCCGTATGAATTCCCTTACGGTTCCCTTCTTGTTGGTTCCCCGTCCTGGTCCCACCTCCAGGTCCCTTCTTCAATATAGATTCCCCCCCCCCCTCGGGATCCTCCTTACTACTCTACCCCAATTAAGTAGCCCTCCCACGCTCACGACCCCTCATTGCGCGACATCGGTGTCACATCTTCTAAATCCGGTCTCCCTTACTGGTAATCAAGGATGTGCGGAAATTTTTCTGGGAAAAGCGGAAGACGAAAGACGGAACGGAAACGCTCAAAAATGGCCGGAAACAGGAATACGAAACGCGGAAACGGAAATGAATCATATTCACCATTTTTCAAAAGTGCATCTGAAACGGCGTCAGAAGCGGCTCCCATTGCGCTTTTCTTGCTCAGAACTTTGCGAGCAGCAGAATCTTCCACAGATTAATGCTCACCCTCATCGTAACATAGCATAACGAAGCATGAATTCATAATATTGTTATGATGACCTTTTAGCTATGGCTAGAGCAATAAACGAAAACAAATTCAGATCTTATTTCACTATTTCTCACTATTTCAGCAGTCTCTCCGCTGTTTCCATATCTAGTCCCTGTGCGATGGGTTCTTCGCTGACTTCTGTAATGCTGCAGTTTTCTGAACCTTAACCGAATTAACGATTTGAGGTTACTTACAGAGACCTGCATTAAAATGACTGACTCGGGTGAAGTCTAAAACTGGAGTAGCCACCTATGTCATTTTCCAATCAGGAAAGAGATTCCTCTCAACATTTTTGGAAATCTGTGGCATCATGGACGAGGTCGCGAGTGCACAGATATACTACTCAACATTAGCAGTTACCAAAACTAGTACTCAGAATTCATTCTGGAATCTAACAATAAGATGATAACTGGATGACTGATAAGTCATGGTGGGTCCACACTTCTATGGTAATATTCAGCCTGTGCCAGTCTGGAGCCCCCACGCCTGTCGTGACGTTCGCCACGCTCCATCACGACTCTTCAAGGGCACACACGCTGGGAGGCGCACTGGTCCCGCCGCGCAGGGCATACGGTCGCACGCACGCGCCGCGACGCACTATAAACGCCTGCCCGCGCGCACCCGGCAGTCTTCGGCTTCGTCGTCGCTCCGAGCGGTCGGTCCGCTCTCCGCTCCGGCACTCCATCGTCAGCGCAGTGTCCACACCATCAGGACTCGACTCGACAGGCCGCGCAGGACTCCAGGACGACCAGGACAGGACGCGCAGAGACGACTACAGAGGTAACCGCAGAGACCGACCGAGCCACCGTCCTCGTGAGCGCAGGCTCCAGGGTAGGAGCGAGGAAGGATCTGCGGCTTGCGCTTGGGGCTGACCCGTAGGTAAGCTGGCGGGGCTCAGCCTTGACTCGTAGGCATTGTGTTCCATATTGATGTATTGTCTGTGTGTATTGGGTTGATATGAAGTATGATGTCTGATGCGCACTGTCATGTGACTCGAGAGCGGGGGAAGGTTTATTCTGAGCGCAGTGGCAATACTGCAGAAGGTCGGCTGGTTCAATTGTATCACGCGAGTGATGTGAAGATGGGCGAGAGTCGTCGGGGGGCAGCGCAGGTACAGTCCCGGGAAAGGTCCTAAATAACATCCGCATTGGTATGAGGTGTGCCAAGTCGGGGCAACAAGGGCCTACCCCTTACGTGGCAGGTGAGGTAAGAGCTAGCGCGCATAGGTAAGACCTCGACACCGGTTGTGCCTCACTCGTGGCCTCGGGTCGAGGGCCGCATGAGTTCCACCACCGATGCAGCGGACTCACCCGGGGCACGACAACGCCCAAGGTGACACAGCTGGACAGTTCCTAGATGGTTTTCGAAGCAAAAGTTTTGTTTCAGAATTCAATAAGTCACCCTAGTCAATCAAAATAACATCTCCTGGTAGATATTCGTGATGCTTCATTCAAACAGCATAGCTCCATATGGATGAATATCACACCTAACGAAATTAAAAATTGAAATTCAATTGACACCTTCGACCAGAAACACTGATGTAATGTTGGAGCAGACAACCGCATGCCACATGCCTTTATTTTATGACACTGCGCTATATGCTTACTACGTTTTTGTAGCTATTTGTAACTAACGGATCAAAAATTTTATGATGAGTCGGTAGTTCTTACAGAATTACCCCCCAGTAGCCTTAAACACCGGCTGGTAAGAAACCGTATGTACGACCGCCTTTGTGTCACTCCTAACTGTGTGGTCTGTCCGGCTGGCAGGGAGGGAGATTGCGCCGTTTCTGGAACAGTTTACAGGATCACCTGTCACAGTTGCGGTGAGAATTATATCGGCGAAACTTCTCGTCCACTCCATGTGCGCGCCAAGGAACACTTGGAGGGCAAACAAAGGTCGCGGGTTTCCACTGCACTGGGTGGCCACAGGGTCAACGCCCACCACGGAGAGGACTTCGGGGTCACATTCAAAATTCTAGCGCGTGAGCCCCAAACGTCGGCGCGGAAGGCCCTTGAGGCATTTTGGATACAGGCTACTGACCCAAAAATCAACCGGAAGGGGGAGTGCCTATATATAACCCGGGAGCTCAGGCCATACCTCCGGCTAGCATTCTAGTCAGGGTACGGTCTTCGCTGGTATCCTCACGGCCACTACTGCCCTGATCACCTGGCGTTCCTTGATTAGGTGAGGTCGATTACTGTCTCTTTCTCATCTTGTGGACGTCTAATTGGTCTCAAAATCCAGTAGGGTTGAGGAGACCCTTGGTCGAGTGATCACACTTAGGTTTGTTTCCTTTCAGGCTCTGAAGAAGGCGATCCCGCCGAAACGTAAGCCAAATAAACGCTCTTACCAACCTCGCCCAGAGTTCAAACAAGAACTACTACGAATTTTATGATCATTCAAATATTGAGTGCACTTTCTTAGCGTACGATGCATACATAGCGTTTCCTAGCCCACTAGTTTTGCCCTGCACTCACCCGTTGTCATTTTTGGTAGTCTAACCAATTCCAAGGATATTAATACAGAGTTGTCAATCAGTATTTCTCTCACAATTATCTGGAGAAGAATTCTTTTTAAATGATAAGCTGATTCTGTTCAAAACTAGTGTCGAACAGTGCCTATTTCCGTTTCCGCCTTCCGGTCCAAAAACAGACGGAAGACGGAACGGAACGGAAGAGCTAAAAATGGCCGGAAACCGGAATTCGAAACACGGAAACGGAAATTCCGCACATCCCTGCTGGTAATGGATCCCTTGCTGATCCTCCTTAGTGCCCCCCTGATTGGTAACCCGCTACTGGTCCCTCCTTATTGCCTAAACCCTTCTTGTTGCCACCTCCTGGCCTGCTCCATTGGTCCCCCGTCCCGATGGTCTATCGACCCTCCCCATCCCGATGCCTGGACGGTCAGAAAGCCGCGTAGGTGCTGTTGTGTTAAGCAGTGAAGGGCTGCGGCGTATCTCCCTTAGATTAGATCACTCGACCGCCACGCTGTGGATGATGTGGCGTATCTCACTTAGGTAGATCACTCAAACGTCATCGGTCGCTAACTCAATTATATAGTGGTAGAAGATAGATATAACGCGTGAGCCCATGACCTATCTCGAATTCTAACCTGCGAATGCTGGCCGACTTCGATCGCGTATGTGGGAACGTTGGACTGCAGCTGAATCTTACGAAGACGATGTTTGTGAGGAGCGGACGAGTTTCTGGCGCTCCATTCTCGCTCAACAGAACGAGCATCTCCGAATGCTCCAGCTACGTGTATCTGGGTCGCGAAGTCAACATGGCTTGGAGAGCTTTCAAGAGCGTCGGAGTAGTCGTGAAGAAGACGAAAATCGTCCGACTCCGTGCCATCTGATCCGTTGTTCCTGCGCTAACGTACGCCTCGTGCGTATGCCACAAAAGCGAGATGAATACGCGATTCAGCGTCGCGCAGAGACGAATTGAGAGGCCGATGCTCGGAAATGCACGATTCATGCAGGTGAGAAAAGGTTACGAAGTTCTGAGAGTCGGCGACGACGTTCGATATTCGTAAACGCTTTCGCATAGATCAATCCGTCGAAAATTAGGTGGACCGGTCACGTAATACGTTTCACAGAGATCCGCTTGATGAGAACTGTCAGGCACTGGATTCCGTGGTACATCAAGAGAGCACCAGGCGCCCTCCTATGCAATAGTTGGACTCCTACTTGAAGGTCTTGAACGAACGATATTTATTTATTTATTTATTGTACGTAGTAATCCACGCAAAAAAACACAACAACAACAGAAATCAACCCAAAACACAGAGGATACGAGTAGAAAATAGGAGGATGCAATTAGTATAACACCATAATAGACAAAACTAAACTGCTAAGGAACTTTCTGCAGATACCTGTCAATGAGGATTTTGCATTGCCCTATAGAATTTGGTAATCCATTTTTCTTGGAGAATTTCAGGAACTCATTGCAAGCTCGATTTGTGAAAAAAGAAGATCTTATGTTGCTACTAGTCCTAGAAACTAGGATCTTCCACTGAGCGCCTCTTGTGTTAGAATGAGACATTGAATAGAATTCGTTAAGGGGAAGACCCACCATGCCTTTTATCATCTTATAAACCGTTACCAAGTCGAACTTTCTTCGGCGACAAGCAAGAGTGCGTAAATTGAAGAATTTGTTCCTTCCAGACGCCGGAGGAATGTTGTTATAGTCACACCCATGTACTTTGATCCAGAGCTTTCTTGTAAAACTGTTTTGCACAGCTTCCAATCTGGCGACATCTCTCTTAGTAGTAGGACTATACACCGTAGTACCATGCTCTAGCATGGGCCTCACGTATGCCTTGTATGCGGATAATAAATGCGCTATTGAACTAGTTTTCAGAGATTTAAATATATTATGCACAACTCTTTCAGCTCTCTTAGCCGTATAATCACAGTGCTGACTGAATGAAAGTTTAGTGTCTAGAATAAATCCTAGGTCACGTAAAGAACGCGTACTATTAAGTTCCTGTTCACCAAGACAATAAGAGTTTCTGTTGTATTACTGTCCAAGATGAAGCACTTTGGTTTTTTCACCTGATAAGGGAAGCTCCCACCTTCTTGACCAATCCGCAACAGCATCTATTGCAGACTGGAGGGCAGCGTGGTCATCCTCCTCAACGATGTTTCTGTATATTTTTATGTCATCAGCAAACATTTTACAGGTGACTCCAAACTCTTCAACCAGAGAGGGAATCATTGAAGTATAGATGATAAAAAGCACTGGTGAGAGAACACCTCCTTGGAGGACCCCACTAGTAGCTGGAATGGAGTATGAATCGTTGACTCTAACCTGAAAGGATCTGCCGCTTATGAAGTTTTTTATCCACTTAATTATCCTTGGATGAACACCGATTTTCTCCAGCTGGTAGATCAGTTTATTTAATGGAACCTTATCGAAAGCTTTCATAAAATCGAAATAAACGACGTCCACGTTTATTTTTTGATCAAGCGCCATTGTCCAATCATTTAACGCTGACAGCATTAATGTTTCCGTTGACCTACCGCTGCGAAAACCGTGCTGATTTTCGGGAATTAGAGAATTTGACTCCAGATAATTGACGAGAGCAACCTTCAGTTTCCTTTCAAAAACTCTTGCAAAAACGGATGTGATACTGATGGGGCGATAATTGGTAACCAGATTGTAGGGCGCTTTCTTGGGTATCGGAGTAATGAACGAATGCTTCCAACGACCAGGAACCTCGCCTAGCATGAAGCTAGCATTAAATATGTGCTCCAACGGGTAAGATATAGCTATGGCGATTTTCCGAATAAAGTATGGTGGAACTTTATCCGGGGTAACGGTAAAGGTTGCAGGTAGTGCACATAATGCATTGTAGATTTCTTCTTTGTGAAACCAAATTGTGCTTTCCATACTCTGAGTAGAGCTCACAGTATCAAAAGTATTACTGTAGGAAGATGACTCTGAAAAAGACTTTGAAAGTATTTCGCTAGCATAGACGCTTTAGACTCATCAGTTACTGCAGATTGTCCAGTTAAATCTGTTAGGGTTGGAATTCGCTCAGGTCGTTTCAGCACCGAATTTAACAAGGTGTACAGGGAAGATTTTCCAGGTTTTTCAAGAATTTTCCTTTCGACATACTTATGGTATCTATTCAGAAGTCGATCAAACTTATCACTTAAAGCTTTAAAACTATTCAAGTTGTACACGGTTGGGTAAATTTGATAATTCATCCACCTCATTTGTCTTTGTTCAAAAAGCCTGACCAAATTAGGTGGTAACTTACCGTAATTCGTTGGATGCCTTTCTATAGGTACGAACTCTTCGATACATTTATGTAAAATAGATAAGAAGAGCTCATATCTGTCATCTACAGAAGGATATCCCTCAAGGAGCGTTCTCCAATCCAGCGACAACAAAAACTGACAAATGGCGTCATAGTTAGCCTTATGAAATGATCTTCGGAGACGGAAAGTGGGCTTATTTATGAAGCATTGAATACGAAAGTAAATACATGAGTGATCACTAGATCCGATAGGCGGTAAGATTTCAATATCTTTAACAAGATGCAAGTGACTGGTAAGGATGAGGTCCAACAAGCTACCATATCGAGTTGGCTTCGAAACGTTTTGATGGAGTTTGCATGATGTGCACATCTCCACAAATAGTTTCGATGCCATATTTACACTGGAGGGAGAACTTTTGGACCAATCAATATCAGGTAAATTGAATTCTCCCATAATAGCACACTGTGCTTTGCAAGAGCATAGGTCGCTTATTGCCTTTATCAGTTGAATAGTGTTGCTAATAGAAGCACTAGGGGTCCTGTAGACAGCAATTAGTCTCAAAGTACTTTGGAGAAGCTTCAAATCACAACAAAGTAGTTCGAAGCCATCCGCCAGTGATTCACTCCATATGGTTTCAAATAGAATTGGAAGCCTTATAAGCATGAGTATACCACCACCTCTTTTACTAGTCCTGTCGCATCTTACATATGAATATTGGCAGCACAGGTCACCTAAAATTGGACCAGCATCAAGGGATTCATTTAGCCACGATTCTGTAAGAACAACTACACCGCAATTTAAGGTGTTTATAGAAAATCGATCTGGCAAAATGTTCTTTTGAATTGATCGCACATTACAGTAAAGACATTTAAGATCATTGACAGGCGTCCGAGGAGAGGCTAAGAGTTTACCGACATGTTGAGATGAGAGGTTTGGGAGTTTAGGGCTGACATGTTATGAGACGTACGGCGGGCCAACCTGGCTTCTCGACTGCGTTCCCTCTCCTCCTTTGTAAGCGAGGGCCGTATATATACCCCTTTAGAGGAAAAGGAACGCAGTCTAGAAGCCCTCCTAAGAATTAGAGATTGATAAAAAGTGTTAGGCAACAGAACCTTTAACAGACGAGGGCGGTCAACTTGAGGCTTGCCAAGTCTGTACGTGACCTGAGGGATACATTCAATCTCGAGGTGATTGAGAATGTTTTTAACAAAGTCGAGATCATGACCGGCCCTATCAGTGGACTTTGGATCTTTGAACTCGGGAATGCCTGAGGTAACAATTGACCGTTGCCTTTCTTTCTTCTCGATGAAGGACATGACACTGGCTGGATCTTCAGGAAGAGATTGTGACACTTCTCTCTTCCCTTCATCAGCCAGTGCGGCCTTCAAGGCAATGTTCTCCTCTCGCAGACAAGAAATCTGTTCTTGCAGCTCTTGGTTCTTCGCCAGGACCGTACAGAGTTGCTTCTGTACGCTAAATATGTGGCCAATAAGAGTTTTTAAAAACGTTGGAGTCTTCTTATCTGCCTGCATCTGCTCCATTGCTGCCGACACTTCATTCGAGTCGAATCCCACCACGCCTCCGTCACCATCAGTGGCCACGCCTCTGTTCGCTTTCTGTGTGGTGGTCCTTGCGGGTGCCATTGTGGGAGGTAGTGACGCAGAGGAAACGATGATCGATTAGGAGCAAACACACAAGACGACCGAACAGGTCCACCGGATTTACCTTTCCTGGTGGCTTCGTTCTAAAATAGTTGAATAGAACCCGCCACTAGGTTCCTTGCTGACCGACGAAACAGAGAAATTAATCCAGTGAACGCGGTGCCTGTCGTAGTTGCTGATCCGGAGGACGGAACAGAGCAGGAAATAAACAGACCGCACGGGAGACTGCCGCGGTTTGAATGCTATGATGCTCTTCGTTCTCCTCAAGCGATGACGATCCACTGAACGTCCACGGTATGGTTCAGTCCAACGCAACCACTAAACACCAATGAAGTGCTGCTTCCCCAGCTATGTAGAATAGTGATGCATCCATAGCGCTACGCTGATGCTTCTCTTATCCGCTGCAGTTTATCTCAAGAGCTGTCTTTTTTTAGTGATTCAAAGTTCTCTCGCAGTTCTCCACTCATGTCTCCCGGAAATCGGGAATGGAGGCCCTTAGTTGTCGGAATGAATTCGAAAATAAGTCTGATCTGTTTATGGCGAAGTTTAACGATGCAGTTCCAGATGTCCAGCTGTTTGTGTCGGATCTTGTGTATGAAATGCGAGAACTCATCCTTCCGGGAGTTGATCCGCAAACCCCGGCTTCCTACCATGCTGTTGTTCCATCAAGTCTTCTGCCCTTGCTTTGTTGGCCATGGTTTACGACCTACAATTGCATGAGCTCAAACAAATCGGCCTACCACCTTGTGCTGTTTGTACTCGGCTTTGGGAGGTAATGAGCTAATATCGACGTAAACCTGGTAGGAATGGCAACAATGTCGCCACACCCCAAAAACTTTCGCGCTCGCCAAGCTTTACAACCACATCCAAGTGAAAACAGAGGCACCAACGAAAAGTCAAATGATGATTCTCAAATGAGATCTCGGCTTGAAAATTTCGACATTTTGGCCTTCCTAGACGATCCAGCTTTGTCTGGAAAATTTCCGAGAGATCGGAAACCGCTCTCAAAAATGAATTGCGCGGACATCTTGGAACCAGCCAGTGAACCGCGGAATGAGTGGCTCTACGTGTCGCTCGATCTGAAGCTCACTTTTTGTAACCAGCTATACTGTTTCTTCCTGTGTATGAGAAGCAGCAAACAACAGAACTCCGAACAAACTTTTCGAGGAACGCGTCCAGCGATTCTGCGGTTCACCTGCACGACTTCGTGTGAGGAATTTCCTTTATGTCTCCACTAACGCCATTCCGCCTCATGCATGGGGTCACCAAGAGGCGTTGAGACACATAAATATTCAACGACTTCCGCCAATGTCGACATCGCGCAATCTTTTTATTTCTTCTTTGAGAACTTACCGGTGCAGTATTCGCTCGATTGTGCCTATGTGCCTATTAGGCGGTAGAAGTCTTTTCATTTTTTCAGAGACTTATTACTTCACTACTACAGTCAAATCCTACTATACATAATCGGCTGATGTCACATGTCTTTCACGGGGAGGGGACTGGAGCCAAGAGATGCCTACGACAGTGCGGCGTACGCCAGCCGGGCTTTCCTTGGGATTAACCATGGGCGATTGCTGGCGAACTATTTCCTTGGCGGCGGATCGTCCACGTTTACGATATATTCGGTGGGCAACGCGTCACGGTATGAATAGGGACCAAGTGCGGAGCGTAGGGATTCAGAAGACGTGCCGAAGACGTTCAACTTGCGTAGTCATTCCGAGTAAAGGGGACTAGAAGGAGGGAACCAGTGAAGAGGGGATCAGCAAAGGGAGCCCACAAGAGGGGGAACAAGGGGACCAGTATTTCCCTCAATATCGTCCAATGTGCGTAGGGATTCAGAATACGTGCTGAAGATGTCTTCCAACATGCGTATGGATTCAGAAGAAGTGCGGAAGACGTAGTCCCACGCGCGTAGGGAGACGTGCCGAAGAGGTCGCCCAACGTGCGCAGGAATTCATAAGGCATCGTGCATACTTCCCGTCGCCACGATGAAATCGCGGCGATGAGTTTTGCAGAGCGACGCGAAAGAATTTGAATTTCTCGGCGCTCATCGCTCTGCAAGGAAGCGCGACGACGATCCGTCCAGGACCAACGCTAAACACCGCGCGCGGCGCGAAAAAGTATGCCATGCCCGCAATGCATCCATCGCGCATGTCGACCGCCACTGTTGCGTCGAAGTTCTCTTTGACTATTCGGCCGCGTGCGGTGGAATGGCCATGAACTGAGCGCCGCGATGGCATCGCGGCGATGGAAGTAAGCCCCCGGCCTAAGACGTGTCGCAGACGTCCAACTCGTGCAGGGACAAGGGGAACCGGTACATGTCGCGGAGGTGAGCAGCGGAGGGTGCGGTGACGGCGGCGGGGTGCGGTAGCGGCCGCGAGGGTGCGGCGAACTCGTTACTTCTACCGTAATCGCGGCAGCCACGGCATCGATCGAATGTGCCTCCTCTGCGAGGCACTGCCTTCGAGGTTGGTAGTGACCAGGTGGGCCATTTTAACACATGTAGTTTAGGTGGTCCCCGTGGCGGGGCTGGTTGAACTTCCCAGGTGAACGCAGACGTGCCCTTCGGGCACGGCTTTGGCAAGGGAAAGAACTCCGGGTTGTGGGCCATTTCAGCACGTGTAGGTTGGGTGACATCCGTGGGGAGTTTGGTGAACTTCCCATATGGAGGCAGACGTGCCCTTCGGGCACGACTAGGCAAGGGAAAGAACTCCGGGTTGTGGGCCATTTCAGCACGTGTAGGTTGGGTGACATCCGTGGCGAGTTTGTTGAACTTCCCATATGGACGCAGACGTGCCCTTCTGGCACGACTAGGCAAGGGAAGGAACTCCGGGTTGTGCGCCATTTCAGCACGTGTAGGTTGGGTGACATCCGTGGCGAGTTTGGTGAACTTCCCATATGGAGGCAGACGTGCCCTTCGGGCACGACTAGGCAAGGGAAGGAACTCCGGGTTGTGGGCAATTTCAGCACGTGTAGCTTGGGTGACATCCGTGGCGAGTTTGTTGAACTTCCCAAACGGGCGCAGACGTGCCCTTCGGGCACGGCTTTGGCAAGGGAAAGAACTCCGGGTTGTGGGCCATTTCAGCACGTGTAGGTTGGGTGACATCCGTAGCGAGTTTGTTGAACTTCCCATATGGACGCAGACGTGCCCTTCTGGCACGACTAGGCAAGGGAAGGAACTCCGGGTTGTGCGCCATTTCAGCACGTGTAGGTTGGGTGACATCCGTGGCGAGTTTGGTGAACTTCCCATATGGAGGCAGACGTGCCCTTCGGGCACGACTAGGCAAGGGAAGGAACTCCGGGTTGTGGGCAATTTCAGCACGTGTAGCTTGGGTAACATCCGTGGCGAGTTTGTTGAACTTCCCAAACGGGCGCAGACGTGCCCTTCGGGCACGGCTTTGGCAAGGGAAAGAACTCCGGGTTGTGGGCCATTTCAGCACGTGTAGGTTGGGTGACATCCGTGGCGAGTTTGTTGAACTTCCCATATGGACGCAGACGTGCCCTTCTGGCACGACTAGGCAAGGGAAGGAACTCCGGGTTGTGCGCCATTTCAGCACGTGTAGGTTGGGTGACATCCGTGGCGAGTTTGGTGAACTTCCCATATGGAGGCAGACGTGCCCTTCGGGCACGACTAGGCAAGGGAAGGAACTCCGGGTTGTGGGCAATTTCAGCACGTGTAGCTTGGGTGACATCCGTGGCGAGTTTGTTGAACTTCCCATATGGAGGCAGACGTGCCCTTCTGGCACGACTAGGCAAGGGAAAGAACTCCGGGTTGTGGGCCATTTCAGCACGTGTAGGTTGGGTGACATCCGTGGCGAGTTTGGTGAACTTCCCATATGGAGGCAGACGTGCCCTTCTGGCACGACTAGGCAAGGGAAGGAACTCCGGGTTGTGCGCCATTTCAGCACGTGTAGGTTGGGTGACATCCGTGGCGAGTTTGGTGAACTTCCCATATGGAGGCAGACGTGCCCTTCGGGCACGACTAGGCAAGGGAAGGAACTCCGGGTTGTGGGCAATTTCAGCACGTGTAGCTTGGGTGACATCCGTGGCGAGTTTGTTGAACTTCCCATATGGAGGCAGACGTGCCCTTCTGGCACGACTAGGCAAGGGAAAGAACTCCGGGTTGTGGGCCATTTCAGCACGTGTAGGTTGGGTGACATCCGTGGCGAGTTTGGTGAACTTCCCATATGGAGGCAGACGTGCCCTTCGGGCACGACTAGGCAAGGGAAGGAACTCCGGGTTGTGGGCAATTTCAGCACGTGTAGCTTGGGTGACATCCGTGGCGAGTTTGGTGAACTTCCCATATGGAGGCAGACGTGCCCTTCGGGCACGACTAGGCAAGGGAAGGAACTCCGGGTTGTGGGCAATTTCAGCACGTGTAGCTTGGGTGACATCCGTGGCGAGTTTGTTGAACTTCCCAAACGGGCGCAGACGTGCCCTTCGGGCACGGCTTTGGCAAGGGAAAGAACTCCGGGTTGTGGGCCATTTCAGCACGTGTAGGTTGGGTGACATCCGTGGCGAGTTTGTTGAACTTCCCATATGGACGCAGACGTGCCCTTCTGGCACGACTAGGCAAGGGAAGGAACTCCGGGTTGTGCGCCATTTCAGCACGTGTAGGTTGGGTGACATCCGTGGCGAGTTTGGTGAACTTCCCATATGGAGGCAGACGTGCCCTTCTGGCACGACTAGGCAAGGGAAGGAACTCCGGGTTGTGCGCCATTTCAGCACGTGTAGGTTGGGTGACATCCGTGGCGAGTTTGGTGAACTTCCCATATGGAGGCAGACGTGCCCTTCGGGCACGACTAGGCAAGGGAAGGAACTCCGGGTTGTGGGCAATTTCAGCACGTGTAGCTTGGGTGACATCCGTGGCGAGTTTGTTGAACTTCCCATATGGAGGCAGACGTGCCCTTCTGGCACGACTAGGCAAGGGAAAGAACTCCGGGTTGTGGGCCATTTCAGCACGTGTAGGTTGGGTGACATCCGTGGCGAGTTTGGTGAACTTCCCATATGGAGGCAGACGTGCCCTTCGGGCACGACTAGGCAAGGGAAGGAACTCCGGGTTGTGGGCAATTTCAGCACGTGTAGCTTGAGTGACATCCGTGGCGAGTTTGGTGAACTTCCCATATGGAGGCAGACGTGCCCTTCGGGCACGACTAGGCAAGGGAAGGAACTCCGGGTTGTGGGCAATTTCAGCACGTGTAGCTTGGGTGACATCCGTGGCGAGTTTGTTGAACTTCCCAAACGGGCGCAGACGTGCCCTTCGGGCACGGCTTTGGCAAGGGAAAGAACTCCGGGTTGTGGGCCATTTCAGCACGTGTAGGTTGGGTGACATCCGTGGCGAGTTTGTTGAACTTCCCATATGGACGCAGACGTGCCCTTCTGGCACGACTAGGCAAGGGAAGGAACTCCGGGTTGTGCGCCATTTCAGCACGTGTAGGTTGGGTGACATCCGTGGCGAGTTTGGTGAACTTCCCATATGGAGGCAGACGTGCCCTTCGGGCACGACTAGGCAAGGGAAGGAACTCCGGGTTGTGGGCAATTTCAGCACGTGTAGCTTGGGTGACATCCGTGGCGAGTTTGTTGAACTTCCCATATGGAGGCAGACGTGCCCTTCTGGCACGACTAGGCAAGGGAAAGAACTCCGGGTTGTGGGCCATTTCAGCACGTGTAGGTTGGGTGACATCCGTGGCGAGTTTGGTGAACTTCCCATATGGAGGCAGACGTGCCCTTCGGGCACGACTAGGCAAGGGAAGGAACTCCGGGTTGTGGGCAATTTCAGCACGTGTAGCTTGGGTGACATCCGTGGCGAGTTTGTTGAACTTCCCAAACGGGCGCAGACGTGCCCTTCGGGCACGGCTTTGGCAAGGGAAAGAACTCCGGGTTGTGGGCCATTTCAGCACGTGTAGGTTGGGTGACATCCGTGGCGAGTTTGTTGAACTTCCCATATGGACGCAGACGTGCCCTTCTGGCACGACTAGGCAAGGGAAGGAACTCCGGGTTGTGCGCCATTTCAGCACGTGTAGGTTGGGCGACATCCGTGGCGAGTTTGGTGAACTTCCCATATGGAGGCAGACGTGCCCTTCGGGCACGACTAGGCAAGGGAAAGAACTCCGGGTTGTGGGCCATTTCAGCACGTGTAGGTTGGGTGACATCCGTGGCGAGTTTGTTGAACTTCCCATATGGACGCAGACGTGCCCTTCTGGCACGACTAGGCAAGGGAAGGAACTCCGGGTTGTGCGCCATTTCAGCACGTGTAGGTTGGGTGACATCCGTGGCGAGTTTGGTGAACTTCCCATATGGAGGCAGACGTGCCCTTCGGGCACGACTAGGCAAGGGAAGGAACTCCGGGTTGTGGGCAATTTCAGCACGTGTAGCTTGGGTGACATCCGTGGCGAGTTTGTTGAACTTCCCAAACGGGCGCAGACGTGCCCTTCGGGCACGGCTTTGGCAAGGGAAAGAACTCCGGGTTGTGGGCCATTTCAGCACGTGTAGGTTGGGTGACATCCGTGGCGAGTTTGTTGAACTTCCCATATGGACGCAGACGTGCCCTTCTGGCACGACTAGGCAAGGGAAGGAACTCCGGGTTGTGCGCCATTTCAGCACGTGTAGGTTGGGTGACATCCGTGGCGAGTTTGGTGAACTTCCCATATGGAGGCAGACGTGCCCTTCGGGCACGACTAGGCAAGGGAAGGAACTCCGGGTTGTGGGCAATTTCAGCACGTGTAGCTTGGGTGACATCCGTGGCGAGTTTGTTGAACTTCCCAAACGGGCGCAGACGTGCCCTTCGGGCACGGCTTTGGCAAGGGAAGGAACTCCGGGTTGTGGGCCATTTCAGCACGTGTAGGTTGAGTGACATCCGTGGCGAGCTTGATGAATTTCCCAGATGGCCGCAGACGTGCCCTTCGGGCACGGCTTTGGCAAGGGAAGGAACTCCGGGTTGTAGGCCATTTCATCACGTTTAGCTTAGATGGACCGCGTGGCGGAGTTCCTCCGCGTGCCTCGTCTCAACCCCTTTTCAACCTAACAGCTGACCGTTGATCGATACCTCACAGGCTCTGCCTGTGCGGCTGAGTCCCGCAGTGCCATAGAAGGGGCGTGTTCGTTTCGGGTTTGATTGGCTGGAGTGATTACGGTACAGTGCGTGAGTACGGTCGGTGCTCTGCTGTTACCGCACCCCCGCTCCGCAGCTCACCTACGCGACTTGTACCGGGGAACCAGTAGGAGGGGACCATTAAAGAAGGGATCAGCAAAGGAACCACTAGGGGGAGGGGGATAAGGGGGACCAGTACTTTCCTCCAATATCGTCCAATGTCCGTCGGGATTCTGAAGACGGGTCACAGAAGTCGTAGCACGTGCGTCGGCGTGCAGAAGCGTCATAGACGTTGTGGCAACGTGGTGACGAGTGAGTTCTTCGCCAGCACTTAGGTAGGGAAATGTCTCTGCAGATTAAGCACTTCGGATTGCGACTCTCATGACCTGTTCTCGCCACGTAGAGCACGGGCACTTCAGAAAATAAATCGTATACATGCGACAGAGTGTGGATGGGCTTCATAGGAGCGTAAAGGCCCTACTATATCCCGCTGCACTAATCTATATATTAAAACCGCTTTTCACTTAATAAAAGTAGGAAGGCCAAAAGGAGAATGGAGGAAGAATGGGATTGTTCTATACCCAAGGTTTCGGGGCGAAGCCCCCAACCAGACGTTTGGTGGCCGCTGAACGTCTGGTCAATTGATAATCTCCATTTTGTTCCACCACACTTTTGCAAAGTCTGAGTAATTTTCCAATTCCTCTTGCGTAAATGACTGCAGTTCTGGAGTAGAACCATTGCAAAATTCAATTTTTGACGTCTTCATCCGTTTCAAAATATTTCTCTCCAATTATTTGCTTGAGAGCATGGAAGAGATGATAGTCGGTAGGGTCGAGGTAACGGCCATACGGTGGATGTGGCATTACCTCCCAGCCCAGCTCCTTTATTGTTTCTTTTGTGAGTCTTGCAACATGTGGTTTTGCATAGCCATGCCGGTTCACCACCTTTGACTTCTCAGGCCTCTTTTCTTGGAGAGCTGCGGCGACTTTGTGGAGTTGGCCACTGTATGTGGCAGCAGTAAGTGTCTCTCCACTTCTGAGAGTTTCCCAGTAAATCACTCCTCTGATTTCCCAATAAATACTCAGGAGGATCTTCGTTTCGTGAACATTGGGCTTGAGATCACGCTTAGGGGTCCCTCCTTTTTGTACCCATTTTCTTTTTCTTCGAGAATTGGCATACAGAACCCAGGACTCATCGCCTGTCATAGTCCGCGGCAGAAACGATTTTCCTTCGTATCTGGACAGAAGAGAAGCAACGATGAAGAGCCGCTGACTTTCTGAGCGTCTGACAGGGCATGTGAAATCCAAGCTCCAAATTTTCATGCGAAGAC
>OX377201.1:53192631-53280342 GCA_947396885.1 Heligmosomoides polygyrus polygyrus | reverse complement strand
TCTTTTTTTCTTTTGAATTTTTTCGTGTCTATTCGTTCATTCGTTTCGTGGACTGAATGTCCACGAAACAAATAAACGTGAACGCATCTAATTGCTTCTGTGTGAAGGGGGTCACCGTCCTAGGTTCTGTTTATACTGCGACATCGAGCGCAGTATTATAAAATCCGACTCCTGACTTTGACACCGTAACCCGGAGTTCGAATGGGGCGCGGTCGTTCCTTTAAACTCGTGATGCAATCACAGAGTTTGGAGCGGTTGTCGACTGCGCCTCGAGCATCCTAATATCTTGAGGAATCAGAGCAGTGGTGCGGGGCACATATTGACTAGTCGAACGGATCTCGAATACTTTGGCTTCCTCAGTCGAAGTTCCTGTACATTGTCCTGATAGTCAACTGAGACGTAACACTGGGCCTTAACTTAGCATGATTGCAAGCGCACTGGCGCGAAAGATGTTTCGCAGATTTTCAAATAAAACTCATTCGAGAAACTTATAGCGAGCGGCTGGAGCCCCTCCACAAGATGAGTCTGTTAGATGGTAGGCTTTGAGTCCTGGGCGTTCTCAGGTATTCCACGAGGTTCATTCGAGGCGTTTGTGAATCTGTAAAGATCTTGGGTAACATATGGCACACGGCTATAGGGGGGGGGGGGGGGAGCGTAAGTATCACCTGATTGTAGGCGCCGCGGCCACACGCCCAGGTGGCCATACCTACGGCGTCATTCCCCTGCTCGCCGTCTCCGCTCACGCTGTGACATCCGTGGCGCGCGCGGCGGACATCGGCCTGACGGAGGCCGTCAGCGGCGGCCCCACGACGGCGGCCCGATGGACGGGCGGGGACTAGCGGAGCACACAGGTCGACCAGATTTGCCTGGACCGCAGTCAACAGAATGTTCAGAGGATTTACAAAACCAGAGTAAAACATGAAAAGCGAATTTCAGATTCATGTTCAGCGGTCTCGATTACCCCCACGGCTAAAGTTTCGGACCTCTTGAATGACATACACAAAAAATACACACAACTCTTTTATATGTAATAGGATACGATATCAACTCCGTGATTGAACTCTGCGTAGACTGTTGGCTTTGAGGCATGTCCTGTTGTCCCGTTTGGTGTGACACACATAATTTTTGTTCGAAAAAGCGCCCCTCTAGAAGTTATTTAGACGACGTAGTTGAATTCTGTGTGAAATTTTAGCTTGGAAATATACCTTTCACAGTTTCGTCGCAGGTTTGCGAAGAATCGTTTTTCAGTTTAAAATTTGAAGAATATCGCATCAACGGCAGCACTGATAAGCTTGAGTAGAGCTCATTAGATAGAGCTCGAAATTCTGATGTAGTGGTATGCTTGTTTCAGACCAACATATATCTTACACTGGTTTTGTAAATCCTTTGAACATTCCGTTGACTGCAGTCCCAGCAAATCTGGTCGACCTGTGTGCTCCGTCGTCCCCGCGCGCGCGACGCGTGTCACAGCGGGAGCGGAGACGGCGAGCAGAGGAATGGGGGCGGTCAGGATGTACACCCGCCCCCTGTTGGGGGGCGTGCGATCTTCCTCTCCTCCCTCTGCTCACCTACTCCTAACCCCCTAGGCTTCGCCAGGAGTCTAAGTGCTGCCTTGCGAAACCCTTGACACGCAAGACAAAAGATTCCGGTGCGCAGAACAGCTGTGTACCTCTTGACCCCACGCCCCCAGCAGGGGCGGGTGTACCTCCTGTTGTCCCAGAGGAATGACGCCGCAGGTATGGCCACATGGGCGGTGCCTACAACCAGCCGATACAAACGCTACGCACCCGGCTATAGGCGCAAATTGACTCAGGGATGGGGTGGGTCACCATGTAATCAGTGGTTCTCCGCCCTGGCATGAAGGCATGTGTATTATACTTCGGACTGAATCGAGTAATTTCGAACGAATATTCGAATATTCATTATTCGAATATCCGATGAGGACCAAAATTCCAAAATATTCATTATTCGAATATTGACAAGGTCCAAAATTCGAATATATTCATTATTCGAATATCCGATGAGGACCAAAATTCCAAAATATTCATTATTCGAATATTGACAAGGTCCAAAATTCGAAAATATTCATTATTCGAATATTCTACAAGGTCCAAAATTCGAATATATTCATTATTCGAATATTCGACAAGGTCCAAAATTCGAAAATATTCATTAGTCGAATATTTTACAAGGTCCAAAATTCCAAAATGTTCATTATTCGAATATTGACAAGGTCCAAAATTCGAAAATATTCATTATTCGAATATTCTACAAGGTCCAAAATTCGAAAATATTCATTATTCGAATATTCTACAAGGTCCAAATTTCGAATATATTCATTATTCGAATATTCGACAAGGTCCAAAATTCGAAAATATTCATTAGTCGAATATTCTACAAGGTCCAAAATTCCAAAATGTTCATTATTCGAATATTGACAAGGTCCAAAATTCGAAAATATTCATTATTCGAATATTCTACAAGGTCCAAAATTCGAATATAATCATTATTCGAATATTCGACAAGGTCCAAAATTCGAAAATATTCATTATTCGAATACTCTACAAGGTCCAAAATTCGAATATATTCATTATTCGAATATTGGACAAGGTCCAAAATTCGAAAATATTCATTATTCGAATATTCTACAAGGTCCCAAATTCGAAAATATTCATTATTCGAATATTCTACAAGGTCCAAAATTCGAAAATATTCATTATTCGAATGTTCTACAAGGTCCAAAATTCGAAAATATTCATTATTCGAATATTCTACAAGGTCCAAAATTCGAATATATTCATTATTCGAGTATTCGACAAGGTCCAAAATTCGAAAATATTCATTATTCGAATATTCTACAAGGTCCAAAATTCGAATATATTCATTATTCGAATATTCGACAAGGTCCAAAATTCGAATATATTCATTATTCGAGTATTCGACAAGGTCCAAAATTCGAATATATTCATTATTCGAGTATTCGACAAGGTCCAAAATTCGAAAATATTCATTATTCGAATATTCTACAAGGTCCAAAATTCGAATATATTCATTATTCGAGTATTCGACAAGGTCCAAAATTCGAAAATATTCATTATTCGAATATTCTACAAGGTCCAAAATTCGAAAATATTCATTATTCGAATATTCTACAAGGTCCAAAATTCGAATATATTCATTATTCGAGTATTCGACAAGGTCCAAAATTCGAAAATATTCATTATTCGAATATTCTACAAGGTCCAAAATTCGAATATATTCATTATTCGAGTATTCGACAAGGTCCAAAATTCGAAAATATTCATTATTCGAATATTCTACAAGGTCAAAATTCGAAAATATTCATTATTCGAATATTCTACAAGGTCCAAAATTCGAAAATATTCATTATTCGAATATTCTACAAGGTCCAAAATTCGAATATATTCATTATTCGAATATTGGACAAGGTCCAAAATTCGAAAATATTCATTATTCGAATATTCGACAACGTCCGAAATTCGAATATATTCATTATTCGAATATTCTACAAGGTCCAAAATTCGAAAATATTCATTATTCGAATATTCTACAAGGTCCAAAATTCGAATATATTCGTTATCCGAATACTCGACAAGGTCCAAAATTCGAATATATTCATTATTCGAATATTCTACAAGGTCCAAAATTCGAATATATTCGTTATTCGAATATCCGATGAGGACCAAAATTCCAAAATATTCATTATTCGAATATTGACAAGCTCCAAAATTCGAATATATTCATTATCCGAATACTCGACAAGGTCCAAAATTCGAATATATTCGTTATCCGAATACTCGACAAGGTCCAAAATTCGAATATATTCATTATTCGAGTATTCGACAAGGTCCAAAATTCGAAAATATTCATTATTCGAATATTCTACAAGGTCCAAAATTCGAAAATATTCATTATTCGAATATTCTACAAGGTCCAAAATTCGAAAATATTCATTATTCGAATATTCTACAAGGTCCAAAATTCGAATATATTCATTATTCGAATATTGGACAAGGTCCAAAATTCGAAAATATTCATTATTCGAATATTCTACAAGGTCCAAAATTCGAATATATTCATTATTCGAATATTGGACAAGGTCCAAAATTCGAAAATATTCATTATTCGAATATTCGACAACGTCCAAAATTCGAATATATTCATTATTCGAATATTCTACAAGGTCCAAAATTCGAAAATATTCATTATTCGAATATTCTACAAGGTCCAAAATTCGAATATATTCGTTATCCGAATACTCGACAAGGTCCAAAATTCGAATATATTCATTATTCGAATATTCGACAAGGTCCAAAATTCGAAAATATTCATTAGTCGAATATTCTACAAGGTCCAAAATTCCAAAATGTTCATTATTCGAATATTCTACAAGGTCAAAATTCGAAAATATTCATTATTCGAATATTCTACAAGGTCCAAAATTCGAAAATATTCATTATTCGAATATTCTACAAGGTCCAAAATTCGAATATATTCATTATTCGAATATTGGACAAGGTCCAAAATTCGAAAATATTCATTATTCGAATATTCGACAACGTCCGAAATTCGAATATATTCATTATTCGAATATTCTACAAGGTCCAAAATTCGAAAATATTCATTATTCGAATATTCTACAAGGTCCAAAATTCGAATATATTCGTTATCCGAATACTCGACAAGGTCCAAAATTCGAATATATTCATTATTCGAATATTCTACAAGGTCCAAAATTCGAATATATTCGTTATTCGAATATCCGATGAGGACCAAAATTCCAAAATATTCATTATTCGAATATTGACAAGCTCCAAAATTCGAATATATTCATTATCCGAATACTCGACAAGGTCCAAAATTCGAATATATTCGTTATCCGAATACTCGACAAGGTCCAAAATTCGAATATATTCATTATTCGAGTATTCGACAAGGTCCAAAATTCGAAAATATTCATTATTCGAATATTCTACAAGGTCCAAAATTCGAAAATATTCATTATTCGAATATTCTACAAGGTCCAAAATTCGAAAATATTCATTATTCGAATATTCTACAAGGTCCAAAATTCGAATATATTCATTATTCGAATATTGGACAAGGTCCAAAATTCGAAAATATTCATTATTCGAATATTCTACAAGGTCCAAAATTCGAATATATTCATTATTCGAATATTGGACAAGGTCCAAAATTCGAAAATATTCATTATTCGAATATTCGACAACGTCCAAAATTCGAATATATTCATTATTCGAATATTCTACAAGGTCCAAAATTCGAAAATATTCATTATTCGAATATTCTACAAGGTCCAAAATTCGAATATATTCGTTATCCGAATACTCGACAAGGTCCAAAATTCGAATATATTCATTATTCGAATATTCGACAAGGTCCAAAATTCGAAAATATTCATTAGTCGAATATTCTACAAGGTCCAAAATTCCAAAATGTTCATTATTCGAATATTGACAAGGTCCAAAATTCGAAAATATTCATTATTCGAATATTCTACAAG
This sequence comes from Heligmosomoides polygyrus polygyrus, assembly GCA_947396885.1. NCBI lineage: Eukaryota > Metazoa > Nematoda > Chromadorea > Rhabditida > Heligmosomidae > Heligmosomoides > Heligmosomoides polygyrus. Next base: position 53,274,797 of record OX377201.1, on the reverse strand, counting down.
GTCCAAAATTCGAATATATTCATTATTCGAATATTCGACAAGGTCCAAAATTCGAAAATATTCATTATTCGAATACTCTACAAGGTCCAAAATTCGAATATATTCATTATTCGAATATTGGACAAGGTCCAAAATTCGAAAATATTCATTATTCGAATATTCTACAAGGTCCAAAATTCGAAAATATTCATTATTCGAATATTCTACAAGGTCCAAAATTCGAAAATATTCATTATTCGAATATTCTACAAGGTCCAAAATTCGAAAATATTCATTATTCGAATATTCTACAAGGTCCAAAATTCGAATATATTCATTATTCGAGTATTCGACAAGGTCCAAAATTCGAATATATTCATTATTCGAATATCCGATGAGGACCAAAATTCCAAAATATTCATTATTCGAATATTGACAAGGTCCAAAATTCGAATATATTCATTATTCGAATATCCGATGAGGACCAAAATTCCAAAATATTCATTATTCGAATATTGACAAGGTCCAAAATTCGAAAATATTCATTATTCGAATATTCTACAAGGTCCAAAATTCGAATATATTCATTATTCGAATATTCGACAAGGTCCAAAATTCGAAAATATTCATTAGTCGAATATTTTACAAGGTCCAAAATTCCAAAATGTTCATTATTCGAATATTGACAAGGTCCAAAATTCGAAAATATTCATTATTCGAATATTCTACAAGGTCCAAAATTCGAAAATATTCATTATTCGAATATTCTACAAGGTCCAAAATTCGAATATATTCATTATTCGAATATTCGACAAGGTCCAAAATTCGAAAATATTCATTAGTCGAATATTCTACAAGGTCCAAAATTCCAAAATGTTCATTATTCGAATATTGACAAGGTCCAAAATTCGAAAATATTCATTATTCGAATATTCTACAAGGTCCAAAATTCGAATATATTCATTATTCGAATATTCGACAAGGTCCAAAATTCGAAAATATTCATTATTCGAATACTCTACAAGGTCCAAAATTCGAATATATTCATTATTCGAATATTGGACAAGGTCCAAAATTCGAAAATATTCATTATTCGAATATTCTACAAGGTCCAAAATTCGAAAATATTCATTATTCGAATATTCTACAAGGTCCAAAATTCGAAAATATTCATTATTCGAATATTCTACAAGGTCCAAAATTCGAAAATATTCATTATTCGAATATTCTACAAGGTCCAAAATTCGAATATATTCATTATTCGAGTATTCGACAAGGTCCAAAATTCGAAAATATTCATTATTCGAATATTCTACAAGGTCCAAAATTCGAATATATTCATTATTCGAATATTCGACAAGGTCCAAAATTCGAATATATTCATTATTCGAGTATTCGACAAGGTCCAAAATTCGAATATATTCATTATTCGAGTATTCGACAAGGTCCAAAATTCGAAAATATTCATTATTCGAATATTCTACAAGGTCCAAAATTCGAATATATTCATTATTCGAATATTCTACAAGGTCCAAAATTCGAATATATTCATTATTCGAATATTCGACAAGGTCCAAAATTCGAAAATATTCATTAGTCGAATATTTTACAAGGTCCAAAATTCCAAAATGTTCATTATTCGAATATTGACAAGGTCCAAAATTCGAAAATATTCATTATTCGAATATTCTACAAGGTCCAAAATTCGAAAATATTCATTATTCGAATATTCTACAAGGTCCAAAATTCGAATATATTCATTATTCGAATATTCGACAAGGTCCAAAATTCGAAAATATTCATTAGTCGAATATTCTACAAGGTCCAAAATTCCAAAATGTTCATTATTCGAATATTGACAAGGTCCAAAATTCGAAAATATTCATTATTCGAATATTCTACAAGGTCCAAAATTCGAATATATTCATTATTCGAATATTCGACAAGGTCCAAAATTCGAAAATATTCATTATTCGAATACTCTACAAGGTCCAAAATTCGAATATATTCATTATTCGAATATTGGACAAGGTCCAAAATTCGAAAATATTCATTATTCGAATATTCTACAAGGTCCAAAATTCGAAAATATTCATTATTCGAATATTCTACAAGGTCCAAAATTCGAAAATATTCATTATTCGAATATTCTACAAGGTCCAAAATTCGAAAATATTCATTATTCGAATATTCTACAAGGTCCAAAATTCGAATATATTCATTATTCGAGTATTCGACAAGGTCCAAAATTCGAAAATATTCATTATTCGAATATTCTACAAGGTCCAAAATTCGAATATATTCATTATTCGAATATTCGACAAGGTCCAAAATTCGAATATATTCATTATTCGAGTATTCGACAAGGTCCAAAATTCGAATATATTCATTATTCGAGTATTCGACAAGGTCCAAAATTCGAAAATATTCATTATTCGAATATTCTACAAGGTCCAAAATTCGAATATATTCATTATTCGAGTATTCGACAAGGTCCAAAATTCGAAAATATTCATTATTCGAATATTCTACAAGGTCCAAAATTCGAAAATATTCATTATTCGAATATTCTACAAGGTCCAAAATTCGAATATATTCATTATTCGAGTATTCGACAAGGTCCAAAATTCGAAAATATTCATTATTCGAATATTCTACAAGGTCCAAAATTCGAATATATTCATTATTCGAGTATTCGACAAGGTCCAAAATTCGAAAATATTCATTATTCGAATATTCTACAAGGTCAAAATTCGAAAATATTCATTATTCGAATATTCTACAAGGTCCAAAATTCGAAAATATTCATTATTCGAATATTCTACAAGGTCCAAAATTCGAATATATTCATTATTCGAATATTGGACAAGGTCCAAAATTCGAAAATATTCATTATTCGAATATTCGACAACGTCCGAAATTCGAATATATTCATTATTCGAATATTCTACAAGGTCCAAAATTCGAAAATATTCATTATTCGAATATTCTACAAGGTCCAAAATTCGAATATATTCGTTATCCGAATACTCGACAAGGTCCAAAATTCGAATATATTCATTATTCGAATATTCTACAAGGTCCAAAATTCGAATATATTCGTTATTCGAATATCCGATGAGGACCAAAATTCCAAAATATTCATTATTCGAATATTGACAAGCTCCAAAATTCGAATATATTCATTATCCGAATACTCGACAAGGTCCAAAATTCGAATATATTCGTTATCCGAATACTCGACAAGGTCCAAAATTCGAATATATTCATTATTCGAGTATTCGACAAGGTCCAAAATTCGAAAATATTCATTATTCGAATATTCTACAAGGTCCAAAATTCGAAAATATTCATTATTCGAATATTCTACAAGGTCCAAAATTCGAAAATATTCATTATTCGAATATTCTACAAGGTCCAAAATTCGAATATATTCATTATTCGAATATTGGACAAGGTCCAAAATTCGAAAATATTCATTATTCGAATATTCTACAAGGTCCAAAATTCGAATATATTCATTATTCGAATATTGGACAAGGTCCAAAATTCGAAAATATTCATTATTCGAATATTCGACAACGTCCAAAATTCGAATATATTCATTATTCGAATATTCTACAAGGTCCAAAATTCGAAAATATTCATTATTCGAATATTCTACAAGGTCCAAAATTCGAATATATTCGTTATCCGAATACTCGACAAGGTCCAAAATTCGAATATATTCATTATTCGAATATTCGACAAGGTCCAAAATTCGAAAATATTCATTATTCGAATATTCTACAAGGTCCAAAATTCGAAAATATTCATTATTCGAATATTCTACAAGGTCCAATATTCGAAAATATTCATTATTCGAATATTCTACAAGGTCCAAAATTCGAATATATTCATTATTCGAATATTCTACAAGGTCCAAAATTCGAAAATATTCATTATTCGAATATTCTACAAGGTCCAAAATTCGAATTTATTCATTATTCGAATATTCTACAAGGTCCAAAATTCGAATATATTCATTATTCGAATATTCTACAAGGTCCAAAATTCGAATATATTCATTATTCGAATATTCTACAAGGTCCAAAATTCGAAAATATTCATTATTCGAATATTCTACAAGGTCCAAAATTCGAATATATTCATTATTCGAATATTCTACAAGGTCCAAAATTCGAATATATTCATTATTCGAGTATTCGACAAGGTCCAAAATTCGAATATATTCATTATTCGAGTATTCGACAAGGTCCAAAATTCGAATATATTCGTTATTCGAATATCCGATGAGGACCAAAATTCCAAAATATTCATTATTCGAATATTGACAAGCTCCAAAATTCGAATATATTCATTATCCGAATACTCGACAAGGTCCAAAATTCGAATATATTCATTATTCGAATATTCGACAAGGTCCAAAATTCGAATATATTCATTATTCGAGTATTCGACAAGGTCCAAAATTCGAAAATATTCATTATTCGAATATTCTACAAGGTCCAAAATTCGAATATATTCATTATTCGAATATTCTACAAGGTCCAAAATTCGAAAATATTCATTATTCGAATATTCTACAAGGTCCAAAATTCGAATATATTCATTATTCGAATATTCTACAAGGTCCAAAATTCGAAAATATTCATTATTCGAATATTCGACAAGGTCCAAAATTCGAATATATTCATTATTCGAATATTCTACAAGGTCCAAAATTCGAATATATTCATTATTCGAATATTCTACAAGGTCCAAAATTCGAATATATTCATTATTCGAGTATTCGACAAGGTCCAAAATTCGAAAATATTCATTATTCGAATATTCTACAAGGTCCAAAATTCGAAAATATTCATTATTCGAATATTCTACAAGGTCCAAAATTCGAAAATATTCATTATTCGAATATTCTACAAGGTCCAAAATTCGAAAATATTCATTATTCGAATATTCTACAAGGTCCAAAATTCGAATATATTCATTATTCGAGTATTCGACAAGGTCCAAAATTCGAAAATATTCATTATTCGAATATTCTACAAGGTCCAAAATTCGAATATATTCATTATTCGAGTATTCGACAAGGTCCAAAATTCGAAAATATTCATTATTCGAATATTCTACAAGGTCAAAATTCGAAAATATTCATTATTCGAATATTCTACAAGGTCCAAAATTCGAAAATATTCATTATTCGAATATTCTACAAGGTCCAAAATTCGAATATATTCATTATTCGAATATTGGACAAGGTCCAAAATTCGAAAATATTCATTATTCGAATATTCGACAACGTCCGAAATTCGAATATATTCATTATTCGAATATTCTACAAGGTCCAAAATTCGAAAATATTCATTATTCGAATATTCTACAAGGTCCAAAATTCGAATATATTCGTTATCCGAATACTCGACAAGGTCCAAAATTCGAATATATTCATTATTCGAATATTCTACAAGGTCCAAAATTCGAATATATTCGTTATTCGAATATCCGATGAGGACCAAAATTCCAAAATATTCATTATTCGAATATTGACAAGCTCCAAAATTCGAATATATTCATTATCCGAATACTCGACAAGGTCCAAAATTCGAATATATTCGTTATCCGAATACTCGACAAGGTCCAAAATTCGAATATATTCATTATTCGAGTATTCGACAAGGTCCAAAATTCGAAAATATTCATTATTCGAATATTCTACAAGGTCCAAAATTCGAAAATATTCATTATTCGAATATTCTACAAGGTCCAAAATTCGAAAATATTCATTATTCGAATATTCTACAAGGTCCAAAATTCGAATATATTCATTATTCGAATATTGGACAAGGTCCAAAATTCGAAAATATTCATTATTCGAATATTCTACAAGGTCCAAAATTCGAATATATTCATTATTCGAATATTGGACAAGGTCCAAAATTCGAAAATATTCATTATTCGAATATTCGACAACGTCCAAAATTCGAATATATTCATTATTCGAATATTCTACAAGGTCCAAAATTCGAAAATATTCATTATTCGAATATTCTACAAGGTCCAAAATTCGAATATATTCGTTATCCGAATACTCGACAAGGTCCAAAATTCGAATATATTCATTATTCGAATATTCGACAAGGTCCAAAATTCGAAAATATTCATTATTCGAATATTCTACAAGGTCCAAAATTCGAAAATATTCATTATTCGAATATTCTACAAGGTCCAATATTCGAAAATATTCATTATTCGAATATTCTACAAGGTCCAAAATTCGAATATATTCATTATTCGAATATTCTACAAGGTCCAAAATTCGAAAATATTCATTATTCGAATATTCTACAAGGTCCAAAATTCGAATTTATTCATTATTCGAATATTCTACAAGGTCCAAAATTCGAATATATTCATTATTCGAATATTCTACAAGGTCCAAAATTCGAATATATTCATTATTCGAATATTCTACAAGGTCCAAAATTCGAAAATATTCATTATTCGAATATTCTACAAGGTCCAAAATTCGAATATATTCATTATTCGAATATTCGACAACGTCCGAAATTCGAATATATTCATTATTCGAATATTCTACAAGGTCCAAAATTCGAAAATATTCATTATTCGAATATTCTACAAGGTCCAAAATTCGAATATATTCGTTATCCGAATACTCGACAAGGTCCAAAATTCGAATATATTCATTATTCGAATATTCTACAAGGTCCAAAATTCGAATATATTCGTTATTCGAATATCCGATGAGGACCAAAATTCCAAAATATTCATTATTCGAATATTGACAAGCTCCAAAATTCGAATATATTCATTATCCGAATACTCGACAAGGTCCAAAATTCGAATATATTCGTTATCCGAATACTCGACAAGGTCCAAAATTCGAATATATTCATTATTCGAGTATTCGACAAGGTCCAAAATTCGAAAATATTCATTATTCGAATATTCTACAAGGTCCAAAATTCGAAAATATTCATTATTCGAATATTCTACAAGGTCCAAAATTCGAAAATATTCATTATTCGAATATTCTACAAGGTCCAAAATTCGAATATATTCATTATTCGAATATTGGACAAGGTCCAAAATTCGAAAATATTCATTATTCGAATATTCTACAAGGTCCAAAATTCGAATATATTCATTATTCGAATATTGGACAAGGTCCAAAATTCGAAAATATTCATTATTCGAATATTCGACAACGTCCAAAATTCGAATATATTCATTATTCGAATATTCTACAAGGTCCAAAATTCGAAAATATTCATTATTCGAATATTCTACAAGGTCCAAAATTCGAATATATTCGTTATCCGAATACTCGACAAGGTCCAAAATTCGAATATATTCATTATTCGAATATTCGACAAGGTCCAAAATTCGAAAATATTCATTATTCGAATATTCTACAAGGTCCAAAATTCGAAAATATTCATTATTCGAATATTCTACAAGGTCCAATATTCGAAAATATTCATTATTCGAATATTCTACAAGGTCCAAAATTCGAATATATTCATTATTCGAATATTCTACAAGGTCCAAAATTCGAAAATATTCATTATTCGAATATTCTACAAGGTCCAAAATTCGAATTTATTCATTATTCGAATATTCTACAAGGTCCAAAATTCGAATATATTCATTATTCGAATATTCTACAAGGTCCAAAATTCGAATATATTCATTATTCGAATATTCTACAAGGTCCAAAATTCGAAAATATTCATTATTCGAATATTCTACAAGGTCCAAAATTCGAATATATTCATTATTCGAATATTCTACAAGGTCCAAAATTCGAATATATTCATTATTCGAGTATTCGACAAGGTCCAAAATTCGAATATATTCATTATTCGAGTATTCGACAAGGTCCAAAATTCGAATATATTCGTTATTCGAATATCCGATGAGGACCAAAATTCCAAAATATTCATTATTCGAATATTGACAAGCTCCAAAATTCGAATATATTCATTATCCGAATACTCGACAAGGTCCAAAATTCGAATATATTCATTATTCGAATATTCGACAAGGTCCAAAATTCGAATATATTCATTATTCGAGTATTCGACAAGGTCCAAAATTCGAAAATATTCATTATTCGAATATTCTACAAGGTCCAAAATTCGAATATATTCATTATTCGAATATTCTACAAGGTCCAAAATTCGAAAATATTCATTATTCGAATATTCTACAAGGTCCAAAATTCGAATATATTCATTATTCGAATATTCTACAAGGTCCAAAATTCGAAAATATTCATTATTCGAATATTCGACAAGGTCCAAAATTCGAATATATTCATTATTCGAATATTCTACAAGGTCCAAAATTCGAATATATTCATTATTCGAATATTCTACAAGGTCCAAAATTCGAATATATTCATTATTCGAGTATTCGACAAGGTCCAAAATTCGAAAATATTCATTATTCGAATATTCTACAAGGTCCAAAATTCGAAAATATTCATTATTCGAATATTCTACAAGGTCCAAAATTCGAAAATATTCATTATTCGAATATTCTACAAGGTCCAAAATTCGAAAATATTCATTATTCGAATATTCTACAAGGTCCAAAATTCGAATATATTCATTATTCGAGTATTCGACAAGGTCCAAAATTCGAAAATATTCATTATTCGAATATTCTACAAGGTCCAAAATTCGAATATATTCATTATTCGAGTATTCGACAAGGTCCAAAATTCGAAAATATTCATTATTCGAATATTCTACAAGGTCAAAATTCGAAAATATTCATTATTCGAATATTCTACAAGGTCCAAAATTCGAAAATATTCATTATTCGAATATTCTACAAGGTCCAAAATTCGAATATATTCATTATTCGAATATTGGACAAGGTCCAAAATTCGAAAATATTCATTATTCGAATATTCGACAACGTCCGAAATTCGAATATATTCATTATTCGAATATTCTACAAGGTCCAAAATTCGAAAATATTCATTATTCGAATATTCTACAAGGTCCAAAATTCGAATATATTCGTTATCCGAATACTCGACAAGGTCCAAAATTCGAATATATTCATTATTCGAATATTCTACAAGGTCCAAAATTCGAATATATTCGTTATTCGAATATCCGATGAGGACCAAAATTCCAAAATATTCATTATTCGAATATTGACAAGCTCCAAAATTCGAATATATTCATTATCCGAATACTCGACAAGGTCCAAAATTCGAATATATTCGTTATCCGAATACTCGACAAGGTCCAAAATTCGAATATATTCATTATTCGAGTATTCGACAAGGTCCAAAATTCGAAAATATTCATTATTCGAATATTCTACAAGGTCCAAAATTCGAAAATATTCATTATTCGAATATTCTACAAGGTCCAAAATTCGAAAATATTCATTATTCGAATATTCTACAAGGTCCAAAATTCGAATATATTCATTATTCGAATATTGGACAAGGTCCAAAATTCGAAAATATTCATTATTCGAATATTCTACAAGGTCCAAAATTCGAATATATTCATTATTCGAATATTGGACAAGGTCCAAAATTCGAAAATATTCATTATTCGAATATTCGACAACGTCCAAAATTCGAATATATTCATTATTCGAATATTCTACAAGGTCCAAAATTCGAAAATATTCATTATTCGAATATTCTACAAGGTCCAAAATTCGAATATATTCGTTATCCGAATACTCGACAAGGTCCAAAATTCGAATATATTCATTATTCGAATATTCGACAAGGTCCAAAATTCGAAAATATTCATTATTCGAATATTCTACAAGGTCCAAAATTCGAAAATATTCATTATTCGAATATTCTACAAGGTCCAATATTCGAAAATATTCATTATTCGAATATTCTACAAGGTCCAAAATTCGAATATATTCATTATTCGAATATTCTACAAGGTCCAAAATTCGAAAATATTCATTATTCGAATATTCTACAAGGTCCAAAATTCGAATTTATTCATTATTCGAATATTCTACAAGGTCCAAAATTCGAATATATTCATTATTCGAATATTCTACAAGGTCCAAAATTCGAATATATTCATTATTCGAATATTCTACAAGGTCCAAAATTCGAAAATATTCATTATTCGAATATTCTACAAGGTCCAAAATTCGAATATATTCATTATTCGAATATTCTACAAGGTCCAAAATTCGAATATATTCATTATTCGAGTATTCGACAAGGTCCAAAATTCGAATATATTCATTATTCGAGTATTCGACAAGGTCCAAAATTCGAATATATTCGTTATTCGAATATCCGATGAGGACCAAAATTCCAAAATATTCATTATTCGAATATTGACAAGCTCCAAAATTCGAATATATTCATTATCCGAATACTCGACAAGGTCCAAAATTCGAATATATTCATTATTCGAATATTCGACAAGGTCCAAAATTCGAATATATTCATTATTCGAGTATTCGACAAGGTCCAAAATTCGAAAATATTCATTATTCGAATATTCTACAAGGTCCAAAATTCGAATATATTCATTATTCGAATATTCTACAAGGTCCAAAATTCGAAAATATTCATTATTCGAATATTCTACAAGGTCCAAAATTCGAATATATTCATTATTCGAATATTCTACAAGGTCCAAAATTCGAAAATATTCATTATTCGAATATTCGACAAGGTCCAAAATTCGAATATATTCATTATTCGAATATTCTACAAGGTCCAAAATTCGAATATATTCATTATTCGAATATTCGACAAGGTCCAAAATTCGAATATATTCATTATTCGAGTATTCGACAAGGTCCAAAATTCGAAAATATTCATTATTCGAATATTCTACAAGGTCCAAAATTCGAATATATTCATTATTCGAATATTCTACAAGGTCCAAAATTCCAAAATGTTCATTATTCGAATATTGACAAGGTCCAAAATTCGAATATATTCATTATTCGAATATTGGACAAGGTCCAAAATTCGAAAATATTCATTATTCGAGTATTCGACAAGGTCCAAAATTCGAATATATTCATTATTCGAGTATTCGACTCTTCTTCTTCTTCTTCTTCTTCTCCTGAGCGTTTAGTCCCGCGCAGTCGCAGGGTCCGCTGTTCTTGTGATCTGTCGCCACCTCATCCTATCAAGGGCGTCATCTGCCGTGGCGCCGACTTCGGCGAGATCTCTCTTGATGACGTCCTTCCATCTTTTCCTAGGGGCTCCTCTCGGACGCTTTCCGGGTGCCTCGTAATCTAGGGCCAACCTTACGGGGTGATTCTTTGGCCTTCTGAGGACGTGTCCGTACCACCTTAGGCGCTGCTCCCTCATCTTCAGCTGGATCGGGGCAGTCTTCATCACTGCCCTAACATCCTCGTTTCGCACCCTGTCCCGACGGGTCCATCCACATGCCCACCTCAGCATCCTCATCTCTGCCGCGTGCAGTTGCCGCTCCTGCGCCTTACCCAGGACCCAGCACTCACTGCCGTAGAGGAGGGCAGGTCTTACAACTGCTCTATAGAGCTTGCCTTTCAGCGTCCTGGAGCATCTACGGTCGCAGAGGATCCCCATGGACTTCCTCCACTTGAGCCAGGCTGCGTTTATCCGTCCCCTGACCGCCTGGTCCACACTTCCTTCCTCGGATAGGTCACTTCCGAGGTAGCGGAATTCTTCCACCTTCTCGATCGTTTCCCCTTGGCAGTCTAGGATCGATTCAGCGCACTGCTCAGAGCTGATGAACTTCGTCTTCTTCACGTTCAGCCGTAGGCCGTTGTCTGCGAGGGCTCTCTGCCACAGCTGCACCTTCTCCTCCAGCTCCTCCTCACTCCGTGTGGAGTTCGTATCGCCGCTTTCTAGCCCTCGTACATGTTCCTTATGACCGTGATCAGACGTTCCGGGACACCCCTCCCTCGAAGGGCATTCCAGATTACGGCCCGAGCTAGCCTGTCGTAGGCCTTCTCCAGATCCAGGAATGCCAGGTAGCAGGGTTTTCGTTTCTCCCGATATTTCTCCATCACCTGACGAGCGATGAAGATGGCGTCTGTGGTGGACCTCTCAGGCATGAAGCCCCACTGCACCTACCTATTCGAGTATTCGACAAGGTCCAAAATTCGAAAATATTCATTATTCGAATATTCGACAAGGTCCAAAATTCGAATATATTCATTATTCGAATATTCTACAAGGTCCAAAATTCGAATATATTCATTATTCGAATATTCGACAAGGTCCAAAATTCCAAAATGTTCATTATTCGAATATTCTACAAGGTCCAAAATTCGAATATATTCGTTATCCGAATACTCGACAAGGTCCAAATTCTAATATATTCATTATTCGAGTATTCGACAAGGTCCAAAATTCGAATATATTCATTATCCGAATACTCGACAAGGTCCAAAATTCGAATATATTCATTATTCGAATATTCGACAAGGTCCAAAATTCGAAAATATTCATTATTCGAATATTGACAAGGTCCAAAATTCCAAAATATTCATTATTCGAATATTCTACAAGGTCCAAAATTCGAATATATTCATTATTCGAATATTCGACAAGGTCCAAAATTCCAAAATGTTCATTATTCGAATATTCGACAAGGTCCAAAATTCGAATATATTCATTATTCGAATATTCGACAAGGTCCAAAATTCCAAAATATTCATTATTCGAATATTCGACAAGGTCCAAAATTCGAATATATTCATTATTCGAATATTCTACAAGGTCCAAAATTCGAATATATTCATTATTCGAATATTCGACAAGGTCCAAAATTCGAATATATTCGTTATCCGAATACTCGACAAGGTCCAAATTCTAATATATTCATTATTCGAATATTCGACAAGGTCCAAAATTCGAATATATTCATTATCCGAATACTCGACAAGGTCCAAAATTCGAATATATTCATTATTCGAATATTCGACAAGGTCCAAAATTCGAAAATATTCATTATTCGAATATTGACAAGGTCCAAAATTCCAAAATATTCATTATTCGAATATTCTACAAGGTCCAAAATTCGAATATATTCATTATTCGAATATTCGACAAGGTCCAAAATTCCAAAATGTTCATTATTCGAATATTCGACAAGGTCCAAAATTCGAATATATTCATTATGCGAATACTCGACAAGGTCCAAAATTCGAATATATTCATTATTCGAATATTCGACAAGGTTCAAAATTCGAAAATATTCATTATTCGAATATTGACAAGGTCCAAAATTCCAAAATATTCATTATTCGAATATTCTACAAGGTCCAAAATTCGAATATATTCATTATTCGAATATTCGACAAGGTCCAAAATTCCAAAATGTTCATTATTCGAATATTGACAAGGTCCAAAATTCGAAAATATTCATTATTCGAATATTCGCCAAGGTCCAAAATTCGAATATATTCATTATTCGAGTATTCGACAAGGTCCAAAATTCGAAAATATTCATTATTCGAATATTCTACAAGGTCCAAAATTCGAATATATTCATTATTCGAATATTCTACAAGGTCCAAAATTCCAAAATGTTCATTATTCGAATATTGACAAGGTCCAAAATTCGAAAATATTCATTATTCGAATATTCGACAAGGTCCAAAATTCGAATATATTCATTATTCGAGTATTCGACAAGGTCCAAAATTCGAAAATATTCATTATTCGAATATTCTACAAGGTCCAAAATTCGAATATATTCATTACTCGAATATTCTACAAGGTCCAAAATTCGAATATATTCATTATTCGAATATTCGACAAGGTCCAAAATTCCAAAATGTTCATTATTCGAATATTGACAAGGTCCAAAATTCGAAAATATTCATTATTCGAATATTCGCCAAGGTCCAAAATTCGAATATATTCATTATTCGAGTATTCGACAAGGTCCAAAATTCGAAAATATTCATTATTCGAATATTCTACAAGGTCCAAAATTCGAATATATTCATTATTCGAATATTCTACAAGGTCCAAAATTCCAAAATGTTCATTATTCGAATATTGACAAGGTCCAAAATTCGAAAATATTCATTATTCGAATATTCGACAAGGTCCAAAATTCGAATATATTCATTATTCGAGTATTCGACAAGGTCCAAAATTCGAAAATATTCATTATTCGAATATTCTACAAGGTCCAAAATTCGAATATATTCATTATCGAATATTCGACAAGGTCCAAAATTCGAAAATATTCATTATTCGAATAGTCTACAAGGTCCAAAATTCGAATATATTCATTATTCGAATATTGGACAAGGTCCAAAATTCGAAAATATTCATTATTCGAATATTCGACAAGGTCCAAAATTCGAATATATTCATTATTCGAATATTCTACAAGGTCCAAAATTCGAATATATTCATTATTCGAATATTGGACAAGGTCCAAAATTCGAAAATATTCATTATTCGAATATTCTACAAGGTCCAAAATTCGAATATATTCATTATTCGAATATTCGACAAGGTCCAAAATTCGAAAATATTCATTATTCGAATATTCTACAAGGTCCAAAATTCGAATATATTCATTATTCGAATATTGGACAAGGTCCAAAATTCGAATATATTCATTATTCGAATATTCGACAAGGTCCAAAATTCGAATATATTCATTATTCGAATATTGGTTTTCATAAAACCGAATATATTCGATTATTCGCTTATTCGAAAAAATTTTGGAAGGACACAAATATATAGGGCAGAATTTTCACTGCGCATATGAAGCCCATCCACCCTCCATCACATGCACATGATTTATTCTACGGAGCGTTCGTCCTCCACGTGTCAGGTAATAAGACTCCCAATCCGGTGCTTAATCAGCAAAATCATAATTAAAATTAATCGGTATTGGACGACACCGCTTACTCTCCGACGGCAATAATACTCCTCCGAATCCCATGGTCTCTCTCTCTACCCGTCCCTCCCCCCACCCCTTTCCCATGCGCTGGCAAAGAAACGGCGTGAGAGTCAAGCACGCACATGTGACACTGAGTACCGACTCACATGTTGCCACGACGTCTATGACACTCCTTCTGCACTCTGACACACCACGTGCCACGACTTTTGTAAGCCGTCTTCAGAAATCTGACACACAATGAACGATGTTGAGGGAAAATGCTGGTTCTCTCCCCCCCCCCCCTATTCACGCTCCCCCTCTAATGGTCCCCTTTGTTGGTCCTCTCCTATTGGTCGCCCTTACTCGGAACCATACGCAAGTTGGACGACGTCTTCAGCACGTCTTCTGAATCCTACGCACGCTGAACAACGTCTAGGGCACGCCTCCTGAATCACTACGCTCTGCACTCGATCCCCATTCATACCCTGACGCGTTGCCCCTTGAATATCTCATGAACTTGGACGATCAGCCGCCAAGGATATCGTTTGCCAGCAATCGCCCATGGTTAAGCTCAAAGAAAGCCCGGCTGGCATACGCACTTTTCACGTCAAATTGGACACTCTTCTACGCTCGCCTAAGACTTTTTAAATCAAATGGAACTTTCCGAATTGCAACAACCTTTATACAGGTTGAACTACAGACTCAATAAAATGGTTAGAAAAAATTTTTGTTCAAGGAAAATTTAGAATGACTTTTTTTCTTGAATTTTTTTACTTCAGGTACCAGAATGAGTGTAATAATTTTATAAATTTTTACTTTCGGAGAAAAAATAACAATTTGTATTTTGTTTTAAAGCGCAGCAAAGCAGCAACCATAAAGTGTACTAAAAGACCGGATTGCGCCATGCACTCGAAAAGCTCGTCGCGATTTTTATTTGATTGATAGTGTATCAAGCATTATATTTCCACGAAGAACTAGAATTTTATAAAATTTCAAATAAAGTGTTCACTTATTGGGTAAGTGAATTAAAGGATTAAAGAAAACATACCGGAATTTTCCTCGAACAAAAAAAACTGTAGACAATGCAACAAGTACAATTGTTAAGAACGCGCATACCTCGTAATTCCATGTAAACAGCATTTACACTATCAATCAAATAAAAATCGCTCCGAGCTTTTCGAGTGCATGGCGCAATCCGGTCTTTTAGTTTCAAAAAAAGTTATTCTAAATTTTCTTTGAACAAAATTTTTTTCTAACCATTTTATTGAGTCTGTAGTTCAACCTTTATAAAGGTTGTTGCAATTCGGAAAGTTCTCTTTGATTTAAAAAGTCTTAGGCGGGCTTGGAAGAGTGTCCAATTTAACGTGAAAAATGTCCAATTTGACTTGAAAAGTGTCCAATTTGGTTTGAAAAGTGTCCAATTCGACCCGAAAATGGTATTTATTTACTTATTTATTTATTTGTATGATGATGATGTATGATGTATGAGACGATGGCACGAAATCAGAAATTTCACGTGTTACGCCTCTGTGCCGGCTGGACCACTCTTTACCACCCCTTACTGCGCGTGTGCACACTTCATACTTACACATATTCTTTGTCGTGTAATGGGCAACAACACTCGAATGACAAACCGAGAGCTATTTCCGCGTTCAGGTTGTCGTGTATCCGCTTGAAAAACTGGCTCTCAATGGGTGCCTGGCGAATGAGCATTGCAAGATACTTGTCGAGTTTGTTCTGCGTTGTTATGATGATACCTGAACAGCAGTCCTACAGGAAATGTGCTTCATCTACTTGAAAAACGAGCACAAATATGGACGGACCATGTCCTTCGTCCTCGAACTGAGGACGCCCTGCACGACCAAAAATCTGCTGCACATCCAGCACCCCAAGATCGGCGAACTGCCCTTTCTCTGCATCGAACACGTCGGTGCCCTAAAAGCAACCCGCGAAGCATTACGTGAACGAGAAGATGCCACCATCAGATCGGAGTCGCTTGCTGAGAAAAGACATCAACTTGCCCTAATAACAACAGCATGTGCAGGCAGATTCACTCCCCACGCAAGCGTCGCGGTGCAGAAGAGAACCTAAAAGCGGCGAGGGCTAAGGCTGGAAATTGTGCACGTAGCGAAGCGTAAGGACGACTATCTTCGAACCGTGGTATGTCCCTGGTGGAAAACCTTCTCCATCAAGAGTCGGTCGTGGCGGATAAGGCCTGCGTGGTGGACGCCGAATCCGAAGCGGAACAACTCGAAGAGTTTATGATTCCGTGACGCTTGCACCTTAACCTCAAATCATTGTGCAAATCGAGCAAAAACCGTGGTCAAGTCAAAAGCGTCCCCGAAGCCTACTGGACTCACTGATTTTTCTGAAGTGACGTAGCCTCTTGTTCCTGTTGTCTTCGGCAGAAACATTTCCAGATGCCCCTAAACGAAGAGCATGCCGTGGCGTTATTTTCCTTTGTCGAAATAACCAACCAGCTTTGCCGCTCGGTCACGAAAAGCCTGCGCCAAGTTCACGGTTGCGTTTCGAGCATGGACGAACACCTAAAGATGTGAGCATCTTCTGATGTAAATAGAATCGAGTTGGGAACAAACATAAGAAATCCAGCAGAACTCACTAAAACTTGATGCCCCTTTTTGACGTACGATAGGACCTCATCATAGCACACCTCGTTCATAGTCTCCTGAACCTCGCGAACGCCACCCACTTTCTTCACTCCAATGAATCTGAAGAATTCATTGAAAAGATCCATACTGCAGGAACAACTGCCAGTCTCATTGCCAATTTTGGGAATTAGTTCCCGTTAGTCGCGTTTAGAGCGGTCGGGAGAGGAGCCGGGTGTCGCGTGCACCAGATACCAGGTTCTTCGTTCGGATTTCGCGCCTAGGCCAACCAAGTCTTCCATTCTTTCGGGTTCGTGAAGTCTGGGAAGGAAGAAGCGCTGACCTGTTTATCGGCTGGCCACCGCAAGTCATTGTACAGCCAAATACGCATTCGAATCGCTTCCACGACACCCAAAGCGGTTGAGTGACGCCGTCCCTCACATTCTAATTTATTCGTTCGCCGCCCTTTACCCCCCGCTCTTTAACGCAGGTAACTGGGCGCATGGTAGCTCAGCCGAGGAGGAGGAGGCCGTCGCAAACTCGACTAGGCTTTCTTCGGGGTTAGTGGAATGGCACCAGATTTGTCTGGGAAAGGTGAAGAAAGTACTGGCGTGTACTTCGCCTGACCATCATAAGTGATTCGGCAGGCCAAAAGTGTATCTAAACAACCTGCGCGACTTCTCGTTGAAGTAGAATGCGTGGCACGTTCCAGACGGGGGCTCATTAATGTCGTCCTTCATCCTTTTACCATATATACTTGTGCGCTAGAGAATTGAACGAAACAAATGGAGAGCATAACTAAGAGTACCTCTCCATGCTTCTACTCCAACTAAAGGAACCTTGTCCAAGGAAAAGGAAATTGTAGCGAAACAAACTCAGTGACACCGCAATTAGTCTAGTCTTGATGTTAGCATGGCCCTCTTCGATAACCTCCGCGGGCAGAAACACCGGCAAGACGTCTTGAAAGTAAACCACATGCCCAATAAGCCTCGAAAATAATGCTTCTATGCCACACTGCTGCTTACTCCGCCGCATTACACACACGCTGGGAGCAGTGGTGCACACAAAATTCTGTGCGTAAAATTTTTTTAACGAAATTTTTCAACGGAAAATTTTCGTTAAATTTCCGGTAAATCGTTAAAATTCGTTAAAAAGTACAATCAGCTGCAAATCACTCTTTTAAGTGAAAAAATCAAGGAAAACTTTATACGCTTCAGCATCAAGAGGTCAACAACCGAAGTTCAAGGAATAAAGTGTAACACTGCAATCTAAAATAAACATTTCATCACCATCAAACACAAAAAAAATAAATAAGCCTTCAGCAGCAAATTATCTACAGGGCGCGGAATAAGAGAGGTATGGAATTATCATGCAAGATGATCACCGACAACGCATCTTAAAACGTACGATCAGGCAGTCCCCGGAGTTCCCCCTTTCTTAGTTCCTTGCGAGACCGTTTTGAGTGAATGTTCTACGAACATAAACAATCTCGATGCGGGCATCACCCCATTAATTACAGAAAGATTTAATAAAGATACAATTAAAAGCCTATCAGTGGAATGTTAACACGTTGTCGAAAGCACGATTTTGGAATGCCTGGTGTTTGGGACCAATCCATTTTTTGCAACGTCGAGACGTGACACGACATCATGTCACACGGTCCTACACTGCCGAAAAGGTGTGATACGACGTCAGAGTATTATTCCGAAAAAAAGCAGCTTTCCTAGTTTTTGTTGTCAGCGTTTTCTTAAATCGTTTAAAATGGGCCCACTGGCCGAAAACATTCCCTCCGTCAGAACTGTTTCAGGTGGCGAACAAAAGTGTTCTGGGATAAGCATTGCCAGGTGAGGAGGGGCATATCTTACGAGCAGGTTAGACCAGTGTAGATTCGTTGACGTGCTTGGGGGCTCGGCGAAGAATTTTCTAGGTCCAAAATGCATAAAAGAATAGAAGGATAAAGGACGGCATTACTCGATCACTATCCCCGCCACGCATTCTACTTCTAAGGGATGTCGTGGTTGCGATTTGAATGCGTATTTGGTCATGCAATGACCTGCGGTGGCGAGCCGATGAACAAGAGACAAGTCTGGTACCAATTCACCACGGAGGGATGGAAGGCTTGTACCTGGTATCGGAGAACACGACAGCCGGCATTTCCCCCGACTGCGCTACACGCGCCTCCGAAATGCATTTAAAAATTCAACAATTCAAAACAAATTCATGAAAACATTAAAATATTCTTGCTGATTTCAATAGTTTTTTTAGGAACAATCCTAATAGGGAGGATGAGACCTGTAAAATTCCGTTAAATTTTTGAAAATTTACGTTAATTCGTTAAGCCAGATTTTAACGAAAATGCCGTTAATTCATTAAATTCGTTAAGTCGTTGACCGTTAAATGTGCACCCCTGGCTGGGAGATACGCAGAGGCCGTATCACGCATTTCTGCTAAGCGAGCAGGCGTTCTGGGGCACATTCACGGATCCTTTGACGTAAGAGGCGGGATTAAGAGAATTTCCGTTTATCGCATAAAAGGATCAATCGCCGGACACTGCCCAGTTGCTGTAGTGGTGGCTACTACCCAAGCCAAGTTTCCCGCAACGAATTCCCGCTGCTGCTGTGGCGGCCCCGAAGAACAACTGGGACCCACTTCTGCGTCAGAGGCACTGGTCGAAAACGTCCGTCGAAGAAGAAGAGTCCCTTGTAAGGATTTACTCGCAGGAATCGAGCTACGTCCACATAGTTCGGCAAAGTTGCCGACAGCCCAACGATGCGAATTCCCGTTTGAGACATTTCGACCTGAATAAACCGAGAGGATAAGAGGAGGAATCAAAGAAAGTGAGGTTTGGTTTGGTTCGGTTGGACTGAAGTTGACCCAACATCAGCCAAAAGCTCACACACGTGCCGGATCCTATTCTCGAATTGTAAGAACTGTTAGCAGACCTGTCTAAGTGTCCTGGCGACAATCGTCTCGATGACTGGTCCACGGTCATCATGCAGCAGGTGAACCTGTAACTCAGCCAGTTTAAACCCTCTCTACTCCTATGTCGTAAGGCCCAATTTATGAGCAAATAGCAAAGGGTAGCAGCTCGCAAACCTCGTCGATGATCAGCAGCCTGACCAAGGACGTCAGCGAATTGTCACTGCTCCCTTTTCTTGTCACCACATCCCATTTCTCGGGCGTCAAGATGAGCATCTGCAACCATGCCGTATAGAAATAGCCGCCACAGAAACAGTCACTGCGAACTCGGCAAACCTGCGTCTCGGATATTTCCTTCTTAGAAAGCGTTGTGTCTCCGGTCAGCTCCCGCACTTGAAGGCCTATGGTAGCCAGCCGTTTGCCAAAACTCGCTGTCATCTCCGTGGCAAGAGCTTTCATTGGAGCAATATAAATTATCTAAAACGAGGTGTCATCACAAAAAGAGCAAGTGGATATGCAATCACCTAAAGCGGCCGAAGGGTCACAACCAGTGCTGTTAATAGTGCCGAAAACATGTAAAAGAAACGGAAGATAAAGCAGTAACTTGAAGAAGTTAGCAGCTCTTTTATAATCTAATATCATACTATATATAATAATCCACTCAGCGATGTGTCGTATACTGGGGCGGAAATCCGTCATAAAATCGGGTGGAAAATCATGGAAAACACCTAGACGTCTCCTACGTGCCTGGGAACTTCAGCTCTGGGGGTAATCGAGTTTGCTGAAAATGAATCTCAAGTTCGTTCTCGAGGTATCGTTCGCCATCATATCGATTGCCATCAATCGATATTGATCAAAATATCGATATTTTGTGGATGTCGTTCAGCGGTCCGAAGCTTTAGCCCTGGGGTATTCGGGGTCGCTCAATACGAATCTAGGGTTCGTCTTCGAGGTACCGATCGTCATCGTGTCGATCGCCACCAATCGATATTGATCGAATTATCGATATTTTGTGGATGTCGTTCAGCGGTCCGAAACTTCAGCCCTGGGGGTTTACGGGGCGCAAATCAAGAGCGCGAAAATAGCGGAAAATACCTAGACGTCTTCTACGTGCCAGGGGATTCGGAAGACGTGCCGAATACGTCGCGCAACGTGTCTGGAGATTCAGAAGACGTGCCGGAGACTTCGTCCGCTAAGAGGGATCGTTGAGCGGGGCCAGTAGGTATCAATAAAGAGAGTTGTTACGATAAGGTGTCACAGATAGATCACGCAATGAATATCGATCGATATTATCGATTTTCCCTCAGATTTCACCGATCAGAGTGGGAGTTAAGTGATTATGATCGTAGATGGAAGGCCTTCAGGTAAGAAGTTTCGATCGGGAGGCCAATATCGGTGGACTTCATCGATTTCCTCATCGGTGATTTCGGTTTGGAAGATACGCGGATATAATGTCCGACGGTAGTGCTTCACAGCAGGTGGAAAGTTTCGATCGGAAGGCAAATATCGAGCTACATTGTTGATTGTAGCTTGAAAGTGATGTTCCTTTGTTTGTCAGTGGATGACGGTTAGGAAATTCGTCACTGCTGTAGCAGTCCTGTGTGGAAAAATATTTGTTCAACATAGCATTAGAAGCAGAGGGAATCTTCTGGCAAAAATGCTTCTCTTCGTGTGACCAAAATCGATCAGACGCTCAGTACTTATCCAAAATGTCGACTTTTACCTGAGCTTGACCGTGAACCTAGGGGACCAGGGCATTGGTGGGGGGGGGGGGGGGGGGTACTGAATGACTTCAAAACTACTCATCTGGGGCGAGATCCATCAATGATACCGCCGGTATCATCTCACCATATCGGCCTGCGCAGTAAGTGATACAGAGAGACACATAGATACAGATGCGATAATCGATATACCGTTACTGGCCGGTAATCGCCTGATGAATCTGGCCCCGCTGATCTTAAGGAAAGTAGAGCAAAGTTCGAACAAAATATGCTGCATAAGCGCGGCAGCTAACTGGATGTGATTGTCCTTAAGTTAGTGATACAGCAACATAGTGCGAAGCGCGCATGGGCGAGGCACGCCACTAGGAGTGACGGAGCACTTGTAAATAAATAAATTGAGACATAGTATAGGTCCCTTGCTCGAAAAAATGGAGTTCATTCGTTCTGAGACCAGCAGAGAAACAGTCATTTTAAAATATTATGTCAAAGTTCACGTTTACACGGGCAACAGCACCTGTGCGAAACACGTCCTACAGCAGTCCTCACCAGGCAGGATCAGCCAACTCGTTGTATGCCCATATCTGTGCAATTCGAATCATTTTGGGAGAGCTGAAAGCTCCTCTCACTAGGCTACTAGCGCCATGTCCGTGAGCGGACTGATTTGGACCCTCTTTGGTTGCCATTTCAAGTGATATTTTGCACTCTACGCCTCACAAAATCTGGAACTGAGAAATCCATTCTATGTAGTACTATGAGACGACACCGAATAGGTGGCGTTTGTAAAGCCGTACACGGCCGGCGCACATCCCTATCCGCCCCTTGGCCACTCTCTGAAACACTTTCTAGGCTACACTATCGTAGCCCTACAAGTGTTTGTAAATAGAAGCGTCGTAATACAGAGGGCTGCTACTCTGCTGTATTTGTGCAGATTATTTGCTCTTTTTTTTAATTCATAAAGGCTGCTACATTTCAAACCCCTAATAGGAGGAGTGGAGGAGCAGGAAGTTAAATATGTAATTGTCTGCTACTTAGAAGTCTCTTACCTTGAAATCGTCTTTTGCGATGTCGCCGTTCAACATTCGGTGTTCGTGGATCGTGTTCAAGATGCACAGCATTGCAATATTGGTCTTACCTGAATGGCGGATTACGTGCTTCGAAGTGAAATTCGGATCAAATGCAAACTCTCTGGTAAGCCTGAACAACATAAATCTATGCAATCCCCGCTCTGATTTCCGTCTTTGAGCACTTTCAAGCCCTCTTCCCAGACAGCTTTCGGGACTAAAAGATACGAAAATGCTCGCTTCTCCAATATGCCGTAGAGGTACCTCGAGTTAATTTGTGACGGATTGCGACGGATTAATCCGTCACAAAGCGTCGCATTGCCATAACTCTTTTCAAAGTTATTTGTTTAAAATCTAATTAGCACCATTAGATGCCGCGTCTCATTTTCTATCCAGCGATCTAAACATCATCTAAAACGATGGCGCAGTGACCTAGTTATGAAGCTTTTGCTTCCTCGGCTCCGTTAATTGGTTTACGACCCCTCCGAGATCCCCAGTGGCATGTTCTGAAGACTTTTCGTTGACTAGATTCATCAAAACTCATAAATCCTCTATGGTTTTAGCATATCTATATTTGCTACGCATCAAGTGTCATTGTGGTACTAAATAGTGCCAAGTTTGAATAACATAGGCCCGATTTCCGATACGCGCGGAAACCTAAGATTCGTCAAGAATTATCCAACTAGTAGCCTGCTACAGAAGACAGTATTCTACTATTCCATTGTGGGAACGATAATCTTTATAAAAAGTGTAAAATGGCTTTGAGAAATGGAAAGAAGTGACTTGATTTTCTTTTTTTCAACAAGGGATTGGTCCAATCTCAATATGCGGCGTAGTATTTCTCCTATCTTTGAACTTCGGTTGCTCCTGTACAGGATAAGTACGAAAGCCGTGTTTTTTGTGGTCTACAGTAGACCATAAGCACATTCGAATCTAAAAAGAACGAAAAGATTTTGGCCGTTCAAAGTAGATTTCTATGCGGCCAAAGTTTGACGAAAACAGCAAAAAATTTTGTTTCAGTCCCTTACCTCTTTATGGATGAGTTTATTCGAAAAATCAACTGGACAGCATTATTCAGCTTGTTGCGAGCTATCTCGACATAAGTATTGAAGTCGTAAATAATAAAATTGAAAACAACCTACACAACAAAACAGATTCTTTCAATTTTAAAGTAAATAGATTTCCACACGTAGACTCACACATTTCAATCAGAATTAAACATAATGTTATTCACACAGAAATGCTTAGAATAGCTACTGTCTGTTCAACATTTCAATATTTTTGCACTAAGATAAGAGAACTTCACAGAATACTTACACATAATGGATATAGCACAGAATTTATTGCCGAAAATATAAGAAAGTGTCTGAATAAAACAGGCAAATACTATATAAGTACAACATGTTAGACAACTATAATAAATAAGCTTTATAAAAACACTCAAATAGTTCGAAGTAGTTTTCCATCTCCTTCCATTGAACTTATGAATTTATTCTGAATAAACAAATAAATAAATAAATATCGTAATTGCGTTGAAAAAGTAGTGATGTTCTAATAGAATCACTTGGAAGTAGCACCTCCATTCCCAGCATGTGAAGAATGAAATGAATACCTTAATGATAACATGTATCACAATATCTATCCTGATACCGTACAATAGAGCAAAGTATGATTCCCATTACTTTATATAGAAAGAAGAAGGAGTGTGACTGTAGCAACAGAATTTTTTAAGTTTATTATTTTTCACTAACAATCTTTAGCAAAAAAATGTTTTAAAATGGTTTCAAATTTAAACGAATTGTAATAAAATCTTTTCTAAAATTAAATATATGTACAATTCAATAAATATCTTCGTTTTAGCATTTAATATTAAAAATAAAAAAATAATGCTGTCAAAAATTCAAATAAATAAATAGATAAATAGTAAAAAATAAAAATACAAAATTATTATATTAGCAATGAATAAATAAATATTAAAATAAATTATAACACCTCTTTCTTCACTGATGAGCCACCGGGGAGGTGTTATAATTTACAAAGTTCGTCTGAAGGAAGGTGGCGAAACGAACCATAAAAGTTATTGTCTTGATTCTTCAAATTATTAAAATGTATTTGCACAGATGTAATATTGTCCGTATTCAAACTGCAAACCATTTTCACCTCTTCGGCCGCCGAAACAAGTTTGGGGCTGCGCTTCGGCCCGAGTGTGGACACGGCGGTGCCGCTCGCTGCCCTTGCGACCTTCCGCGGGGCACTCCATATGTCGTATATCGCCTATGTACAGTATTCACACCTCCTGCGCCGCGGTCTATCAGTGATCACTCCCTATACGAGTGCCGCGGGAGGTCGCAAGGGCAGCGAGCGGCGGGCCGCCGTGTCCGCACTCGGGCCGAAGCGCAGCTCCAAACTTGTTTCGGCGGCCGAAGAGGTGAAAATGGTTTTCAGTTTGAATACGGACAATATTAGAATGTGGAAAGCTCGCAACGAGCTGAGAAATGCTGTCCAGTTGATTTTTCGAATAAACTCATCCATAAAGAGGTAAGCGACTGAAACAATTTTTTTTGTTTTCGTCAAACTTTGGCCGCATAGAAATATACTTCGAACGGTCAAAATCCGTTCGTTCTTCTTAGATTCGAATGTGCTTATGTTCTACTGTAGACCACAAAAAACACGGCTTACGTACTTATCCTGTACAAGAGCAACCGAAGTTCAAAAATAGGAGAAATACTACGCCGCATATTGAGATTGGACCAATCCCTTGTTGGAAAAAAGAAAATCTATTCATTTCTGTCCATTTCTCAAAGCCATTTTACACGTTTTATAAAAACCATCGTTCCCACAATGGAATAGTAGAATACTGTCTTCTGTAGCAGGCTTCTAGTTGGGTAATTCTTAACTGAATCGCAGGTTTCCGCGCGTTTGCGCTTATCCGAAATCGGGCCTCGTTATTCAAACTTGACACTATTTAGTACCACAATGACACCTGATGCGTAACAAATACAGATCTGCTGAAACCATAGAGGATTTCTGAGTTTCGATGAGTCTCGTCAACGAAAAGCCTTCAGGACATGCCACTGGGGATCTCGGAGGGGTCGTAAACCAATTAACGGAGCCGAGGAAGCAAACGCTTCATAACTAGGTCACTGCGCCATCGTTTTAGATGATGTTTAGATCGCTGGATAGAAAATGAGATGCGGCATCTAATGGTGTTAATTAGATTTTAAACAAATAACTTTGAAAAATGTTAAGGCAATGCGAGCTTTGTGACGGATTAATCCGTCGCAAAGCGTCTTTTTTGCAAAGAATTTGAGCGGTATTGTATATTACAGGTAGATCAGCAATGTGCAAGTTTAATATTATTATGCACTGAAGGCACGGATCTCCCTCGATACAGAGCCTTCGGCCCTCTTGTTAAGAGGGATCTCGGGCCCCTTGTCGCAGGGCCACGTGGCGCGTCCCCGGGTGGTGGATAGGGGAATTAAACGCGAACCAAATGCGACCGTGTACTGCCCAGAGACGCAGGTGGGATGCAGGGGATGGACTCCTTGCTCCTGCTGTGTCGGGTCGATGCGTTCCTTGTGCGTGGGAGCGGCATGTTCGTGCGCAGTGTGCGTGGATGTGTCCGTGACTGTGCGGATTGTAACTGTGTCGGCTCGGCCAAAAGCTTGCACTCGGTAGACTGGGAGTACATGTAAGGCGATTCGAGTACCCCGCTCGCACGACAGAGCCTGACTAGCTACCCGTGTTGTATTCCAGTCAAACACAGCAGCACTAAAGGGCCTCATTCCCCTGACCCTGAAAGAGCCCCATTTCTGCAGCGATGGGAAGGACGAGTACGGAGAGGCTGCTAAAATCTCAGGGCCTAACCAGGCTGCGCAAACTGAGAAGGACTAGGATGACGATCTGTACTTACAACGCCCGCACGCTTGCGTCGGAAGCATCCGTCGAGGACCTGATGATGCAAGCCAGGAAGATCAAGTACGACGTCATCGGACTGAGCGAGACGAGAAGACACCACCCCCTACACGCCGCCTACGACTCCGGAGAAGAACTGTTCCTCGGAACATGCGACAGTAGGGGAGTAGGCGGCGTTGGTGTCCTCGTCAACACGCACTTGGCCATGAACATCGATTCGTACGAGTCTCTGACAAGCCGAATCGGACGTCTGCGACTGAAGCGATGTGGCTCCGTGCCAGCCTTGACTGTGTTCATCGCGTATGCCCCGACATCCGACTACGACGACGAAGACGTCGAGGCCTTCTACGTGGAGCTTGAGAACTTCTATAAGGAAGATCACACCTTCTACAAGGTGATCGTCAGTGACTTCAACGCCAAGATCGGGCCACGAAGGTCGCAGGAAGAACTTCACATTGGAACCCACGGTTTGGAGTGGAACGAGCAAGGTGAAAGGCTGTCTGAGTTTATCATGTCGACCAAGACCATCCATGGAAACTCGCAGTTCCAGAAGCCTCCCTCCCTACGATGGACCTGGGAATCCCCCGGTGGCCAGTTCCACAACGAGATCGACCACATCATCTTCAATCGCAAGTATTGCCTGACCGATGTCTCCGTTGTCCCCAAGTTCTACACGGGATCGGACCACCGCCTTTCGCGCGAGGTTCCGCTTTTCGCGTCAAGGAGAGAAGGCCGCGAAGTTCAAGAAGAGGAATCCCAGAACGACCATCAACTGGGATCTCTACACCACTCTTGTCGGCCTTTGGGAAGATGCCGTCATGGACAACGTCGACGAGGAATACGATCGCTTCGTGCACCATCTCCACGATAGTGCTAAGGGAGCCGAGAGCTTGAAGACCACCAAGAGACGCCTTTCTCCGGAAACTCTCGAGCTGATACGCCAGCGTGGAGCAGCACGAGCGTCAGGCAACTACCAACTGACGTCCGAGCTTGCAAAGTTTGCAGAGCGGGGATAAAGGAAGATCTCAAGGAGAGAAGGGCGGAAGTGTTGGCTGAAGCAGCAGAGGCAGGGCTGAGCATCCGCAATGCCCGCCGGAACTTCGCCAACTTCAAGACCAAGATGGCCGCTCTCCGACGTCCTGACGGAACCATCACCTCTTCCAGAAGGACCATGGAGAAAGTCATCCACGACTTCTACTCCGATCTCTTCGATAGCCACGTCCACCTGCCCCCATGCCATCTTCCGCAGGATGTCCCCTCTGTTCTCTCTTCCGAAATCCGACACTCCATCTCGTCGGTGAAGAAACGTACAGCACCCGGTTCTGACAGGATCAGAGCTGAACACCTGGAGAACCTCCCGCCAGCGCTCATCAATACCTTGCTCTTCACACGCTACCTGTCCGAATGCAAGGTTCCATCTCAGTGGAAGACCAGCAAGACCGTTTTGCTGTACAAGAAGGGAGACGTGCACGACATTGGCAACTATCGCCCGATCTGCCTGTTGTCCGTAGTCTACAAGCTGTTCACTCGAGTCATCCTGAATAGGATTAGTAGAACGCTGGACGAAGGACAGCCATGCGAACAAGCAGGATTTCGGAGAGGATTCAGCACGATCGACCACATACACACCATTACGAAGCTAATCGAAGTGTCGCGAGAGTACAAGCTGCCGCTGTGCTTTACGTTCACCGACCTGAAGAAGGCATTCGACTCCGTCGAGACTGAAGCGGTCATGGAAGCCCTGCTCACCCAGGGCGTTCCTACTCAGTACATCAGAGTCCTTCGAGAGCTGTACAGTGGATTCACGACCACGATCTCACCATTCTACAACGACGTCGTCATTGACGTGAAGAGAGGGGTTCGACAAGGGGATACCATATCCCCGAAGCTCTTCAGCGCCACCCTCGAAAACGTCATGCGCGAACTAGAATGGGAAGACATGGGAGTGAAGGTCGATGGCCGGCAACTGCACCATCTTCGCTTCGCTGACGACATCGTGCTCATAACACCGAGCATCAGTCAGGCGGAACGAATGCTGGCCGACTTCGATCGTGTATGTGGAAGCGTTGGACTGCAGCTGAATCTTACGAAGACGATGTTCATGAAGAACGGATGGGTTTCTGATGCCCCATTCTCGCTCAACGGAACGAACGTCTCCGAATGCTCCAGCTATGTGTATCTGGGTCGCGAAGTCAACATGGCCAACGACCTAGCACCAGAGCTGAGCAGGAGGAAACGAGCGGCTTGGGGAGCTTTCAAGAGCGTCGAAGAAGTCGTGAAGAAAACGAAGAACGTCCGACTCCGTGCCCACCTATTCGACTCCACTGTTCTTCCTGCCCTAACATACGCCTCAGAGACCTGGGCTATACGAAAGCAGGATGAACACGCGATCAGCGTCGCGCAGCGTGGAATCGAGAGGACGATGCTCGGAGTGACACGACTCACGCAAGTGAGAGAAGGCCTCCGGAGTTCCGAGCTTCGCCGACGTTCGAAGATCAGAGACGCTGTCGCATGGGCCAAGTTGTCGAAAATTAGGTGGGCCGGCCACGTAATGCGATTCGCAGACACCCGCTGGACGAGAGCCGTCACAGATTGGATTCCGCGGGATGTCAAAAGAACACCAGGACGCCCACCAACGCGTTGGTCGGACTTCTTCGTGAAAGCCCTGAACGACCGATATGACGCTCTTCGTGTCCCTCGAGCGAGGAGGATCCATTGGACCACTCTGGCACGCGACAGGGACGAATGGAGACGCTGCTGGCGCCCGCTCGAGCAAGTCGATGATCAACGGGACGACAGGTGATACAGGTGATGCACTGAACACTCGTGGATAGCTCTCTCCAGGAAGATGGCGTTTTTGAAGGAGTGTATTCATGGTCCTCTACTAGTATGACTTTAAATCTGGTGAATCACCAACCGCACCCAGTCGTCCAATCAACGCTTGGAGAAGGTACGGTGTCCGAACACACTGCACGAGATCTGATCGCTCCCTTTCATAACAGTGCCTTCAACATCAAAAATTCCGCTTGGTTGAGATCCATCCGGAGTGAAACACGACCGGTTGCTACGGCCGGTGGAATAGAACAAGCAGTGGACACTGAGTTGACAAGTATGAGCAACCTGAGCAGTAACCAAGGGCAGGCTTCCTCTCGCTGAAGGTTATGATTTTGTGGGATTGGAAAGGAGCTCTTCAATACGAGCTGCTGCCACGCAACGCAACCCTGCTCGACCTTGGCTGGGAAGTGCTGCCCACTACACTATGATGTCGCAAAATTTTCGAATATTCTAATGCTTTCGAAAACAGAAAATTTCGAGCATTCGAAATCGGATATGTTCGAAAAACGTGCTTTTTCTGAATATTCGAATTAGAATGCATTCGAAAACACAATCTTTCGAATATTCAAGTTCGAATCAAAAATCAGACTCCATGATAGACGACAGTCCAGAAGGAAATGTGGAAGCAATACATAACGGATCCCTTCCTGGCTAAGCACGAGGTTTTTATCGACAGTCCTCTCATAAACCCCTTGTGCATCGTAAAATGAGGTGGAGAACGTACACATAGTAGGATCAAAAGACTTATGGAAGCATTTAATTTCCTTGCTTACTAGAATACGAATTTTTCTCAAAGGAGTACTTGTGTGCTGTAAAGTGATCCCCATGGGGAACAACGAAAGGTTTTCAAGACATTTGAACATAACAGAACAGAAGGGGAAACAATCTGCTTGAGCCACTGTAAGCTTCCAGGTCACTTCAAGACGATCATTTTTGGAGTCGGTGACTGACTGAATATTAAGAACTTTCATGAAACAATGCTTTCGCCTAACGGCAGCGAATGACGTACTGACAACAAGTATTAACGCAAAACTGTAGCAAATCTGTCTTGCTCATCTAAAAACGTGAAATATCACACTCTCAATATTGTGGCAAGAAATTGTAGCAGGTAGCAAAGAATAGACCAGTCCCACTTCTTGCTGATGATTCACCCAAGTAAGTGATAGAAAGAAATTCCTTGATTGCGATCTTGTGAATGTATTGACCTACTCCCAATGGCCAACTGAGAGCAAAAATCTATAAAATCGATCGATGACGGCCAGTCGAAAAAACATGTCTATGCACTGTGGCACTGTAAAAGAAGAAAGAGAACAATAACATCGGTACTGAGCGAGCTGGTGCCCGTTGCACACCGGCAAGGTATCTTAAAACGGGTAAGTTGGATCAGCCAAACCCCGGAGTTCCTTCCCTTGCCTAGACTGTTCTCTCTGACGTGTAAGCGGAGAAGTGCACATAAACACGGTTTCTGTGCTAAAGTAAAAGAAAATACCATAATGTCTTTATTTACCTCATGGCTTGGACAAAAATGTGTCTATATTATAACACAACGTTACTGTATGTTTACAGATGCATGGAAGCACAGCAGGAGACGTAGGTTGTCGTGTGCATCCCAAAGAAAGGCTACCGGTTCGGGTCCCGCCCAAACCGGTAGCCTTGCAAAGCAAGCCTTGCTTCCCTTCTGGGTCGCTGAACTGGTGCCAGATTTTTTTTTAAAGATAAAACAAGGACTTGTTCATCGGCTGTCCAGCGCTAGTCATTGCTTAGGCTATATGTGCATTCAAATTGCACCCACGACATCCGTAGAAGTAGAATGCGTGCTGGATCTTGAAAACGACTGACTGACACCGTCGTTCACCTCATAACACAGCTTTTTCGAAACCGTTGTTGTTGTAGAAACGAAAACCAGAAGCAGAGCATTCATCGTCCCCGCGGAGCAGCGTAACGAGTAGCGAGATGAAAATCACAAGGCCGACTCCATGAGGTACTATTATGTGCAGAGAGACACCGGACGTGGCACAAGATCGAAGCGCACCCAATTCGACTCTAACGCTCATCCTTCAGACATTTGATAGCCTGTAGTCTCCGACTTCTGACTGTAGCGTCCGTTTGAAACACCGTCCTAATCATCATTTGCAAGTTTTTCTTGGAGCTAAGAATTCTCACCCTTTCTCGTCTTCTTTGCACAGGCGCAGCAATAAAAGTGGAATGCCTGACACCTCTTCTTCTTCTTCTTCAGCGTTTGTCCCGCTACATGGCGGGATCCGCTTTTCTGGTGCCATGTCGCCATCTTTCCCAATCCCGTGCTAGATCAGAGTGGACACCAGCTACCTAACTCCTTGTGTAACGTATCAGCCCAGCGCTGCTTCGGGCGCCCTCTAGGCCGCTTTCCAGACTCTTCAAAGTTAAGGCCTATCTTACGGCCGCTGTCTTCCTTTCCACGCTGAACGTGGCCGTACCATCGCAGGCGAGCTTCTCGTATCTTGTCAGCTATCGGCGCGACACCGAACTTCTGCCGAATAGCTTCGTTTCGAATGCGGTCCAGGCGCGTGACTCCAGCCATCCAGCGCAGCATCTTCGTTTCCATTATGCTGAGGCGACTTTCCGTTTCCTTTGTCGCAGGCCAACACTCAGCTCCGTACATCGCTACCGACCGGACGACGGTTTTATAGATCTTTGACTTTAAGCGCTCTGGCATCTTCTTGTCGCAGAGTACTCCAGTCAACGAGCGCCACTTGGACCAAGCTGCACTCACGCGTGAGTTCACTTCAACCATCAGACCCCCGTCAGATGCTATTGCTGATCCCAAGTATTTAAACACCGAAGTGCGTGCAAGCTCAGTACCGTTAATCTTAATGGAGCCGGACTCATTTACGTCAGTCGTGAAATACTCAGTCTTCTTGACGTTCAATTTGAGTCCGAACATCGCCAGGCGATCGCACCAAGCTTGCACCTCTCGCTCGAGTTCATCTTTATCTTCGAAGGCGAGCATCACTTCATCAGCATATAGTAACGTCCAAGGGACGGGCTTCTGAAAATCCCGTTAATCGTTAATCTTCGCAGGTGAGCATCACATCATCAGCAAATAGCAACTTCCAAGGGAAGGGCTTCTGAAAATCCCGTTAATCCCATTAATCTTAATGCTTGACACCTCCCAAACAAGAATTTGCCTTTATCCTTCCTTCATCTTCCTTCATCCTTTATGCTTATTCGTTTACAGCGAAAATAGCTTCCAAAACAGCTTGAGTGGAATGTAGAATTGGTCAGATCAAATTAACCTTTATGTCAATACTTTAATACGATCTGAAAAAATCTCTCATACTATATAAGGACACGCTAAGAGCTGTCGACCGTCGCTGTCTTAGAAATTATTCAGAAAACAGGTGCATAAAATTAGCGTAAAATAGGTATACAAAATGCCGGAAAATATTCAGACTTCTTCGTCGAGC
Source organism: Heligmosomoides polygyrus polygyrus (assembly GCA_947396885.1). Classification (NCBI taxonomy): domain Eukaryota; kingdom Metazoa; phylum Nematoda; class Chromadorea; order Rhabditida; family Heligmosomidae; genus Heligmosomoides; species Heligmosomoides polygyrus. The sequence continues at coordinate 53,241,424 of OX377201.1, read as the reverse complement.
ACCGGAATTCAGAAGACAGCGTCACAGATCGCTCAGTCAATCGATATCGATCGACATTATCTATCTTTCATCGGTATCGGTTTTCTCTCAGAGTTGACCGATCGGGTTGAGAGTCACGAGGACACGACGGCGGACAGAAAGGCCTCACAGGAGGAAGGATTTTCTATCAATCACTCAATATTGATCAATATTATCGATGTTTTGAACGTATCCAGCGTGCGTTGTGATTCAAAAATTGTGGTACAGGTGTTGTCCAACGCGCGTCTGAATTCAGAAGTCCTGCCGCAGATGTAAATCAGAAGACGTGTCACAGATAGACCGGGCCATCGTTCGATAGTTCTTCTGCCGATGACGATTAGGCGTCCCCGGATCGGTCACTCACCATTGCAGCGATTCTGCGTGGACAAATCTTTGCCGTTCAACATTGTGAGACGTTGTGGAAGTTCTCCCTTTTGACAGAAGGGTTTTTTCGGAGAGTGGCCAGAATCAATGAGGCGCTCAGTATCCCGGCACCGAGCCACTATCACACCAGAGCTTTGATTCAAAGGCAGAACCGTTTTGGAGATCCTACCCGAAAAACCTAACAAGCCTCTTCAAAACACGCCGTTACACAAATTCTCTTTGGGCACTCGAATGACACTTTTCGAATACTAGAATAATTTTGCTTCCTGGGAAATTTTGAATATTCGAACGGTTTCGGCTACCGAAAATTTTCGAGCATTTGAAATCGGATACATCCGAAAAACGCGATTCTTTGAACACACAAATGAAAATTATTCGAATACCTATTCGAGTGGGTCATTCAAGCATAAGTACGATACCTACCAAAGGCATCGGAAAAAGAGCGCGGTAGGCGCGTTATCCGTGTTCTTGTTGTTCTTTTGCCATAACTTTATTCATTTTCATCCTTTCCTGTAAATTTTTCCAGAAGTGAAATAAGATTGGAAAGGATCTATCTAATATCTAATGGTGTGAGTTAAAATTGTCCTATCTACATTTTGAGCACTCATTTTTCCAAAGTACCAGAGGGTGCTCGTAAACGAGCTGCATCTTTGCTAATTACACCCCATGGACATCTATGCACCCAAACCTGAGAATAAGCCAGCTGTTCTGACAGTGACCACTTCCTGCGCACCGGTAGAAAATTGAGTTGTTGGATGATACAAGTAGGCGAAAAATGCCGGCTCTTCCTGCCAGAAGCTGGACAGTAATACTCAAATGCATTGCTAACCAGCTTGCACAGGAAGAACCCGTCGTTTGCGAGTTCCAAGGTCGATGCACAGCGCTCGACGGCCAAATAGGCTACCCTGACCAGCAATCGATCCTTTACGAAATGCTTTGCACCCTGGCCTTTTGAGCAGGGATGTGCGGAATTTCCGTTTCCGAGTTCCGAATTCCGGTTTCCGGCCGTTTTGAGGGCTTTTTTTGGTAGTACAACCAATTTCAAGCATGTTAATACTGAGTTGTCAAACAGTATTCCTCTCACAATTATATGAAGGAGAACTATTTTTAATTGATAAGCAGATTGCGTTCAATAGAAAACTAATGTGGAACAGCGCCCGTTTTCGTTTCCGCCTTCCGGCCCAAAAACAGTCGCAGGAACTAGATATGGAAAGACTGTATGCTGAAATAGTGAGAAATTGTGAGATAAGACCCTGAATTTGTTGTCGTTTATTGCTCTAGCCATAACTAAAAGGTTATCATAACAATGTTATGAATTCATGCTCCGTTATGTTATGTGTCGTAACTCGCGTCCGACAGGTCTCCACATGTCGTCGCCGTCGCTGGGCCACCCCGGTCGATCGACCAGGTCAATCCTGATCAAACGTGTCGATCGACACGTCGTAGCCGCCGAAGCTTCTAGAAGCCGGCAGAACGCAGAGGGTGCGTGCCTCTGTCGTCTCTGACCGGCTCGGTCGCCAGTTCTGCCACCACCGCTCCCTCTGAGCGGCCAGGCTTCGTGGTCGTCGCTGCTCTCGCGTCCGAGGGTAGGTGCTGTCCGTCGACTGCATCCGGTTTGGTCGCCGTCGAGTTCCATCGTTCCGGTCGCTGTCGTCCTCGAGTGTCACCATCGTCGATCTTCGTCAGCTGTCGTCAGAGGACCAAGGATCCGTCGCCAACGCCATCGTCGTCGGTCCACAGGTAACGCGGGTCCTCTGCCTGACCTCGTTGGTCCTGCTTCGTAGGCCTTCTTGCCATTGCTGACGAAGGCTTGTCCTCAGAAGACATCTCTCCAGTGCACGATGCGTAGTTTGCATTGCTCTGGCGATTGTCTTGTTGTCGGGCCAGGTTTCCGTCGTGTAACATAGCAGGCAGTACAGGGGCGTTGAATATCGAGGCCCTGAGGCCGGCATCCTTGACCTGATCGGTAATTTCGCGAATCGAACTGAAGGCTGCCCATGCGTGCGGGCGATTTCAGGAGCGAGGTCGTTATCCATGTTCAGCTCTCTTCCCAGATAGACCTAGGTGTCGACCCGTTGTAGAGCGACTCCATCCCGTGTAGCGTCCCGTGTCACAACACTGGTTGACCATAAATGGCGTTCTGAACATATCCATGTCCAATCCAATCTTCATACCTGCCCCATTGAGCTCGTTCAGCATTTCCTCGACTTCTGCCGTGCTGGTAGAGATGAGAACAATATCGTCGGCGAAGCGAAGGTTGCTGATCCGTTTACTGTCGACAAGGTAGTCTTTGTCGCCCCAGTTCAAGTCCTTCATGGCATCCTGGCGTGCCGCTGTGAATAGCTTAGGAGAAATCGTGTCTCCCTGCCGTCTCTCCTTTCCCGGTAGGAATCTTAAGCTTTCAATCGAATAACTGGATGGTGTTCGATGTGTTCGAGAAGCATTCGTCGAGAAGTCGGATGTAGGCCAATGGTATACCAGCATGCACAAGTGCGTTCAAAACGGCGTTGATTTCCACAGAGTCGAACGCTTTCCGATAATCCACGAAGACAAGGACAAGTGGGATGTGGTATTCGCGGCTCCTTTTGATGAGTTGTGAGACAGTCTGAATATGATCCATGCAGGAGAGATCCTTGCGAAGCCCTGCTTACTCCACTGGCAGACACTCATCCAAGCAACGCTCCATACGATTGAGCAGTATCTTGGTGAAGATCTTGTACACAACCGAGAGAAGACTGATGGGTCGATAGTTGTTGGTATCCTCCTGCTGACCTTTTTTGAAGATTAGAACTGTTTTCGACTCCTTCCATGACTCCGGAATCCTACCAAGTCGAAGGTAGTGGTTGAAGTGCTTGGCAAGGAGTGAGCAGAGGGCACTGCCACCCGCACGAAGGAGGTCAGCAGAAATGCCGTCTGGTCCGGGAGCAGTGTCCGGCTTCATCCTTCTGATGGCATGAGCAACATCTGATTCCAGAATGGGAGGTACTTCCTCAGCTGGTGGCATCAAGCATTTCGGGACAGTGCTGGAAGAACGAAACAGATCTGTGTAGAATTCTTGAACGATGGCCTCCATCGCTCTTCGAGACGTTTGCTTTGTTCCATCTTATCCATAAGGGCTGACATTATTGCCTTCTGATCACAGAGATCTCGTTTGCAGCGATTTGTGCTTGAACCTTTCCCAGCGGCTTCTAACAGCCTCAATCTTCCGTAGGCTTGAATGGACTCCTTCACTGCAATTCGACGGGCCTTCGAGATGGTGACTTTTTCCAATTGAGAAGCATTAGGATCCAGTTTAACAGCTCTTCTTTGCTCCAAGAGTTTAATCGCATGTGCGTTGAGCCTTGAAGCAGACGGTGATGTGGCTTCGCGAGAGCTGCTAGCACATTACAACAGTCCTTTGAAGAGAAGGTCGCAGTCTTCCGATGGATCTTCCAGAAGATTTCAATCATACAACTTTATTGCATGTTCCAACTCCTCAGACTTGAATGTGGGGATCCTCACCGGTGTCGGTTTATGAATGTCACGTTTGAACATCCTCTTTTTGAGAGTCAGCTTCGCACGGACAAGACGGTCATCCGAGCCGGTGTTCAAATGAAGGCAGCACGGAGACGTCGAACAGACTCCACCGTCTGTTTGTAAGAACGTGGTAGATCTACGAACGTGTTTCTCCATTTGGGCTTTCCCAGGTCCATCGTCGGTTTGAAGGCTTCTTAAACATAGAATTTCCATGGTAGAGACGGCACGCGGATAGGAAATCTATCAGGCGCTCTCCGTTTTCGTTCCTTGAGGAAGTTCCATGTGGTCCTAGCCTCCATTCGTCGTGATCGTTCGTACCGACGATAGCGTTAAAGTCCCCAACGACAACTTTGTAGTAGCTCTTCTCGTCGTTGACGGTGCTTTCGAATAGCTTTTTCTTCGTCTGTCGCCGCAGATGTTGGAGCATATCCATTTATGATGGAAGTGGTTCCTTGATCTTTGGTTTCCAGACGAGGAACAGCTACTCGCGGACTGATGATCTTGTAACAGTCTACTAGGTGGTGCACTGTCGAGTTGACGAGAAATCCAACTCCGCCAATATTCTTTCTGTCCACCTTTGCTTCGAAGATAAGAAGCTTGTTCTGCTCGGTCCTTCTTATATAGCATAATCCGGTGGTTTGTTAGAGCTCATAGTTTACGGAACAGCAAATTAGGAGCCCTGCGTCAGTGTCATCTCGCCGTTCATGAGACAGATACAGCGGTTCCATGGCGAAAAACTGTATGTTAAGGTATGCAGAATCCTCCATGTGGTAACCCGAAATGTCTTTGGCCTATCTAGTGGGAAGGTGTTTGTTTATTGAGACCGTTTCCATAGCGTCAGGTGTGCGTAGCGCAATCTGAGTAGGCAACTGCCTTCCCATGCAGCCCTAATCAATTCATGGTCTCCGCCCAGGCCGAACAAGTCTTCCCATCCTTCCAAGGTCGGTGATCTGATACTATACTTATCTGGGAACGATAAAATAGTGACTTTTTACCGGATGGCCTCTGAAAGTAGTTGTACAGAGCGAAGACGCATCACGCGATCGATATGGTAGCTTACCATAACACCGCGTCGCGCGTCGCGTGCACTCTAAACGATCTCTCAGGCATTGCGTCAAGTAGAATCCAAAATCATAATCTACTGAACAGCAAAAAGAGAGACGTAGCTATACAACTTTCACTTACGTGAATCACAATTTGCTTCAATGATATTGCAGCATTTGAGACTGACGCGAACAGGCCATGGATAGTGTTTGCATGGGCAGCAACGCGCTGGTCAACTGGTAAGGCTCAAAAGGCCAGGGTGCAACGCATTTCGTAAAGGATCGATTGCTGGTCAGGGTAGCCCTGGTAATGCGAAAGCATGACCTCGTGGACCTAACACCCAGGTGCAAAGAAGGCGAGACGGCGATCAGGCCGACGAGCGCTGTGCTCAGGTCGAGACTACAGACCCCTAGAACACGAATGGGGGCAGAAGGACAGAAATACTGTATTAAATATCAATACTGTAGCAACTCAAGGACTGCATTAACGAACCGGCTCCGGTTGGTGCGCAAATTAGCAAGTTCTCCTTCGTCTTGTACGCCTGCTCGAACACAATGGACTGAATCACATTCAGTTTTTCGTACCCTTGAAAACCAAGCTGCCCTAGCTGAAATGAGCTGCATCGGAAAGGGGAATAAAAGTTGGGCAGCAAGCGTAAACTGACGTCGTCCATATCCTTGACGAGGACGTGGCGAACGTCTCCAATCGAGCTTTTATTCATTGGAGGAACCTCGACCTCCTCGTGAGTACGGAAACTCTCCCTGGTAGAACCCTCTGGTAGAGCGTACTGAAAAAATCGCGCTATAGCGAACAGAAACTTCCAAGCACCACACTTGAAATGCTCCTAGGTCCCTCTGATCTGACGGTTTTGAACCCAGTATCATGCACGGCCTAGTACCTATAATACATCTACACTATAGCTCTCAATGTCGTCTCTCGATTTATTGGCGTAAGACATTATTTGAAGAAAAGGTAAACCGAAGAGGCAAACCTTCATTCCATTAATTGTGATCATAGCTGAGCCAGTATCACTGCAAACGTCGAACACAAACGGGTAGATCTCTCGTGGCCGGTTCGCACTCTTCACGGTCGGTGACCATTTTAGCTGGTCCATCTCGAGCTGACTACAAGAAGAAATTAATGACAAGGGACAACAGAAAAAGGAAGACAACAAGAGATAGCAAAAAGCAAAAAAGGAGAGTTGAAGTCGCAATGATTCTTCTGAACGAATAAGCAGACAGAGCGACTACCAAACTGCGGCAAACAATGAGAAGCACAATGAGCAGTCTCTGTCTACATGGCATAATTGTGACCTCATCTGATACAAAGAATTGTGGAGAGGTAGAGAAGAAAAACGTCATACCGAATTCGCAAGATTTCCCGTTGCGCGAGCTCCAGCTCCAGCTTCTCCTCGTCTCCGAAAACGTGATGAATCCTAAAAGCGAATGAACAGTCAAACGGGAGCACAACAATGATCGATATCCTCTGGGTAATCCTTGACTCTTTTTCACTGCACGAAAACAACCAATATCTAACTGCAAATGCAGGTGCTCAAAGCAAAACGCTCAACCATGGGGTCGCACAGAAGGCTTACCGGTTCAATTCCTTCTTCGCCCGTTTCTGCTCTTTTCGGATTTCACGCCGCATGTCAGCCTCGGCTTTCGTTTGCACAGTAACTTGCTGACAGTACAGGGGTTCGTCATTCCGGAGAGGCACCAGCTGAAACAGCGCATGACAGCGGTACATGAAAAATCGGCCAGAACGACGGATCCCGGATACCCAACTTAATCGGTTCCTACAAGGAACCACACTGTCTCCCTATTACTAAATAACGTTCCACGCCAGACAGCAACAAAAATGGGTAGCAATTTCCGCTCAACCTATTTCAAAGAGCAATTCAAAGAAAAATACAACAACAAGCCACCAAATCTAAAGGTATACACTAGACTTCTAACATGGTCAGATTGCGCAGCACCATGACCCTACCAGCTGAATCGTGAGACGGGTAATAATTGGTCCACCTTGAAAACCTCGCTCTACACACGTTCACTAAAACTAGCAGCTATTTCTGCACACAGCTCGGTTGAGTCTCAACGAATTAACCGATTTATAAATGGGCAGAAGCTTACTCGAAAGCGGTCCCACATGCGAACACAGCTACAGAGGCGCCTCCTGCAGAACAAGAATAACGGGATGTAAACATTTCAGTACTAGGCGGGCTGATCCACGGATCTACCTCGTTAGATTTTTCGGACTCCCTTATCTAAGGGATTTCGGGCCACTTGTTGCAGGGTCATGTGGCGTGTGAGTCGTAGCGTGGTCAAAGAGCGCGTCAAAGGTGGACCTATTGAACGCTGCAGAGCGCGCGCTAAAGTGCGTATAAAACCAATGGTCTGCGCACATTTTAGGGATCTTCGTAACTTAGGAGTCTTCCTAGCCGATCGTACCACTACTGTGACTTGGAGGCCAACAAAACAACAACAACAACAACAACAACAACAACAACAACAACATAGAGCGACCAAGTCACTCGTTAGTGATAGTTTGTTCAGCATTGAAGATTCTTCGTAGGGTGTCAGTGCGACCCAGTCGGCTCGTTATTGGGCGGCTAAAAAAACCAGAAACGAGGAAAACGAGACAAGGCACACTGATGGTAAAGAAAACAAACAAATAATGCTGTAGCTGTGCTCTGTGCTCTCCTCCGCGAACGCGAAGCTACTGCATTCACATCCAGGGTGTGTAGCTACTCGCCACGCCGGCCCGCCGCACCATGCTGTGGTGACCACCGGACCGCATTTGCGCCGGCGGCTGGTTGAACAACGGTGCCAGAGGCCCGAACGGGTAGCTGTCGATACTGTGATGTCTCGAACTTTGCCGGTAGACGTGAGGTACCGTCCCGTCGGTGGCAACGAAGAGCAAAGTTCGAGACGTATCATACTACCAGACGTTCAGCGGCCTAGCGGCCGAAAACGTCTGGTTGGGGGCTCCTTCCCCAAACCCCGAGAATAGAACAACCCCATTCTTCCTCCTTCCTTCTTTAGGCCTTCTTACAGTAAAAAAAAAACTGATTTTACTATATAGATTGGTGCAGTGGGATATGGTAGGCAGAGGGTGGGCAGAATTTTCACTGCGCATATCAAGCCCATCCACCATCCATCACATGCACGCGATTTATTCTCCGAAGCGCTCGCTCTCTACGTGTCGAGAAACAGGTAATGAGAGTCCCAATCCGGTGCTTAATCAGTGAAATCATAATTAAAATTAATCGGTATTGGACGACACCGCTTACTGTCCGACGGCAATAATGCTCCTCCGAATCCCATTGTCACTCTCTCTCTCTCTACCCCTCCCTCCCTCCCCCTTTCCTATGTGCTGGCAAAGAAACGGAGTGAGAGTCAAGCACGCACATGTGACACTGAGTACCGATTCACGTGTTACTACGTTGCCACGACGTTTATGACACTCCTTTTACAATCTGACACACGTGCCACGACTTCTGTAAGCTGTCTTCAAAAACCGACACACAATGAACGATGTTGAGGGAAAATGCAGGTCTCCCCCCCCCCCCCCTATTCACGCTCCCCTCTAATGGTCCCCCTTTGTTGGTTCTCTCCTATTGGTCGTCCTTACCCTGAATCCCTACGCAAGTTGGACGACGTCTTCAGCGCGTCTTCTGAATCCCTACGCATGTTAGACGACGTCTTCAGCACTCTTCTGAATCCCTACGCACGTTGGACGTCTAGCGCAGGTCTTCTGAATCCCTACGCACGTTAGACGACATCATCAGCACGTCTTTTGAATCCTCACGCACGCTGAACGATGTCTAGGGCACGCCTCCTGAATCGATATCGATTTTTTGTGGATGTCGTCCATTTTTTCGCTTTTTTTCTAACTTGCCCTCATCGACGTAGTTAAGATGTTCTTCTTGAGGAAACTATGACATAGGTGGCACTATAATCGATGATGAGAAGTTATTGCCACGGCGAAGCCGTCGGTGCGGCCGAGAGGCCGCATGGACGGCTGGTAATGACATAAATCGAGATGTCAAGTGAGCCGCCTACCATCACAACAAGCCTAGGCGAGGATAGAGCACCGCGACCTGAACTGATAGAAAGTCTTTCAGTTGAAAGCGGTAAAGAAATGGCGAGTAACGGCAGCGATAATGTGTGGTTCTGTAGCTGATCGCCGGAGATCTCAGTCTCAGAGGAAGATATTGACGATGCACCACAAGTATGTGATGAGCTAATTTCCAACCTTAAGGACCTTCGAACACTAGTTAGTGCGGAGGTGGCTAAGCATATACGAATAGGTGATAGCAAAAGGGAGCGATTGAAGCGTATCTTGAACCATGGCAAGGAGAGCGCGCTAAGGCGCATAAAGCGCATTAAAAAGATCTGCAAGAAAGCCTCTATGGATGATGTAGCACTAATATGCAGGCTATACTGCGAGTATAGCTTGCATATCGGTGCTACATCGATGCGAGTATAGGACATATAAAGAATTGAAAGATAGACGGGAGGTGCTAATCAAAAATGAAAAGCGGTTGTATAAAGTTGCCGCCAAGCTGTCAGGGTGTCCGGAAAGTTTTGAGAATTTTTGATGCATCTAAATAAAATTACATATCTTCTCACAGGTCCTGCGTTATATCATGTTAGTATTTTTTGTAGATCATAGCGTTCTGGTCGAAACTCCAATCAACACAGTCGCTTTGTTCCCCAGAACACGAACATCCGTCAGTCTTATCATGTCCAGCAGAACTGACTACGGCATCATTTTGTTTCGATGCTTCCGTTCCGGCTTCAACCCAACCGAACCCCACCAGCAGGCTGTGTCGCTGACGGGTCCCGAGTCCCTTTCCACTGCTACGGTGTACCGCTGGTTCGATCGATTTAAAAAGGAGGCTTCTCCCTCGACGATGCTGCTCGATCCGGACGTCCTCAATGGAGAAGTACAACGGTCGTCCTCGCGTCTATTCAAGCTAACGCGGTTAAGTCTGCGAGATATAGAGAGGGATCTCCTAAATCCACTGCCCACGATATCCTCGCTCGCTCCGGTCTTGTGGCAAAGCGTCCTCATTCAGTACTCACGATCATGACTGCCGCCGATCAAAACACACGTGTGAAGGTCTGCTATTCTCTACTCTCCCTCTACCGAACGACGGCATAGACTGAGGCGATAGCGGCCATGGATGAGAATTGGATAACGTACAGCAACCCAAAAAAGAAGCTACACTTCTCGATAAAGACCCATAGCCCATCCCAAAGAGAGATGTCCGGCAAGAAGCACCTGCTCTCTTTGTACTACTATAGCAAGGGTGTCGTTGACTACAAGGTCCTGCCGGCTGGGCAGTCGATTGATGCCAACCTCGCCTCATCACAGTCGGCAGAGATGGAGTCCAGGCTATCCGCCGACCACATGTACAAAGGGAAAATTCATCTTCTGATGGATAATGCAAAGGCTTACATCACAAAGACAACCCATAGGCAGCTAGAGAAGCTAAACATCATGCGGCTACCCCATTCACTTACTCCCCGGATCTCTCCCCTGTGATTTCCACGCTTGCAGCAGTCTCGAGCACTTCTGCCCTGGACGGCAGTTTCACAACAACGACGACATCGCGCGCGCAGTTGACGAATGGGCAGCGTTACGCCCTGCTTCTTTTTGGAGAGAGGCATTTGCTTCCCTTCCCGAACAATGGAGGAAGGTTATGGTCACAAGGGATCATACATTGTTGATTGACTATCTTTTGTTCAGTTGCAGTTTGAATATAATAAAACTTCTGCATATTCTCAAAACTTTCTGGACACCCTGGTAAAATGTGAGACAACTGAGGTTAGGCAATAAAAGGATGGTCAGGGATAGACGCAACCTGACCAAACAAGTTGAATCGTTAAAGGCCGCAAGGGACGCTGAGGTGCAGAGGTTCAGAAAAGAGCTCGAAAATCACAAATGAAGATTAGCCGAGCTGGAGGGAACTCATCTGAAGAAAGCGGAAGTTCCAGGTGAGAACCGTAGAGATACTAGAGGCTATGGATATGATAACGAGCGATGCCAACCCTTTCAGAATGGCTCGCACAATCCAGCCGACAGGAAGGTACTTTGACACGTGAACTCCAACTCTATTTTGATCAGGAGATTGGAGGCAGGAGGTATGTGTTACCAACGGAGGATGGACAGAGTGGAAGTGAGAGTGACAGCCACATAGGTAGAGATCTTTGCAAAGAATCCCATCATGCTACGAAGGAGCCTGGAATTCGTTGCTCTATCAGAGCTCCCATTTTACTCAGGCGGAGATAAGGGCTACTTCTTTGAAAATTTATTAGCAGCTTTTGGTAGCCACCAATGGAGCTTGTAGTAATGGTTTTATTACGTTGGTCACCTGTAGAGCACAACACGAATATTTCGTCACAGCAGATTATAGACAATATGCAGTGGCGGAGCTACAAATATCTCCGATAGTTAGCCAATGGGGCCAAATATCTCTGGTCTTGAAATAGCCCCGCGTCTAGAGTGGACTACTTGAGCGCTATCTCTAGTGCCTACTTGCGATACCCCCACGTTATGCCTGTGGATGTTACTGAATGATACTTATTTTAGAGTGTTCACCTAAAGCCTTATCATTCATTCCTATTTGACCTATATTATACTGGGATATACATTCATAAATGTAGACCCTAGCTGAGTAATTACAACAACCTGAAGAACCACGCAAAATGACCGCATGCCTGGCACTGATGTCAGCCATAGATCTGTGGGTCACGTGTGGAGTGCGTGTGTATATTGTTAATGGTCCTTGCTCCATTAGTCTAGTGAGCTGGGAACATGTCACGATTAAAGCAAGAGGCCACATTCTCGGCTATCTCATCAGTCCCGGAAAACGCAGAATTAATCGTGGACCTACCGCAGCAGACAGCGAACACGTACGTGGCTCGAGCAGCGTGGATCACTGATGCTGACCCCTTTCCGAATACACAAAAAGAAAAGGCCAGGACAGCCGGCTGAGGAGTCAACAAGCGCGGAGAAAGGTAAATACATGGCAATAGAAAACACAGAAAAAGGGTCGCCGAGCGATACCGCGATAAGCAAAGGGCCGCCACTAATAAGCTGCAGGAATTGAGTGTGTAAAATTGTAAGTATGGAGTGGTGCCATACAGTTTGTGACCCTGGGCATGCGAGTGTCGTAGCGTGGTCAAAGAGGGCGTCAAAGGTTGACCTATTGAACTTTGCCGAGCGCGCGCCAAAATGCGTATAAAACCAATAGCCTGCGTACATTTTGGAATCTTCGTCTCGACGTTTTTTCGACTCCCGAGCTAGCTGTGTCACTCGTGACACTCTCCTCGCTCCTTCATTCTCAAATCCACCTCCATCCCTCGGTTTCCGCAGAAGACGTGCGGAAGACGTCGTCCAATATTCGTCGGGATTCACAAGACGTGCCGCAAACATCGTCCAACGGAATCTGGTCAAGCCCCACCAGACGTTTGGCGGTCCCTAGGCCGCTGAACGTCTGGTTTGAAAATAACTTGTTTCCACAAATGTTTCGAGTATTTGCTATCATTAATTGTTCCTAATATACGAATCTATTGCTATTAGTTGTTTATCACTACCCGTCTTTCATCTACAAGATCAGAAAAACCTTTGACGTATTACTATTGGGAACCATTAGCCGTAACAATCACTAAACTAAGTGACTGATGCAATAATGCCGGCACAGCTTTCTTTTAGAAGGCTCCGGATATTGAGGAAAAATATTGCGCATTCCTCACCCGGAATTAGGAAGGCGCTTCATGGGATGACGATCACGAATCTAGCATTGCTCTTTGACATTTCGAATGAATGTAGTAGGCATGTACGAATGAGTTGTTGGTGTCGCGATGAATAATTTCGGCCAAACTTCGCGTAGGAGTAATTATCCAAAAAGCCTGAAAACAGACCATCTCCCAAATACCCGTGGTGACCCATAGAAACCTCCCGTACTTTATCACAGATCCAAAAATAGATCTCAAATTCGTAATCAGCACTCTAAATAAACCCCATCCCCACCTCGAGGCGAATTCTGAAGGAAATTTCTCTTGCGGAACCCTACAAGCAGTGCAGTGCCGGCATCACTGTCTCCTGGACTTGGTGCTTGTGTATCAGTATGATTGTGCTTGCGATTTGTGATTTGCGATTTAGAAATACCAGTGACTAATGTGCCAAAGGACTTATCTAGTCTTGAGTATGAAGAGGGGCTCGAGTGGCAATAAATCGGAATATGCGTAGGAGCTAAACAATCTCAAATACCAGTCAAGCAATGATGATGCAGAAACGGCGTCAAACGCGAAAAGCGAAACCCGCTTCCCCTGCGCCCTTTGCACGAAACGAGGGCGTGAATCTATCCCAATCGGAGAGGTGGACACGATGTTTTGACCTACCATTCTCTTCCCTAGCCTTTACTCTGAGCTTCTCCTGCTGACCCATGACATTGACGGGTTTTGGGCAAATTCAGGTGATGAGGCGATGTAGCATAATAGCGCGGCAAAGCTGTGATATCAGGGCTGCCTTCTCCCGACTAGGACAGATCCCGATGGCACTCTCCGCTGCGTTGTCGCAGTGCAACTCAAGAAACGCTCACACGCCAACCGCCTAACAACTCACACATTCGACACCACTTAGCTCCCTACATCGTTCCTCTCCTACTGATAAAAAGGTGATCCATCAGCTAACGTGGCGTGCACAAAATGGCAGTGACTCTGCTCTTCTGGACTATGTCCTCATCAACGCGATTTAGAAATACCAGTGATTTACGAGTAAAACGTGGTGCTGATTGTGGACCCGATCACCATCTCGTGTGAGCCAGAATACGGCTCAAGCTGCAGAAAGGATGAGGAAGTATTAACGAGGGAGGTCAGTGAACTCGGAGATTCTGAACAAGACCTCTATGGTTTTGTAGGGCATCGGACGAGGATCACAGAATTATGTTTCTTTTTGCCAAATGCCCCTGGTTGGTGCAAAAATGGCAAAAAATGGTATCGTTACAGGGCGGGCTGATAAGGCAAATGTGACACCTGGAATGGCTCTGTCATGTTCAGAACTTGACCTACAAAAGGTTTGGAGCTCAAATAAAAGTTAGATTACAGTAATATGATGATTTCCTACGCTTCCTAGACGAAGCTGCAGGGTACATGCAAGTAATTCATTCGCAACAATGTCGGCAGCAACTGGATGGCCGAGTGGATATGGAGGCGGACTTACGGGAGGGGATTGAGGGTTCGACTCAGGGGGTGTCCTTGTGATTCGCTCTGTAGAGTGCTCCCATTTTTGCAAATAAAGGGCACATTTTGCTTACGGTAGGTTACCGTATTATTGACCAGTGATGATTAAGGGTGACGAAGAGATGGCCACCGATTCCGCCCAGAATTTGTCTACGGGAATTATTTAAGCTGCTGACCACGAATCTCTCACTCTTTTTCTACTTTCCCACTTTGCTTGCACTACTTTCCATGGGAGGATGAAGTCGAACGTTGGAAAATAAGTCTGACCTCATTGGAGAAGGAAGCGATCCCACTATCGTGGACCGCTTCACTCACCCATATCTACCGTAACTTGCCGTCATTGACAGGTAAATTTAAAAATAGGTATCATATCCGTGATCAGCACCCCAAATAACCATCAATGGCGATGTGAGGGCAAAATTTTTTCTTTCTTCCATTCCTCGATCTCTGGAGTGGTGAAGTGCAGCAGTGCCGATTATTCTACGTACGCTCCTTTGCTCACACATAATGGTACCTTCTGCCGTCCATCGTTTCACCGAAAATGGTTGCCAGATTGGTGATCTACATCCAAAATAACCCTATAGATGAATTTTGGACAAAAAATTTTTTCGACCTCAGCGGCATGTTCATGCACATTGTGCATGGATGTGTTTGCGTCTGTGTGCGGATTGTAACTGTGTCGGCCCGGCCAGAAGCTTGCACTCACTAGACTGGGCGTACATGTAGGGCGATTCGAGGCCGCCTTAAGTCTTGCCCCGTCCCTTCGGGCAGTCTGGCTGGCTGCCCGGAGTTCTTCGCCCACACGACAGAGCCCGACCAGCTACCCGTGTGTACTCCAGTCAAAAACAGCAGCACTAAAGGGCTTCATTCCCCTGACCCCGAAAGAGCCCCCATTTCTGCAGCGATGGGAAGGACGAGTACGGAAAGGCTGCTAAAATCTCAGGGCCTAACCAGGCTGCGCGAATTGTGAAGGACTAGGATGACGATCTGTACTTACAACGCCCGCACGCTTGCGTCGGAAGCATCCGTCGAGGACCTGATAATGCAAGCCAGGAAGATCAAGTACGACGTCATCGGACTGACCGCGACGAGAAGACACCACCTCCTACACGCCGCCTGCGACTCCGGAGAAGAACTGTTCCTCGGAACATGCGACAGCAGGGGAGTAGGCGGCGTTGGTGTCCTCGTCAACACGCACTTGGCCATGAACATCGATTCGTACGAGTCTCTGACAAGCCGAATCGGACGTCTGCGACTGAAGCGATGTGGCTCTGTGCCAGCCTTGACTGTGTTCATCGCGTATGCCCCGACATCCGCCTACGACGACGAAGACGTCGAGGCCTTCTACGTGGAGCTTGAGAAGTTCTATAAGGAAGATCACACCTTCTACAAGGTGATCGTCGGCGACTTCAACGCCAAGATCGGACCGCGAAGGTCGCCGGAAGGACTTCACATCGGAACCCACTTTGGAGTGGAACGAGCAAGGTGAAAGGCTGTCTGAGTTTATCACGTCGACCAAGACCATCCATGGAAACTCACAGTTCCAGAAGCCTCCCTCCTTACGATGGACCTGGGAATCCCCTGCTGGCCAGTTCCATAACCAGATCGACCACATCATCTTCAATAGCAAGTATTGCCTGACCGACGTTTCCGTTGTCCCCAAGTTCTACACGGGATCACGGCCCCGTTTGCGCGAGGTTTCGCTTTTCGCGTCAAGGAGAGAAGGCCGCGAAGTTCAAGAAGAGGAATCCCAGAACGACGATCAACTGGGACCTATTCACCTATCTTGCCGGCCTTTGGGAAGATACCGTCATGGACAACAACGACGAGGAATACGACCGCTTCGTGCACCGTCTCCGAGATAGTGCTAAGGGAGCCGAGAGCTTGAAGACCACCCAGAGACACCGGTCTCCGGAAACTCACGAGCTGATACGCCAGCGTGGAGCAGCACGAGCGTCAGGCAACTACCAGCTGACGTCCGAGCTTGCGAAGTTTGCAGAGCGGCGATAAAGGAGGATCTTAAGGAGAGAAGGGTGGAAGTGTTGGCTGAAGCAGCAGAGGCAGGGTTGCGCATTCGCAATGCCCGCCGGAACTTCGCCAACTTCAAGACCAAGATGGCCGCTCTCCGACGTCCTGACAGAACCGTCACCTCTTCCAGAAGGACCATGGAGAAGGTCATCCACGACTTCTACTCCGATCTCTTCGATAGCCACGTCCATCTGCCCCCCCCCCATGCGATCTTCCGCACGATGGATACGTCGTTCCATCTTTCTCCCTTCCGAGATCCGACACGCCATCTCGTCGGTGAAGAAACGTACAGCACTCGGTCCCGACAGGATCAGACCCGAACACCTGAAGAACCTTCCGCCAGCGCTCACCAACACCTTGACGCGGCTCTTCACATGCTACCTGTTGGAGTGCAAGGTTCCATCTCAGTGGAAGACCAGCAAGACCGCCTTGCTGTACAAGAATTAAGACGTGCACGACATTGGCAACTGTCGCCCGATCTGCCTACTGTCCGTAGTCTTCAAGCTGTTCACTCGAGTGATCCTGAATAGCATTAGTAGAACGCTGGACGAAGGACAGCCACGCGAACAAGCAGGGCTTCGGAGAGGATTCAGCACGATGGACCACATACACACCATTACGAAGCTCATCGAAGTGTCGCGAGAGTACAAGCTGCCGCTGTGCCTTACGTTCATCGACCGGAAGAAGGCATTCGACTCCGTCGAAACTGAAGCGGTCATCGACGCCCTGCTTACTCAGGTGTTCCTAAAGGTCGACGGCCGGCAACTACATCATCTGCGCTTCGCTGACGACATCGTGCTCATAACACCGAGCATCAACCAGACGGAGCGAATGCTGGCCGATTTCGATCGTGTATGTGGGAACGTTGGACTGCAGCTGAATCATACGAAGACGATGTTCATGAGGAACAGACAAGTTTCTGATGCCCCATTCTCGCTCAACGGAACGAACATCGCCGAATGCTCCAGCTACGTCTATCTGGGTCGCGAAGTCAATATGGCCAACGACCTAGCGCAAGAGCTGAGCAGGAGGAAACGGGCGGCTTGGGGAGCTTTCAAGAGCGAAGAAGACGAAGAACGTCCGACTCCGTGCCCACCTATTCGACTCTACCGTTCTTCCTGCCGTAACATACGCCTCAGAAAGACGCGATCAGCGTCGTGCAGCGTGGAATCGAGAAGTCGATGCTCGGAGTGACACGACTCACCCAAGTGAGAGAAGGCCTCCGGAGTTCCGAGCTTCGCCGACGTTCGAAGATCAGAGACACTGTCACGTGGGTCAAGTTGTCGAAAATTAGGTGGGCCGGCCACGTAATGCGCTTGGCAGACACCCGCTGGACGAGAGCCGTCACCTCCTGGATTCCGCGGGATGTCAAGAGAACACCAGGACGCCCACCAACGCGTTGGTCGGACTTCTTCGTAAAAGCCCTGAACGACCGCTATGACGCTCTACGTGTCCCTCGAGCGAGGAGGATCCATTGGAGCACTCTGGCACGCGACAGGGACGAATGGAGACTCTGCTGGCGCCCGCTCGAGCAAATCGATGATCAACGGGACGACAGGTGATACAGAGTCGAGAGAGTGAATGCAGATGCTCCTATCTGCAATGCCTCCGAGCCGTCTCGCGTAATTGTATAGAAGAGTGATTAGGAAGAAATACACAACAACGCGTCCAATCACACGAGTTGAAAAAAATAAAAAAAATAAAATAAAATATGCTGTACTTGGTAAGAGGTAGCTAAAATAGTGAGTTGTGAGAACAATAAAAAGCAGTCTGTAAAGAAATCCTAAGAACAACGAGCATGTCTAAAAGATTGGTGAAATCATTACTTGTCGACCGTGTTCGCAAATGAGGTGATAAACGCTTCCAAAACTAATTAATATCATTCCAAAGAGGTCATATGGTCTATCGAGAGCTTTTTCAGCGAGAAAAACGTGGTTTAGTGGACGCTCGACATTACCCCACACGACAAAACTAGCTTCTTCCACATCTGACAACAGGTTGAAAGCGGAGTTAGGAAGCGAAGAAGGTACCCTACTGAACCCAAAATACGTCGATGTTTTTGAAATGGGCGAAATGGAATAAACTGTTCTCGTCCAAAATCATCTAGGGGTTCCTTGGTGCGTTGTTTACGAATCCGACGTCCGTTTTTGAAAACTCCGCCGATTTCGGATTCCCATTCACGAGCTATACCGCTGTGCTTTAGAGCACGTCAAAAACCTTGCGCTGCCTACAAAGTCCTCGAGTTGCAGCCGGAAAGATTCGAACTTGATAGAGATATTGCTCTACGAACTCACCCGCGCGTGCATTTGCGAGCAGTCGCCCCATTCGATTGATAGGTTCGATTCTATATGCATTGTTCACAACGTAGGGTTAGGCTTGAGGTTTGGGAATCGAAGGGGGGGGGGTCGCACTGTTCCGGTTTTGGGAGAGGATTCTCTCTTATTTTTCAGGTTTTTAGGGGATGTTTTTAATTCTCAATAAGTTGTTTTTTTCCAGGAATGTCTACGAAGGAGGAGTCTCTCCTTCGTTCCTCGAAGTTGTAAAAATAAATATTAAAATGTTTTAAATAATGATTGTATTACTTGTTAAAATAAAGATTTTCTACCGGCAGATTTGGAGTCAATGAGGAGTTTCCATTTTTTCTTCAGGAAATCATGGACACGACAGTTTCCTGCTTGGAACTAATTTTCTCTCCTCTGCAGGAAACAGTATCAGAAAGTGAAGTATAAAATTAAAATTTTAAAAATATAAAATCCTACTATATATAAAGGAGCAGTGTGTGAGTGCGTGTTTCCGTCCGTCACAACTTAAGTGGGGGCACTGCGCATTGGAAGCGATTGTTGAACATCGACGTGCCTGGCGATGCCGTAGAGCTGCCGAACACGTCGGCAACCGTGCACAGCGAGCCGTAGACTCCCGAACACATCGGCAACCGTGCATGGCGAGTCGTAGACGTGCCGAACACGCCGGCAACCGTGTATGGCGAGTCGTAGACGTGCCGAACACGTCGGCAACCGTGCATGGCGATCTGTAGACGTGCCGAACACGTCGGCAACCGTGCATGGCGAGCCGGAGACGTGCCGAAAACGTAGGCAACAGTGCATGGCGAGCCGGAGACGCGCCGAGCACTTCGGCAACCCTGCATGGCGAGCCGTAGACGTGCCAAACATGTCAGCAACCGTGCCTGGGCATTTAGATGATCATGGACGGGAGGGGTTTTTGGAGGCAATCGATATCGATCGATATTACTGATTTTTTGCGGATGACGTTCAAGCGGCACGAAACTTTAGCCCTGGGGTAATCGAGGTCGGCGAACACGAATCTGAAGTCGGCCAATCGATATCGATCGATATTATCGATTTTTTGAGGATGGCGTTCAAGCGGCACGAAGCTTTAGCCGTGGGGGTAATCGAGGTCGCCGAACACGAATCTGGAGTCGACCAATCGATAAGCCGCTATTTCTACAAACTATATTTTATGGCATAGAATCCACATCTCTTATAGTTTTAAAAACTCTGTGAATTGTGGCTTTTCCAAATTTTGGAAAGCTTACCGAGTTCACCGAGTTATAGTTATTTTTGTGAACGTCGAACTTCGTCGCTCCTATGACATCGGTGCCATATCGACCAGGGGTCGACCCAATCTATTCGTTTCAGAAAACAATGATTTCCACACTGTGCATTGAACAAGACTTGAGACTTTTTGTGGCAAGATTTCAACTGTGTGCGTGATCTGCTTCAGGTAAAAATTAATTAATATTTCTTGAAAAACGAAAAATTTGAATACGATACGCCCCAAACACATCGGAGATCGCTGCGAACAAGCTTAGCTCTTTACTGTATAATACCTATGACTTAAAAATCCATGAAGCACAATTTCACCCTCGCATGTTCTTTCCTTCAGAAAATAGAATTTTTTCGCGAGAAGACCATCTTCAGTGGCAATCGATGATATCGGAGAACGCAATGGCTCCACGTAACCTACCATACAGGGCTTGCTCGACGTCTCTGGAAAATTCACAGGGCTTTGAAAACTATAAGAAGTGTGGATTCTACGCTTTAAAAAGCAGGTCGTAAAAATAGCAGCTTCCATGTGATTAACGGTGTCGAGAATTTTCGGCAAATGATATAAACCGGAGCGTTTGTTCATACAGAGGATCGTTTCAGAAAAATAGGTTTTATTACGGTGGATCAAATTGTGGCTTAAAATTTTATAGGGTTCAACTCCACTTTCTGATACTGCTTCCTGCAAGAGAAAATTAGTTCCGTGACAAGTCCATTCTCCGATTGCCATTCCGTCATCGATTCCGAGAGTGTCTTAAAAACTTTGCGAAGAGAGCAATAAAGTCAGCTTTAGCAATTCACACTCGGCATTTTAGAGTACAATTTCGAGTGCAGATGTTTTTCCTGGTACAAAATTGTGCCGTGTCCATGAGATGCTCGGAAAACCTGAAAAGTTGAACTCGTTGTGAATCATTCGACAACTGCTCTCAAAAGTGCTTTATTTTCAACTGTAAACAAACTAGGAAATTATTATCAAAAGACTACAGGGTGCGTAAAAAGTATTGACGCAGTAAATGGCGGTTGTGGGAATAGTAATGCGCAGCAAATTTCGAAATATTCATTTGAGAAATATGGAAAATGATCTTACAAATACGATAGAATAACTCGCAGTCGACATTGGCCCCTTTACTGTAAATACAGGAGCGAAAACGACGGAGAAATTCATGAGCACGCGCCGCAAGTATTCGCTTGCGTTTTGTTCCGTGCTTCGAACAGGGTAGCCTTCTGCGACTGGTCACTTCTGTTGAAAGTAGCACAGACCTCATTCTTCAAAATCGCCTAAAAAGAGTAATCCAGCGGATTCATGTTCAAGCTGTGCTCTTCTGAGAAGCTGTTCACACCTGCGCGCGTTATCTGTTTACCGCTATCGGACAGAAGTTGATAATTTCGGATTTGAACGTTAACGTGTGTGAACCTCTTGTAATCATCATCTGTTATGACAGAGCCGTGGCTGACGTTTGGGTTGCTGACATCTTTCCTCACCTACCATTTCGAACAGCGCCTAAATCTCTTGTTAAAGAAGTATTCGGCTCTTTGGGTAACAGACAAAAAAAGGGCCACCGTAACGATGACGATCATGTTTCTTCAGTTTTTTCGTGAGTGTTTTTTGAGCACAATACAGACAACAAAAATAACACACAAAAACCTAGAGGGGTAGAAAGAAAAAGCGGGAGCTGAATCAAAACGTAGGTGCGTCAATACTTTTTACGCACCCTGTACATACACAAGACCTTTATCAGCGTTTTTTTTCTGACAAATTATTTAATTAAACAGTTACTCAGTAGCACTCTTTGTTGAATTAATCTGACACAGTCGATGCTGCACCTGGGAAGAAGGACCTATTCAAGGGTACAAAAATCGCATAAAAAATTTAAAAATTCAATGCGGATAGGAAATAAAACGGTAGTCTACACAAGGGGGGGGGGGTCGTACCAGATCCGCTCTGGGAGGGGGTGGAAGTAAATGTTCGGCAAAATCGAACCCCACGCTTGACCCTGAGCGTAGTCTAAAGTCTCCCCGGGACAAAGTACAGCGATTTCTGAGCAGGGCAGCAGAAAATTTCTGATGAAACTCCACGAGCGCTCACTCTACAAGCTGTCACGCCTGCTCGATTGATAGGTTCGACTCTGTGTGCATTGTGCACGGCGCACTTTCGGAGCATTTCTGGCATACCCACGGCGAAAATGGGTGTTCTGGTAAAGTTGTATACATGCTTGTATAGAACTCGAAGAAACGAATCGAACGGTGCCAACCTTTTTTAAACCTAAAACTGAAGGAGTTATGAGCATGCGACGGCTTGCGACGGTATTTTTCTGCCGCAAATCGCAGTTTTGAACGTGCGACGTGAGCAGTATTGTAAGTCGAATGGCAGCCCAACGAATACCCAACAAAATGGTGTGGAGAATCAGACCGAGAGAATGAAGTCAGTGAGCTGTTCTAAAGAAGAGTGGACAAAACAAATACAAGAGGAATTTAGTAAACGAGGCTTGTGTTTAGAGCGTGCGAAAGAAATGCCTGTGGATCGTTTGGAATGGCAGAACTTTGTTCGCGACTCTCGCCACTCCATGGCACCCAAGCGAC
This sequence comes from Heligmosomoides polygyrus polygyrus, assembly GCA_947396885.1. Classification (NCBI taxonomy): domain Eukaryota; kingdom Metazoa; phylum Nematoda; class Chromadorea; order Rhabditida; family Heligmosomidae; genus Heligmosomoides; species Heligmosomoides polygyrus. The sequence continues at coordinate 53,219,040 of OX377201.1, read as the reverse complement.
GTACTGGCTACAAGGACGCCCTCAAACCTACGCCCGCTAATGGAGAACAAGAAAACTGATAAAATGAGGGGGCATTCGTTCGGTACACCGTGCTGCCCGCCGCCCACTTCCCGCCCTGCCCGCGCCGCCCTATCTGGACAAGTTTGCTGCGCACAAAGCCGTCGTTAATTGGCGTGAGGTCGTCCAAAACTCTAACAGCTGATAGGAGACAATTGAGAAGCGCATCTCGGGGAACTCTGAAGTCATTTTCCAGTCGGTTCGGTTATGGAGGCAGTTGAGGAGAAGGGAACGTCGCTCTTCTCTCTAGATTCTTCCAATTTTCACCACAATTCTTTAGATTTTCGCCTCACTAGAGACTATGGGTGATGCCGGTCAGGAGTTCTACATTGAAGGCTTATCCGTAATTGTGCGCAAAACCGGCTCACCGTCCTCTTTTTCCAAGGATCACACAACTACCCTTGTGTTGGAGAATTTTCTAGTGGAGGGTCGTGTTTTTGTCATGGCATATTTCGCTAAGATGTTGCTGTACTTGTTGGAAAAGGCGGACGACGGCTTAGTACTGAGCAGTGTGGCGGGACCTGAAGGAGGCCTTGAAGCTGCCGCTGAAAACTCTTTTCCTCCAAATATGGTGAACATGGTTCTGACTCTTGTCTCAGGAACGAAATCAGTTCAGGATAGAGCTGCAGGGCCAAGGGAAGTAATTAGAAATGCGATGCCTCCATGGCCGAAAGATTTAGGCGAAGGGCGGCTGTTGGAAACATGCCCAGTGACGCACGCGACGCAGCCGCTTACACTCCACTTTGGCGACGGAGCGCGGAAGCCGTGCGATTTCTGCCTCTTATACGCCCGCGATGACACCTCGTGGTGCAGTGGGTAGAGCGCCTCGCGGTGAAGATGGAGGTCGGGGGTTCGGTTCCTCTTCACGGCGGTCTTTTTGCATTTCAACTGACTGGACGAGATCTCAGGAGTTTTAATGTCTAATGTTTTCAGACGTTTTCTGCTCATTTTTCCAGCTGTAACGGTTTTGCAGAACCCAGCTGCGGACTCCCCCTGAGCGAAGAAAGCAGTTTCCACACGAACAGCTTGGATGGCGCCTGCGCTGGAGTCCCTTCCCTAGCCTGGTCCTGCGCTCGAAGAGCGCAGAAGAACCCAGCTGCGGACTCTCCCTGAGCGACGAAAGCAGGTTCCGCACGAGCGGCTTAGATGGCACCCACCCCGGAGTCCCTTCCCTAGCCTGGTCCTGCGCTCGAAGAGCGCAGAACCCAGCTGCGGACTCCCCCTGAGCGACGAAAGCAGGTTCCGCACGAGCAGCTTGGATGGCACCCACCCCGGAGTCTCTTCCCTAGCCTGGTCCTGCGCTCGAAGAGCGCAGAACCCAGCTGCGGACTCTCCCTGAGCGACGAAAGCAGGTTCCGCACGAGCAGCTTAGATGGCACCCACCCCGGAGTCCCTTCCCTAGCCTGGTCCTGCGCTCGAAGAGCGCAGAACCCAGCTGCGGACTCCCCCTGAGCGACGAAAGCAGGTTCCGCACGAGCAGCTTGGATGGCACCCACCCCGGAGTCTCTTCCCTAGCTTGGTCCTGCGCTCGAAGAGCGCAGAACACAGCTGCGGACTTCCCCCTGAGCGACGAAAGAACCCAACAGCAATGGATTTCGCGCTCCATCACGAACGCATGCGAAGCCGCCGCGCTGCTGGCAAATTGCCAACAGCCGCCCTTCGCCCAATTAATGCGGCCATGCCTCCATGTGATGGCAGGGACCCGGACATCTTGTCCTCGTCGTGCCCCTCGCCTCGCCCCTTTCTGAGGGCGGTGTATCTAACGACTCTCCGCCATAAAATGATAAAGGTTTGTGTACTGCGGATTCTGCCAACACTGATAACCTAGAACTACTTATCTTGAACAGCGCGTATTCTCACTTTATACTCAATGACGGTGGTGACCGGCTGCCTACTTGTTTCATTATCGATATACACTCTCGCAACGTCGGCAAACCTGCACTGTGACAACAACCTGTTCTGCGGTAGAATCCCGAAGTAAGTCGGAGCCCATAGCAGCCAGAGCAGGAAGAGCAGTAGATTAGGAGGGAAGAGAGAGGAAAGATGCATGACGGACAGCACTGTGATTTGTATCTAGGAGTGCACTTCGAAATGGCTACACGCAAGCTCAGAGAATCTCGGTGGTGTCGCTGTTGGACTATGTATGTATAAGAATCTCAGCGTTTTTCAGCCGAGCGTGGATTGCCAGGCGTCATGCTGCTCTGCAACTGTTGGATTTTCAATCACTCACCCAAGGAGAAGGATTTATATCGATGTGGGTGTTCCACCCCTACCACTACTCCAACATACGCTTCCCTGAGCCGCTTTGCGCCGGCTGATTTAACAGTGTTGTGTACCTCGTCGTTTCAGTGGGAGCACAAAACCACCATATATCGAAATTCCACCCTAAGCGCTCACTAAGGCCGTCATGTAGGACGGTGGAATACACGTATAACGAGAATGCTGACATGGAGGTGTGAAGTCTCAACCGTTCGCAGCGGTGAACTGGAAATGCACTTAAACCTCATCAACGAAATTCAGTCAAAGGCCGGATTCATCAACGACTTACAGCAATTTAACAGAGAATATCCAGCCGAAATCTTTGATAGCGCGACTTATCAAGCGTGGTAAAGCATGGTAAAGCATTTGGCCACGCTATCAGATTTTCCCTGTATTTTCTCTGTTAAATTCCTATAAGTCGTTGATAAATCCGGCTCCAGGCGTGAAGCAATAGCCTTGGGCGGGAGTTTAAATAGGTTCGAGCTTGATAAGAAAACTCCTCAAACTCCCGCTATAGGAATTTCCTTGAATTACGGGAGAAATACTGTCCAATTGACGATCAAGTACTTCGGGAACTACGGGTGTCATCCCAGTTGATTGCTGGCAGTGTCTGATGTAGGATGGTGCATTAATTTTACAATTCCGTAAGAAGAATATACGGAAGTGCCTTGAAAAAATACGTAAAAGCTACCCAGCCTGAGCATGTGTCACCACAAACACTATATGTATAAGAGACGACCGCATTCGCGCTGAATATCAATTTGTGCCGGTTCAATCACCAATCGGAAGTGTAATGTCAGTCTTAAGATCTATTTAGAAACAAAGAATTTTGGTGCGAATAGGCTCGGGGAGTGGAGGTCACCATGTAGGACAGTCCTGTACAACGTTTCGTGTTAAAAAATTTATGTAGCACTGATTTTTTCTACCACTATGGTGAGCTGAGCTAGGCCATTTCTGATGTAATTGGACAAACATGTGCCTTTCTATCAAGGCGAATATCCACTGAGTACATGGTGATCCCCAGCCTATATGCGGTGCAATCCTAGTTGGTGGTGTCCACTCTTAAACGATTTCATAAGAACTGAATGTGTTCGGTATTGAGATATATCGAACACACTCATTCTATAGAGAACAACTGCACTAACGAAATCAAAATAGGTAACACAGAAAACACGAGAATATATAGCATTTAGGAACAAGGTCCGAACGTTTGCAAATGATTAGGACGGGCATACATTGCCTTGTCTGTGTCCAAAGCGCTAATTGATGACGTATTGACCTAATTTTTTATTTTACTGATGTTCTCTGTTTATCTGCCAGAAGACGATGCGCTCTCGGTGCAGATCTGGCAAGCTGATTCCCCATTACTAGATTTGCACCTTGAGCGGTCCCTTTTAGTTTCTCCTCTCCCGGTTAGGGACTCGGAAACTGAGTCTATCTCAGCAACCAGGTTGGGTAGTTTGCTTGATTCTATATGTTGCTTCCCACTTATTGTGCTTCGTTATGCCGGAAAATCGATAAGGAGCGGCCGCCACCACCTAGGATTGCACCGTATTCTCTCCCTGATCACCTCCCTTCTGGTTTGCCATGAAGTCTTAGTCCAGCTCTAGAATCTTTAGAGTGGTGTAACGTTGAAGTCTAGTTTAGAAGATGCGCCTGTTGTACAGCGGTTGAAGGTCCACGGTAGAATCAGTTGCTGCATGAGCAAACCTCGCTTCCAGAAATTCGACATTCTTCTCCACCTACGAACAAAAGGAGGGCTTCTGTAGCGACGAGCTGTACACAGGGTTTCTGCTCGACAAGGAAGCAATGACATGGAACGTCAGCTGTTTATGGACTGGTACGGATTCAGCGATGCTTTGAAGTAGAATAACTGCTAACGAAGTGGAAAATGACAATGAAAATGTCCAATACTCTTAACAGCTATGACGCCCGATAACTGATCATGAGCACTTAGCTTGATTTGTGTCATTTTCCAATCAGGGGTGCACACAAAATTCTGTGCGTTAAATTTTTTTAACGAAATTTTTTAACGGAAAATTTTCGTTAAATTTCCGGTAAATCGTTAAATTCCGTTAAAAAGTACCATCAGCTGAAAACCAGCTGAAAGCCATTATTTCAAGTGAAAAAATCAAGGAAAACCTTCTGTTTCCACATCAAGAGATCAACTGCTAAAGTTCAAAGAATGACACTTCGTCAACGTGTTAACGTTCAGGAAAAGTAGCTTTCCTAGTTTTTGTTATTGGCGTTTTTCAAAAATCGTTTAAAATACGTCCAGCAGCCGAAAACATTCTCTCCGTCTCGACTGCTTTAGGTGGCTGGCCTACGTATTCTGAGACAAGCAACACCAACTGAGGACAGGCACATCTTACGAGGGGTTGGATCAGTACTTTGTGGATAATTTGACGTGCTTGCTGGCTCAGTGAAGAAATTTCTAGCTCTAAAATGCATTAAAGGATAAGGATAAAGAACGGCGCTACTCAATCCCCTTTGGGATGCGCCACGCATTCTACTTCCAAGGGATGTCATGAAGGCGATTTGAATGCGTATTTGGCCATACAATGACTGCGGTGGGCAGCCGATGAACAAGTCAGCGCTTTATCCTTCCCAGACAACTCTGGTACCAATTCTCCGACACTGGAGGGATGGAGGGTTTGATTGGCCTGAGCGGGAAATCCGAACCAGGAAACTGGTATTGGATGCACGCGAGCACCTTCTCCGACTGCTCTACACGTGCACCAAAACGCATTATTTCTAAAAACCCAAACAAATTTATGAAAACGTTAAAATATTCTTGCTGACTGCAATAGTTTCTCCAGGAGCAGTCCTAATCAGGAGGGGGGGGGGGGTGAGAGACCTGCAACATTAGTGAAGACTAAGGGTAGATGTGATAAACTCACTGAGAAAAACGTCTGTTAAATTCCATTAAATTTCTGAAAATTCCCGTTAAATCGTTAAGCCATATTTTAACGAGAAATGCCGTTAATCCGTTAAATTCGTTTAATCGTTAACCGTTAACTGTGCACCCCTGCTTCCAATGAGTTCTGAAACTATAGAGCATGCATCCAATATTAACCCGTAGAAATCCTTTGAACTCAGCTTACCCCTCTTCTCCTTACGACCAGCGCCGATAGGAAGGCTGTGATACAGAGGATTTCCCAACACAGCGAGTCAACACAGTACAACTTAGCTTCTACGAATTCACAAAGCGGCGAAATCAAGACTGGGTCCGCCTTAATCCTGGGCGCGTAATCTCCACCACGACAACTGCGAATACAACACGCTGTATTCTGTACGAAAGGGTCTCAAGTTTTGATTTCCATGTAAAGGCCCCACCAGGGGTGTGCGTAGACGAAATCCGAATTTTCGTAAATCGTCAGTCGTAAATTATAGGTGTCCTGACATGTAAAGTAGTACAACTAAATTTTCAGAGCTTTACTTGCTAACTGCTACTTGTTACTCAAATACGATCCGTAACATCTATAATAAATCTATAATAAGGCGCTAACATACTATCGATCGGCGCCGCCGTAGAAATTGGTCATAAAATAGGGGGAAAATTCGGAGAGAAAAATAGGGGGAATTACGGCGCGAAAATACCGAAAAATACCCAGACATCCTCTACCTGCCTGGGAACTTTGGCCCTGGGGCAATCGAGGTCGCTGAGCACGAATCCGAAGTTTGTTTTTAAAGTATCGATCGCCATCAATCGAAATTGATCAAAATATCGATTTTTTGTGAATGCTGTTCAGGCGATCCGAAACTCAAGGCCTGGGTAGTCGAGGTCGCTGAACACGAATCTGGGGTTCGTTTTTTGAAGTATCGATCGCCATTAATCGGTATTGATCAAATTATCGCTTTTGCGGATGTCGTTGTCGTTTCGATTGGCAAAAATAGGGGAAAATATGGAAAATTACGAGGTGCAAAAATAGCGGAAAATACCCAGACGTCTTCTACGTGACTGGGAATTCAGAGACGTGCCGAAGACGTCACTCAACGTGTCTGGGATTCAGAAGACATGTAGAACACGTTGCCCAACGTGCTTGGGGATTCAGTAACACGTCGTCAGCTGAGAAGGTGGGGGCAGTAGTGGTGGAGCAGTTCCAGAAATGGACCAGTACCAGTAATGGGGGATGAGTTCCACTAAAGAGGGACCAGTAGTGGGGTGCAGTTCGAGTAAGAGAGGACCAGTAATGTGGTAACGGTTTCAGTAAGAAGGGGAGCAGTATTAAGTGACCACTACCAGTAATGGGGGATCAGCTCCAGTAAAGGGGACCAGTAATGGAAGATCACTACCAGTAATGTAGGACCAGATCCAGTAGTGAGGAACCAGTAGTGGGGGACCAGCACTAGTAATATGGGACCAGACCAGAGAAGTTCCGTCCAGCATAGTACTGCAACATCGCGCGAAGCGCGTAAGTGCGAGGCACGCCGACAAGCGTGACGGAGCACTTGTATTTAAATATTATGTCATCAGCCGTCAGAGCGGCCCCTCGGCCGCGCTGACGGCTGGTGTCATAATAAACATCTAAACTACGTCGATTGGGGCAAGTTAGAAAGAATATAGAAAAACGACATCCACAAAAAATCGACAGTCTCAAGACGGACAGATTTCTTCTGAAACTTTTGCCCTTTTAGCTTTTCTTTTTCTTTTTAGTCCAGACATGCTTCATATCAATCAATAGCAAATCAATATGAAAACCAGTAATTTTAAATTCATCACTGACTAACTCGACCAAAGCAGCACCTATTTGACGCACCGAAGGGCCTCCGCTTTTGCATGCATTTTGAAATTCGTCCAGGAGCATTGCCAGTAGGATAGGAAACGCGACCACCGAAACAACATGGTCATATTTCTTGGGCACCTTCTGTAGTATTTTTTGAATGGAAAATGCAATGTGTTATCTTTTCAAGGCGTATCCAGTTTGATTCCATAGGGTCCCAATTATTTGATACCAGCGGCTGCCGCGACGCAACAGCGCCGCGCTGTTGCGGTCAGCTGCTTCGTGCGCACGATACACGACACGCGAGTACTCTGAACCGTGAGTTGAACATTGGGCTATCCTACGTTGATGGGAATTACTGGGAATTACATTGCATCAACTGCGCGAAAATATTATGCATCTCCACCAACGGCTATCAAAATGATGGCTACTGCCCTTGTCCGCTGGCTGATTATGGACGTCGATAACTGAAGAACGAAATGTCAGTCCATCACACCTGGAACTATAGTGGGAAGTGTACTGTATGAAGAACATAGTTGTAGTCCAGTCCAAATAATGGACGACTTTGGGTCCATGACCAACAAATCGCCTTTTCGAAGGGATCGCTCGTATTTGTTAAGCATGAACAATCGTCGAATACTCGCAAAATCGTCTGCGAATACTACAAGGCTCAGACCAGAAACCTACATTTCTACTAATGAATGAAAGGCACACCGCATCGCAGTGACACTTAGACATATGTAGAGTTCGAATTTACGAAGGGGCGAGAGTACAACAAATACTCGTGGAATAAAAGCACGTGCAGCAAGGTAGAAAGAAGCACCAGCAGTCGCATGTATCCCAGTTTAACTCAACATTCGTGACCCACCCTGGGAAACCTAGTCCTCCATTACTCTGAGTGCGGTGCGTTGAGTTCGTAACAGATTTGTTTGGGAAGCATAAAGCACAGATTCTCTGGTCCGCTGACCACCGCAGTCTATGTACGTATATGCCAAACAACCATCCACTACCGCCTCACAGTAGTCTGCAGCAGAAGAATTCGTAATTCTTTTTCCTGGTCTTCGTTTCAGATAGGAAATTGAAATACACAGTGCTCAAAGCTGCACCTGCTGATACGTATGTCAACCCAGTCCCTTGGCGACCCGTGGTTCTTTCCCTGAACAATCGTTAGATTGTAGCCTAATTGGAACCAACTGACTGTTATGGTGAGCGAGTTATTGCCATTGCCGCAGATTCTACAGTCTTAAAGCGGCAGTGCCGTGAAAAGAGTTCATAGCGCAGCAAGCGCAACGCCGTATAGTGCCGCACGCGATGTCGCGGCGCGGCAGCCACCGGTGCCGAATAATGGTGTCCATTCCATAGACATCCAATTTGGTTTGGGAGATGTCGCGTTTGATCTTTCAAAATCCAGTTAAGTTGGGAAGAATGCAATTTAAAATGGAAAATGGTTCTTCTTGATTTCTAAAAGCCCACTTTAAACGTTACAAAGAAAAGAGGTATATAAATCATTACAGGAAGGTAGTTAAACATAGAACGCATACGCGGAAGACTTCACAGATTTGAGCAGGGGTAGGGACTTCGCGGTGTGGCCACCAGCCTTAAATTTGCCTACACCCCGGAGTTCCTTCCCTTGACAAAATATGGAAGCAAACAAAGGTGAGGGTGTGATCTAAAGAAAAAAAAGAAAAAATAACAGTGCATTGGAAGATTAAAATTTCGCACTACTGTATAATAACTGTCTGTCTTGGTTCGGCTACCCTTCGCCAGTTCTGTAACAAGCATTTGCTTTCGGAAAGCACGCAGCATTCTAAGAGGGTTAGACAGGGCTTGTGCAACAATCTCAACCACGCCGCTGGAAGGGGAGACCAAAACTGCCAAGACCACGTCGACTCTCTTTGAATAAGTTCCAGGTTTGCTTCTATAGCACTTTGAATATATACTTGCTCCACACTGTGGCGTACAGTGTTATTCGATAGAAACATCAGTCGTTTAATCGTTCCATATCGTTCTAGTAACCGTTACATATCGCTTCCACTCACGAAAGATATTCCATCATGTCTTGCGTCCCACGAATCTCCCTCGATAGAGAGCCTTCGGGCTCTCTTGTTAAGAGGGATCTCGGGCCGCTTGTCGAAGGGCCACGTGGCGCGTCCCAGGGTGGTGGATAGGGAAATTAAACGCGAACCAAATGCGACCGTGTACTGCCCAGAGACGCAGGTGGGATGCAGGGGATGGACTCCTTGCTCCTGCTGTGTCGGGTCGGCGCGTTCCTTGTACGTGGGAGCGGCACGTTCATGCACAGTGTGCGCGGATGTGTTTGCGCCTGTGCGGATTGTAACTGTGTCGGCTCGGCCAAAAGCTTGCACTCGGTAGACTGGGAGTACATGTAAGGCGATTCGAGGCCGCCTTAAGTCTCGCCCCGTCCCTTCGGGCAGTCTGGCTGGCTGCCCGGAGTTCTTCGCCCGCAGAGCCCGACTAGCTACCCGTGTGTACTCCAGTCAAAAAACAGCAGCACTAAAGGGCCTCATTCCCCTGACCCCGAAAGAGCCCCCATTTCTGCAGCGATGGGAAGGACGAGTACGGAGAGGCTGCTAAAATCTCAGGGCCTAACCAAGCTGCGCAAATTGAGAAGGACTAGGATGACGATATGTACTTACAACGCACGCACGCTTGCATCGGAAGCATCCGTCGAGGACCTGATGATGCAAGCCAGAAAGATCAAGTACGACGTCATCGGACTGACCGAGACGAGAAGACACCACCCCCTACACGCCGCCTATGACTCCGGAGAAGAACTGTTCCTCGGAACATGCGACAACAAGAGAGTAGGCGGCGTTGGTGTCCTCGTCAACACGCACTTGGCCATGAACATCGATTCGTACGAGTCTCTGACAAGCCGAATCGGACGTCTGCGACTGAAGCGATGTGGCTCTGTGCCAGCCTTGACTGTGTTCATCGCGTATGCCCCGACATCCGCCTACGACGACGAAGACGTCGAGGCCTTCTACGTGGAGCTTGAGAAGTTCTATAAGGAAGATCACACCTTCTACAAGGTGATCGTCGGCGACTTCAACGCCAAGATCGGACCGCGAAGGTCGCCGGAAGGACTTCACATCGGAACCCATGGTTTGGAGTGGAACGAGCAAGGTGAAAGGCTGTCTGAGTTTATCACGTCGACCAAGACCATCCATGGAAACTCACAGTTCCAGAAGCCTCCCTCCTTACGATGGACCTGGGAATCCCCTGCTGGCCAGTTCCACAACCAGATCGACCACATCATCTTCAATCGCAAGTATTGCCTGACCGACGTTTCCGTTATCCCCAAGTTCCACACGGGATCGGAGCACCGCCTGCTTCGCACAAGGTTCCGCTTTTCGCGTCAAGGAGAGAAGGCCGCGAAGTTCAAGAAGAGGAGTCGCAGAACGACGATCAACTGGGACCTCGTCACCTATCTTCCCGGCCTTTGGGAAGATACCGTCATGGACAACATCGACGAGGAATACGACCGCTTCGTGCACCGTCTCCGAGATAGTGCTAAGGGAGCCGAGAGCTTGAAGACCACCAAGAGATGCCTGTCTCCGGAAACTCCCGAGCTGATACGCCAGCGTGGAGCAGCACGAGCGTCAGGCAACTACCAGCTGACGTCCGAGCTTGCGAAGTTTGCAGAGCGGCGATAAAGGAGGATCTTAAGGCCCTCCCAGACTTCTGCGGCGTTGCCGCTGCCCTATCCTTCATCATAGGGCAGGGACGCAGAGCTCGCCGCCAGCGGCGTCCCTGCCCTATCCTTAACCATTGCGGCGAGCGGCCTTGCCGCAGAACTTTGTGGGGGCCTTTAGGCGCCTTTTATACTCGCGCCGCCGCGCGGCGCGGCGTGATGGCTGACATAGCTATCGATTTTTCGAGCCGCCCGGCGGCGCCGCATCGCATTCATTCTCCGCCGCCTCAAAACACCACATTTGACGGAATTTCGGGTTACGGTATTCGGCGAATCGCGCCGCTGACGGGAAGGACGCGACGCGGCGCGATCAGCTGCGGCAGACTCGATGTGGAGTGGGAGATTCACCACCGAGATGAATCATTCTGCTATGTCCTCCTTGTTTTGGCTCCTCAACTAACAAAACAAAGAAGGTGCTGCAAAATAATGGCACTATTGCACTTTCAGGACTCCAGAGGTCGAAAAGGTTTTTTTTTACCAAACTTCTCCCGGGGGTGGGGTTATTTAGGGTGCTGATCACGAATCTGACATCCGTTTTCGGCGACCATTACCTTAGTCACCCGTACCTTTCGTAACCTAGGAAGGGAAGATAGGAGATCTGTAGACACGAAGTTTTACATACTACGCTAAACATATGTTCAGTGAACAATGACCACGGAATGGCAATACGAGAGATAATTCTGAGCGATTCCCGACAATGAGCACCTTCCAGCAATTTTACTTTTGAACCCGCACGTTTGCAAAATAAAGAGTCGTTTAGTGCCACTTGCATTGCAGGGGACTCGACTCAATACCACACTCACCAATTTCAACATTAGGTTGAGCAGACGACTTCCACCCCAGCTTTAAGAGAGGATTCGTCGTTCCCCACAGGATTCCCACCATTAACATTAGCCAGATGCATTCCCCTGAACGGCCAGACGAACCGTTTCTGTTTTGGTTCTTCAGTGACTCATGGACCGTCTCCTCCGTCGTCCTTTATGGCGCACGGAACGTAGTACGTAGAAGTTGGTCGCCGCGCGTCGCTGACGCTTCCCTTTCTAACTACAATCGTGCAGCGGCGCGTCAAATTCGGGCGCGGCGCGACTGGCCGCTCCGCGTCTCGAATTGACGCGCCGCTGCGCGGCGGGAGTATAAAAGGCGCCTTAAAGAGAGAAGGGCGGAAGTGTTGGCTGAAGCAGCAGAGGCAGGGTTGCGCATCCGCAATGCCCGCCGGAACTTCGCCAACTTCAAGAATAAGATGACCGCTCTCCGACGTCCTGACGGAACCGTCACCTCTTCCAGAAGGACAATGGAGAAGGTCATCCACGACTTCTACTCCGATCTCTTCGATAGCCACGTCCACCTGCCCCCACGCCATCTTGCGCAGGATGGATACGTCGTCCCCTCTGTTCTCCCTTCCGAGATACGACACGCCATCTCGTCAGTGAAGAAACGTACAGCACTCGGTCCCGACAGGATCAGACCCGAACACCTGAAGAACCTCCGCCAGCGCTCATCAACACCTTGGCGCGGCTCTTGACACACTACCTGTCGAAGTGCAAGGTTCCATCTCAGTAGAAGACCAGCAAGACCGTCTTGCTGTACAAGAAGTAAGACGTGTGCGACATTGACAACTATCGCCCGATCTGCCTGCTGTCCTTAGTCTACAAGCTGTTCACTCGAGTGATCCTGAATAGGATTAGCAGAACGCTGGACGAAGGACAGCCGTGCGAGCAAGCAGGATTTCGGAGAGGATTCACGACCACATACACACTATTACGAAGCTCATCGAAGTGTCGCGAGAGTACAAGCTGCCGCTGTGCCTTACGTTCATCGACCTGAAGAAGGCATTCGACTCCGTCGAAACTGAAGCGGTCATCGACGCCCTGCTTACTCAGGGGTTCCTACTCAGTACATCAGAGTCCTTCGAGAGCTGTACAGTGGATTCACGACCAAGATCTCTCCATTCTATAACGACGTCGTCATTGACGTGAAGAGAGGGGTTCGACAAGGGGATACCATATCCCCGAAGCTCTTCAGCGCCACCCTCGAAAACGTCATGCGCGAACTAGAATGGGAAGACATGGGAATGAAGGTCGACGGCCGGCAACTACATCATCTTCGCTTCGCTGACGACATCGTGCTCATAACACCGAGCATCAGCCAGGCGGAGCGAATGCTGGCCGATTTCGATCGTGTATGTGGGAACGTTGGACTGCAGCTGAATCTTACGAAGACGATGTTCATGAGGAACGGACAAGTTTCTGATGCCCCACTCTCGCTCAACGGAACGAACATCTCCGAATGCTCCAGCTACGTGTATCTGGGTCGCGAAGTCAATATGGCCAACGACCTAGCGCCAGAGCTGAGCAGGAGGAAACGAGCGGCTTGAGGAGCTTTCAAGAGCGTCGAAGAAGTCGTGAAGAAGACGAAGAACGTCCGTGCCCACCTATTCGACTCCTCTGTTCTTCCTGCCCTAACATACACCTCAGAGACCTGGGCTATACGAAAGCAGGATGAACACGCGATCAGCGTCGCGCAGCGTAGAATCGAGAGGACGATGCTCGGAGTGACACGACTCACCCAAGTGAGAGAACGCCTCCGAGTTTCGAGCTTCGCCGACCTTCGAAGATTAGAGAAGCTGTAGCATGGGCCAAATCGTGGAAAATTAGGTGGGCCGGCCACGTAATGCGCTTCGCAGACACCCGCTGTACGACAGCCGTCACCGACTGGATTACGCGGGATGTCAAGAGAACACCAGGACGCCCACCAACGCGTTGGTCGGACTTCTTCGTGAAAGCCCTGAACGACCGCTATGACGCTCTTCGTGTCACTCGACCGAGGAGGATCCATTGGAGCACTCTGGCACGCGACAGGGACGAATGGAGACGCTGCTGGCGCCCGCTCGAGTAAGTTGATGGTCGACGGGACGACAGGTGATACAGGTGAGACAGGTCTTGTGTCAGTCGTCTTCGGATGGGATAGCATGAATCATCTATGAACAGACTGACCAGATTGTAGTTACCTAATAGGATGTGAGTCAGCGAATACTAGTTTGCCCTGAGGCAATCGAGGTCGCCGAACACGAATACAAAGTCCGTTTTTGAAGTATCGATCGCCATCAATTCAATTGATTATGACCAAATCATCGATTTTGGTAGATATCGTTTCAATCGATTATGACCAAATAATTTATTTTGGTAGATATCGTTTAGGCGGTCCGAAACTTAAGCCTTGGGGTAGTCGATGTCGCTCAACACGAATCCGATGTTCGTTTTTGAAGTATCAATCGTCATCAAGCGATATTAATCGATATTATCGATTTTTTGTGGATGTCGTTCAAGCGGTCCGAAATTTCAACCCTGGAGGTAATCGGGGTCGCTGAACACGACACGACACGAACGAATGTTCGTTTTTGAAGTGTCGATCGCCATCAATCGATATTGATCAAATTATTGATATTTCTGGATGCCATTTGGGCGGTCCGAAACTTCAGCACTGGGGGTTTACGGGGCGCGAAAATACCGAAAAATACCTAGACGTCTTTTACGTGGCAGGGGATTCAGAAGACGTGCGGAATATGTCGCCTAACGTACCTTGGGATTCAGAAAAAGTGCCGAAGAAGCGCGGAGAGACCTCTGAGGAGAACCAGTAGCAGTAAAGGGGAGTTGTTACGGCAAGGTGTCACAGGTAGATCAGGCAATGAATATCGATCGATATTATCGATTAACCCTCGATTTTCACAGATCAGAGTGGGAGTTACAAGATTATGATCGTCGACGGAAAGCCCTTACAGCAGGTAAGAAGTTTCGATCCGGAGGCCAAAATCGGTCGACTTTATCGGTTTCCTCATCGGTGATTTCGGTTTGGGAGACACGCGAATATAGTGACCCACGGTAGTGTTTCACAGCAGGTGGAAAGCTTCGATCGGAAGGCAAATATCGAGCTACATTGTTGATGGTAGCTTGAAAGTGACGTTCCTTTGTTTGTCTGTGGATGACGGTTAACGCCCCCAAACACTTCTGCGGCAACGCCGCGGCCCAATCCTTAACCATAGGGCAGGGACGCAGATCTCGCCGGCGGCGGTGAGCGCGCGTATCGAGCTCTTCCGTGGCCGGTGGTGGGCGCGTGGTCGAGGGAACGCCGCCGGAACGGCAGCGGTGGATTAGGCACAGCTCACACAGCAGCGCAGCGGAGTTCATCGCGCACGCGGCAGTCGCCGTCGCGGGCGCGGTGACTATTCGCACATAAAGACCGCCCCTCGCCGGCGGCAGGCTCTTCGTTCCTTCGCTATGGTTAAGGATAGGGCTGCGGCGTTGCTGCAGAAGTGTGTGGCCTTAGGATGAGTCGAAAACGGATGCTAGACTCATGATCTCAAATAACACCATGCACTAGTTTTGGACGCAACTGGTACTTCAGACCTCAACACACTCGACCGAGCTTCAAGCCTTGAGCCTACAGTGGGTTTCGCACATCGGTAAGCCTTGTCAAATGAGCTGACCAGCCATTCAAGATGGAAAACAATTGAATGTTGAGGATAGACTACACAGCGATTTACGTTCACCTCTTTCTTTGAACGGGGGCAGACATAGGCATAAATGAACAGTTTGTGAGCAGTATATTTCAATTATGCATTCTGTGCTTTCCTCCATCGCAGTAGAGGAAGGTTGGTACATCCACAGCTTGTCATGCCAATTGGTTTGTACGTTTTTGACTCTATTCATAAGAAGAATTTTTCATCTACAACATCTTGACATCTTAAAACATTTCGCGGTTCGAAAATCAAAAGCCACTTCTGCACGATTTCTGAGCCAAAAACATTTCTTTTCGCTCCTTCTTCGGTTAAACGAGTTAGTTGGGGTGCTCGTCAGGAATCTGACATCGGTTTCTGATGGTTTCATCGGTTTCTACTATTGTGGGTTAAGGCATGCAAGCGTAAGTGAGAGTGGTAAGGTCAAAAGTATCAATTTCGCCGAAACTTTGTATATGGACATATGGGAGTAACGCCCGTTTTTGTGCCATTTTACATAGAAATCGGAAATCGTAATCGCTCCACTTTCAAAGAGTCGAATTCTTTAAATTAGAGTTGCTGGCGAGCGTTTGGACATGAAGATTGAGGGTACCACTGACGGTAAATCGCAAGAATGTGGAAAAGGAACACAGCATCGACGGAAATCAGACCCATGACCCGATTAGTTCGACGCGGCAGCGCCACCTCTGCAACGCCGTCGCAAACGTTCCCAACAGCTAAGCGAGCGCAATATGAAGCCGAAAACGCAAATTTTCATCGACCAAAACTCGCTCAGAAGATTCGTTCAGCAAATTTGGGCTACACATTTGTGATCCCGTTCCAAGTTCCTTCACATGACATAGGTCTCTATCCGAAGTCCCATGGGAGTTGCAACCATTCCTTGATAAGAGATTTAAGGGAAACTTGGTGAGACGCCATTTAGCTTTGGAGATTCCGAGTAAAATGACAGAACCATAACCTTTTCCTTCCCCATTTTATGTAGCTTCTGGAGGTCCAGTGTACTGTCGACCATAATCGTACCGCTCGCCGTTTTTGCGTTCTGAACAATCTTCTGGCAGATCTTTTACAGCAAGTGGATACCTTACACTGCAGCTATATCTTAATAGAATTTCAGAACGCTCTAGCGGGGAAATCCATTGAACAAGTGACCACAACCACTTTTCCAACTTTTCTTTGAATAACATTTGAAGCTCCTTGGTTGGGCCGTTCTACAGAACTTCCTGTACTCGTAGAAAAGCTAGTTTTTATTGTAGGCGACACAGATGAGGAATGATCTCTTGTTGTCGCGCAAAATAAAGAATTTTTCAGTTGTCTTGTGCCTCTCGTTGTCTGGTCGATCGTTTCCCGCTTTTCTGCAATGGTACAACGCGCCGTCGTCTTTGTTTGAACGCATAGCATCTTGGCGGCATAACAATCCATACACGGCCATCGGGAGCTAACACATCGCGTAGCAGCTGCGGATACGGTCAGGTCCAGGATAACGCCGTGCGTGGTGTTTCCCGCATCCACCGATGTGTAGCGGGGCTGCCGTCCCTCGCGGCGCGACATGGAACTGCGCGGAACTCGCCAATATCAGTGGTTACAGTACAGCCTGCCTATAATTGAGGATTTCGATTTTATTTGCGAAACTCCTGTTCCACAGGTTTATTGGAGGAGTCTCGCGAATTCGTCCCTTCATACGTCAGAAAAAGATTTTTAAAAATTAAAGAGACTGAGAATGCTTCAACGGTGTTTAGGACTTCACAAGCGGCGGTCCAGCTCTTTCCAAAAATGTGCCACTCGTTCTCGGCTCGGGAGCTCTAGAACTTTCGTGATGTAGATAGCTGAAGGTGGAATAGCGGAACTCGACACTGCTTTTGGACCAACCTAATACCACTCTCACTGTCCCCGAATACAAAACGTCCACGAATAGAAACTGACCAGCACATTGCAGGTACAAGCTTGGGAGTGACCTGTGCACCTGTTCCTCCAAAATACAATAACACTCCATTCGCATTTATTCCACCAAAAGAGTGGCAGAAACGAGTGAAGGTGAGACTAGAAAATAGCCTGAGTTCATCCGAAACACCCACCCCATGTGCGACTGCTATATGAGGGGTACATTACCATTTTTCAGGAATTTCGCATTCAAATAGGATGCTCCCAAGAAAAGATCAACCAAACTGCAGAGGTTGGTGTTCCATCAGTTGCAAATTAAATAGCCAGCAAAAGCACGCAGGAAGATGCTTTCACGAAAGTCTGGTCATGTTTATTCACTAACTGCATTCTTCCGAGCATCTATGGCTCAGTTGGCAGGATGTGTCACTCCCGGACACATCAGCATGGCGTAAGTGAGGCCTATCCTCAGCTCCGATAACCCTTCCAACTCTCCGTGCTCGACATGCAGATAGCAAATTTTTCTAACTACGAGAAAACATCGACTTTTCAATCTGCCGGCCAGGTGAGGCTGGAATCAGCACAAATTCGGAACCAAAATGCTTCCACGATACCACAGGAGTAGAATGCTTGACGCACCTCAAAACAACTGATTAACGACTACTGTCATAACCTCTAATCGCATTGTACCGAGCAAACGAAGTTTCAGATTGCGGAGCTGTACATCTGCAACGAGCGATGCATGCAAGGCGGAATCGGTTATATCCCAAGTCTCATTATGCTTTTATCCTTTTCAGTAGCATTCATCAAAAACTGCTTGATGTGAAAGAACAAAGCGCAATAATAAATACTAATAATCCTTTTTCGGCGTGACAGAAATAGTCGAAAATAGAATCGCAACAAGTCCGATCCCCCTACGAAAGCTTGCAGGCACCTTCTAAAAATACTGTACAATTGAACCTGCCGTTGCGTAAGACCAATGTAGGCGCAATGGGAAGGAAAAGAGGTGGAGCAAAGGACACGTCGTCTGAATCGATTGAACCAGTGCTCAACTACATATTAGGGGTCAAATAGTGTGCGCGCTACGCGCGACGCAATGCCATGTGTAGCGGCTCGTTTAAGGCCCATGCACACTTCTACGACACCGCGGCGCGGCAAGTGGGACGACGGCTACCTCCGCGAAATTCGGCGGTCGCTGCGCGGTCGCGTTAGAGTATCTTTATAGGCAACGGGGTCGACGTCACCGTGCATGCCGCGCCGCCAGGAATGATTTGAACCATTCCAGCCTGCGGCATTCAGCGCGGCGTCGCCTGCGATAGCCGCCGCGACAGCCGCAAGAGTGTGCATGCCCTCACCCTGCGGCACGTGTCGCAGTGACGCGCCGCGGCCGTCGCGGCCCTGTGCTTCATCATGGCCGCGCCGCGCTGTCGCAGAAGTGTGCATGGGCCTTTAGCCCTAGTTTATACTTGCGCCGCCACGCGGCGCGGCACCACGATCGCCATAAATATCGATTTTTCGCGCCGCCCGGTCGATATCTATCTCGACCATCGTGCCGCGCCGCGCAGCGGCACAAGTGTAAACTAGGGCTTACGCGAGCTGCTACGCAGTGCGTAGCAGCCTGCGCAACACAACGTCGCCGACACGTCGCCGAAGTGTAACATAGGCATATGCCGAAAACGGCCCAACTTCCGACGTCCCTAACTCTGCACAGAGGTGTATTGGGGTGAAGATACCTGCAGTTTGTTACTTCCCAGGGAGAGGCGATTCTCCCCATATACAATTCTTGGGCTGTTCCGACTTATCGTTGAGATAGTCTCCTAGTCAGACGTTGTGTAGACGGAGTGTGCGTGTTTGACTACTGTTTGTCAGCCGAAGCAGGTGGCCGACAGACCACTCTACGTCCAGTGCAATTATATACTGGACGACCACAATGATTTTTGAGCCGATAAATTGTGAACACTTTCACCTTAACGCTCTGGTTCGAACCCTCTATCGTTTATAACTCCACTTCAATGTGTAGCTCACTCTGCCGCTCCGTATTTTGGAAGAACAGCTCAAGAACAGCGGGCTCCCATATTAGGGTGCCATGTGTAGGGGAGGGAAAGGAGGCTAGCGTAGCTTAAACACTAAAGTTCCTTCCATGGAAGCTAAAGCTTTGCTGCGATTAGTTAAGGATTAGAAATCACTAACTTTTTTATTTGAGAAGCATGATGTACGGCGCAGAATTTTGCATAAACGTTATAAAGGAAAAGCCAGTGTGCACTAACCCTTTTCCAGTTATCGAAATGCATTTGTTGCTGGAGGAAATGCGTACAATGGCCAGCGCTAGTGATAATTTTGAGAACTTCTGTTTTCTCATTCGCTTTTTTTTGACGTTTTTGGAGATCTGTTTTCCTATTTGTTTTCTGACGAACGTGAGTTCTCTGATTTTTCAACTTTTCGCCCCTCCCCGTGATCCTGATCAGCGCCCAGACAAGCCGTAACTATGATCATACTCAAGACGAAGTCGGATTTACTATTTCAATTTCCTGGCGTTGGATTCATCAACGATTAAACCCGCGGATATACATTTCTTAATTTGGTGCTCTACTTCATGTATGCTAACTTGCGTTTCCTTGAATTACTTTGCCTTGTTGTGGATTGCTTTTTCCTTTCTTTCACATTTGCCTTATGCAGATGTAATAAACTGTAAACTGCAAACTGTATGTGAAGTATAAGAAGTAGAGATGCCCACGATGAAGCTTAAATCTCTACCATTTGTACCGCACATACCCGCGGTTTTTTTTTGCTTTTGATGAATGCTGCCCCTAAACGCGAAAAATCACGTCCTGGACTCCTCCAATAGTTTGAGTTTTCGACGACCTCAGCTAAGCCGACAGTTTCCTCGATGGAGTAAGGGGACGTATGTTAGGAATCTCAATAACGGTGCATCTTCGCAATGAAAACAAAAACTAAAACCATTAAAACCCAAAATTTTGCAGCTTTGATGCCCCTTCTCCTTGCAACAGTTTTTTGTTTGGATTTGGCAATTTGTCCTCAACCGCTCAGCTCCATCCTGGAGATCTGCTGTGAGCATCGCCTGCTCCACTGCTGACCGTCAGTTTACTTTAGCCAGTGGCAGTATAATAGCGTAAACAATCATCTCCGTCGAGCGTCAGTGTAGCTTAACAGGTTCTCCTCCCTCAATAGACACGGAAACCGTTATATACTCAGCGTTCAAAACCTTCACGGTAAAGCACGCATTTTTCGACAACTTGCCCCCCCCCAGGTCTCTGTGGCGTACGTTAGCGAGCAGGAGGAACAGTAGAATGATTATATGGGTAAGAAGCCGTGAGTGTTGTCTGGAAAACGTTTAGAAAATGTTTCTGCTCGAATGAAAAAGCAGAATGTGGTTCGAAAGGAGTGCAGTTAGGCTTTCGAGAACGGTAATTTTTGCAAGAAGCTAACCGCTTATCCACGATCAGCTTACACGCTGCGTCGTCTTAACATTCCAGTATCGCCATCCGTGATATTGCTTCAAAGATCGCAGCTATCACAATGGCATACATCTTTTCAAACAGATATCCATACCATCTCTGTGATCGGGCCTAGCCCAGAAGCGATGCGCAGCAAGTTCTAAACGTCGAAAGGTCAACGTTATTATTAGAATGTTGATGTTAATACGTGGTATGTAACAACAATATACGTAATAATGTCAATATAAGAATATAGAGTAACGAAAAACGTGAGGAATGAAAGACAGTTTGTGGATCAGTACAGTTGTGCTCGAACGTCCTATTCGAGTAGGCATACGAATAATTTTCATTAGAATTTGAATACTCGAATTCAAATATTCAAAAATTGCGTCTTTCGAATGTATTGGATTTCGAATACTCGAAATTTGTGAGCATCTTCTATAATATGGAGTAAGCAGAAGCGAAGAACTTGCACGATGAAGCAGAAGAGACAGCGGGGTAGGATAAAGGATAAGGATAAAGGAGGCGTTACCTGATCCCGTTTGGGATGCGCCACACATTCTCCTTCTACTAGATGTCGTGAAGGCGACTTGAACGCGAATTTCACTATACAATGACTTGCGAGCCAGCCGATGGAGAAGTCACGCAAAACCTTCCCAGACATGTTTGGTACAATTCATCGTCTCCGGAGGGATGGAAGGCTTGGTTGGCTTGGGCGGAAAATCCCAATCAGGAAGCTGGTATCGGTTGTACGCGACAGCCAGCACCTCCTCTGACTGTGTTACACGCGCCTTTGGAGAAGGAACAAAGGAAAACTGCGAGGTAGCGTTAGACTGCAAGTGATGTAAAAACAAACGAACGAACCTTCTCGGGTGCAAACTTCGACAGATTCGTCACCTCTCGCTTCACATCGTTGTACTCATCTAATAGTTGCTGCCGAGATTCCAACAGTTGGCCAACCATTTCGAACTGCTCGAAACCGACAAGATCAATTAACTGTAAATGGTGCATATCAACCCTTTAACAGTGGACCCAGGCAGAGAAACGGCTGCTCAAGCAATTTCTTAGGCACAAAAAAGCAGCCTTGGGAACACCCACCTCTCCTTGTAATTCATCGCTTGTTCTATCTGAAGATAAAACTTCGAACAGATGCTTCGTTAGAGTTTCGTGATTATCCGGGAAAAAGGTTCTCAGAGATTCAATCACGTCACCGCAACGTAATCTGCATGCTCTAGACGAGGTGCACGGCTGAACTGGCAGTACAGGTTACCACAAAAATTCACACGAATTGATAGGAGTAGTTACAATATATCACCTACCTGGCCGGCATCTAGCGATATTTCTGGAGCTAGCTCTTGGGGAGCACAGTCTGCTGCTCTACTACTCCGTTCAAATTTGCAGTTGTTCCACTGCACTTCATCAGGTGTCCAGGATCTAAACCATAGCAACAATAGTGTGGCATTGCAAATGTCGAGCTCAACAATAGGGTAAAGGGCTTAAATTCTTTATATTAGGGGGGGGGGCCAAAAGTAATGAGACAAAATGAAAAAAAAAATCTTTATCTCTTTATAACTCAATCACAACTCAACGATGCTGAGGAGTGTATTTGCCATTAAGGGCAAGGACCTTGCTGCCATCGCTCAGCCAACTTCCTGATCCCATCCTTCCAGAACTGCTTGAGCCTGGTGTTGATCAACTGCTCGATATGGTTGTCAAGGACTGCTTGGGTTCTTGTGTCCCTTCCGACTAGGAAGTCCTGTAGGCTCAAGTAGTAGTAGTAGTTGCATGGAGAGATGTCCATCGAATACGGCGGGTGAATCATTTGAACGTAGCCCAGCTGGCCAAGCTTATCCGTGCTTACTTGTTCCCGATGGGGTGCGGCGTTGTCGAAAAGGAGAACCTTCTTGAAGCGCTGCGAATGAATAAGAGCGAGTCGCCGGCCCATCTCCTCCATTTCGTTCACCATGGCCTTGGAGTTCATCGCGGTGCTCTTGGGAAACAGCCTCCGGTAAACCGAACCATGGGCGCAGACCCAAAAGCTCCAAAGATGCTTCTCGCCGTGAACATCTCGCCGAACGAAGGTCGGTAACAATTCACCATGCCTCACCCAGACTCGCTGCTTGGCAGGGTTAAGGTAGAAGACGTACTTCTCATCCTGCGTGAATATTGAACCCAGGCTGCTCGGGGTTGAGAATTGGGGGAGATTTGCGCGACACAGGTCGACTCGTCAGACTGGGCTTTCGGCATGGGACAGGCTGGGGTTTTTGGCATGCTTCTGGAAAGGGCGGAAATGGTAACTTCTCAGATGGGCTTCAGTAAGTAGCATACAAACATACAAATACAACAAGTAGGAATCCAGACTCCAGCCACGAGATATATGGACACGGCATGGGGTGTCTCATTACTGTTGGCCCCCCCTAATAGTACCAAGTGAAAGCCTAACAAGGGAGGGGGTCAGACAGCTCAGTCCGGAGATTCTGAACAAGACCTATATAGTCTTGTAGGATATCAAACATAGATCACAGCTCTGTGTCGTTTTTCTAAATGTCATTGGGTGGTCCCAAAATGGCAAAAGACGGCACCACTTCTGCGCGGGCTGATAAGGCAAAAATGACGCCTAGAGTGGCCTTGTCATGTTCGGAATATGACCTCATCAGCCGCGAATCCAATCCGATCATCTGGGCGAAAACCGATCAAAAATCTGTAATAACGACCGATGATGGCCTCCAGAAGGCAAGTTTCCTTCTGACCATACAAGTATGATAGTCCATCCGTTGGCCATCTATTCCTTTCTTCACCGCACAGTTTATTAACTGTCTCACCAAGTACAAGCTCACCAAGTACAAGAAGCCACCATTTTCCACAAGCGCGATGTGTGCATCAGTAAAGTCCTCAGTTTTCCCCATCCTCATGAGTTGCTCGCGAATCCTGCCCACTTTTCATGTTTTTTTCCTTTCTCATCTTACCTTTTCTCTTATTTCATGTAATCGTTCAATAGCCAATTTAATTTGTTTATTTTTTCTGCGATTTTCTCCCCTTGTAGTGAGTAGCTCGAATTGGCAATAAATAAATGAATAAATAAATACCAGCGTGATTCCCACCCCAACAGTCTAACTAGGGCTCGTTAATAGTCCATGAATGGAATGAGAGCAGCGACTCAGTCGCTCACGGAAAGCACACTAGTCGATTAATTACGACCAATCGCCTGACATAAATTAAGTGCCGAACGCCGGGATTCAGGAGCCATGCGCAGACATCGTCCAACGTGCGTAGGGATTCAGAAAACATGCCGAGGACGGTTGTCCAACGTGCCTAAGATTCAGAAAACGCACCGAATACGTCGACCAACGTACGTCGGGATTCAGAAGAGTAAGGGAAACCAGTAAGGAGGTACAAGAAAGGAAGGACCGGAAAGAGGAGCCAATGAAAGGAGACCAGTAAAGGGCGACCAGTAAGGGATGGGACCACTAACGAGGGCGGTCAGTGAACTTGGTCCGGAGATACTGAGCGAGACCTATATGGTCTTGTAGGGCATCGGACGAGGATCACAGAACTGTTTCGTTTTTGCTGAATGTCCCTGGGTGATCCGAAAATGGCAAAAAATGGTATCACTTCAGTGCAGGCTGATAAGGCATAAGTGACACATGGAATGGCCTTGTCGTGTTCAGAGCTTGACCTACAAAAGGTTTGGAGCTCAAATTAAAGTTAGATTATAGTAATAATGATAATTTCCGACGCTTCCTAGACGAAGCCGCAGTGTGCGTTCAAGTGATTGTTTCGCATCTACGGTGGTAGCGACTGTATGGTCGAGTGGATGCGATGCAGACTTGCGGGAGGGGAGTCGAGGGTTCGATTCCGGGTGTGGAGTTTCTGCGTCCCCAGGTGGACTGTTAGCTTTTTTGCTAATGAAGATTACATTTTGGCTTCGGTGCGACACCTTCTTCGCTTCCCAACCCCGCTTTCAACCTGTTGTCAGATGTGGAAGAAGCAACTTTCGTCGTGTGGAGTGATGTCGAGCGTCCATTAAACCACGCTTGTCTTGCTCAGGAAGCTTACGTTAGATGCTACCCCCATATGACCTCTTTGGAATGTTCTTAATTAATTTTGAAAGTGTTTCTCGCTGTCACCTTAATTGTGAACACGATCGACAAGTATTGAGTTGACCCATCATCAAGACACGTTCATCGTTCTTCAGATTTCTTTACAGACTGCTCTTTATTCTTCTCGCAACTTTCACTATTTCAGCTAACTGTTACCAAGTAAAGCATATTTTATCCACATCATATGAAGGGTCGCCTTGCTGCTTATATCTTCCTCATCACTCTCGTATACACTTATGGGAGACGGGTCGGGGCATTGCAGATAGGAACATATGCACTCACTCCCTCGACTTTAGAGGTCGAAAAAAATTCGTCCAAAATTCATCTCTAGGGTTATTTTGAATGTAGATCACCAATCTGGCAACCATTTTCGGTGAAACGATGGATGGCAGAAGGTTACGACTGTTATGTGTAAGTAAAGGAGTGTACGCAGTATAGTCGGCACTGCTGCCCTTCACCACTCCAGAGGTCGAGGAAAGGACTATGGAAAAAATTTTGCCCAAACATCGCACGCAGGATCGCTTCTTTCTCCAATGTGGTCAGACTTATTTTCCAATCTTCGACTTCAACCTTCGATGGAAAGTAGTGCAATCATAGTAATAACTTGAAGAGTTAAAGAGATAAAGAGAAAAAGTCATGATTTCGACACCCTTATTCACCACTAGCCAATAATACGGTAACCTACCGTAGCCAAAATTTACTCTTTATTTGCAAAAACGGGAGCACTCCACAGAGCAAATCGCCTAGATACCCCCGTATCGAACCCTCGACCCCCTCCCGTAAGTCCGCCTCCCTATCCACTTGGCTATCTAGTCGCTGCCACCATAGATGCGAATGAATTATTCATTGTGCCAAATACATCTAAAAGTACAGGGTGGCTGAAAAGTTCGGGCAATTTTTCAAAGTATTTCAGCAATACGAAAAAACTACATAAACGCCAAAGATTTACAAACAAAAATAACAGAAACTTCATTAGATCAACAACAACATAATACAACAGGAAAATTCACAACAAGTGCTCAAAATTTCCTCCTTTGGCTTCAATACATTTTCGCAGTCGTTTTGGGAAGTCGCTGATGATGGTCGCACACTGCTCCGCTGTAATCTCGTCCCAGGATCTCAACAACGCCGATTTCAGCTGCTCAACGGTGGCGTATCTTGTAGTGGAGATCTTCTGCTCCATGATCGACCACACAGAATAATCCATCGGGTTGAGATCAGGCGAGTTGGATGGCCAGATGTCCCTGCTCCAAAACCCTGGGAAGAGCTCCTCGCAAACGGCGATCGTGGATTTGGCGGAATGCGCTGGTGCCCAGTCCTGCTGAAGAGAAAATCCGGTTTCGCCAAAATGGCTCGTCGCCCACGGCTCCAGTACGTCGCGGAGGACGTATTGCTGGTAGCTGGCAGCGTTAATTTTGACGTTCTGCTCCATGAAGACCAGCGGCGTCTTTCCGGTAGCGCCTATTCCAGCCCACACCATCACCGAGGCTGGAAAATGGCGGCGGCTGATGGTCCTTGCGGCCGACGTCTTCTGCTGACCCTTCTTAAGCAGCTGCCGGCGATTCTGATGGTTTGTGAACCGGCTGGACCGTGAAGATCTTCTCGTCGGTGAACAGCACCTTCGACAAGCGACCATCGCCGACCAGCTGACGCATTCGCCTGCATTTCCTCAACCTCTCAGCTTTCATCGCGTCGTTGAGGAAGTGAATAC
>OX377201.1:52965848-53192431 GCA_947396885.1 Heligmosomoides polygyrus polygyrus | reverse complement strand
GTGCTGGAACGCTTACCTTTAATGTACTGTAGATATATTGACGACTGCTTCATCATAACGTCAACACAGTCCGAAATGGACGAGTGTTTCCGAATAATGAACGAACAGTCGCAGTACATTAAACTTACACGAGAGATACCACGAAGCGGTTGGCTCCCTTACCTCAACACTCAAGTCAAAGTATCCAGTGGCATGGTGAGCGTAAAGTGGTACCGTAAGGGAAGCTCCAAGAACATCCTCCTCCACGCTACGTCTGCACATCCTTCTGCTGTGAAACGTGCCGTGGTTGGAAACATGTTCAGAACAGCAGCTAGCATGTGCAATGAGGAACGTGAGAGGCGCGAATCATTGCGATTGGCTTCCAAAATAGCCGCAGAAAATGGATACACAACACCACTTCAACGCCAACGAAGATATCCGAGGGACCGGAATGTTACGCGCTCCAATAAGATTCCCCTTTGCCTTCCTTTCATCTCTGATGACTTTAGTGCTGCCATACGAAGGTGTATTCACCGAGCACAGCTGCAGGAGGATGTCGTTCTAGTCGACATACCTAGCGACAGCCTCAGGAAGCAGCTTGTGAGGAATAGGCTTTATGACAGGCAGTGTTTATCAGAGAACTGCGTAGTTTGTCCCAACACTAGAGCTGGTGATTGTATGAAAAGTGGGACAATTTACGAGATTAAGTGCAAGGAATGTAGCAGTGTTTATATTGGGGAAACTGGGAGACCACTAGGAGTTCGCATCAACGAACACCTAGCTGGTAAGCGACGCTGTAACGTTCTTACACCACTTGGTAAGCATAGAGTCGAGGTTCATGACGGTAACGATTATGATATCGAGTGCAAGATTTTGGCGTACGAGACAGAAATTTCATCAAGAAAAGCGCTCGAAGCGTTCTGGATTTCTAGCAGGAGTCCAGAAATGAACAACCGGAACGAGTGTTTATCTATCACGAATGATCTTCTGCCGTTTGCACCGCTCTGCGAGCTATGAAATGACCAGGGGGGGGGGACCGCTGTCCTCACCATTATGACAATGGAATGACGGCATAGTGAGTCCCAGTCGCTACTGGTCATCGACTAACTTTGGGTGGTAGCGCAATCGCTACTCGCCAGCGGTGGAATTCTGGGTGAGTTTGCTCGACATCTCAGGGTTTCGTTTTGTGCTCTTGACTCTAGGTCAAAAATGCTAGCGCGGATGGAGCGCTTGGTCGGGTAGAGTATAAGTCTAATGCCTCGAGCCATGTTTAGGCCTCCGAAGACGACGACAGGGTCGAAACGTCAGGCCAAAATAAATATTCCACCTAACAACCTCTTTGGCAAAGAAGACACCATACGTATTAAACGACAATGCCGAGGTTTCAAGATGAGAGAACTTGGAGTTTATAATACGAATAGTTAGGGTTGTTGGCCCCTAGGTGAAGTACTTTCGTTTTTTCTTAAGATAAAGGTGAATTCCATTGCAATGTCCATGAATGTAGCGCATCAGTTGAATGTTGCACGCTTTTTGAATCATTGATGGAATCTATCACGCGAAAAATGATATCATCTGCGAATGCGCTGAATTCAACCCCATTCCTACTAAGCAAATGTGGAAGATCATGAATGTAAATATTGAACAAAACAAATGGCATATGAATGCACGTTACATACTGACCCTACCTTCGGAGCCACTTAGCGCCATACTTTCGAACGGTACTTGTGAAGCAGACGGCCCTTGGTGGCGTGGGGTTGCCTGGAAACAAGTTAACGCGGCAACCCCACGGCACCACGGGGCCTATACTTATGAAACAGCGGTTCCTGGGTGCCGTGGGGTTGTCGCGTTTCCGTTGCCGTTGCCGCGCTAACATGTTTCCCGGAACCCCACGGCACCACGGACCCTCTGCTTCATAAGTGCCTGTGCCTTACTCCTCTAGGTTTTGGCATTTCACAGATCGAGAGAGATCTTAGAGACATTTTACACTGAGACGGAGACTGGAACAGATTATGTTATCAAGGAAATTCTGGAGGAAATTTTTATGCACCTCAGAATACGACTAGAAACATTGACAGTGGTTCTTAGGCGAATTTGTAAAGTTGAAAATCGATCTTCTCAGGTACTGTATCAAATGTTGATGAGGCTGTCGGATGGCTCACGTACACATACTACTACGTGAGAGCCACACAGAACCCGATGGCTTATGGTCTTCCCCATATGATTCTGGACAAGGTACGTTTGCCCTGCCTCGTCCTCGTGATCTCCCATGTTTTGCATCTGTATTGGCTATTTTTGCTGCAGTTCTATACGCGCGTGAAAGAGTCCTTTAGACATGTCCCACGTGCAATGACTTGGAGTTTTGCAGCGATTCTTGAGATCTTTAGGATCCTGATCTGCGTCACCATCTGACACGCATGGTCACCGACGTTGCTGTCAAGCTTGACCAAAATCAGATGATCCGCTTCGACAGTGTGTGAGTCAGCAGTGCATCACTGCCCCGGGTGAAGGGTTTGTAGGTACCTCGCTCCTTCAGAAACGCCTTCATGCATGCCACCGATCTCGGGAGGATAGCCTCAAACTTCTACATCAAGTATGAGACGATCGAGATGCTGAATGAGACAGGTCAGAAAAATCACATCTGGCCAGAGTTCCACTGGAACAGCTGAAGTCTTCAGGTCTTCCTGTGTCTCTGAGCGCCTTTATGCCTGATGACATGGTGATAGCCTTGATATCTATGGCTACGGAATTCAGCCAACTTAAGGTGAGTTCCTTCCTGAAATTCTTTCATCTGACCATCGTGTGCTCTCTCCCTCGCATGCCCTTTTATCTTTATTTGTGTTTCATGCTTGCATTTTCAGAGGATAGCCTCTGTTTTCATATCTCTTGCCAGCGTAACGGTTTGTAAGGACCCATTGCCGATTTGCAGCTCAGGCTTTCCTACTTCCGTTGTGCAACGGCGAAACACTGCATCGTGCTGCGTTTGTCGGTGGTTCGCCGCACTTTCATTTTCCTCTTGGTGCGGCTGTTCTCTAGCTCAGCTGCAGAGACGTTGTTCTAAAGAATCATGAAGGGGCATTCTGCTCTCTATCGTGGCGGTATAGCCAGTTCAATGATATCTGTGACGAGCGTAGGCTGGTTCCCCCTTCCCAATTTCGCAGCGGAGGCAATTCTCACCTGCCTTTGTACAGCAAGAAGAAGCCGATACACGTGCTGAAGTAGACTGGGAGGCAATGCCACGAGGTCGCGATGATTGAAGCCTGGGGAGAAGGCAGGGATGCCTACTTCCCGTGGTAGTCTTCTCAAAGGAATATGGTTGATTACCTTTGTTACATGACTACCCTATCTGCACTAGCACTCGTGCTACACATCCTTCTCCTTTGGTTGTTCTACTTCTGTTGAAACATATTCCTTTTCTTCTTTCTTCCTACCCTGTTTTTAGTGGTAAGTTTGATTGCTATGCTATTGAATTAATGTTCACTCATTAGTCGTCCAGACGGGTAAACTACTATAACATCAATGCTCCCAGGGTTGCTCAGCATATTGAAAACATTACATAGAGGTATAAAGTTCGTATGCTTATTTCATCAAAAATGGGCAGCATTACACTCTTTTAAACTATAGTAACTCCAGTCGCTCGATGTCGTTGACAGTGTAGCGGTTCGAACGTTGGTGTTATTACTGTTAATCCTGCTGTTACTTTTTTCTATGCCTACCTGCTTTTACACTACAGAACGCGTAGTTCTCGCATTAGTTTGTTCTATCTACAAACATGAATATTATGTAAAAATAAGGAAGGGGTGTCCGCCTGACGGCTGAGCACAACGGAGCTCACACTCCACTGGGGAACCGACATCTTCCATCGTTTGGAATCTCTGTACGTGAAAACCCGAGAATACAGGTGTCCCAAAAATGTAATCTCTGTTTGAATGGTCGTACAGTTGTTGCCCCTTCAGCTACAGTGGTCCTCTACAGCTTCTTCTGAGAAGCAGACGAGCATAAGTCTTACATTGGGTTCAAAGTTGGGATCGTTCCATGGGCTTGCCCAACATACGCAACGTTTACCTGGTTAAATGAATAGATGACATTCACAAGGGAAGGATACTGGGTGACCGTGGGACTTTGAGGTGAGATGCACATCACGGGATGCGGCTTCGAACGTTGATTCCAAATATGTGTTCCGTTTCTGCTGTGGAAATCAGTGAACGAAGTTATGGACCACTTCCAGTATGGCTCCTAGCTCAAGTAGCCTGGGAACTGCGATGCCGACCAAGCAGTGCTGGCGCAGGGGGAAGAGGTGCGGTGCGGTGAGGCGGAGTGGTTTATGGTTCAACTCCCCTGTGGTGCAGGATTTTTGCACTTCCTCAAAAAGATCTGTCACAATCAACCAAAGCTGACTATGTCATATCGCAACGGAAAAGGTCATCAGAAAGGACTCTCCTTCATACTTATAACTTCATACTGGCACGAAGATACAATTTATCATGAATATTGCTAGGACATGGCGAGAAGACAAACAGTGTTTTACACTAGCAACTGTGAAATAACACTACGAAATGTTCAAAACATAACAGCTGTTAGTATCGACTGCAACGGATAAAAAATACATCAGTGCAACCGCTGTAAGAGCAATGCTCTACGATGTCAGTAGGGAAACAAGATTGAATTGGTGTATCAAACGTCCCAGGGTGACTGTGCAGGTATCCTGCAGCCTACCATGAATACGTGAGAGAATTGAGTGTAAATGAGCGAGACAATTGAGTCGCGGGAGTGAAGTGAGAACCTTGTACCGTGTGTCAATACATGAGAGGTGAAACGTTTGTATATGCTTTTGAATTGCAGGAAGAAATGTACGTCTAATGGTTGTATTTGTGATGTTGTTCCTGCCGTAATGTTCATCACTTTCACTCTAGGAGAATTCACAGAAACCGATGAAATAGTTTCGTGATCCTTGAATGGCTTCCAGCTGTCGACCAAGAGCAACGAAAATGTCCACGCTCTGTACTAGTGTTATCCTCATCATTTTTCTCCACTGATCGTGTAGGATCCTCCTCTTCTGATTCCACACTGATACTTTCATCCTTTACCTGGATGCTCCCACATTGCCCATCTCGCAAGGTGGATGCGAAACTGCTGGCCATCTTCTTCTCTTGCCTTGTAGGGACGCGTGAAGTATCGAAAGAACCGAACTCCTCCAAAAGCACGCCAACACAACAGCTGGTGAGAACATTGTGCGGAAGATTAGTCGGCAGTATTGTCCTCACCGATTCAGTGTGTCGAAAAAAATTGCCCAAGGTGGTTGTTTGAGGCGCTGATCACTCACAAGGAGGTATGAGTGTTGGGATCATGGTAATCGATTTCGCCCAGTTAGTCGGACACTATGTGTCCTACGTTGTAATCGTTTCGATTACTGTACTGACTTCGGTTCCGATATCCAGTACTCACAAGAAAATAATACGTGGATGTGTAAGAATATTTATGAGCAACGAGTTATTAGAGAACAAGAACAACAATTTATAAAGTACATGGACCGACATGGGAGTGCGGTCAAGAGCGGGGAAAAAGCGTACAATATCTACTGGGGAGGCTTTTTATGGGCATTTCCACGGGCGTGGTTACCGTTCCTTCCTTGTCTCCCCGTCGGATATGGTTTACGACTGAGGGCCGTCTCTGGCATATCCGCGGGAGCACGTCTCTAATGCTCCGCGGGGTTCCGCCAGCCCTTGCTCTTAACGAGCAACATGCAGAATACACCGGTCCCGGTATATTCCACATGGGGGCCCTCAGAGAAACAAGCGCTTCCACTGCGCTAAAAAAAATCATCATGAGCAACTACCTCCGTCACTCGCGTCACAATGAGCGGTTCCGCTCACTCTGCTGGGAACAGTAGAGCAACTGTCGCTCTCTATGTAGCACAGGAGCAGTGCAGTTCGTCTGCTCTCCGCAGCCCGTACCTTCTACACAGTTACAGCGACGACCTCCGTCGCTTTTAGGAGAGAGAGTCCGCTCGTACTTTCCAAGGGAAAGTATAAAAGACTGGCATTTATAAAGCACGAGTCTACAGCAGGTAGTCTGCATTGCTTTCTGAGCAGAACAGCAACGACCACCATCGCTTTTTAGGGAGCGGCTCCGCTTACGCTTTCCAAAACTTCCAAAACCACACAGTGGTCTCTGAAGCGGCAGCGTTCATCTACCAGCCGTAGATCAACATTGTCATAGTGCTTGGTATGGGTCCATACCAGTTTGAAGTCGTCTTTCCGACGACATCTCAATTCTCCTTCCATAGTGATCACGTAGGGTAATGATGCTTCTAACGCCAGCCAGAAAAGGAACACTCAAAAAATGAGAACATGGCAATTCTACAATGCAACGTTCGTGCGTCTTTCAAGCACTTGCGTTTTAGTCACTCAAAAAAACAGGCAATTTTTTTAGACATAATGAAGTGAAGTTTTGCAGCTTTAGAGGAGCCTGCTAGCGGCTTTGCCGTTGGTGCCTTCGCCACGTTGTTTCCTCATCAGTTCCTGCAGATCGGTTTGTTCAGTAGACGCAAGAAGTATCGTCGTGTGTGATACTAGAATTGTAGAAGGAAATCACACTGACATTTTTTACCGTAGGAGACTTCATTCTGTTCCTCCTCCAGCGCTTTCGGCGCCTAATTTTATCCAATTTCGGGTCCTTACCACTACCATTTGAAACTGGCAAGAAACCAGTTTTCCGTTCTTTCGAATAACCGCTTCTGGACTTGGTGATCCTCGCTTCTGCCGCACGGGCTGCAAGCAGCACGCCGCGGAAGCGTTGCTTGCCTCGAACACTTTTGCACCAACCTTCAACCTTCACCAACCTCTTAGAAACAAGTGAAATTCCCCCCCCCCCCCCGTGCGATTTTGTGCACGATTGCGTCCACTGCCGTTCATCCTGCCCCTACTGCTTATTCCTGGTGAATGACGATCTTTCTTGGGGCAGTTTGATGCCATATGCCCCGGTTCCCGACAGCTAAAACACTTGGGTGAGGGCCTAGTTTCCTCCTTACAATCTAGCCGGTGCGCATCACTGGTAGATTTCTCGCCATCGGGTGCCCTACTATCGATCGACTTACGATCGATCGCTCTCTTGAAGTGGTTGTAGTAATTACCTGATACCCTTTGAGTTTCATCCTGCAACTTTTCCAACCGTAGAGCTACTTTGTTAACCTCCTCGTAGAGATGTCACCCTCCGGTTCATCTAACGCGGCCAATATGTAATAAGAGCTCTTCCAATGTTGAAGGCAAGAGTACAGTTTTGACTCTTTGATAAAGTCCCATTCTGTACTAGGATTGATTCTTCTGGAAAGAGCCTCCATCCGGTAGCAAAAATCTACAATGGACTCACTTTCCGTCTTACTGAGCTGATCCCACTCCCTTACATTTCTTAGACGTTCACAAGGATTTCTTCGAGCAGTTTTTAAAGCGCGCACTACCCCACTATATGTCCCCTCTCGAACATTTTGTGGTAGACCCTTAAAAAGTAAGAGCGCGGATCCTGATACATGATTTACCAGGATATCCCGCCTATCAGAATCATGCCAAACTATTACTGGGAATTTAACATCTAACCCACGTAAAAATTCGGTCAAAGATTTTTTTCGTCGTATTTGGGAACATTGGCTACGCTTTGAGCCTTAAAAACTTCCCTAAATACAGTGAACATGTCACTTACTGCATCCGCAGGGGCTCTCCCATACCTAGTACTCGGATCCGAGCAAGTACTGGGAGACTCACCATTCAGTTTTCCTCGGGAAGACTCCGGCGACGACACTCGTGATGAGGAGCGAGACGCTTCCGTTGGCTCGCAACGTCGTCCAGCGTTCTTGGATAGGGACGCGATCCGTCCCTGAACAGAGTTATGCACATGATCGCTTTTAAGCGAAGTGTAGTCTCTGCGAACCGCACGCCATTCACTAACTCTGTTGCTGCTCTCACCTGCGGATGTCAGCTCACGGCTGGATCCAGCCACTGACCGCGTTACCCCAGTTCCGGGACTTGCAGCTTCTTCCTCCAAACGTCTGAACTGGTTTCTATGGCACTCCACCATTTTTCCTTTTCAGACAGCTCGTATTCAAGCTGTGATTTCAAATTGTCTATGCTACTCTGCAATTTCAGAACCTCGTTACTCTTAGATATTACCCGTTCCTTAACTTGGTCAATTTCGCACCCCAGTGTCAATGCTAAATCACAGAGTGCTTGGCTATGCGCGTTCACCTGTGGCAAAAACTCGCAGAATTCACTAAGCGACATCCCAATCTCATTGCAAAATGCCGCTTCCAAAGCATCTGGCCCTACTCCTAAGCATGCGTCTACCATTTCGAGCGTACCTTCTATAGTACCTCTAACAGCATCTAAAATCTTAGCCCGTTTAGATCGAGCTAAATTCCTGATCTGTTCATTTAGCGCGCTATTAGGATATTCCCGAAGGAAGCATTTGAATCCTCAAACTGGCAACTCACTTCGAGTTGATCCCAGTCCTCCAACGGCTGTGGAGTATTCTCGCCAAGCCGATCCATGACGGTTCCGTCCATGGCATCGGTGGCAGTTGGGTGTGACATTGTCAATGGACACTGAAACAGGAACTTGGATCCAAGTTACCGGCGTGGCCCCCAAGTCGGACACTACGTGTCGTACGTTGTAATCGTTCCGATTACTGTACTGATATCGGTTTCGATATCCAGTACTCATAAAAAATAATACGTGGATGAGTAAGGATATTTATGAGCAGCGAGTTATTAGAGAACTTCTTCTTCTTCTTCTTCTTCTTCTTCTTCTTCTTCTTCTTCTTCTTCTTCTTCTTCTTCTTCAGCGTTTGTCCCGCTTCATGACGGGGTCCGCTTTTCTGGTGCCATGTCGCCATCTTTCCCGATCCCGTGCTAGATCAGGGTGGACACCAGCTACTTTAAAGTCCTTGTGTAACGTATCAGCCCAGCGCTGCTTCGGGCGCCCTCTAGGCCGTTTTCCAGACACTACGAAGTTAAGGCCTATCTTACGGGCGCTGTCTTCCTTTAAACGCAGAATGTGGCCGTACCATCGTAAGCGAGCTTCACGCATCTTGTCCGCTATCGGCGCGACACCGAACTTCTGCCGAATAGCCTCGTTTCGGATGCGGTCCAGGCGCGTGACTCCAGCCATCCAGCGCAGCATCTTCGTCTCCATGACGCTGAGGCGACTTTCCGTTTCCTTTGTCGCAGGCCAACACTCAGCTCCGTACATCGCTACCGGCTGGACGACGGTTTTGTAGATCTTCGACTTTAAGCGCTCTGGCATCTTCTTGTCGCAGAGTACTCCAGTCAACGAGCGCCACTTCGACCAAGCTGCACTCACGCGTGAGTTCACTTCAACCATCAGACTGCCATCAGAAGTAATTGCTGATCCCAGGTATTTAAACACCGAAGTGCGTGCAAGCTCAGTACCGTTAATCTTAATGGAGCCGGACTCATTTACGTCAGTCGTGAAATACTCGGTCTTCTTGACGTTCAATTTGAGTCCGAACATGGCCAGGCGGTCGCACCAAGCTTGCACCTCCACCTCACCTCATCCTTGGCTTGATCGGAACAGCCAGTCTGCGGAGCATACGCAGAGAAGAAGTGGAAGAGTCGCTCCTTAGCGGCGACAACGATCTTCATCAATCGATCGTCAAAGCGCTCAACGCTTACAATCGAGTCTCGGAAACGCTCGGAGACGATTATACCAACACCACTGGTGGTCCTGGGACTTCCACATAGAACGGCCTTGAAGCCACGTCCTATATCTCTTGACTTGCGGCAGGACCACCTCGTCTCCTGCACCGCACAGAAATCAACTCTTCTACGCTCCAGTGCTTCTACCAACTCGCACGAGCGGCCCGTCAACGTACCCACATTCAGCGTTGCTACGCGGGTCCTGCTTACGTTACGGGACTTTCGGACTAGCTCAGTTGCCCCCCGATGCCGTCCTCGCACCAGGGACCCAGCGAGTTATTAGAGAACAAGAACAACAATTTATAAATTACATGAACCGAAAAGGGAGTGCGGCCAAAGTGGGGAAAAAGCGTACAATGTCTACTTGGGAGGCTTTTTATAGGCATTTCCACGGGCGTGGTCACCGCTCCTTCCTTGTCTCCCCGTCGGATATGGTTTACGACTGAGGGCCGTTGATGGCATATCCGCAGGAGCACGTCTCTAATGCGCGGGACACGTTCCGCCAGCCCTTGCTCTTAACGAGCAACATGCAGAATACACCGGTCCCGGTATATTCCACAACTTCGCCATTGGATATAGAGACCATTGGTTGATTGTAGCATAGATCTTCTTTAGGAAGTGCAAAAATCCTGCACCGCAGGGGAGTGTAACCATAAACCACCCCGTCCCACCACGTCGCTGCTCTACCCCTGCACCGCCACTACTCGGCCGTCAGCGCAGTTTCCAGGTTACTGGAGCTCGCCCTTTTGTGATTCGTCGACTTATCACGAAGCTAAAGGGCAGCGGAGCCATGCTGAACATGGTCCATAACTCCATTCACAGATGCGCACAGCAGAAACGGAACACATATTTGGAATCAGCGTTGAAACCCGCATTCCGTATCTAACCTCAAAGTTCCATGGTCACCTAGTACCCTTCCCTTGTTGGACGAATTTTCGTGTTTAACGAGTGTTTGATTCTGACGCCTATCCCATCCAAACCTTTATTTAGATTCTGTTTATCAAGATTACTTACAAAATTTTGCAGTCGGAACTAGGGCGGTTAATCAATCTTTAGGTTCTGGGGACCTAAAGATTGATTAGCCGCTTTTTTTTCTCCGTAAAATAAAATGTAGATAATGAGTTCGCTGTGGTATGCGTCGATACATTGGCAGTTAAGCCTTTATTCAGACAGACGGTCTGAGCCACCGCTCAGTACCGCGCACCCAGCTCAATAGTGCCGCGTGCCCCGGGCGCTCGCCTCTTATGGCCGATGGCGCGGGGAAGCCACGCCTTCCTAGTTAACGGGGGGAGACCACGCCTTCCTGCGGCCGGCCGGAGGGCTCGGCCGCTGCGCACCGGAGACACGAGCAGACACACACAAAACAATCAATACAACACCTTGACTACGAGATCTACAACCTAGAAACAATTCGAAACAACTACAAAACATAGCTAATAAACACTATATCACAACAACAACTACACATGTGACTACTAAGAGTGATAGTCGTTAGTCCGGACTCGGATGCGCACTGACGATGCCGACAGTGCCTGTGCTGCCAATTAGCGTCGACTCGCACCGTGCCACCCGCCGCTTCGCGACGATTTCCAAGGCAGCCCTCGCCGCCGTGCGATGGTGACATAGCCGAGCACGGGAGCCTGCAGATCGATCGCGACCCCACCGATGCCGAACTTTACAGATCGACCAGATTTACAGCTACAGCGGATAACTTATTTAGAGGGTTTACAAAGGCAGTGCAAAGAATCGTACTGGTGCGAGTCCTGCACACTTTCATGCCAGAATTTCGAGCTCTATCTGATGGACTGTACAAGGACACTTAAAAATTTCTCTATAGAAATATTTTGACGCAGGCTTCGAGACAAAGGCTTCACGAACAATTAGGCACGAAATTCGTAGACTTTATAATAAAGATTTTATGGTCTACCTGAAGGGCTGTTCAGGAATGCTTAAAAATTTCCTTGCAGAGACATTTTGGCGAAGGCCTCCAGATAAAGAGCACGAACAATCCATTTGGTAGAGAGCCTTCATAGGAGAATCCTGTTCTAGTTTTTTCATAGTACTCCTCAGGTTTTTCTAAGATCCTCGACATCTTTATGAACCTTTGTGATACCCAGCAGGATATTTCTCGAAACTAAGATAGGTAAGAGTAAAAATTGATGGTAATTGAATTTTATCACACAACATATCGAATTGTTCTTCCAGTGACATGCCAGTAGAACAACGTTGCATCCTTCATGAATGAAGGAAAACTTCTGAGGAGGAGCACCGTTATTTTAAGCATCAGTAATCATTTAGCCTCCAAGTCTATGCTGCCCTGGAAAAGCTTTTTTTGCATTGTTCGTGCAGTGTTTATCTAGAGGCTTTCCCCAAAATGTCTCCAGGAAAATTTTTAAGCATTATTGTACAGCCCTAGACCATAAAATTACAAAGCTAGACCAAGGTAGACCATAAATTTTTCATTATAAAGTCTACGAAATTCATGCCTAATTGCTCATGAAGCCTTTAGCTCGAAGCCTGCGTCGAAATATCTCTACAGAGGAATTTTTAAGCGTTCTTATACAGCCCATCAGATAGAGCTCGAAATTCAGGCATGAAAGTGTGTAGGACTCACACCAGTAAGTCTTTACGCTGCCTTTGTAAACCCTCTAAGTAAGTTATTCGCTGTAACTGGAAATCTGGTCGATCTGTGAAATTCGCCTCAGTGGGATCGCGGTCGACTGCACGCTCCCGTGCTCGGCTAGGTCACCATCGTACGGCGGCCAGGGCTGCCTTGGAGATCGTCGCGAAGTGATGAGTGGCACGGTGCGAGTCGACGCTAATTGGCACCACAGGCACTGTCGGCATCGTCAGTGCGCATCAGAGTCGGGACTAACGACTGCCTCCCGACCAGTAACAGCACACTATCACGATCAATCCCTAACAAGATTGTCTGCGACAGTCTCTAAAATTGTGTAGCAACAGGAAGCCCTCGATACCGCAACGGCGGGCCTATTATTCGCGTATTCTCTGCCAATCGTGCCTTCGACCTTGTGCTCGATGCCTCCGCAAAGCCACACATGCTGCGTGTGCGTAAATATTTTTGGCCACTCATGGAACAGTCCATGGCTTACTACTGCCGCGAAATTTTAGGGATAGTCCCAGAAGGGAAACACTGTATAGGTCGACAAACAAGCTGACTATCCTGTTTGTTTTGAGTTCGCCTTCTACGATAGCCGAAGAGCTGACACCTCACGACAACCCAAACAGCAGTAACATTTTTCGCATTTCCTCTACATTTATTTTATTTTGTTTTTCGAAATTTGGACCAAGAGCATTTTCGTAACTGTCATTGTAACAGCCGGGGCCACAAGCATGTTGGAAGAAACGAGACATTTGGAAAGCCTGAAACTAGATCAGTATTATCCATTTTATCTACAATCAAGATAGCGCACTCTTCAAGCTTAACTTCAGATCCGAGAAGAAGAATGTCTTGATCTGGAAGAGCTGATTAGCTGCGGTTGTATGCTTCCTCTGAGAGGTGGAGGGCTAGCAAGTGTTGCCGGGAAGGTGAACGT
Source organism: Heligmosomoides polygyrus polygyrus (assembly GCA_947396885.1). Classification (NCBI taxonomy): domain Eukaryota; kingdom Metazoa; phylum Nematoda; class Chromadorea; order Rhabditida; family Heligmosomidae; genus Heligmosomoides; species Heligmosomoides polygyrus. The sequence goes on along the minus strand of OX377201.1, from coordinate 53,179,192 downwards.
TTTGCTGCAGGTAAGAGATTCAATTGTTTATATGAGGTCAATGTCTGGTATGCCTTATGTGCCAAACTTCTTATAAGTTCTACATTTCTTTATGCCGAACCCTTGAGCTTCTTGTCATTACACAAATGAACTTCTATGTCGATAGCAGGTAATGCCTTTCCGCTGCAGCGTTTTCTGCGCGTGGAAATTTTGCCATTCAACAGAAGCAGCGATGGGCGAAAACGGGGTCGTCCATTTTAGATGCAGTCGTTCCTATATCAGGCTTGTGATCGGTCGGCTTTAGCCTCAGCCTATCTGACTGCATGAGAGCTTCGAGCCGAGGTTGCCTTTTGTTGTTCAGGTGCAGTGAAAGGTCGCGCTGTACGACTTGAAGAGGTAACGGGGCGACTTGAGGAACGGAAGCGGTGAGCCGCAGAAGTCGCAGGGATCCCATGGGGCGATTTGAATGCGTATTTGGCCGATACAATAAGTTGCGGTGGCCAGGCGATGGAAAAGTCAGCGTTTTTCATCCCAGGCAGCAGTTCGCGAATCGTGCAATGTCTGAAGTCTAATTAGGGCTCTTTCCGCTTTCAGAAAAGTTTCACTGCTGCTGGTTTTCCGATGTTAATAATGCATCCCGAAGAGGCGGCTGAAATGACAAATTCCCCATACAGCCTTCAAAATAGTATGTTGAGCCCAATTGAAAAGCAAAGTGTAATTGCTAGGACCTACTAAAGAAACTTTGTTAGTTCCAAACAGTGCAACTACGACTACAACTACGATCTACGATCAAACGGCGCCGGTGGTGTAATGGCGTAGAGCATTCCCGCCCGGTTAGAGGGAGGTGCGGGTTCGAGTCCCGCCTGGCGATAGAAGTTTTGATCGCAACAAAACATCGTTATGACAGCTCACTACCTCGATACCAGCCACTTGAGGCTTAATGAAACTGATTTGAATCGTTTCTATCAAGGCCATCAGCTTAACTGGTTCCATGCTGATATCAGCGGCCAGCTCATCCCGGATACGGGTGGGTGCTGATCGGTCCCACGAGGTGTGGATGTTGCGTTCGATCAAACGGCGCCGGTGGTGTAATGGCGTAGAGCATTCCCGCTCGGTTAGAGGGAGGTGCGGGTTCGAGTCCCGCCTGGCGCTAGAAGTTTTGATCGCAACAAAACATCGTTATGACAGCTCACTACAACTACGTTTACGTTAGTGCCGTCAGCCGTCCACATGAAGAGTTCATAGTTGTCGTTTGGCAGTATTTATCAACAGAGATAAAGTACGTTAGTTTTCCTAGAAATGTCGTATTTTGTAATTTAGAGTCACATCTCTCGTACATTCGTGCGCAGCTTTTCACTGGCATCCGAGTCGCTGTACGTCCAGCAGAATGCCGGCCGACTCTGCAGGGCAGTTTTCGAGATCGTTCTCCGAAAAGGATGGGCTCAAGCGGCGAACGCTTTCCTGACGATGTCGAAGTGTATAGAGAAGCGAGTGTGGCCGAATCAGAGCAGTCTAAGGTGAGCTTCGCAGCTTCGTATTTTGTGCCCCTGAACCTGCGGGCCACGCCAGGATTGCCAGCTTCGGGTATGGCGGACCACGCAAGGAACGTAGCCCAAACCTCGCTACGGACGCTTGCTAACCCAACGTCAGTCGCCGGCGCCTAACGCTGGACGTGCGGGCCACGCTAGGCTTGCCGGCTTCGCCGCCAACCAACGCTGGGTAGGGAAGCATCCCTAGCGTCGAAGTAGGCGCACGTTGAAACGTGCGCCTACTACAGATTGACTGATGCCTTGCTGAGTACCACTCACGTCACTGTATATCGCTCAGGAGAATGTCCGTCAACACTTTGCTTCGTCGAGGACAACCTATTGCCGCTCATCAAGGCTAACTGAATGTCTGACATTTCTGTCCTGTCGCCCTGCTTTGAGCCACGAGATGTGATGATATTCGAAAAAGATGACTTTGGACAAAGATACGATCCTCTTGTATTAGGGTGTCCAGACAGTATCTGCAGAAATACGATTTTTGAAAATAACAAAATTTTTGCCAACATTTTATTAATCAACCAAATAATTTCCATCAACATCGACTACTCCCCGCCAACGTTCCACAAGACTTCGAATTTCTCCGACGTAGAAATCCGGCGACTTGGAGGCGAAAAAAGTTCGGCGTCGTTTTCGAGGTGGTCATGATCTTCATAGCGCTTCCCTTCCAGATGATGCTGAAGTAATCGAAAAAGGTGCTATTCACTTGGGCCCTGTATGGTGGGTGCGGCAGAACTTCCCATCCGCGTTCCAGAATTTTCTTAGAAGTCGTCTTCGCGATGTGTGGACGCGCGTTATCGTACAGCAAGCGAACTTTGTCGAGCCTCGGTTGTTCATTGCGCACCTTGTCGGTCGGTCTCTGCAGTTGGGTAGCGTAGACCACTGCAGTGAGTCGTGCTGTCAGGAAGCAGCTCGAAATGGTAGATCCCATAAACTCCCCACCAGACGCTGACTTTCCTCGCATGAATTTCACCTTTTGCGAAAGATTTCGGCACTTCATCGCGTTGGCACCACGTACGCTTACGAGCGTGGTTGACGTAGAGGACCCGTTTTCCGTCTCCTGTGACGTGACGATGGTGTCCAGCCAGTTGAAGGTGCGACTTCGGGAGAGCAGCTGAGTTCATATGTCCAGACGTCTTCGCCGGTTGTCGTCGGTCAGTTCGTGTGGGAGCCACTGACCGAACTTTTTAACCATTAAAAGAGATCGCAATCCGTTGTCCACTGTGGATCGGGAGCAGCCAAGAGCAGCAGCAGAATAACGCACACCTTCATATGGATGCTGCTCCGCCAGTTTCCTCAGTTCATCCAAAGATATCGTTGTCGGTCGACCAGAGCGAGGCTCATCTTCGAGACTCCTGTTGCCGCTTCCGAAGCGTTCGATCCAGCTATACACAGATCGTACAGAAGGAGGTTGAACCTGTGGTAGGGTCCTGTTTTTGGGCTTGGTTGTCGCCCGTGGTTTACACACTCTTGAAGTCCAATAGTTTATTATCGGACAAAGTATGTGCACGCAATTTCTTCGTGCTCCGACTATTTATGCCGATAGCCGTATCACTCCCATATCAATCGCGCAGGCCCTTCTTTGGAACCCTGCGATTGATACGGGCACTTATCCGCCATCTTAGACATCAATGTACATGGGAAATACAATAGAGGTCACGCGGAGCGAGACAGAGGTTCAGAACAGAATACACGACACAAGTTTCGATGGGCTTCTGCACCGGAGTGTCCAGATTCAAACTCGTAAAGGAGTACGTGTCTAATATAGATAGGCAGTTCGGCCATCATAAAGTGAAATAGGCAAGGAAGGCGGAGCTGGATATGTCGTGCAAATACAACAGGATAGTGTCCTTGTGCATTAGCACTTATGTTGAAACCTTCAGAACATTCTAGAAAAAATCTGGAGTGACGCGAAATTTTCTGATACTTTCTGGACACCCTAATATATACAGTGCTAAGGAAACTAGCCGAACCATTGCTGAAAATTGAGACCCATGACGTGGTTGAATAGGAACCCGAATCCAGATCACGTTCCCAAAACTTTCTTCGCTGGCTTGTCCTAGTCCACTGCTGAAAACTGGAGGACCTACGCAGTTAGAAAAGCATAGTAACCCAGTGCGAGAACTCTGCTATGAAGCCCTTCCTTCGGCCGTCGTAATCACTCAACACCCATCGGTTAACAATGAGAGGAAACCATAGCTCCGCTTAAAAGATAATATCGATCGATATTGATTGCCTATCTGAATCTCGCTCGGCTGTGGGGCGCTCCTTCGGTCAACACAATCAGGCGTCCGTCGGAGAAAAGCCCGCTCAAATATCGGTGATATTGAATGTCTGGTCGAAGCACTTACCCCGTTGTGAGGCGCTTAATTCAGCTGACACAATCCCGCAACTCCCACCCCGTTCGGTTAGGCTTGAATGGAAACCATAGCACCGCTCAGAAGATCGAGAGATAACATCCATCGATATTGATTGCTGATCGAAACCCGATCGGCTGTGGAGCGCTTCATTCGCGCAACGCAAAACCATATGGATATGCATGTTCTCTGCTTAGCACTCCTTTGGCAGTCGTTACTTTAGATGGGATTAACATGCACCGTCGACAGTTCCACGCGCCTTCAGCAGTGAACACCCGCTGTCGCGGCGGTCTTCAGCGCGCGGACACGGCGGGTTTCACATAAGAATGCATTGTCGACATATGAGTGCATGTTGTCGGACAGTGACTCATGCCTCTCTCAATTATATGTAGTAAAGATGATCGCTAGTGGACCACTTGACGGCTTGAAAGTGCCGTTAAGTCCAGGAATCTTGATCGTCTACCCAATTGTAGGAAAGAGAGCATGCGCTTCTACTCTTATGCTCACAAGCTGGCCGGCGTTCGGTTGGTCGTCGGCTGAGCAACCTGTCGTCGACCCGGAGCCCGTGAATTGGTGTCTCGCCTCAGTATTGAGCTGCAGAATCGACCTGTCCAGTGAGGCTACTCGAGAGCATCAAGTCGATTGCAAATCCTCACTGCCAGTCGAATTCACGAAGAACCACCTTGTTGTCTATTCCCAGGGAATCTTGATAATGCCCGACCTTTCTTTTCAGCAGCACTACAAGTTCTAGTGCCGTAACCGAGCAAGCGCCACTAACGTCTCCATGTTCCTTGCTATGCAGAGTTGCCAAGCTGGTTAAATGTTCAGAAGATTTGTGGTCGTGGCGTTGGTACAAGCCGTTTATGAGGCCTCCATCACAAGCGGAAACGCGCCAACCAATGACAACCAACCAAGGCACTGACCGAACTAGCCGTTTTCGGGTGCGTGTAGTGTAGTACAATGCCCTACGGTACACTTGTAGTGCATTTAGGTCACGTTAGCCGCTAATAGCCTTTATTTTACCGTCATTGAACGCAATATAGATGGCTAGCCAGCGTCTGCCACTTGAGTGAATTTGCCCTCAGTTGTCATATATCTCTAGAAATCATCATTTTTGAACGGCTTTGCTACAGCGTTTACAACTTGTCCTATATATCGTCAGTGGATCTTTGAGCCTTACGTTTTCTCACTATAATCTCTTCCGAGAGTTTCGCAAAGCCCCGTAAGCTTGAACATAAGCCAGCTCCACGCAATACAAGCTTCCTTATCAAGACGCTTCCCCTTCACTTATCGTTGATATCCCCAAGATCGGTCTGAAGAAGGCAAATATGGTCTACAAGTGCTTCGACACGCCTAACGGCGTGTCTCGCACTTGCGCGCTTCGCGCGAATTTGTAGCATCACTGTGACCTATGGAAAGTAGTTTTTGTAATACTTAAAATTCACTAGCATCTAGGACTTGGTGCATACTTTATCGGCATAAAGCCCTTCAACACTTCGGTACCTTCATCGTAAACATTCTTTCCTCACCGGCCAGTAATGTCATTGGTTTGTGCTGCGCAGTACTTCTGTCCCTCAGGTTGTTCCACCACAATTGTTCTCATGCTCAACAGCTAGCGTTTCAAGTTGTCGTTGACATATCTTCCGAAGCCAGGTTCCCCCTCTCGTTTCTTTTAATTGGATCTAATTGCTGGTCCGCCTTTACTGGTCTTCCCTCCCCCTCTTTAGTCCCCCACCTTTCTGGTCCCAACTACTGGCCCACTTCTTTGTTTCCACCATTGACACCTACTGGTCTCTTCTTGCTGGTTTCTCCATCCTGGCCCCTCCTCCAGGTTATTCCTTTCCTTCCTGGTCGCTCTCTTGGTCCACCATAGAGGTCCCCTTACCGCCCTTCTCCAGCACCCCCTAAGTGGTCCTTCCATGCTCACGGCACGGTTGGTGACACGTATTCAAAATCAGGGTGCTAGCTGCGCGACGCTAGAGGGCCCGTTTCCTGGATCAAGAAGCTCAGAAGCGCGCGCAGTCGCCGCTATGTTGAACATGAAGAGGCTATGCATATGACAGATTCCTTGTTCTCGGTATGAATTCCCCTACGGCTCCCTTCTTGCTGGTTCCCTTTTGGGGCCCGCCTCCAGGTCCCTTGTTCCTGGTCGATCTCTTCTCCCCCCCCCCCCCCCGGGATCTTTCCTGCTACTCTATCCCAATTAAGCAGGCCTCCCACGCTCACGATACGACGACGGCTAGCGAACCCCATTGTGTGACATCGGTGTCACATCTTCTAAATCCGTACTCTCTTACTGGTAATGGATCCCCTTACTGAGCCTCTTAACTGTTCCCCTCCACCTGATTGCTAATTCCCTACTGGCCCCTCCTTAATGCCTAAACCCTTCTTGGCGCCACCTCCTGGTCTGCTTCATTGATCCCCCTATCGACCCCCATCCCGATGCTTCCTCTAAGTCGCTACCTCCTGGTCGCTGTCGATTCTCCATCCTCGAAGTCCCATCTTATACGCTTTTCCCTTAAGTGGCCTTCCAATGCTAATGGCACGAAGTCGAGGGCACGGCTTCTGAATCTGGACGCTCAGGAACGCACGTAAGTGCTGTTGTGTCAAGCAGTAAAAGGATGTGCCTTCCATGCTGCAGCAATTCCCACATTCAATGGGAAATTTCGACCGCGCTGTGGAGATTCGGCCAACCTCACTTAGATTAAATCATTGGACCGCTCTCGCTGTGGATGATGCGGCCTACCTCACTTAGGTTAGATCATTCGACCGCTCTCACTGTGGATGATGCGGCGTACCTCACTTAGGTTAGATCATTCGACCGCTCTCGCTGTGGGTGATGCGGCGTAGCTCACTTAGGTTAGATCATTCGGCCGCTCTCGTTGTGGAAATGTTGTGGAAATGCGGCGTATCTCACTTAGATTAGATCACTCGACGGACAAACTCTTTTATATATAGGTGGTGATACTGGGCGGTTCTACGAGCATCCCAATGCAGAGCATTGACTCAACCGCGACACTGAGCTCGGCGCTCATGGTTGGTTTTTAGCAAGGTATGGGGTCTGTTCTCGCGACAGGTATTGGATTGGCTGTGGAAATCGCCTCTTCCTTTGCATGGCGTAGGTCTCAGGATGTGCCTCGACTGTATCGGGATCCCATCTAGGCCATTGGAAGATTTGGACAAGCTGACTTAGCGAATCATCCCGTCCTGTGCAGTGCGCATGGGCGTGTCCACCTCGACTGCAGTTGTTGTTGGCCTTCGATTATGGGGCTGAGAACAGCACTGGCAGCGTCTACGAAAAGCCACTTCTTTTGCAGTTTCACCATCCAATCGAAAATGGGTTCTCTAGCGAGGGTAGACCGAATTTTTGGTCACTAAAACTTCTTCAAACCGCGGATGTTCATCTGTTACCGTTAGAAATTAGTTCTGCATGTGAGACTCCTGTAAAATGTGTCAGATTTCACGGAGTTCAGGCAACTCGGCGATTTCCTTCGAGTCGATCTAATCGAGAAGGTGGAACGAAGGAAACTTACAGAATCGCAACTTTTGGATCTCTCAGCAAAAGAGCTAGGTAACTAACTCAGTAGCCTTTCAGCGGGACTAGAAGTGGAGCGACTGGCTCTTTGCAAGTGCTTTGGAATAATTCTACCTATTCGCAGGTTATATGTTCAGCTGTGACGGGGAGAAACTTTATCAGGCGATGCGAATGCTGCCCCGAGTGGAAGTTGACGCTGTGCTGAAGCCCATAACATAGTAACCTTTGCTGCTCTCACCACCAACTCTTCTCGGTTAACGGCATTGTTTCAGCACCATCATGCAGGTGTCAGCAACAGTGACACCGGCATTCATCTGGAATGATCGTCTTCTGGGGAAGACTGGAGCGCAGTCGTTCTGGTTAACGCTAGAGAACATCGACGAGAACCTCATTATCCATCAGGAGAAGATAGCGATTAACAAGAAGAAGGTGAGGCTGATCTACCCTCCGGAACTTGCAGTGTTCATCATTGGTTGTCTCGCATCAACCACCATTACCGTTCTGCTAAAGACAGAATGAGTTGAGTCGATGTGTGATTATGCTGGAAACGGTATTGCATAGTGCTCTCTACGAAACAATAAGGCTGGGGTGTTTGAGAAGGCCTTGCAAGCATCAGGCCACCAAAACGCGCTCGAGCCATGTTGGAGGTTCGCTCCCGTGTTGCTCAGGAAGCGTGAGCATGGTGATTCTCCGTGTCGGCTCGCAACATAGCGCAGGGAAAACCACACTCTGTTAGTGTGTTCCTTGTTGGCCAAGATTGTTATCCACTTTTATTCGGCTTATATTTCAGCGAGTTCGGTTTTTTCTGAGCCCGTTATAGTGAGAAACACCCGCAGATGGATGTCGAGTGGGTTGGCGAGCTTCAGCCGCAGAGACCACCCAACTGAATCACCCTGTGGATACGATCGAAACTCTCAGAGCTCTGCGAATGGTGCCTGCTCTTGGGTTACCGCTAGGCACTCCTTCAGGTTGAAACGAGGACTCGCAGCTGCGACTCAGTGCGCTTCTAATGTGCGGCAATATGTCGCGCTCGCGCTAAGACCGACACGAGGATCTCCAACGACGCGCCTGCATGGCATCGACCCCGTGTTCCCTCCAAGAAGTCTGGATATTACCCTTTCTGGAGCCATCCAAATGCTCCCCTATCTGACACAGAGGGTCTTCCCGTTTCTCCCCTATGTGATTTCCCCACATTCATTGTATGACAACAAATAGACAATACCAGATGTCAAACACCTCATTAGGGAAGAGTATGCAAGATGATGTGGAGAATCCTATCGGTTTCGGGCCAGTTGCCTTTCCACGGTAACCCACACCACATCGTATAGGGCGGCGCTGCGAACACACTTGCATCTCCGCACTTAATTTGCCTGACCATGAGAAGAAAGACACACAAAATAATATTTCTGCGCATTCTTCCTGTCTGGCCCCCCTGTGGCCTGCGCCATGTACGCCAGTGCTGCGCTGGGTGCCCATTACTTTTCGCTACGTGCCATATTCATCGAGGACAATTTCTGTTCACTAAAGCTGATGTGGCAGTTCGAAACATATCTTTAATGATGCCCTTATTTGCACTTGAGTGTCAGTTCCATTCTGTTGGATTAAAACGACCGTCTGAAATGATTAGCCTTATGCGATTCATAGGATTGCTTAACACGTCACGACCGCATGGCGCCTGGACCCAATTGGTTCCTTGCACCATCGAGAGTTCCTTGTTACCATTACTTATCGAAGAGCTCAATAAATCAGCAACCGAAAATTGTTTTCGTGGACCACGCTTCTTACGAAAATGTCTAAAGATGAAGTACGCATAACACAAAAAGTTCCTTCGAAAGATTTAAATCCATCTAGGAAAAAGGAGCTCTTAAAAAGGAAGATTACAAGACCGTGAGACGACATCATGTCACACGGTTCCTCGCGGCCGAACGTATATAGCACGACATCAGGTCGCACGGTCGGCAACGTATCAAACACCGGAGAAATAGCGGGAGAGAAATCGGATCGCGGAACGGATCAACGCCCACGCCCATTGTGAAAACTGACAGTGGCACTGAGAATATTTCGCCTCCTTCGTTCCTCAAAGGATCCAAGGAGTAAATTCGGGTGTTTAGTTTCATTCCATGTGCGGCATGCGCTCCCATTTCAATCAGCGAGGCAGTTCGAGTGCAGTCCAAAGCAGATTAACGGACGTGTCTGAGAGCGTCTATACATTTACCTGTCCTCCAGCTAAAGTAGAACGCAAAAACCGCTGTTGACTGTGCACTTGTGGCGCAGCGGACGAAGAAGCGCTGTGACAGCAGGCAAATGGGTAGTGATTCGGCTCATCGCCGAAGCAGGTCTTTTGCTCATCGTGCAAAAAGTCAAAGACGATTAATCGAAGCTCAGCGAGAAATCGCAGCGAAAAACTTCGCCAGGAAGGACACTCCCACACATTCACTTCACCCTCACAAATTCAGAGATCAAAAAGAATTGCGCTTGAGCTTCGTCCAAGGGATTGAGGTGCTGATCGTAGATAAACATTTTTTTAAATCTAGGCCGATTACGGCATCTATCTGTACTTTCACCATTAAGAGGTCGGCAAAAATTTTCTCCCAAATTTTGACCGATGGTGGTTATTTGAGATGCTGATCACGAGCATTTTTGTTGTCATAATTTAGGGCATAACGATACAATACCGCTCAAATTCTTTGCAAAAAAGACGCTTTGCGACGGATTAATCCGTCACAAAGCGTCGCACTGCCATAACTCTTTTCAAAGTTATTTGTTTAAAATCTAATTAACACCATTAGAAGCCCCGTCTCATTTTCTATCCAGCGATCTAAACATCATCTAAAACGATTGCACAGTGACCCAGTTATGAAGCTTTTGCTTCCTTATCTCCGTTAATTGATTTACGACCTCTCCGAGATCCCCAGTGGCATGTCCTTAAGGCTTTTCGTTGACGATGTTCATCGAAACTCAGAAATCCTCTATTGTTTCAGCAGATCTGTATTTGCTACGCATCAAGTGTCATTGTGGTACTAAATAGTACCAAGTTTGAATAAAATGGGCCCAATTTCAGATAAGCGCAAACGCGCGGAAACCTAAGATTCAGTTAAGAATTACCCAACTAGTAGCCTGCTACAGGAGACAGTATCCTACTATTTCATTGTGGGAACGATGATCTCTATAAAACGTGTAAAACGGCTTTGAGAAATGGGCAGAAATGACTAGATTTTCTTTTTTCCAACAAGGGATTGGTCCAATCTCAATATGCAGCGTAGGATTTCTCCTATCTTTGAACTTCGGTTGCTCCTGTGCAGGGTACGTACGAAAGCCGTGTTTTTTGTGGTCTACAGTAGACCACAAGCACATTCGAATCTGAGAAGAACGAAAAGATTTTGGTCGTTCAAAGTAGATTTCTATGCGGCCAAAGTTTGACGAAAACAACAGAAAAATTTGTTTCAGTCGCTTACCTCGTTATGGATGAGTTTATTCGAAAAATCAACTGGACAGAATTTCTCAGCTCGTTGCGAGCTTTCCACAGATGTAATATTGTCCGTATTCAAGCTGAAAACCGTTTTCACCTCTTCGGCCGCCGAAACAAGTTTGGAGCTGCGCTTCGGCCAGAGTGCGGACACGGCAGCGGGCCGCTCGCTGCCCTTGCGACCTCCCGCGGCACTCCACAGGTAGTGTGAATACTGTACATAGGCGATATACGACATGTGGAGTGCCGCGGGACACATGTGGACACACACACACACACACACACACACACACACACACACACACACACACACACACACACACACACACACACACACACACACACACACACACACACACACACACACACACACACACACACACACACACACACACACACACACACACACACACACACACACACACACACACACACACACACACACACACACACACACACACACACACACACACACACACACACACACACACACACACACACACACACACACACACACACACACACACACACACACACACACACACACACACACATACACACATACACACACACACACGCACACGCACACACACACACACACGCGCGCACACACACAGACGCGTAACACACGTAACGGCTGACGGCTGACGTGTATCGATTTGTGTGACTGCTGCGCCGGAGTGCGCATTTTATGTTCTCAACGAAGATGCTTTAGGTGAAATTCTGCGAGCCACAGCACTTGGTGTTCACAATCCCGATCCGAGACCATCAGCTGACAAACGTATTCCAACTTCGCATCGCCAGTGACTACTACCTCGTCGATGACACTGTTGTGGCGCTATCCATGCACAACTGCATCCTGCCCAAGTCCTACAAGGCTCATACAGGTGATTTAGGCAGCGATGACATGTGAAGTTTCAGTGGAGAAACCGTGACCTGTGCATGCGCCAGGAAGTGTTGAATGCTTAGAACCAAAACATGTTTACATAGGAGAACCCAAGTACTCTAAGTGCATAGGTTGCAGGGGCTACTAAGTGTCTGTCCGACGCTTCTCCGTGGAGCTATGGACGAACGGACGGTGACTTGCACTGTTTATTACAGCCACAACCTCCGATAAAGACAATCCTCCGAAGCAGTCGAGGATGACATCTTTAAGGGCTGCGGTATACTCCCGCGAGCACTCCCGCGGGAGCGTCTGCGGACGTCGGCGGTGGCCGGCTGTACAACAACGTGGGCGTGGCGTGCTGCGACGCGTGGCCGAGTGCGGGTCCTACACGATTCGTGGCTGGCCGCGGGTGACCGCCAGGGGCCGGATTCATCAGCCATTTCCCGGCTGATAAGTGGCGAAACCTACCAAGAAACCCCCGTTTGGCGGATTCATCAAAACGTGGTTGGTTAAATCCGGCCTCAGATCCGGCGTATCCGTTACGAGGCTGGAGTGCCGGTAACCGCTGCCGGAGTGCAGCGGTTGCGCTCGACGGCTAAACGATGACCCGGTGGCAACGAGTTGGGATCGTTGCCAAGAATAGTCGACGGATCAGCTGAAGAGACTGCTTCTACATTTGCCGGTGCGTCCGCTCACGGAGCTGTAGCAGATGGAGCCATAGAGGAGTCACCAATATCCGTCCGTAATGCTTAACTGTGCTTCTCAGAAGCTTCTTTCGATGCAACATTTTGACGTAAGGGACAAATAGCAATCGATGGACTTACAAGTGTTTTTAATCGGAGGTCTATTTTTTGTGGTGTCAACGATTGAACTGGGTGTACTTTGCGCTAAAAAATATTGATAATTGATTTAGGTACTAAGCGGGCTGGTGCCCGCTCCATTATGAAACCATGATCGTGGGACACTCAAATAAACACGGTTTCTGTGCTCTCCTCCGCTGAGCAGAGAGCACAGAACTAGGCAAGGGAAGGAAGTCCGGGGTGTGGCTGATCTAAATTACTCGTTTTAAGATACTCTGCCGGCGTACAGCGGGCACCATCCTCTTAGTACCTCGATTTATATTCCAAAATACGCGTCATTTTTACCGCAACGCTATCACTTACCGCGAGTTTGATGAATCACAACTCGCAGTTAGTGAGCCCCTGCCTAGTAACGGGGATCGGTGATAAGATTTACCTGCGTTCTCGTTGATGAATCCGGCCCCTGTGTACCATAGGCCTATGATATACTCCCGCGGGAGTTTCCGTGGACGGGCGCGAATCGTGCCGGGATCCCTCACCTGGCCAATCGCCGCGTTCAGCCATGCCCGCCGTCCGCAAGCAGTCCTAACCATCACAGCCGAGTCCCCTGACGAAGTCGACGAGATGCACAATAAATTGCGTGAGCTGCAGCCGGCACTGGTCAACAGAACAGGTCCCATTCTTCTGCACGATAACGCATTCTTCTGCACGATAACGCCCTTCCACATATATCGGAAATCGCCATGCGAAAATTCAACGCACGAGCTGAAGTTCCGCCTCGCCCGCCATACTCACGAGACCTGGTGCCAACCGACTAGCACCTCTTTGAGCACTTTCGGAAATTCCCCGCTGGTAGAACTCTCGCAAATGAAGACCACACAAAAGCAGCCTTTCTAGAGTTTGTCGCTTCTCGACGACCCAGTTTTTTTTTTCGCTTACGCAGGTAGTTAACCAGTGTTGCGTTGGAAAATGTGGGCTGATTAGAATGGTGCTGATTTCGACTGAGTCCGTTGAGTGTGAAGGTCGCCATGATCGTTTGAAGTGGAGCAGTCGAAACCTCCAGAACTGTCCGACCAACCTAATGGGAAGAAATCAGTTGAGAGCGAATAGGTGCTCCAATAACTATGCCGTTCTATTTTTCCGCATTTTCGACATGCTTTCAGATCTGTTGCCTCTGGACCCGCTGCCGGTCAGCACTTTGCATAATGAGAAGTTCGAATCCATATACAAGTTCGCATTCTTCAATCCCATACAGACTCAGGTGAATGACTTAACTCCTAGTATGTCTTGCAGAACTGGCGTCTTAGAAGCCGTCCATCGTGATGCTTAATTTTAAGGTTTTCCATCATCTCTATAAGACGGACGAGAACACATTGATAGGAGCTCCCACAGGGTCTGGAAAGACGCTGTGCGCTGAGCTGGCCATGTTCCGACTCCTGCAGGCCTACCCGGGAAAGAAGGTGCTCTCACATGCTTGCCTGCTCCAACTGTCACTACTCGAGATGCCAAATGCTCATTGACACTTTCAGTGCGTTTACATCGCTCCCCTGAAGGCACTCGTAAGGGAGCGAGTGTCTGATTGGAGGGAAAAGTTCGAGAAGAAAATGGGATACAAGTGGGGCTTTCTGCTGCAGTCTCATTCGGGCAGCTCCTCAGTTCGATCGTTTTCTCGATTATTATAGGGTGGTCGAGGTGTCGGGCGACTACACACCTGATGTCAGCACACTCAACGCCTCTCACGTTATGATCACGACACCGGAGAAGTGGGATGGAATAACAAGGTGAAGGCGAGCCGCATACACATTTCCGATCAGCTGTTCGGGTGGAACTGGAGAACGGTTTGAGGCAGAACAGACAAGGTCGCGCTGTAAAAGGAGTCCATTACCAGGAGCTGGGCGACGCGTGAATATGTGCGGCAAGTGAGCCTGATCATCATCGACGAAATCCACCTCCTGGGTGTGGATCGCGGAGCTGTTTTGGAGGCGATCATTACGAGGTTTGTGAACTGAACCCCGTGCTGGGAGCCCAGCAAGGTGTGTGTGTGTGTGTGTGTGTGTGTGTGTGTGTGTGTGTGTGTGTGTGTGTGTGTGTGTGTGTGTGTGTGTGTCGATGTGTACGTGTGTTGTGTGTTCATACATTCGAGTCGTATTTTTTTTATATCCGTTGCACTTCATCCGACGGAGGTTATTTCCTTGAACAGAGGCAGAAATTTTAAAAGAAACAGCTCATTAGTGAACGCACTGGAACTGGTTCTCCGAGGCAGAGTACGCAGTGTTCGGCCAATCACATATTAGGTTGTCCGAGGGATAGCACGATGGCTGATGACGATTTTTCCCTCAACAACGTTTTTTCAATTGCGCCAACCTCACCGCATGAATGATCCTCGCGCTTCGCACCTGACAAAGAGAGCCTCCAAAGTGGCGGTGAGCTTTTGGTGGAACTTTTACAGGATGTGGGGTCCCGTGTGGGGAGTCCAAACCATTGTTACTTTTTCGGGATGCTCTTCTGTGCTCGAAAAAAAGCGTGTGGACGCGTGGGCCCGAAGTTCGTAACGTCCTGCTGCCACCCAGGCGAATGCTGTCGGTCGGCGTAGTTGTAGTGCTGCAGCTTCACAGGAGCAAGGTCGTGGGTTCGATCCCTTGTAGTGGAGTTTTTCACTTTTGTGATTTATCGTCAGTGGGACCCTTTATCCCCATTTCCAACACGTCTTTGAGCAAAAACATGCCAACAAATGTCGTTGACGTTCATCGAGCTCTTTGAAAGTGGAAGATGAGAATTTTTGACTTTCAGGTTAACAAGTAAAAAACTGATTCCAGATTCGTGATCACCACCCCAAATAACCCCCACGCACAAAGTTTGGGCGAAATTGGTGCTTCTGACCTCATCACCCACACTCGAGCCCGGGCCTAGGGCGGGCTTTGCACCTCGGCCTTTATGGTCAAACGAGGGCGGTCATTGAGGTGCGAAGCCATTCGAGGTGAACACCATTTGAATAGGTTAACGGTGGCGGGCTACACGGGATGTAAAATATCTGTGCTACTACGTCCTTTTTTAAGAGGTGGTAAAGAGAAGCGTAGATATTCAGTTTGTGAGCGGTCTATTTCGCTTAGATGCTTTTTTCAAACTTCCATCCATTGTTTAGGAAGGTTGGTACATCATTAGCTATTCTTATCAGTTGGTTACTGCGTTTTTGACTCCATCCGTCTAAAGAATAGGATTTGCTATCCACAACACCTTATGATCTTGAAACAGCTTCACTGTTCGAAAATCAAAAGGGACCATGCACTGTACTAGCGAGGTCGAATAAGTAATTATTCACACTTCGGTTACGGGGGTTACTTGGAGTGCTGATCATGAATCTGACATCTGTTTCTGGATTTCCCGTATTCCAGGTTAGGGAAGGTGAGTAAGTGAGGGTGGTGAGGTCGGATGCACCAATTTCGCCCAAAGCACAAAGTGCTTCGGCTTCTTTGGGTGCCGATCACGATTCTGACATCAGTTTTTGACTTGCTTAACCTGGAAGTCAAAAATTCTCACTTTCCACTTCCAAAGAGTTCGATGAACGTAAAACACATTTGCTTCCATGTTTTTTTTTGTTCAAAAATATGTTGGAGATGGGGATAGAGAGTCTCACTGACGATAAATCGCAAATGCAAAAACACCACTACAATGGGGAATCGAACTCACGACCTTGCTCCTGTGAAGCTACGGCACTACCACTACACGAACCGTCCACATTTGGCTGGGCGGCAGAAGGGCGTCATAAACTTCGGGTCCATGGTTTTGGACTCTCCGCACGGGACCCCACATCCTGTAGAAATTCCACCAAAAGCTCATCGCCACTTTGGAGGCTCTCCTTGTGAGGCGCCAGTCTATTTTGCGGAACTGTCAGCAAATCTCCACGCTGCTCCGAAAACCGGGACCGTGCGGCTGTTGCATGATTAGACGCATGGGGAGATGTGCCCATATTTCGTGCGTCCTGACCGTCCCCGTTTTATCCGCACCCAGGCAGCGGAAGGGTCCCGTTTAGTTTCTCGCTTTCGAATACGGCCAATACGACTGCTGAAGGAGGGACCAAATTGGGGCGGCCATCGTGGGGTCTGTCAGCTTTCTTATGGTTAATCTATGAAAGGTGGTGTCTGTGGCAATTGGGCCAGTCGTGCTATTGGGATTAGTGTTCATCCGTCCTCGTCTTGTTCCCTGAATAGTGTGTCCCTGCGTGCACTAAAAGTTGACTTATTTTCAGAGTGCAGTTTACGTTGAACGGGGCAGTCCTCTACGAAATTCCTGCAAGCTAGAGTAAAGCTGCAAGAAACTCTACTTGGCTAGTAGACCACTTCGCATGCTCACAATCGAATATTAGCATTCGGCCTCCCAAGTAGGCCTTAATCCCCTGATATCAGTCTCCTGAGGCGATCCGCATGAATCAATAATTGACAGCGGATTCAGGTGACGCTACTTTCTCCACCGTTGGTGTGATGCTACAGGTGGCGTTTGTGACTATCTGTCGCAGGATGAAACAACGCCGTAGCGGTTCTAAACAGGTTGCACTTTGGAGACTTGGGGATGCGCCATCTTCCACCCGAGCCGTGTGATCACCTGGTTCACCGACCCGGACGGATCGGTTATCTGGGAAGATGGAACATTGGCTTATCTCTCGGTTGACCACCAACATAGCATAGCCCTAATTCATAACTTCGGATGCATTGCACATATTTCTTCCACGATGTCCCGTGGAAGGAATACGTACAATGCATCTCTGTGATTAGCGCCGTACGTTCCTTTGGAAGGGAACCATTTCCAAAGCGAGCGCGAGATCGCGTTAAAAACTGATCGCTAGGCCAATTAGTATTCTAGGACTAAACTACCCAGCCCTATGTGGGCACAGCGTTCTTTGTTCCCAACAGGAATTGCTGTTGGTGTTTCTGTTCTGGATTGTCGGGGGCTTCATCATCTTAGCCTATGCGTCTCTTCAAGGCTGAAGCTACTGACTCGACGGTCGTGCATTCGAGAGTCGCCCGCCCGCCTAATCGGTCTCTCCACAGCACTTGCCAACGCCGGAGATGTGGCCGAGTGGCTGGGTATCAAGGATGTGAGTTGCGACGGCGCGACGAAGCCCTTCTTTTCTCGTCTGCTGCCAAGTTCCTCTGGGGTGTTCAGGAGGGTCTGTTCAACTTCCGACCGTCAGTTCGACCTGTGCCGATCGACGTCCACATCCAGGGCTTCCCTGGCCAGCACTACTGCCCTCGAATGGCTCTGATGAACAAACCGGCTTTCAAAGGTACGCTCTTGCCCCTGGACTGGTTGCAGTGTTGCTGCGTTGGAACGGTGTGACGGCTGGCAACTCCTCCATTGGTTTAATGCAGCGTTGCAGCTATCACCGCCTACTCGCCGTTGAAGCCGGTGCTGGTGTTCGTGGCGTCGAGGAGACAGACTCGTCTCACCGCCATGGCGTTCATAAGCCACCTGGTGGCGGAGAGCGACCCAAGGCAATGGCTGCACGTCGACATGGCCGAGGTAAGGATGCGACCCTCGGATGTGCAATGAACGCGGATCTTACAGCTGTTGTTCAGCTTGAAGTGCTCCTGCAACACGTGAAGGATGAGAGCCTGAAGTTGACGCTGCCGTTCGGAATAGGCATGCACCACGCTGGTCTCTCGTCTCATGAGCGGGCGCTCGTCGAAGAGGTGGAGCTGTGTCGTAGCACCATCATCATTTCCCACGTTCTTTCTTTTCCGCTGGGCGTTCCGGAGAGCGTCAATCCTCGTTTTCAGTTGTACCTGGAGAAGAAGATCCAAGTGATGGTAGCGACGGCCACGCTGGCTTGGGGCATAAACATGCCAGCCCATCTGGTCATTGTGAAGGGGACGGAGTACTACGACGGCAAAACCTGCAAATATGTGGACTATCCCGTCACTGGTGAGCTGGTTTTCTTGCTTGCTTAAGTTTCTGCTTATTACGTCGCAAAAGGCAGACGCAAGATAGAACTAGATCAACACAAACACAAGCAACAAACATCAGTAAATAGCACGGTCATAACAAGCATAATGTGACGATCCGAGCCGCACTAGGCTGGTGCAGAATTTAGTGGGCGGGACAAACATCTAATAATTTGCGTAGGGAACTATGAAATTGGCTCCAGGAGTGCTATTCGTAGTGCAAGGGGCTCGAGGGCTAGCGGATAAAACAGGAGCAGAGCTGTCTTAGGGAACATTGTGGCAATCAGAGCGCCAAGCCTAACGGTCCATGAAAGGGGAGCAAACGACTCCTCTATTTGCCACAGTCAATTGCAAGTGCCAGTGTAAATGCCGTTACTGGATTTGCAGTCGCATTCTAAATCCTCGAGTGAATTCCGTTCCTTTTTTTCGAACTCATCCTAATGGCACTTGTCACCGTCCTGTTCCAGACGTGCTGCAAATGATGGGACGAGCTGGTAGACCTCAATTCGACTCGAGTGCTGTGGCAGTCATATATGTGCAGGATGTGAAGAAGACCTTCTACAAGCGATTCCTGTATGAGCCTTTCCCCGTAGAGTCGAGGTAGGTCGTGTGGCCAGACTTTTCCACTCAGCCATTTCCTCTTTGCATACGTTTGCACCTTTACGTACGGTCCTGTAATGTCAGTCATACATTTTGTGACAGGCTCCAGAAAGTTCTCGCTTACAATTGTCCGTCCTTTGGTTGACTTCAGGCGAATAGGAGTATATCCTCGCTACCAGCCAGTTGGTGCTTAAGGAGAATGGACTGAATAGGGAACAGTTAAAGTCCGACCAGGATCGACCGCTGCGTACGAATTTCAGGGATCTTATCTTCTTTAATTTCCTGGGAGAGCATCGTCTTGAATGCTTTCTTATGAATCTAACGGTCAATTGACATTGCAGACGCTATCTGTGAGGTCGTCCTGTCCACGGTCTCGCTTCGCAATACCGTGTAGTCCCTAAAAATACCGTTTTCAGCTGCAGCAGAAAATCCAGAAATCCATGACAGGAATCGCCAATGAACTCATCCCTTTGAACCCGTTCCTTCAGCACTGGACGAGCAAGGAAAGGTCTCAGGCATCGGTCTGAACGGAAGAAATGGATAGTACTACGAGAATCTCCACCTTCCATATACTATAGTAGAACAACATGTTTTGTTTTTGCTGAGTCCTTGAACTAAAAGAGCTACGGGCCCTCGAAGGCGGAGTACAGTAACGCACCGTCAGCACGTGCCTAGGTGCATGTGTGCGCGCGCTGTTGTATGGGACGCGGCGAAAGGCTCTGCGACAAGCGAGTCGGTGGCTCAGCAGGTTGCAGGGCTGCATCAAAGGTGGTAGAGCAGATGTTCGACACTCGTGCTATGCGCTATTTTTACATTTTTTCATAACCGCTGCCTCCTTCACCAAATTCCTTCCTACACATTTCCTACACATTTATTTCACTCTAAATTGTCAAAAAGGTCAGGTTCGTGATCAACACCCTATGACCATGCCAGCCCTACTCATCCGTGCCTACTGTAACCTTGTAATCTGTAATCTACCGAAATTTCAAAGATGAATGTCAGATTCGTAATCAGCACCCCCAAATAACTCCACCCCTGGGAGAAGCTTGCTGATTACTCCAGGGCTGAAGTTTTGGACCGTTTAAACGACATAGAAAGAAACAGAAAAAATGAACGACATCTATGTATAACTTGATCAATATCGATTGATGGTGATCGATACCTCAGAAACAAACCTCAGATTCATGTTCAGCGAGCTCGATTACCTTCAGGGCTGAAGTTTCGGACCGCTTGAACGTCATCCTCAAAAAATTGATAAAATCGATCGATATCGATCGATCGACTTCAGATTCGTGTTCAGCGACCTCGATTACCCCCAGGGCTGAAGTTTCGTGCCGCTTGAACGTCATCCTCAAAAAATCGATAATATCGATCGGTATGATCGGTCGACTTCAGATTCGTGTTCAGCGACCTCGTTTACCCCCAGGGCTGAAGTTTCGTGCCGCTTGAACGTCATCCTCAAAAATCGATAATATCGATCGATATCGATTGCCTCCGTTGCTGTGAACGACTCCCGTGGATGATCATCAAAATGCCCAGGCACGGCCGCCGACGTGTTCGGCACGTCTACGGCTTGCCATGCACGGTTGCCGACATGTTCGGCACGTCTACGGCTCGCCATGCACGGTTGCAAACGTGTTCCGCTACTGAGTGCCCCATTTCAGTTGTGGCGGACGGACGAACACACACACACACGCTTGCTCTTTTATATATAGTAGGATACATCGTTTGTGTTTTTCAGCGAATGTTAAACAGTGACCTCAGAGCAGATACCGGTTACAGCAGGTACGGACTACTAGGGCTGTCGAGGTCATAATTACCACCGATTTTGCCCAAACTTCTCCCAGGGGCGTTATTTGGGTGCTGATCACGAATCCGACATTCACTTTGAAATTTTGGCTGCTTACGGTAGGTTACAGCAGGTACGGATGACTCAGGCTGTCGAGGTCATGGGATGTTGATCACGAATCTAGCTTTTTTGACAATTTAGAGTTATATAAATGTGTAGGAAGCAAATTGGCGAAGGAGGCAAAGGTTATGAGAAATTGCAAAAACATTGCATACCACGGGAGTCGAACATCTGGTCCACAATCCTCGAAGCGGCTCAGCAACCTGCTGAGCCACCGACTCGCTTGCCGCAGAGCCTTTCGCCGCGTCCTGTACAACAGCGCGCGCGCTCGCATGCACGTGAGCACTGCTGACGGTGTGGTACTGTACCCCGCCTTCGAGGACCCGTAGCTCTTTTGGTTCAAGTGCTCAGCAAAAACAAAACATGTTTTTCTACTAAATGAAGGGTGGAGATTCTCGTAGTACTATCCAATTCCCCTGTTCAGACCTACGCCTGAGACCCTTCCCTAGTTAGTTCCATATTTACTGTGTCATTTCTGCAAAAATCGTTTATCTTCACAGTAACCTAGCTCCATATTTTGCTGGGTCGGACGTTTTCAAGGATAGATAGCCATTAGTCAAAGCGGAAATACCATCGTTGCATTTCCCGTCAAAACTAAATTCGTAGCACTGCCTTCGATCACCCGAGAGTTCGTGGAGCAACCACTGTTCGCTCTTTTTTAGAAGAACTACGCTTTGCTGAATTGGGTTCGTACCAGGGGTGCACATTTAACGGTTAACGATTTAACGAATTCAACGAATTAACGGCATTTTTCGGTAAAATCTGGCTTAACGATTTAACGGGACTAACGATTCAAATCAGTTTCATTAAGCCTCAAGTGGCTGGTATCGAGGTTGGTTGACAACTGATTTGAATCGTTTCTATCAAGACCATCAGCTTAACTGGTTCCATGCTGACATCAGCGGCCAGCTCATCCCGAATACGGGTGGGTGCTGATCGGTCCCACGAGGTGTGGATGTTGCGTTCGATCAAACGGCGCCGGTGGTGTAATGGCGTAGAGCATTCCCGCCCGGTTAGGGGGAGGTGCGGGTTCGAGTCCCGCCTGGCGCTAGAAGTTTTGGTCGCAACAAAACATCGTTGCAACAGCTCACGATTTAACGGGAATTTTTAGAAATGTAACGGATTTTTTAACGGACGTTTTTCTCAGTGAGTTTATCACCTCTCATCCCCCCGATTAGGACTGCTCTTGAAGAAACTATTGTTGTCAGCAAGAATATTTTAATATTTTCATGAATTTGTTTGGGTTTTTGGAAATAATGCGTTTTGGGGCACTTGTGGAGCAGTCGGAGGAGA
The DNA here is from genome assembly GCA_947396885.1 of Heligmosomoides polygyrus polygyrus. Lineage (NCBI taxonomy): Eukaryota > Metazoa > Nematoda > Chromadorea > Rhabditida > Heligmosomidae > Heligmosomoides > Heligmosomoides polygyrus. The sequence goes on along the minus strand of OX377201.1, from coordinate 53,156,884 downwards.
TGCTCGCGTGCACCCGATACCAGTTTCCTGGTTCGGATTTCCCGCTCAGGCCAATCAAACCTTCCAACCCTCCAGTGTCGGAGAATTGATACCAGAGTTGTCTGAGAAGGAAAGGGCGCTGACTTCTTCATCGGCTGGCTACCGCAAGCCATTTTACGGCCCAATACGCAATCAAATCGCCTTCAGGATATCCCTTAGAAGTAGAATGCGTGGCGCATCCCAAAGGGGATTAAGTAACGCCATCCTTTATCCTCTTATCCTTTAATGTATTTTGGAGCTGGAAATTTCTTCGCCGAGCCAGCAAGCACGTCACCGAATCCACTAAGAACTGATCTAACCCCTCATAAGGTATGCCTATCCTCTTGGCGCTGTTTATCCCAGAATACGTTTGCCAGCCACCTAAAGCAGTCGAGACGGAGAGAATGTTCTCGGCTGCTGGACGTATTTAAAGATTTTAGAAAAACGCTAATAATAAAAATTAGAAAAGCTATTTATCGCGAACGTTAACACGTTGACGACATGTCACACCTTTTCGGCAGTGTGGAACGGTGTGAAACGATGCAGGATCATGGTCCCGACGTTGCAAAAAAATGGATTGGTCCCACACACCAGGCACTTGAAAATCATGTGTTTGACAACGTGTTAACATGCCACTGATGGGCTTTCATGCCACGGATGGGCTTTTAATTGTACTTTTCATTAACTCTTTCTGTACTAGCGGGCTGGTGCCCGCATCGAGATTGTATATGCTCGTAGAACAGTCACACTAAACAGTTTCGCAAAGAACTAGGAAAGGAGGGAAGGGGAATCCGGGCTCTGCCGGATGACACATTTCAAGATGTCCTGTCGGTGGATCTTCAATGATAAGCCTATAGCTGTTCTTATTCTAAACCCTGCGGGCAATTTTCTGCTGAGAGCTTGTTTATTTTTCTGTTTGTTGATGTTAAATTGATTAATTTGCATTGTAGTATTACACCCCATTCTTTGAACTTTAGCAGTTGATCACTTGATGTGGAAACATAGAAGGTTTTCCTTGATTTTTTCCACTTGAAATAATGATTTGCAGTTGATGGCATTTTTTAACGAAATTTAACGATTTTCCGGAAATTTAACGAATTTTTCCACTAAAAATTTAACGCACAGAATTTTTTGTGCACCCCTGGTTCGTACGGCCTTCCATTTAGGTTGGTTATGACCTCGTTGCTCTTTTCAGATAAATGGATGAGAAGCCCTCGTGGCCCAGGAGGGGGTCGTTCATCATTCCCCTCGTCTCCGTGACACGTCCAGCCGAGCAGGGCCGAGCGCCTAGTGGTCGCTTTATGAAACAGTAGAAACGCAGGCACTATTGTCTGCCCGTCCGACGTGCTGCGAGTAGAAGACGCTCACACGTGTTGAGCGAGCGCTCCACAGCCGTCTGGCGTCGCGGATATTTTCATTGCGGGGTTTTCTCCTCACCGAAACAAGCGGTCCGGGCATTTCCTCTTCCCGGGGTTTTGTACTCTCGCCATTGCCGCACCGCACGAATTGGCCGCTCAGCCGCTTGGCGCTCTTCGCCGAATACACTACATCAGAATTCCGGAAAATGAAATGTATTCGGCGGAGAGTACATGTCAGTGGCGACCATTGTGTCGCGTTGCGCGGCGGCGCAAGTATAAGCTATGCCTTAGCCCGTGGTGCGCTGTCGTAAGTTTTATGGAGCACACCAAGGAGACCCATTGCAGCCTTCTCCCCGTCCTCGCCAATCATGTGAACGCTGAAATCAATGCTGGGATCATCACGAGTAAGCAAGGCATTATGGAGTACATGGCCGGCACCTACCTGTACCGACGGCTGTTTGCCAACCCGAAGTAGGTTTTCACTTAGGACACTCCGTACTTGTTCGTTAACCCTTTTCGGTTCGCTTTGTGCCTTCTTCGTGAATGCGTTCCAATTTCTGTCGTTCAGCTACTATGGGCTAGAGGACCTGTCGGAGAAGTCGCTGATTTCGTTCTTGGTTGCAGTAGTGGACCAGTGCGTCGCCGACCTTGTGGATTCGAAATGCCTTGTCATTGACGAGGTTACTACGTGTTTACTGCTGCTATCAGCTACCGCCCATCAGCATTCCTTTCGTGCTTCTAATGCCTCTACGATTTATAGGAGACGGGAAGCCTTCGCTGCTCACCCTACGGTCGAATTGCCAGCATCTACTACCTCGAGCATAGGACGATGAAATTTTTGCTGGAGAGACTAAGCCCGAGTGACACCATCGAAGATCTGTTGAAGACGCTGTCGGTGAGCGGAGTTATCCGATATCACTGCTGAACGGTGCGGCAGTGCCCTGAAACGGGTCTGGCCAAGCAGCACTAATCGATCAATGGCGAACTGTACTAAAGGCTAATCCTAAAAAAGCTTTGAAGAAGCCAGCCCAAGAGTCGTAGCAGCGCATTTCCTTCAGAAGGATAGGTCCTTGTTTCCGGGATGCGTAGCGTTCGTATCGGCTGTAGTGGGCGCCGCGGCCACGCGCCCAGGTGGCCATACCTGGTGCATTATACCCCTGCTCGCCGCCTCCGCTCACGCAGTGACACCCATCGCGCGCGCGGCGGACGACTGCCCGACGGGCGAGCGGAGCACTGTTTGGACTGCATGATGGTCCAATACGATTTTGGTCATTCTAGGCCAAATCTCTTCCGCGGACTTGTTCAATTGTCCGACAATATTTATTGTGTATTCGGTACGTGTGCAATATGGTAGGTACCAGATGAGAGAGTGTTTAGTCACGGTTATTTCTCTCTCGTAGTCTTAGTCTTTCTTGGGTTCTTGATGGCCAGTCGGCCTGGTTCTTGAAGCCCTGTAGGGCCGGAGTGGGAACGTCCTGTAGGACGCCCGCTTCTCTGCCTCGGCAGCGGAGGCCACGGCAGTCCTGGCTGCGGGCCTCTACAACGGGCAGCGGCGGCGAGCCTCGACGGCGGCTTGGGCGCCGGCGTCGACGGAAACTGGTGCTGGAGCTGGATCCGAAGAGCCGCTGGTGCGAGAGGCGTACGAGACTGGCTTCTGCCCTGAGGCGGCTTCTTGTATGCTTTTCCCGGGGAGCGGGCAGTCTGGCGGCAGAGGCCTGTTGGGGCGTCAATAGGATGTTCAGAGGATTCACAAAACCAGTGTAAAGATACATGTTGATGTGAAACAAACATAGCTGTACATCAGAATTTCGAGCTCCATCTAATGAGCTCTACCTCATGCTTAGCAATACTACCGTTGGCGCGATATTCTTCAGATTTAAAACTGAAAAATAATTCTTCGCAAGCCTGCGACGAAGCTGTGAAAGGTATATTTCCAGGCTAAAATTTCACATAGAATTCAACTACGTCGTCTAAACACCTTACAGAGGAGCTCTTTTTTTTTTGAAGAAAAAAGTTTTGTGTATCACTGGGCTTGTCTCCAAGCCAACATTCTACGCAGAATTCAATCGCGAAGTTGATATTCTGTCCTATTATGTACTAGACTTGAGCTCGATTAATCGGGCCGAATAATTGTTTGAGCGATTTCGAACAATTATTCGCTCGATTACTCGAAAATCGTAAATCGTTGTTGTTCGACCATTATTCGAAATCGTATTTCGCGAAAACCCGTTATTCGAACATTGTTTGAAATCGACTTTCGCGAAAAACCGTTATTCGAACATTGTTCGAAATCGACTTTCGCGAAAAACCGTTATTCGAACATTGTTCGAAATTGACTTTCGTGGAAAACCATTATTCGAACATTGTTCGAAATCGAAGATGGCGAAAAAGCATTGTTCGAATATTGTTCGTAATCGAATATTACGAAAAGGTGTTGCTCGGATATTGTTCGAAATCGAGCAATGTTCGAACAATATAGGCCGCCTGAGTATGGATCGTCTCCGTTCCCCGAAAAACCCACCTTCAAACTCGCTCCACTTCTGCGCCTACGGTAATTGGCGGGAACGATTTGCGATTTCCTTTCGAGGGTTCTGGCGAACGGCTCTTGACAATGTTCGAACATTGTTCGATTTCGAACAATATTCGAACATTGCTTTTTCGCGATCATCCGCTATTTCATTTGGAGGGTTTGAATTTGAAAATCGTGAAGTTTTGTTCGAACATATTTCGAAATCGAACAATGTTGAGTTCGAGGGATTCGTCATAGTGAGTTAGAGAGGGAGTTCAAATAGAGGTGGCAGTTAACTAGAGGTAATGCGATATTTTGTTGGTTGCTGTTGAACATACCTAGGATGTAAGAGTCCGATTTTTCTAGGTTAATACAATCCTGAGAACTCTCGAAAATTTCATGAGCATTGAGCAGCGTCCGAAACTGCTGTCTAGTTCTGGTGGCGATATTATGGTTGTGCTATCTAATCCTCATGTCTAGTGTTGTGTACAGTTTTGTTCGGATGACCTATTCGAACAGGTATCCACTGATTTTCATTCGAACTTGGATAACGAATTCGAAATCTTAAAAAGCCGCGTTTTTCCCATGTATTCTAATATTAACCTTCATAAAACCACTTTTCGACCACTTATGTTTGAATTCGAATACTCGAAAACTGCGGACATTTGAAACCATTCCAATAGTCGAAAATTTGGCGAGAGCACAGCTATAGTTGTGCGCATAGTTGATCATATACTGCTTGTTTTAACTGATAATAATAATAATAATAATAATAATAATAATAATAATAATAATAATAATAATAATAATAATAATAATAATAATAACATAAGTAATAATAAACTATGATTTTGATAAACAAAAGCCTGATAAACGTCTTTAAGTGATGAAATACAATTTTTTGTGAAGGTGATGATGCATTACAAAATAGATGTATGGATGTATCAGTGAAATGGTAACTTAAACTATTTCTGTGGGCCATTTCAAGTAGTTTGGGCATCGTTGAGAGTCCTTTTTTATTGCGTGCTCCGATGGGAATAAGGCGTGCCACGTCGGTTTCGGTAGTTATTGCGTATTGTAGTCGTATGCTAGTGTCTGCAGAGCACAGTGTAGGCCGGGGCGCCTCTGAACATATGGAAGCTCGTCGAGATCGTTGTCGAGCGTCGCGCCGCCTCCGCCGCGGTCGCAGTGCATTAGAAAATGTTCTAGTTTACCATGTGCAGATCAGAGCAATTCCTCATTAAACGTGCATTAAAACTGCGGACGAATTGTCGCCGTTGGAAAACGCGCTCTATGAACGTCAAAATCGTCATTCTTTTCAAAACCAACCCAAGCGCGAATTTGAAACCGCGTACGGTGACTATACGTAGCATCACGCTTTTTCGTTAACTTTATGAAAGTGGGCTCGAAGGACGAGGGGTCACCATGTAAGCCACCCCCATAACGCATTTTGTGTTGCGCGAAAATGAAAGTGTTATTCAACACTACTGTGTCGTACCCCTTGTTGTTCCATTGAATTGTGTTGTTCCATTTTTGATGTAAATCGATATCCATGGGCTTTCTCACGAAGAAGGAAAACCACAAACTAAAAGGTGGACTCCTCCACCTATTTACTGGCTAATACCGTCCTTTACCCGTATCCATTTCTTGTCCGAGCTGGAAAAAACTGAACAGGAGCAAAGAGCTGACTCTTGAACATAATAGGATAGGAGCTACCTTACAAACCGTACGGCTTTATATGTGTGCTGAAGAAAGTATGCTATACCCGAAGCCGGCAAGCCTGGCATGGCCCGCACACGCCCAGCGACCGGCGAAGCCGGCGACGGACACTGGCTGGAAGCATTCCTAGTTAGGTTTGGGCTACGTTCCCAGCGTGGCATGCATACCCGGAGCAGGCGAAGTCGCCAAGCCTGACGTGGTCCGCCGTCCAGCGTACGGCGCAGAGAAGCCGGTGACGGACGCTGGTAATGTGATAATGCGAGAAGTTAGTGACATCGACTCGCAAATGATGAGCACGTGGCAGATAGCAAATTACGCGTAGAAGTGAGGAAAATCCATTCCTTGGTAGCACTTCAACCCTGGAGAATGTCCACTACTTGCAAAATAAATGACCAAGTGTCTTGTTATTCCTTCTTCTAAATGGATTGTAAACGACTATTCAGTTGCCTTCCTAAGTTCAATCCTTTCCATCCACAACTGTGGTTTTGTTCTGTCTTCTTTCGGTGCTCTGTGGAATGTGCCTTCGAAATCGAGTTATCCGATTGTTCGATTTTCGAAGACGGCGAAAAGTCGAGTTATTCGATTGTTCGATTTTCGAAGACGGCAAAAAATCGAGTTATTCGATTGCTCGATTTTCGAAAAAAAATTCTCGAAAAGCTCAACTCTATCATGTCCACCAGAAGTTCAGCAGCCTTCCGGCCGCCAAACGTCTTCTTGGGGCTTTCCACCAAACTCCAAAAACAAAACGACTTGGTGTACTGTATTTTACGACCTTTCGACCTCGATCAGCAAGAAAAAACGGACTCTCTTATCACGTAGGATACCGCAAGGTGAGATCTTCACCACAGTCGATGTGAAACTTGCCCACGCTCCATCGTATTTGTGCGACTCGCATTCCCTAGTGTCCAATCTGCAGAAAAATCGATATCGTTCGGTCGGTCGATGCAGGTTGCGTCAATTTCTCTCTGAACGCCATCATATTGGAGTAATTCCCACGAGCATTAGTAATTCTTTCGAAGCAACGGTTGCATGCCCCCTCCCAAAATGGATCAGATCTGAGCGAAAACCTATAACTCCGACGAAGAATCGACAATATCGATCGGCATTAATCGTCCGATTAATTCCCTCTACCTTCTTTTTTGAATCTGACAATTTTCGTCCAATTTCATCGATTGTACGTCAGAGTAACCTTAGCAGGTTTTACATGTTCGTTCCTTCACACGTTCGACACGTATCACAGGTTTACAGAGGTTTGTGACACACACACACACACACACACACACACACACACACACACACACACACACACACACACACACACACACACACACACACACACACACACACACACACACACACACACACACACACACACACACACACACACACACACACACACACACACACACACACACACACACACACACACACACACACACACACACACACACACACACACACACACACACACACACACACACACACACACACATACACACACACACATACACACACACACACACACACGGACTGACGGACTGACGCTTTTATATTAGTAGGATATAAAAGAGTTATGTGTGTGTGGTGTCTGTGTATGTTGAGGTCTCTGAACACATATAGTCCTTCGCTACCCTCCCATAAGACCTCGGCTTTCTGGAGGCAGTGCCTCCAGGGGTCGAGGTTATGTTTATTAATCGCTCCTTGCTCGCTGCTACCATGCCCTGGATGCAGTGCCACCAGGGGGTAGAACATGTTTATCGGTCGGTCCTTGCTTACTTCTGTAAATGGACCATATACAGTTCATACTTACTGATACCTTAGACGTCGTCCATCATTTACTTTTTCCCCTAATATGTCTAGATTGTATTTGCTCGTTTTTTATACAGTTTGCTCACGATTGTACTTGTAATCGTGTAAATAAATAAATAAATAAATAAATATGCACATACGTAGACCGTATACATGTAGTGAATTGGCAGCAGTTCTTCTTCCTACAGTCATTACAGAGTGTCTCAGAATCGCCTATGCACTTCGACGGTGTTTTCAAACTCCCATTGGTACTTCAGGATAAACTCCTCTACGAAAAAAGAGTGTCACTAGAGCAGGGCCTGACTCGTGCTATGGGCTTAGGTATGTAGAGAGGGTTATTAGAGCGGTAACGATCAATTGTGCGATCAATACACTCACATATCACGTGTCTTTCATGTACATAGTTGTCAATTTCTAACCGTTAAAAGAGGCACAGCACAGGTTAGTGTGGCCAAGCAGTAGCAGGATTTTAACAAGTGCTCAGCCCACGCACAACCATTCAAATATGAAAAGCAAGATTTCTGTCGAGTGCACGGCGCAATCTTGACTACTTGGACGCCACAGAAATTTCGTTACCCTGTGCTTTCATACTAGTGTCAGACATCTTCGAAAGCTTCGCTAGCACCAATGTTAAAACCACTCAAATAGAACATGCATTTTTAGGATATCCTGCATTTTTCGCAAGCCGTAATGTTGTAATGTTTAAAGAAGCTCACATCTATCGACACGGCCACTTTGGAGAGAAATTATAACAAACAAGTGCTCCGACACGCCTGTCGGCGTGTCTTGCACTTGCGCGCTTCGCGCGACCTTAGAGAGTCGCTAAGCCAAAATCACTCACTTCAAGCAGCTGCTCTACTTGTGCAGCCTTCTCGACACCTTAGCAGTAAAAAGAGGTATTTGAAACCCTTAATAGTTTCGAACCTTGTCTACCTTCTTTAAGATCAGGTGAGTAGTTCTTCGATATGAAGCCGTCCAGCTCTCCCTCCTTTCATCCTCAACATCTCTTCAACGTCGGCACTATCTTCAGGCAGTTCAGAAACGTAATTCATTTGCGTTAATCAGTGCTTTCGTCCTCAGACTGTTGTGGAGCACTCCTTCGGCCATAATACTCGCGTGTCTCCCACCCCTCCCACCCCGATCGGTTAAATCTGGAAGAAAACCACCGGCGTGTTCCACCCCCCCCCCCCCCCATCTCCACCCCGATCGGTTAAATGTGAGAGAAAACCGCCGGCGTGTTTCCCACCTCCTCCCCACCCCGATCAGTTAAAACTGGGAGAAAACCACCGGTCAGGACCTCGATCAACCCCAGGGCTGAAGTTTCGTGCCGCTTGAACGACACCCACAGAAAACCGATAATATTGATCGATATCGATTGGTCGACTTCCTATTCGTGCTCAGCGACCTCGATTAGGCCCAGCGCTGAACTTTCGTGCCGCTTGAACGACATCCGCAAAAAATCGATGATATCGATCGATATCGATTGTCTCCCCTGCTGTTAAGGCCTTCCGTCGGTGATCATCTAAATGCCCGGGCACGGTTGCCGACGTCTTCGGCACGTCTACGGCTCACCATGCACGGTCGCCGACATGTTCTCTGTTCTACTTAGTCGCCAGGTGCGTAGAAGCCGTCTAGGTATTTTCCGCTAATTTCTTGCCTTAATTTGTGCCCCGTAACTTCCCCTATTTTATGACTCATCACCGATCAATAGTGTGACTCATCGCTTAGCGGTCGTCGATCGATAGTGTGACTCATCGCTTGGCGGATTATTATATAGTATGATAGTATGATGAGGCAAAATAACGCAAATGCGCCACACAGCAGAGCTGGGAAGGAACAATGAGGTATGACCCACAGACGCGTCTTGCGAAACCTCGTCATATGGATGTTCCTTGGTCTTGGTATATAGCCAAAAACAATAGAGACGTCTTTCGAGACCTCGTCATATAGGTGCCACCAACCTTTTGGCAGACGACGTCGATGGTAAACAACATTATTGGACAATTGCCAAATATCCCTCAAACTTACAGGAAGAAGTACACAAAGTCCAAGGGGCTAACTTCGGACCAAAAACCCTTCCTCCTTTATACATAGGGCGATTTGGTGGTCGCTCATTACTCCCCTTAGTAGAACTCGTCCCTCATTACTTCATAATCGTGTTCAGCGACCTCGATTACCCCCAGGGCTGAAGTTTGGGACCGCTTGGACGACATCCATAAAAATCGATAACTTGATCGATATTGATTGATAGCGATCTATACTTCAAAAACGAACTTCATAATCATGTTCAGCGACCTCGATTGCCGCCAGGGCTGAAGTTTCGGACCGTTTGGACGACATCCATAAAAATCGATAATTTGGTCGATATCGATCGATGGTGATCTACACTTCAAAAACGAACTTCATGATCGTGTTCAGCGACCTCGATTGCCGCCAGGGCTGAAGTTTCGGACCGTTTGGACGACATCCATAAAAATCGATAATTTGATCGATTCGATCGATGGTGATTTACACTTCAAAAACGAACTTCATGATCGTGTTCAGCGACCTCGATTACCCCCAGGGCTGAAGTTTCGGACCGTTTGGACGACATCCATAAAAAATCGATAATTTGATCGATATCGATCGATGGTGATCTATACTTTAAAAAGGAATTTTGAAAAACATGTTCAGCGGCCTCGATTACCCCCAGGTCTTATGTTGGCGACGTGTTCGACACGTCTACGGCTCGCCATGCACGGTCGCCGACGTGTTCGGTACGTCTACGGCTCGCCATGCACGGTCGCCGACGTGTTCAGCACGTCTACGGCTCGCCATGCACGGTCGCCGACGTGTTCAGCACGTCTACTGCATCGCCTGGCACGGTTACCGACGTGTTCGGCACGACTACCGAGTCGCCAGGCACGTATATAGTATGATATTCAAGCGAAAACAATCAATCATATATAGAATGCAAGGTTTCGGATGAGGGCATGGCGCAATCCTTACAGCTCATTTGTAAGAAAATTTCTACCTTCTTACGCTTTCATATGAGTCATCAAGTTCACCAGTATCTTTATCTTGAGCAAAGTTATCAGCTCTCAAACAGTGTATACATTCTTTGAGACATCCTGTACTTGTGAATATAAAATTCTTAATTGAATTCTGCGTAGAATGTTGGCTTGGAGACATGCCCAGTGATACACATAACTTTTTTCGGTATATGTCGCGTAGGTGAGCAGCATTGGTGGGTGGGAACGCCTAAACCAATCAGATCGCATGAAATGGGCATGCCATTCAGAGAGGGCATGTACAGTTGGTACCCTTATGGGCTAGCATGTGTTCAGCCTGTGCTCTGTTAGGTTACTACTGGCTGGTGCGCTCCCACCTATCAATGCTGCTCACCTACGCGACATGTACCCTTTTTTCTTCAAAAAAAGAGCTCCTCTATAAGGTGTTTTGACGACGTACTTAAATTCTACGTGAAATTTTAGCCAGGAATTTTACCTTTCACAGCTTCGTGGCAGGTTCGCGAAGAGTTTTTCAGTTTTAAATGTGAAGAATGTCGCATCAACGGTAGCATTGATAAGCTTGAGGTAGAGCTCGAAATTCTGATGTAGACCTATGCTTGTTTCACCCCAACATATATCTTTGCAGTGGTTTTGTAAATCATCTGAACATCCTTTTGGTTGCAGTCCTAGCAAATCTCGGGCCGCCGACGACGGCCTCCGTCGTTGTCCGCCGCGCGCGCGACGGGTGTCACAGCGTGAGCGGAGACGACGAGCAGAGGGATGACGCCGCAGGTATGGCTACGTGGGGGCGCGGCCGCGGCGCCTACAACCAGCCGATGCCAACCCCCCTCCCTTCCCTGTTTCCGAGGTAAATGGAAGGCGGACAGGTCATGCTTCCTAAGCCGTGAAAAACAGCTCAACCCATCTTCCACTTCGTAGTTGCGACTCTCTGCAGCAATCCTCCATATTTTGCGACTTCAACTTTAACTTTCTTGCAGCATGTTCCTGAATACGAGGAGATTCCTGTGCGACATAACGAAGACGTCGTGAACACGTGAGTTTCCCATAATGATCACGGGAAATCCTCTGGGAAGGCAAGTGCCCTTCCGGTCGGGCAGTCAAATTCTAAAAGACAGTAGGTGTATGCACTAGAAGGTCCCAAAATTCGCTGGATCTTGAACGAGTCGAAGTCTCAGGTAACTGGAATCCGAAAATATGATATATCTCCTTTTTCCATTAAACCTGCGCTCAACGCTTAGCTCGTTCTTGCTATTGCTTGGAAACAGGGTCTTTCTAGTGTTATTCGATGTTTTGGGAATGGCAAAAAAAAAGTTCCGCAGTGACCGCATGGTCTGGTTGACGGTTATACCACAGACAATCTGGATCGTTTTTCAGGCAGTTGCAACGAAAGCTGCGGATAAGATTTGCAACGAGCGTCATGGACTCTTCTCACACCAAGGCTCATCTTCTGTTCCAGGTAGTCACGGCCCCTCTAGCTCGCCTTGTGTGATACCCAGCTGAAGTTCCCTAGGCACACTTCTCGCGCACCGATGTTCCGACGGACTACCGCACTGACATGAAGAGCGTCCTCGACCAGTGCATGCGCATCCTGCAGGTCTGCCTCCACTCTGTTTGGCGTCCTCCGCCTGCGAAACGGATTTCGCTCCTCTCAGGCAATGCGTGATGTCTGCCAGTTGAAAGGGTGGCTGTCCGCAGTTCTGCGGATAACTGTTCTGCAGCAAATGTGCTACTCAGGGCGATGGCACGATGACCATCCCCTGTTGTGCCTGCCTCGACTGAAGGCCTACGATGCTGAGAAAATCGGGTAAGTTTTCGAGGCTTCACCATTGTATGGGAGTAGTATTTCAGTTACGCAAGATATAACCGAATAATACTTACAATGGCGAAGTCGCGCAAAAGTATCTAGTCGTTACTACTAAGACTTCCTTACGAATAGAACTGCCAGAAGAACTCACTACTGAAGCGGAGTCGCTGGTGACTTCTCCTTCTTCGCCTACCATTCACAAATATCTATAAATTCAGCCCCCGATTCAGGAATACTCAGCTTCTGTCCAGTTGCAAAGATATCGCCCATCTCACGATCGCAGTAGTGGCATGTACATACTATACATAGTTGAAACTGCTCTATGAATAACGTTTCATATATTCCTGATAGAATTTCTATTAGTAGAATATACAGCTGTGCTCTCGATTTTTTCCAATAGGTTTAGAATGCTAACAAATTTCGAATATTCGAACTTGGATATATCCGGAAACTGCAGTTTTTCTGAATGTTCGAATTAGAATATATTCGAAAAAAGCGGTTTTCTGAATACTCGAATTCGAATGCGTTCGAAAAACGCGATTTTTGACTACTCGTATTCGAAAGCAATACAAAGACGCGATTCTTTGACTATCCGAATTCGAGTACTCAAATTCGAATGATCATTCGAACGCCTGTTCGAATAGGTGGTTCGAGCACAACAATAGTAGAGGGGCATTGCTAAGCATGGGCGTCCAACTGTGAGATGGTGAAGGCAGCAACTTAATTCTCGACAAAAGTTCCCTCCAAGAACTACTGTTGAGTATCGGTTAGTATTCATTCAATTTTTGATGACATAACATCTCAGCTACCTTGTTCGTTTTCCAGGGACCGTTCAACGATTCCTCTGCTACAGCGTGAGCTCAATGTTGAAGATGCGTCAGGATCGGATGTGGTAGAGAAGCGCGCAAAGGAAACCTTGTTGGAGCGGACAACGCTGGAAGAGTCCGAGGTCAAAGAGGTGCGTGAATTCAGTTTCTTGAAAGAGCGGAAGACGTTACCCCCGAAGCTCCAAGAAGGCACCGCCCTGCTTGGTTTCGGCTGAAGCCTTCCAACACGGAAATTTAGGTAGTTCGAGCGCTGTGCCGCTGGCCGATCCTGTCGATCAGCCGCGTTCGTCTTACTAGGGGCGCCGTCGAGACGCGGGTGGGCGACGACTGGCTGCCGCTTGAGCGCAACAGCCACTACAGGCTCCAGTTCCATGTCGACATGCTTGGACCGAATCGGGTGGCGTATCCTCCTACGTTGCTCCTTCACGCGAAGAATTCTCTTCGTTCTCTCGATGGAGCGGTGTGCATGTCGAATGTGATGTCGTGTTTTAGTTCAACACCGAAGCGTTTCTGACCCAGTGGACGAAGGAGAAGACCGCCAGCTGGCTGGTGGTGCTGGGTGAGAAGGACAGCGATAGACTGATCTCGCTGAACCACGTGAACGCAGTGCAGGGTGACCGAGAGGTCCGCATCAGCTTCGCCACCCCAGACAAGAGGTACTGTGGACTTCTTCGACGATCGCCGCTCACGGCTTATCGTCGCTCTTTCAGGGGGAGGTGCCACATAAGCGTGTTCGTCATGTCAGACTGCTACCTAGGAATCGATCAGGAGCTCCAGATCAGGGCCGACTTGTCCTGATTTTTATAGGAACATCGTGCATTTGGAATGGCTTTTCAGTCACATTGTTTCCCATACCTAGAGCTTCGATGGCCCTTGCAGCAGAGCGGATTTATTTTTCTGCTCCAAGCGTGTTTCGGTTCAGTCTGTGATTTTGTCATATTGATGGGTGTTGCTGAGTGTGTCCAGTTGTTACAGTTGTGTGTCTCTTGTTTTGTTTAGGTCGATAAATATGACCATACAGAAGAAGAGACGGCGAAGCTGCAGAATTCAATGGGGTGCCCGTGCGAAAGGCGATTTCACCCACTGTAAACAGCGAAGATTCTCATTTGCAGACGAATGACCTAAAGCACCACAAGGGGATATTTAGAGCTCCAAGTGAAACATCCCCTTGTGTTTTTTTTGGAAAATTTTGTAAGTTTTTTTTTGATCTCCTTTGCCTACCAGGCAACTCTTTAACTGGAACAACATGCTCCCAAGAGTCAAGGGGGGCCCATGAACTTCCCCCAAAGATTCTCAGCGTGACCTACATGGTCTTGTAGAGCGTCGGACGAGGATTAAAGTGTCGTGTTTCGTTTTTGCTACGGGTCACTGGGTAGTCCAAAAATGGCTAAAAATAGTATCACTTCAGCGGCCATGTCGTGCTCAGAACATAACTAGCAAAAGGCTTAGAGCTCAAATGAAAGTTAGATTATTGTAATAAGAGGAAATCTACACGGGATCGGACCACCGCCTCCTTCGCGCAAGGTTCCGCATTTCGCGTCAAGGAGAGATGGCCATGAAGTTCAAGAAGAGTAGTCCCAGAACGACCATGAACTGGGACCTCTACACCTCTCTCGCCGGCCTTTGGGAAGATACCGCTATGGACAACATCGACGAGGAATACGACCACTTCGTGCACCATCTCCGCGATAGTGCAAAGGGAGCCGAGAGCTTGAAGACCACCAAGAGACGCCTGTCTCCGGAAACTCTCCAGCTGATACGCCAGCGTGGAGCAGCACGAGCGCCAGGCAACTACCAACTGACGTCCGAGCTTGCAAAGCTATGCAGAGCGACGATAAAGGAGGATCTTAAAGAGAGAAAGGCGGAAATGTTGACTGAAGCTGCAGAGGCAGGTTTGAGCATCCGCAATGCTTCAAGACCAAGATGACCGCTCTCCGACGTCCTGAAGGAGCCGTCACCTCTTCCAAAAGGACCATGGAGAAGGTCATTCACGACTTTTACTCCGATCTCCTCGATAGCCACGCCCACCTGTCCCACGCCATCTTCCGCAGGATGGATACGTAGTCCCCTCTGTTCTCCCTTCCGAGATCCGACACGCCATCTCGTCGGTGAAGAAAAGTACAGCACCCGGTCCCGACAGGATCAGACCCGAACACCTGAAGAACCTCCCGCCAGCGCTCATCAACACCCTGACGCGGCTCTTCACGCGCTACCTGTCGGAGTGCAAGGTTCCATCTCAGTGGAAGACTAGCAAGACCGTCTTGCTGTACAAGAAGGGAGACGTGCACGACATTGGCAACTATCGCCCGATCTGCCTGCTGTCCGTAGTCTACAAGCTGTTTACTCGAGTGATCCTGAATAGGATTACCAGAACGCTGGACGAAGGACAGCCATGCTAGCAAGCAGGATTTCGGAGAGAATTCAGCACGACCGACCACATACACACCATTACGAAGCTCATCGAAGTGTCGCGAGAGTACATGCTGCCGCTGTGCCTTACGTTCATCGACCTGAAGAAGGCATTCGACTCCGTCGAAACTGAAGCGGTCATCGACGCCCTGATTACTCAGGGGTTCCTACTCAGTACATCAGAGTCCTTCGAGAGCTGTACAGTGGATTCACGACTAAGATCTCACCATTCTACAATGACGTCGTCGTCGACGTGAAGAGAGGGGTTCGGCAAGGGGATACCATATCCCCGAAGCTCTTCAGCGCCACCCTCGAGAACGTCATGCGCGAACTAGAATGGGAAGACATAGGAGTGAGGGTCGACGGCCGGCAACTACATCATCTTCGCTTCGCTGACGACATCGTGCTCATAACACCGAGCATCAACCAGACGGAGCGAATGTTGGCCGATTCCGATCGTGTATGTGGGAACGTTGGACTGCAGCTGAATCTTACGAAGACGATGATCATGAGGAACAGACAAGTTTCTGATGTCCCATTCTCGCTCAACGGAACGAACATCGCCGAATGCTCCAGCTACGTCTATCTGGGTCGCGAAGTCAACATGGCCAACGACCTAGCGCCAGAGCTGAGCAGTAGGAAACGAGCGGCTTGGGGAGCTTTTAAGAGCATTGAAGAAGTCGCGAAGAAGACGAAGAACGTCCGACTCCGTGCCCACCTATTCGACTCTACGTTCTTCCTGCCTTAACATACGCCTCAGAGACCTGGGCTATACAAAAGCAGGATGAACACGCGATCAGCGTCGCACACCGTGGAATCGAGAGGACGATGCTCGGAGTGACACGACTCACGCAAGTGAGAGAAGGCCTCCGAAGTTCCTAGCTTCGCCGACCTTCGAAGATTAGAGAAGCTGTAGCATGGGCCAAATCGTGGAAAATTAGGTGGGCCGGCCACGTAATGCGCTTCGCAGACACCCGCTGTACGAAAGCCGTCACCGACTGGATTCCGCGGGATGTCAAGAGAACACCAGGACGCCCACCAACGCGTTGGTAGGACTTCTTCGTGAAAGCCCTGAACGACCGCTATGACGCTCTTCGTGTCACTCGAGCGAGGAGGATCCATTGGCACTCTGGCACGCGACAGGGACGGATGAAGGGCGCCCGCTGGAGCAAGTCGATGATCAACGGGACGACAGGTGAATACGAGGAAATAATTCGATTAAAATAGAAATAATGCGGTAAATTAATACGATTTCCTACACTTCCTAGACGAAGCTGCAGTGTGCGTTCAAGTGATTCAATCGCAACGGTGGCGGTAGCGACTGGATGGCCGAGTGGATGCGATGCGGACTTGCGGGATGGGGGTCGAGGGTTCGATTCCGGCCGGGGTCGGGTTTCTGCGTCTCTAGGTGGACTGTTAGCGTTTTTGCAAATGAAGATTACATCTTGGCTTCGGTAGGGTACCTTCGTCGCTTTTTAACCCCGCTTTAAACCTGTTGGCAAATGTGGAAGAAGCTGGTTTTGCTGTGCATCCTGATTCCGAATACGTGTCACCGACCTCTGCCGTGAGCATGGGAGGACCATTAAGGGGAGCAGGGGTCCAGGTCTCCCTCACTGCTTCCACTACCCCCTCGAAGTCTCCTCTTCTACTCTTACCCCTTTGGTGGTCCTCTGATGCTCATGGTACGAAGTCGTCGGCACGGCTTCTGAATCTGGACTGTCAGAAACGCGCATAGGTCCTGTTGTGTTAAGCAGTAAAGTGCTGTGCTTCCTCTGCTGCAGCAACATCCCATGTTCAATAGCAAATTTTGCCCGCGCTGTAGATGATGAGGCGCATCTCACTTAGGTTAAATCACTCGACGGACAAACTCTTTTATAGGTGGTGGTGGTGGTGATACCGCGAGATTCCCAACCCCTCAAGTACAGGGGGGGGGTGCTCCATTTTCACAGTTCCTGAACCTACGAATTAGAGGCCCTGAAGTGTATAATGGAACAACGATAGTAAGTGTCTACTAACTCTAGAGAGGACAGCGGAAGCAATAAAGGCGGAAAGGTGGTTTTGCCGCCCGTTGTATTGCGTAGAAAACGATGCAACCAGTGCAGTGACATGGACATGGATGTTCCTTGTTCTCACAACGAGAGCCTCCAGAGTGGCGGTGAACTTTTGCTATGTAATTTTTACAGGATGTAGGGTCCCGTTTGGGGAGTTCAAAACCATGTTTACTTTTTTCGGAATGCTCTCCTGTGCTCGAAAAAAAAGGTGTGGAGGCATGAGCGCGAAGTTCACGGCGCCCTGCTGCCACCAAGCCTGATGGGGTCGGTTTAACATAGTGGTAGCGGGATCGCCTCTCGGGCGCACCGAGCGCGTTTGATGGTTCGGTCCCCGGTGTCGCGAATGATTTTGTACGCATCGGATCGTTGTTGTTATGGGCTTGCATAATCACATGAGTCAATTTGTGCACGATTAATGCTTTTAGTATTTAAACCTAGCCTTTTTGGGATTTCATTTGAATTACCTCTCACTGGATCGTATTTGCACTGTATCATATCAGCAACGATACCGTAAATGCACACAAACACACCAACTTCACGAGATAAATATCTGGTTTGATACCGGCAAAAACTTAACATTAACAATAAATTGTCCTTTTCACCCGGACGTGTCATCGCTCGACTTCTGTCAGCGTTCGATCCTCCTACAAGGAGCGAGATTGCAGTTGGAGATGCTCTAAAACGGCTTCTCCAGGAGGCAGTGTCAAGGAAAGGAAGCGAGATAAGAGTGATGGGTCGGAGTTGTTGATATCCTCCTGCGTATGTTTTGGATGTGTAGAACTGTTTTGATTCCTTCCATGAGTCCGGAATCCTACCAAGGCGAAGGTAGTGGTTCAAGTGCTTGGCAAAAAGTGAGCAGAGGGCACTGTCAACCGCGAAAGAGATCAGCAGAAATCCGGCCAGGGAGCAGTGCCTGGCTTCGTCCTTCTGATGGCATGAGCAGCTTCTAATTCCAGAATGGGAGGTGCTTCCTCAGCTGGTGGCATCAAGCATTTTGGAACTGTGATGGAAGAGCGAAACAGATCTGTGTAGAATTTTTGAACGATGGCTTCCATCGCTCTTCGAGGCGTTTGCGTTGTTGCATCGTTATCCATAAGGGTGACATTATTACCTTTTGGTCGCAGAGATCTCATTTGCATCGCTTTATGTTTGAACCTTTCCCAGAGGCTTCTAACAGCTTCATTCTTTTGTAGGCTTGTATGGACCCCTTCACTGCAATTCCGCAGGCCTTTGAAATGGTGACTTCTTCCAGATGGGAGGCATTAGGATCCAGTTTGACAGCTCTTCTTTGCTCCAAGAGTTTAATCTATAATGAGTTTAATCGCATGTGCGTTAGGTCTTGAGGCAAAAGTTGATGTGGCTTTACAAGAGCTGCTAGCGCATTTCAACAGTCCTTTCTAGAGAAGGTCGTAGTCTTCCGATTGATCTTCAAGGCGATTCCAATCATACGACATTATAGGATACCAGCGTCCGTACGCTGGACGTGCGGGCTACGCCAGGGTTGCCGGCTTCGCCGCTCTCCAGCCTTTACCATGCCGGTGAACAATTGTAAAATATCAAAAATTTATTTCCTTAAAAAACGTACAATGTGATACGATACGAGAAGAAAAGAAAGAAAAGCGCATTTCGATAATTCGATAAAGAAGGGCATCGCATAAAAATGTACATACACATAACACAACACAAATAACCTTCACAAGATGCATAAAGAGGATATGATATGCGGTATCTTCAGATGAATGGTGTAGATATAAGATATAAAGGATAAAAAAAGGATAAAGGACGGCGTTACTCAATCCCTTCTGGGATGCGCCAGCGCATTCTACTTCTACTGGATGTCGTGGAGGCGACATGAATGCGTATTTGGCCATACAATGACTTGCGGTGGCCAGCCTATGAATAAGTAGCGCTCTATCCTTCCCAGACAAGTCTGGTACCAATTTACCGACCCCGGAGGGATGGAAGGCTTGGTTGGCCTGGGCGGGAAATCCGAACCAGGAACCTGGTATCGGGTGCGACAGTCGCGCCTCCTCCGACTGCGCTACACGCGCCCTAGCTATAAGATATATGTGTATCAAATAATATATATATATATATATATATATATATATTCTCTAAGATGCAACTCCAAGAGGGGTCCACTTTAGGCCGTCTTATGGACAGATTAAATCAAGTTAAATAAACTAAATCTAAACACATAAATTGGAAAACATTTCATTTCATGTTAACATTAAAATTAACCAATTAACTAATTCGTCAATTTCTCTAGGACTAAGAGCCTAAAAGCCGGCTATTAGAAGAGTCTAATAGCCGGCTTACGAAACTTTACCAAACTTAAAACTTAAACTTTGGAGACACAAATATTCCTGGTTCCCTACACAATTTTTTTAGCCACCCCCCACCCGAATGCCTGGGTTAACCCATTGGGGGTTGCACCTAGCACCTAAAATAGAAATCGACACGTTAGAAAAATGAGAACACGTGGAATAGATTATTAAATTTGTTAACTGTGAAAAATGCACCCCTGGGTACCGGATAAGGAGTAGAGTAAATAGTAGAGTTGTGAGTGTGAGAATCAGCATCGAGCACCAGAGAAGTGAGCACCGACAGTGAGATGGAGGACTATGAGCGGAATGTAATAATAAGGTAGAGTGTAGAGAAGGAAACTTATAAAAGAGAACACCTAGCGTAAGCGAAGGAAGTGATCGCGAAATGAATAATAAAGTGATAACAAGGAAGAAGGCCAAAAAGGAGTGATGACAAGAAAGAAATGAAAATGGGGGAAGGGGAGGTGTGCGTTAAAGTACTGAAAATCATTCGATCAAGTTTTTAACTTCGATTTTAACCGTGGATGGCGAATGTGGGAAATTTAATGAAAACGGTACTGTCTTTTAGGATGGGAAGGAATGGTGGAACGAAAACAGACGGAAGGTGTATCGATACCACTGCGTAACAATCGGGAAACTGGCCAAGGAGCGAGGACCCACCAGAAGGAAACGTTCACCCACCAGTGAGATCAATAAAAAATCGACATTCTAGAAGAAGTCTAATAAAATATTCGGTTCTAAAGTGCTCTTGTCTCCATGCTATTTTGTAACAAAGTTTTGTGCCTCTTGCAAAAAAGTTCCCGAGAAGAAGACTCCGAAAAAGCGGAGAGCAATTTGGCTTTGACGCAAAAGCCTTGCTTAATAGAAAACCAAGTGCGAAAATGATGACAATGACAACGTTTTAGGAGTAGGCGACGTGACAGTTGGAATAGAAGAATAACACTATAAACAAGAGGCAAATTCAAGCAAATTCTAGACAGAAGCGGGGCTGGGAAACCGAAACGAAAGAAACAGACCTAGTTGAGCTGCCGCTCGGAGCTGAAGAGACGCGGAGGAGGTTCTGGTGGCCACAGCGCAGCCGCTATCAGTTAGTTTTTCCTTCACGCAGTGTCGTCTTCTTCTTCGTGGTCTTGGGGCGTGCGCTGGCTCGTAGTCGACTGGCTCCCAATGCGGATGATTTTATTATTTATTACACAAGTTTCCTCGTGTATAGATGAACAAAAGCCACAGAAAACAACAAAAACCTTGCCAACATACCTTAGACCAATCTAAAAAAGAAGAAATCAGCAACAGCAACATAGAGCAACACAGAGGCAGAAGCAGAGGATATAATCGAAAGACCTCAAAGGTATCAGGAACTTAAATATCGATCCAAGGTTTTTTTAAAGGTGTCGTAGCTAACAGGGACGCTGTGCTTTTTGCGGAACATCTCAAGAGAAGTAACAGTCCTAAGCGTGAAGAAAAATCGTCGACAATTCAAATTCGCTCTACCAGCATCATACTTAACAGCATCCCCACGAGTGCTCGATTTTCTCAACGACAGAAGATCACTGATCCTTACGCTGCTCTTACCATGCAGTATCTTATGGAAAAGTAGGAGGTCGTTTTTTTGCCTTCTAGTTTCAAGTGAGGATAAGCCGAAGTTTAGGTTCCTAACCGCGCTAGACGGAATCTGATCGTATACAAATCCCAGTGCACGCACCATTAGCTTTCTTGTAAAACTATTCTGCACCCGTTCCAGCATAGCAATGATTCTTTTTTTGTGAGGGCTGAATATTGGAGTGCCGTATTCCAAGATGGGTCTGATGAAGGATTTATAGGCTTGGAGAAGCACAGCAGTGTTCCTTGTTGACAGAGCTCTAAATAAGTTGTAGATGGCCCGGATGGCTTTTTTTGATATAATTTCACAGTGTTTATCGAAGCTTAGATCACTGGTTACCGTAAAGCCCAAGTCTTTGATCTCAGTTACGCTTTCTTGATTTTCACTTTCTAAAAATAAACAATGACAGCAACGTGGCAGAGATTTTTCTTTCTTTCCATCCAAGCACTATGGTGAAAAGGGCACCCAGCGGTGCGGGGTCTGAACGCCTGTTCGCGTCGAGAACGTATTTGCGGATGTCGTTCCTAAAAAAGGTTATAACGTAGATGGAGGTGATTATTTTCTTGGAATGCAGACTAGAAGAAAATTGGCGAAGACGTACAGTGCTCTCTGAAGAGCACCTTTGACGTGAACCGTCTAGCGAGCTCTCGCCTTTTTCCGCTCCTCGTACTCGGCCTCCCTTTCCTCGTCGGTGTCGTCCAGCGAAAGCCAGAACCTCAATTCGAAATTTGCTGCTCTTTTGATTCTCCAGTACTGTTACCCTTCCACGACGTTTGCTAAACGTCGGAGGAGAGGGAGGCATTTGCCATTGGAGCGCGTCGTTCTCAGTGGAGCGCGTTACTCCTGCTGAGTGCTCTTCCAAAGCTTTGCGTCCTTTCTGCATTTCTGGTATGCATGAACTCATCCTTGCTGTAGTAGGATGTTCATAGAGGGCACAAATAATAACAACTCATTCAAATATGAATAGATATAACTTGCCCGCAGTCTCCGTCATCAACTAGCATAAAACCTGGACATTTCGATGGAACAAAAAGTACAAGTTCTTCCGTGCCACGCCGCTTTGTTAAAATATAGCTTTATTAAGCCTGACATTTCAACGACTTCGTCGTTATCAAAGACCTGAAATAGGTCAGATTTTTGCAGACTGTATCATATGCTCAATTGCTCTAGTTTTCTCAACCCTGCAGCACTAATGGGATCCAAGAGTCAAGAAGAAATTAGTAGGAACGCAACTCATCGCTGCTTTATTGGCACTGAAAGACCGCCCAACTATACGACAGCCGTTGAGCGAGTGAGACTTTTGATATACAAGATTATAAGCACTTATGGTTGGTAAGAGGAGCATGGTGTACTACAACAGCTTACACAATGAAATGAAGGTCAAAACATGACCCTCAATTGGCTTTTTGAGTGAGCAGTTGACGAAAGTGAGTGCACAGCCCTGACAAAAGTCGAACTTCAGGCCTTTGATAACAACGAAGCCGTCGAAACATCAGGTCAGGCTTAATAAAGCTCTATTTTAACAATGCTGCGCTCATAACCTATGTTTGTTTGCTTATTTAAAGTCAACAAAACATTCAACATGGCGAAATTGTATTTCATCAATAATTCCATATTGCCATGTAGCATTCTTGCGTATAGAGCACAGTCCTCCTACATTGCTCATGAGCCCAAGCGTTGCAACTGTGAACGTTTGAGTAGCTTAACCACCCAATTTCAGCGATGTGTTCGTCTAGGAAGAAGAGTTGCAGGAGGATTTGGCTTGTACTGAAAATTTTCCTAGCATTCATGTCTATCTTTTCTTCTCCAAGCATCTCCTCTTTCCTTCATGCCCTCATGCGTACCACACGTGCTTACAAAGTGTGTGTAGAGAGAGAGTGGACCTTTGAGGCAAATACAGCATTCGACAGAAATTTTCATGTCTGTGTATTTAGCTGTAGGATCCAAAATCAATTTATATGTTGAATAAAGAGAACCAGTATAACCTCTATGAACATCCTACTACAGCAGGGATGAGTTTAAGCATATAAGAAATGCAGAAACAACGCAAAGCATTGGAAGAGCACTCGGCAGGAGTAACGCGGTCCACTGAGAACGGCGCGCCCCAATCGCAAATGCCTCCTGCCTCCGACGTTTAGCAAACGTCGTGGAAGGGTAACAGTACTGGAGAATCAAAAGAGTGAGGCGAGCTATCGAACTCGATGGAAGTCTGGGCGCTATGATAGGTGGGGGGGGGGCAGGGGGAGGGTCTCCCAAGGAAAACCCAGCAACGCAGAAAAATAGAAGCGAAATATACTGCTAGTGATGAACACAAGCAAACAATAACACTGCCGTGTTATCGACAATTTCATGCGTTCGCCCGAAAAGTCTTGTGTGGGAGGCGGATCTGCAGTCAAAATGAGGAGACAAGAGTGAATTAGCATTCCCTGTCTGTAGCTGCGAAGGATGGCCTCCGCAGCGACCGACGCAATCATGTTCCTTGAAACATACCTTCTTTGCTTAGCGATTGAGCCCTTTTAGGTTACGCATTTTTTCATCAGATGTGAACGGAACGAGCGGAAACAAAAAATGGATGTGAACGGAACGAGCGGGAACAAAGAATGAAAAAATTCGCCCGCACGCGACCGACTATGGCCCGGCGGCGACGATGAATGCGGTATCGATCACTCTCGGCGCTCGAGGGGCGCCGTGCGCAGACCGCGAGTGCACGCACTTACGACGCGGTCTTCCTTCCGTCGCGGAACGTGTTTCGATTGGAGCACGGAATCGCATCACCACGACACCGCCAGCTGGTGCTGCTCTACGTCTCTGACACTCTCTTTCTCTCGCTCTGACCGGAGCACCTCCAGAGAACCTTCGGGCGACCTCATCCACTACAGCACCACGTGTTGCTATTAAAATAGCAACACGTGGTGCTTCGCAACACAACAGGACCCCAAAAAAGCTGTTCCAAAAGGATAGCAACCGCTGTTCCATTTCCAACAAATGACTGTTGCAGGGGGCGTGGTGGGGCGGATCCTGTTCGGGTCGTAGATAACGAACGTCTGAGCAGGCCATGGGGTATGAGTCGTGCCGCGGCGCAGACCTCCTCCGCAACGCTTCACGTGTTCTCTGAACCTGGCAGCAGTGGCTGCCTGCTACGCTGCCACGTTGTGGTGTTTACAGTTGGCGGCGCCGGTACGACGAACAGGTGAGTATAACGTCAACTGTTACCAGTCAATGATTCATGCCTCTCTGCTTTATATAATAGGAAGGATTCTAACTCCTCCGACTTGAATGTGGGGATCCTCACCAGTGCCGGTTTATGAGTGTCACGTCACAACGTTGTCTTCTTCTCCACGCAGAAAATGGCCGTACTTTCATAAGCGAGCTTCGAGCATCTTGTCAGCTCTCGGCGCAACACCGAACTTCTGCCTAATGGCATCGTTTCGGGTGTGGGCCATGCGCGTGACTCCAGCCGTTCAGCGCAGCATCTTCGTCTTCATGACGCTGATGCGTCGTTTAAACTTCCTTGGTCGCAGGTTAACACTCAGCGCCGTACATTGCTACCGGCCAAACGACTGTTCTGTAGATCTTCGACTTAAGGTGCTCTGGTATCTTTCTATCACTTGGACCAAGCTACACTCACGCGTGAATTCACTTCAACCATCAGTCTGCCATCAGACGCTATTGCTGATCCCAGCTACTTAAAGACCGAGTGCGTTGGAGCTCTATGCCATTAACCTTGAGGGTGGCTGAGCTCCGTAAAGTCCGTTATTAGATATTCGGTCTTCTTCACGTTCAGTCTGAGTTCAAACCCCTTCAAACTATCACACGTACTTGCACCTCTCGCTCGAGTTCACCTTTATCTTTGCTGGCGAGCATTACGTCATCAGCAACACAACAACATCCAAGGGACGGCTTCTGAAGATCTCGTGTGATGGCATCCATGACGACAACAAAGAGGAGTGGGGAAAGTGCAGAACCCTGGTGTACCCCATCTGAGATGGGGAACTCCATTGAGGTTCCAGCTGCAGCTTGAACTGGACTCTTTGGAGAAGAGGATTCGCACCCACTCTATGAGCTCTAAAGGTACTCCAGGGATGTCGCAGGGTGTACCATATCACTTCACGTGGTACGCGGTCAAACGCCTTCTCCAAGTCGAGGAATGCGATATGCACTGGCTTCTGTTTCTCGCGATGATTCTCTAACAGGAGGCGGGCGGTATGTTTTGCATCAATGGCGCCACAGCCAGCTACGAAGCCGCACTGATTGCTGGAAAGCTAGACGATGTCACAAATCCGCCTATCGACCATTCGCTCAAAGATCTTTATGCTATGCGAAAGCAAACGAATCGGACAGTAATTGGAGCAGTCAGCAGGACTGCCCTTCTTCTTCCAAATTGAATCGTCGCACTTTGGCGCGAACACTCAAGCACTTTCTTCTCTGCCACAACCTGGTTAAAGAAGTTCGCCAACCACTTAGCAGAGTGCCAAAACTTTGACTTCCACAGATCAGCTGCCATGTCGGGCCCAGTCGCTTTCTCTAGCCTCATCTTCCTCAGAGCCGCTTCAGTCTCCTCCACAATGATCTTCCTGACAGGGCCATGGGTTGGAGCGGTTGAAGGGATGGCTGGATGAAGAAATTCCACTGTAGAGGTTTCCTCAAAGTAATCGCGCCATCGCTTCAAAGCCTTCTTGCGGTCCATAAGAAGATGGCCTTTCTCATCGCTGACGCCGAAAAACTTCACAATATTCTCGGTCTGCCGATGGTGATTCTTAGCATGTCGGTAGAGATTCTGCTCACCATCGCGTGACTCGAGCTTCTCGTTGGCATCTCCATAATAAGTGGCTTTTGCGACAGCCACAACCTTCTTTGCAGTCTTCTTCGCTTCTTGGCACTTCTGCCAGTTATCGGCTGTCTTTTCGCCGAGAAACACGCGATAGAGCGACTTCCTCTCGCACTTTTGTTTTCACGTCGTCTGTCCACAGCCATGCATGCTTGTCGACCTTCCGTTGTCCAGGCTTCGTAAGGACGAGCTGCAACTGTACAGCTTCTTCCAAGTTTCATCAACAGCCGTAACTGTCGGTAACCGCACGCGAGAAATCACAGCTGCTTTCTTCTCTTTCATTCGCCACCACTTGATTCTTGCAGCACCGCATCGCTCAACCTGCTGCAGCCTCGGAGGAGCGATCTTCAAAGTACAGATCAGCGGACGATGCTGTGGGGCGACCGTTTCATACGGCACGATCTTCGCGTCTGTGACGAGATTTCGGTCACGGTCTCTCACAAGGACGAAGTCTATCTGCGTTTTGGTGTTCCCACTATAGAACGAGACAAGGTGGGAGTTGCGCTTGCGAAACACGGTGTTCATTATGGTGTCACCATTTGTGTTACGCAACTCGTAGCCGAATCCACCATGACAGCTGTACCCGTCTTTCGTAGCACTACGTGCCCATTAAGGTCACCATCGACAATGACGAGCCTGGTTGATGAGAACGCAGCAGAGATACCGTCGAAAGACGATATCTCTGCTGCCTTCTCATCAACCAGGCTCCAAAACTCATCATTGGCTTCAACGGAACGGCCAGTCTGTGGAGCATACGCAGAGAAGAATTGGAAGAGTCGATTCTTAGCGGCGACAACGATCTTCATCAATCGATCGTCAAAGCGCTCGACACTTCGGAGACGATTATACCAACACCGCTGGTGGTCCTCGGACTACCACATAGAACGGCCTTAAAGCCTCGTCCTATATCCCTTGACTTACAACAGGACCACCTCGTCTCCTGTACCGCACACAAGTCGATTCGTCTTCGCTCCAGTGCTTCAATCACCTCGCACGAGCGGCCGGTCAACGTACCCACATTCAGCGTTGCCACCCGGGTCCTACTTATGTTACGGGACTTTCGGACCAGCTCAGTTGCCCCGATGTCGTCATTAGAGACCCTCGCAAACTTTCCACACTCGAGGGTTTTGCGATGCGCGTCGGCTCCCGCGGGGAGCCAACGCCGGCAACGCGACAAGAGGTACACCCGCCCCCTGCTGGGGGGCGTGGCGTCTGGAGGTACAGCCGCTGTTCTGCGGACCGGAAGCTTTTGTTTTGTATGTCAAAGGTTTCGTAAGGCAGCCGTTAGACTCTTGGTGAAGCCTAGGTGGTTGGGGTGGGTGAGCAAGGGGGATGAGAGAAAGATCGCACGCCACCCCCACCTAGCAGGGGGCGGGTGTACTTCCTGACCGTCCCCCGCGGATGGACTATCTTGATATACGTGAACATCATGTGATGTGACATAGGTCTTCGAAGGACGGCCTGTCGCCTGCCCTCCAGTGTCCGTGTTCGGCTTAGCAGAGCGAACAATTTCCTGTGGCACCACATGGAGGAACGGACATCGCCACCGTGTGAGGTTCATTATGATAGAGGAAATCACAGCTCATTTGCTACACATGTTCTCCGCAGTTCTGCGATAATCCGCCTTCTAAAGTTTCTTCAAGGGATCCTCGTCACAGACCTGAGTGGGCCAACACATGGAACTCGCTCTAGCTCAAAGATAACACCTCCAGATTCTTTGCACCTATCTTGAGCTTTACTGCGAGGTGTCACATTCTCGTTCACAGAATGGTTCTTAATATGCGAAAACTCCATAAATATTTGAGATAAACAGATAAGCATATAGGATAGACCACATGTCGCCGTCAGTGATTCACTAGGAATGCGCCACGTAACTGAGAAACAACGGAGGGCTGTTCTTATTTGATCACAGATATGTTAGCGTCAACAGAATGCCGGCATCTTCTTCGGCTGAGCTGCTCTCGCCCTAGTCACATATACGTAGAAAGTTAAGAAGAATAAATTAGTAATAGAAGAAGACTAAATTAGTAGTAGAAGTCCTCGAGGTGTATGGTCCCTAAACCGCTCACAGTTCGTGCCACATCCGAGCGAACCATGCCTTCCATCTCTACGGGATCGATGAACCTCTACCAGGTTTGTTTGTGATTGATAAAACCTTGACTCGAAAGCACGTGGTGACGCAGTCGCCGGCGCCAGTTGCCACGTGCACCCCGAATCGAGGTTTTTAGTTCGGATTCCACCTACGACCAATCTCCGGGATAAAGTGATGTCAGACCTGTCGGGAAAGTGTAGAACACTCGTTCCTTCACTGATCATCAAAATTCATTGCTTATACCGAATACTACTCTAATTTTCCTCCTCACCATGACTTGACGGAATCTCTATTCTCCAACATATGGATTATAAATGCTGTGCGTAATCCTAGGCAGCGTGTAGAGCAGTCGGAGGAGGCGCCGACTGTCGCGTGCACCCGATACCAGGTTCCTGGTTCGGACTTCCCTCCAAGGCCGTCCAAGCCTTCCAGCTCTTTGGGGTCGGTGAATTGGTACCAGACGTGTCTAGGAAGGATAAAGCGCTGATTTGTTCATCGGCTGGCCACCGCAAGTCATTGTATGGCCGAATACGCATTCATATCGCCTCCGCGACATCCCGTAGGAGAGGAATGCGCAGGCGCATCCCAAAGGGGACTGAGTAACGCTGTCCTTTTTCCTCTATTCTTTTTAGTGCTGCTGATCTCCTTCAAAAATCTATTACTAAATTGCCATTTATCAGCACTGAATCACGAAGAGAAAATAGAGTACGGCGTTAGTCACTCTCTTTGTGGAGTGAGCTACGCATTTATACAAGGTATCGTGGAAGCCATTAGAATGCATATTTGGCCTATATGTAGCTTCCGTCGCTTAGGAGGAGTCCGCGGCAGGGTTCTGCGCCCTTCGACTGCAGAACCAGGCTCGGGAAGGGAGTCCATCCTAGCTGGCTGACCATCAGCCATGAAATGGCGTGTCGACCGCAAGCTGCACGCCCGTACCTTTACAATATGATTCCTGCTCCCTAACTCTTGGCCGGAAAAATATGGCTAGAGAGCTAATAGTAGGTCAGTTCCTCCATCTCAGTTTCGTTCATCAGGGAAGGGATCAGGTTGTCTGAATGGCGAATATTGATTACAAGTGCTTCGACATGCCTAACGCCATGTCTTGCACTTGTGTGCATCACGCGACTTTGCAACATCACTGACCTACTGAAAGTAGTTCTTGCAAAACTTGAAACTCGCTAACATCTAAGGCCAGCTGCGTTCTTTGTCGGCACCAAGCCGTTCACCACTTCGGCACTTCATCATAGACATTCTCCAGTAACGTTATTTGTTTGTACTGCGCAGTACTTCTGTCCCTCAGGTTGCTCCTCCGCAACCGTTCTTATGCTCAATAGCTTGCGTTTCCGGATATTGTTGACACATCTTTCGAATCCGACGCCAGGTTCCCCTCACTCGTTTCTTCTTACTGGATCTGAGCTGGTCCGCCTTTACTGGTTACTCCTCTCCCCTCCTCTTTAGTTTTCTACCCCCAACTTCCTGGTCTCGAAAGCACGCTAATATGGCTTAAGACAAGATGTCCTGCACTTGGAGAAGAGTGAACTCCATTGCAAAATAACGACTCCACTGATTTTCACGGGTCATATCCACCGATATTAATACACAGCTAGAAAGCTATCAGTTTTGCATGTTTATTGACTGAACTATAATACAGTTGTTCCACGCCATCGTTTCTTGTCGGCCTTCTGCTCTGTATCTTTCTATGCCTTTTTCGTGGTGTTATCCTGAATCGTGGCGTCACTTCAGCATCTAGTTGAATGCAAATGAGAACCTAGATTCTCAGGACTAGACAGAGGGCGGTAAGTGGGGTGCATGTTGCTGGCTATGTTCGATATATTGTATTATATTAGTTATGCAGTCAATATGTGCATATGGCTCCCCATTATCTAGATGACATGAAGAGGGCCGGGATTAGGTACCACATTAGCCGCAATGCGAGTTAGTGGCTGTCGCATGACATTGGATTTTTTGCTCTTTCCCTCTTAAAGCTTAGTATTCCTCCGCAATCTCCTAGTGTGCGGTGTGCCACTGCTAGAGAAGCGCTCCGACAGTGGGAGAGCTCACCTGCAGGTGAAAATGACGTATTTTGACGTCACAGGTGACCTATAGGAGCTATTTTGGGGCGGAGTTTTAGTGAGCGGAATACGAAGCGCATGCAATTGTAGGTCTGAAGAGCTCATGTAGCGCGGTAGATGCCATTTGCATGGCTGGTAGAACACAGTGCATAAGTATAATCCGGTTGAATCCTATAGTCTTTTCACTTAAACTGCTTATTCATTCTATTTAGGTTGAGCATAAGGACCAAACAAGACTTTAGGAATGATGGTCAAGTGCAGAGAGGATTCCTGAGAACAGTTAAATATTTTACGAATTGTTCAAAATCACGATACTTAGGTAAACCCACCGAACTCTGCTCTCATTACGTTGATAGGTACCTTGCGCCAAGTTAGTAGAATTTTTACTTTTTAAAGCTTTGTCAGCTTGTTGAATGAAAAGTTTCATAACCACCCAGTCAATTTTTAGAAGATCACAGAAGAAGTAGGTGATTGTCGGAATATCTAATTGGTGCACCATAGGCAGATATGTTCAGAACTACGGAACCTTACATAAATATCTAATCGTAAGTAGTATATCATTTGCGAAAAGAATCATTACTGTTTATTTACACCAATCTAGCAATTCAGGGAAAAGGCATTCGGAAGTGGACATAGTATTGTGAAATAATCCTGGTTATAGACGCAGTGGCGATGTTCGTTCCTCCACGTGGTGCCGCTGGAAACTGTTCGCTTCTGCGAGCTGAGCTAATCACAGACATTCGAGCACAGGCAACAGGCTCTTATGGCAGGACGGTCTATGGAGATCCCATGTCACATCACATGGTTGATGACGTTATGTGAAGATCGAGATAGTGCTACGGCGTCCGCGGGAACCGACGCACACTCGCGAAGCCCGGCGAGTGTGAGAAGTATGCGAGGGCCCCTGATGCGAGGACGGCATTGGGGGCAACTGAGCCAGTCCAAAAGTTCCGCAACGTAAGGAGGACCCTGAATGTGTACGTTGACGGGTCGCACGTGCGAGTTGATAGAAGCGTGCGGTACAGGACACGAGGTGGTCCTGTTGCAAGTCGAGGGTTATAGGTCTAGGCTTCAAGGCCATCCTGTTTGGCAGAGGACCACCAGCAGTGTTGGTGTGACTGTCTCAGAAACGCGATTATAAGCATGAAACGTTTTAATGACTGCTTGATGAAGGTCGTAGTCGCTGCTGAACAGTGTATGTATCATTTCTTCTCTGCGTACGCTCCGCAGATAGGCTGTTCTGAGAAAGCCAAGGATGAGTTTTGGATACTGCTTGATGAAAAAACAACAGAGGTACCGTCAGAAGACGGTGCAGTTAATATCGTAGGTGACCTCAACGGTCATGTTAGGACTGCGAAAGACGGTCACAGCTGTTATGGCGGTTTAGGTTATGGGGCGATAACGCTGATGATGAGCGAATCCTTGAGAATGCGGGCTAACCTCATCCTTGCGAACACTTATTTCGAAAGCGTGACTCCTATTTTGCTTCTTTCTATAGCGGGAGTACCAAGACACAGATCGACTTACCGTTATTACAAGCTGCAGCTTCTGAATTAGGCGTGACTAAGCCTGGACGCCAAAGGATGGGGAAGCAGGCATGACTGTGGACTACCAACATAAGGGAAAAAGTCAGAGAGAATAAAAGATTGTATCACGCGTTCCTGCGCGACAAAGCTGTGGACAATTGGCGTATGTACCAGGAGGCGAAGAAAGCGGCCAAGAAGGCCGTAGCCGGTGCAAAACCCGCTCATTATGGTGATCTTAGCGATAAATCCAGACGCGCGATGGTGAACGACATATTTATCGACTTGCCAAATCACGCCATATTTAGAATGAGGACATCGAGAAATTCCGGGCGTCAACGAAGGCCATCTACTGGCGAACCGCAAAAGGGCAATGAAACGAAGGCATGACTACTTTGAGAGAATCTCGACAGTAGAGTTTGCTCATCCGCCTATCCCCTGCGTCCCTCCTACGCAGGGTCCTGTGCAGAAAATCACTATGGTGGAGCCGGAATCGGCTTGGGAAAAGATGAAGCCAGGCAAAGCAACGGGCCCCGACGATATAGCGGCCGACATACGGAAGTTGAGATGCTAGAATCCTGCTGAGTGGCTAACAAAGTTTTTCAACCAGGTTGTTGCGGAAAGAAATGTACCTGGTAGTTGGTAGCAAAGCACGACGATCCCGATTTGGAAGAAGGGCAATCCTGCAGACTGCAAGAATTACCGTCCAATTCGCTTGCTCTCGCACAGCATGGAAATCTTCGAGCGAATTGTAGATGGGCGTATTGATATCCTTCAGCTTTCCACCAACCAATGTTGCTTCGAAGCGGGCTGTGGCACCATTGATGCCGTACATGCTGCTCCTTTCTGGTAGTGAGACATCACGAAAAGCAGAAGCCGCTGCACCTTGCTTCTTTCTACTTAGAGAAAGCATTTGATCGTGTACCGCTTGAGGATATGTGGTACGCCTTACGACAACATGGTGTTCCCGAATAGCTTATTGAGTGCGAGCGCATACTTTACTCTTGCCCAAAGAGTAGAGTGCGAGCGCCAGCCGGCACATCGGCGGAGTTTCCTATCTTCATCGGTGTTCACCGAGGCTCTGCGCTTTCCCCA
Organism: Heligmosomoides polygyrus polygyrus; assembly: GCA_947396885.1. NCBI lineage: Eukaryota > Metazoa > Nematoda > Chromadorea > Rhabditida > Heligmosomidae > Heligmosomoides > Heligmosomoides polygyrus. Next base: position 53,123,832 of record OX377201.1, on the reverse strand, counting down.
CTCCTTTTCATTGTCGTAATGGATGCCATTTCGAGAGATCTTCTGAAGCCTACCTCTTGGACGTTGCTCTATGCAGATGACGTAATGTTTGAAGCGAAGATATGATCGAACATAAGCGACAACCGCAAGACTGGGCGACCGCTTAGCTCAAGCTAAACGACAAAAAATCTGAGTACTTGACGACAGACGTAAACGAGGCCGGGTCCATTGAGATGGCACTGCGCTTGTACAAGCGACAGACTTCAAGTACCTTGGTTCTGCAATCGCGTCTGACGGTAGTCTGACGTTCGAAGTTAACTCACGCGTGAGCGCAGCGTGGTCCAAATGGCGCTTGATGACAGGCTTTTTATGCGAAGGAAAATACCGGAACGCCTTAGATCGAAGATTTATAGAACCGTTGTCCGACCAGTAGCGATGTATAGAACTGAGTGGTGGCCTCCACCCAAGGAGGTTGAAACTCGCCGCAGCGTGATGGAAACGAAAATGCAACACTGGACGACTGGTGTTACGCGTCAGGACCGTATTCGCAACGATGAAATACGTCAGAGGTTTGGAGTCGCTCCATTTGCTGACAAGTTACGTGAAGCTCGTCTTCGGTGGTATTGCCACGTACTTCGAGCCGGTGGTGACACTGTTTCTAAGATTGGCATTTACATATGTGTGCCCGGAAAACACCTAAAGGGGACCGAAGCAGCGTTGGCTACATGCGTTGCAGGTGGACTTGAAGGTTGCTGGTATCCACAACGATCAAGCATTTGATCATGTAAAGTGGCGTCACTGTACCAGAAGAGGACCATTGAAGTGGGACAAACGCTGAAGAAGGAGAAGAAGATGTAAAAGACACGAATTGTTCACTATGAGGCTTAGCAAGTGCTCGATAAATTGATCTACGAGACGTCTATGTGGCGTGCTTTACAGAAAGCCGTGTAAGTTTATTTCTGATGTCGCAGTGATGTTAATACAACGAGCATTACAACAGGTTGGATTTTATTTTTTAGGAGTGACAAAAGCTCAGAGTACGAGTTTCAATGGGACAATAGTGGTTATGGCTATTGCGTAAAAGTTGAATTACAGTTACAACACATTATGTTCTCTTTTGAATGTCAAATCTTAGAATATGTTAGCTGTCGCTATTGCTTGAGTAATAAAAATCTATGAGTCATCTATGAGTTCTCAGAGCCTAATAGCGATGTGTAAAGTATACAACTCTTTGGATGTCCGGACAGACCAAAACTGAGCCTTCTTAAGCTTATCTAAACAGTATATGTGAAAAGCGTGGCGAGATTCACGTGCATTGCAAAGCCCCCTTTTAAGTTCCCACCTATATCACGTAATCCGGTCATCTCTAGGTGTTCGACTGCTCACCTGTAGGTTGAAATCAGGCTACCTACCAGTGCATTGTTAGTTCACCCATTTTTTCACCTGCAGATAAACCCTCCCAGTGTCTGAGCAAAACTGCCTAACCTACCGTAGGATGATAGCGAAAATACCGAGCCGCCGAAGGACTACTCTCCCAGCCCGTTTCCGACCTTTCCACCTTTGTCAGACTCGTTGGGAGCTTGCAGACCCAGCTAGAGGCGGGAGACGACACAGAGAGAACACAAGCTCCAACGCTGAGTGCTCGTCACTTGGTTCGAGTAGCCTCTCCCGTTTCAAGAAATCGAGCTCGCCTTAGCTTCTGGTGGTGCCTTTCCCTCGAAGGTTCCTAGATTTCGACCAGCGGCACCCTTCAGAACGCTCCAGAAGGCTTACCATTGGCTTAGAATACTTCACAGTGGATGCGTCTGGAAGTCCAAGGAAGCGGATGATTTCGAAGATGAGTGCACCTGCGATGATGTACTGCAGCATGTCAGTGAGTAAAGAAAATGATCCCACTCTTCGTTACTTACTGATAGTTTTATCAGATGGAGATAGAGATGCTGGGATTGCATTTAACGCAATGACATGATGAAGTGGATGCACGGAATGTGTTAGCCGTTCTCAAGCTCAAACACGACCAGACACGTTGTAAAGTTTGGTACAGCTCTGGTTGTGAACTTCTTTTCGAGTTTTCTGGGTGGCTTTGATCATTTTAGACACACTTTTTTCTGATCACTTCTCCGGCTCGTTAGATACGAAGCCAGCGGACGCCTTTACACGAAACTGTGAGTCGTCAACGACCCTCTACCATCGCGGATTTGACCGAAGCACTTCCCTGACGGCAGAAACCAGGGTAGTCGAGCAATCTGTTTTGTTGATTTTAGGAACATTTTTTGAGGTTTGAAGTGAACTGAACAACGATGGTCAGAGCAGACCGCTGCAGATGCCTCAAGCGGGAAGCCACCAGAAAGCGGTCGAAACGAGCACTCTTTCAAGGTACAGGGTGTTGTTGCAGGTGTTGTTCTTAGTTGCAGGTGTTTCATGCTTTATCGAAAAACGGCAAGCGACATATAAGGTTTCTATAATAGTATTATATAATGGTAATAGTCTTATCGTTAGTCTCTCAGCCTCTGGTCATGAGAAAACCAATAGTTCACATATTTGTCTGCGATATGCCATAATGCACTAAACAACGAGACGAAAATTAACGCTGCAGAACACAAAGCATGACGAGATCACACAACAGGACATCACTGTGCACAGGAGGGGACGAACCCGGCGTGGCCGACAGAAAGAGCAGAAGCTCGGCGCTGAGGAGACTGGCACGGTCCCTGGCTCCAGCCGCGCGTGCCTCGACCGTCCGGCTGGCTGTGCACTAGAGTACTTTGTTGTCGCTTATATAGGTCCGTCCTCCGCAGGCCTTGTCTGAAACAGAGAAAGGGGAGGCGAAGTTCCGAAGAAGACGGCCAGCAATGAGAAAGGGAAAACATGGGATTTTCTTATGGTGAAACGGCACTCACCATGTAGATTCCTTCCTCATCCCTTAGAAAGGCGCCTTAAATGGAGATTGTCGATTATTTTGTATTTTCCTCTATGCACACTGTATAATTGGTGCGTCTTTCGCGGGATTGGGCTGATTCTAACAATACGAAGCCGTAGTGACGGACCGAAACGTTGATTGATTAATAGTTGCTGTTATCTCTACTGAGATGAGAGTTCTGACGCAACTCAAAACTGCAAATAACGAGTTCGAATCGAGCAATAATTGGCAAAAAGCCTTCACTGTTACTAAAGCATTGAACTAAATGGCTTCACCTTTCTGTTATGTGTGAAATTCATTGTATAGAGGAAACCACAGCTCACTTGCTACACATCCTCTCCGCAGTTGTGCGATAATCCGCCTTCTAAAGCTTCTCCAAGGTGTCCTCGTCACAGACCGAGTTGGCCAGCATATGAAACTGCTCTAGCTCAAAAGCAACACCACCAGATTCTTTGCACCTATCTTGAGCTTTACTGCGAGTGTTGCATTCTCGTTCACAGAATGGTACTTAATATGCGAAAACTCCATAAATATTTGAGATAAACACATAAAGATGTAGGACAGACTACATGTCGCCGTCAATGATTCCCAGGAGTGCCCCACGTAACAGGAGCTTCTGAGAAACAACGGAGGGCTGTCTTTATTTGATCATAGGCAGGTTAGTGTTTTATTAACAGAAAATTCGAACCAAGAACCTGATATCGGGAGCACACGATAGCCGGCATCTCCCTCGGTTGAGCCGCTCTCGCCCTAGTCAGTCAGTTCTACGCAGGGAATAGTGTCATTAGTAGTAGAAGTGGTCCCTAAACCGTTCACAGTTCGTGCCACATCCGAGCGAACTGGAATTCTATCTCAACGGGACAAATGAACATCTACCAGGTTTGTTTGTGATGGATGAAACATTGACTTGAAAGCGTGTGGTGACGCAATCGTTGATGCCGGTTGCCGCGTGCACCCCGAATCAAGGTTTTCAGTTCGGATTCCGTATACAACCAATCCTTCCATAACTCCGGGATAAAGTGATGTCAGATCTGATAGGGAAGTATAAAACACTCGTTCTTTCACTGGTCATCAAAATTCATTGCCGAAGTTATTCCGAATACTCGTCTAGATTTCCTTTCCCACCATGACTTCATAGAATCTCTAGTCTATAAAGTAGGGATTGATAAATGCTGCGCATAATCCTCAAGGGCCCGTGTAGCGCAGTCGGAGGAGGCGCCGACTGTCGCGTGCACCCGATACCAGGTTCTTGGTTCGGACTTCCCTCCCAGTCCGGAGTCGGTGAATTGGTAGCAGACGTGTCTGGGAGAGATAAGGCGCTGATTTGCTCAACGGCTAGTCACCGCAAGTCATTGCATGGCCAAATACGCATTCATATTGCCTCCACGACATCCCGTAGAAGAAGAATGCGCTGGCGCATCCCAAAAGGGATTGAATAACGCCGTCCTTTATCCTTTATCCTTTTATAATCCTCTAACTTTTTCAAGATCAAAATATACCAGGTTAAAATGTCCGAGTGCATCCAAATAAAAACTCCTTGAACGGTTAAATTGGAACGATTCGCTACAGGAGAACAACTGACACCGTAGGGAAAAGAGATAATTCTACAAAATTTTTCTATTTTAGTAGTGCTGCTGATCATCTTCAGAAATCTACTGCTAGATTGCCATTTATCAGCACTGAATCATAAAGAGAAGATAAAGTACGGCTTAAGTCACTCTCTTTGTGGAGTGAGCCACGCATTCATACAAGGTAACATGGAGGCCATTTGAATGCATATTTGGCCTATGCGTACAATGACTGCAGCGGCCAGCCGATGAGTAAGTATGTTTGTTATGCACCGCATCGTTTGGAAACTGCAAGTCAAGTGTGTCAGTGTTTCTAGGCAGACAAGATTGGTATCTATTCACCGATCAGAGAGGAAAGGATATGTTTTCAAAAAAAGTTTCTTAGAAAAGGGCTGCAAAATAAACGAATGTGATGAGAAAGACGAATCTATAGTACCGTTTCCTGATCGGTACTGTGCCATTCCCTACAAATGACATTGTATCGCTGGCTCTCGCACCCAGGTGCAAGGAGGCTTTCAGCAGGCGCGGGCGGTGAACGCAGGGCCCATGTGCAGCCAAACGCAGCCCAGAACTCGACCACGGCAGAAAAGGCACAAAGTGATGGATATCTTGAAATTTGCGTAGTGAGAAAGCATTTCCAACGGCGAGAAGTGCTGCCGCAAGCATTTTGGGGAATCGCTGGCGTGGAGACCTAGGTTTTGGAAAAAAATGGGATCGTGAACTCAAAGAACTTCTCCTAGTTTATACAACCGAAAAAACACAATTCGAATGAACTTGAATAAACTTGGTTCTCTGTACTTTACCTTTTTCAGAGCCTCCCGAGCCTATTTTACAAAGAGAAATTTTCTCTAATTATAAGGTTGCAGTACGCAAAAAGTTTCGAAATCCATTGTGATGGTGGAGCGCAGTGGATTTGTTTGTGGCTGGTGGATGACGTCGCTACTTCAACTCGAAGTGTCCCGTATCTTCTTCCGATCTGTACTTCGATGCTTGGAATGTCCGCAAACACAGGAAAAGTCCCACACTATCATACTCCTCTTCACAGAAGATACAGTACGTGTAGACCAGGAACAGTTCACAGCCGAGAGTGAAGTGCAGTGGAGGCATGGTTAGCAAAAATTTTCTTTTTTTCTCAAGTAAAAGTTGGCCCATGTACGATTCATCTACATGCTCTAAAGTTCAGAACAAGTATTAACTTTGTAACTTCCTTCTTAGAAAAAGTTACAGAGCCCCGCTCAGTAGGTAAGGGAAACGTTTGGTAGCTCTTATTAGAATAGTCGAAAAAGGAATAATATAGACTCTGTGCTTCATGAGCTTTCGGTCTACAGAATATTCCCTAAAGAGGCGCTATTGTCAATTATGCTGGCACTGGACCCCGCGCCTAAATGCCCTTTGGGCGCAATCAGTGGAGGCGTCCCTCGCTAGTGAGTGTCTCTGGCGCTTGAAATAGCGGACCAAAATGGAGTAACGGAGAATGTTTTTGCTGCGTTGGGTAGATCTCGTCGAGGAGATCACGACTGGGTGTGAGTTTTCTAAAAACGGTGCAGTTCAAGACGACTAAGCAAAAGAACAGAAAAAACGCGGATAACGCGCATACCGCGCACTTTTCCCAATCTTTATGGTGGGTATTGCAAATAACAACTTCCTTGAAGTTTGTAGTTTCTACTGCAGGGCTGTTTGTCAATGATTAATCAATGAAATGCTAGGAACGGGTTTGTGATACACTGTTGGAAGACCAGACGAAATTGTGTAAATCAAACCATCACGTCTTGCATTTCAACTTCGAAACATCGAGTAGTTGCGCACTACCCGAGAAAAGTGGAGCCTTCCTAGTTTGTGAGCTGGTGTACGATTAAGTCCACCCCACTAATTTTGCGCTAACGGAGACATGAACAAACGGACAGAGGGGAAACAAAAATCAAGGAAGGGCTTCTTGCTAGCGGATCGCCTTTGTAATTTTCCATTTCGCGGGCCGCAGCTCGTTCATTCTATTTGCCGTTCCCAAGGGGCGACCAGTGTGCCGATGTGCCGCAGCTCTTGCATCTGAGAACAGGCTACGTCGGCACACATGTACGTACTGTCTGTTCACCAGATCCTCAAGGCCAAGAGGCTAGCACCCTAACTGACTAGCCCAAATTAGGTCTGCCAATTCTTACGCTGTATCGCTGCATTATGTCCCACTTCCATGTGGCTTCTCTTGCAATTTTCTCCATCTTAAGATGACAGTGTTGTTCGCGACCGACGTGGATAGGTCTCTAGCATTCCCTCGTTACCAAAGACCCGTCGCTGCCACTCGTTCCTGTTGTGCTGTTCTGCTTTCCTATTTCTTTCTGTACTTCTCCTGCCCATGATCTGCTTTCGCTCCTGTTTCTCCGTGCATTTTAAGCACGTCCTCTTGATGTAGAAATAAACAAATAACACTGCTGTAAGAGGGATTGTACAGGGAGCTTTGGAGAGCAAAAGAAGTTGAGAACAATGTTTCACCTGTACCACCTGTCGTCCTGTTGATAAGCGAATGCTCGACTAGGCACAGGCGACACGATGAGGGCCAGAATTTATTTCAGGACTTTCAGAAGGAAATTATCTCTTATCCAAAAAATGTCATGAACTGGGTCTGTCGCTCACACTATCAACTGTCTTGCAGCTTGCCAGCATTCGTGTTGTACCTGCCCATTATACATTGGATTCGATCGAGAATTTTCGGATAGTTAGATGATTCGAATGTCGCAATTTTCGCGGACTCCGGATTTTTGGATGATTCGGACCGCGATATCCGAAAATGATTCATCCGGATCTAATGTATAATATCCGCTGTTCACTCACGTTCAATGAGTTGCTCTTTAAACGCAGACGCACAAATGGCCGACATGGGGAAGCCACACAGTGGCGATGCCGAATGGATCTCCATTCGAAATGGAACCTCTGTCTTGCATGTGGTTCTTTCCTTTCCGATTCCTTCGGAATCAATCTAACACTGAGTTGCTGCACTATGGGATCGCGACAGGGAAATGCAAGGGCAAGGTAGACGACGATCAGGAAGGAAGTGCTTCAGAACAAGGGATGCGACGAGACAGCCGGAACCGAGCAATTGAACTTAGGTGGGGCCGAATTAGGTGCTGGTTAAAGGGAGCCCATTCATTAGGCGGAAGCCGCTAATGGGATTGCGTTGAATTCGCTGATTAGCTGACCTCTTAGTCCAGTCGCGCTGCCACGCGGAATGGCCAGCCCGTTTCTCATTTTCGATTTCCCATTTGTCCTCCCATCCAGTTAGACGGAACCTTTTCAAGAAACTTCAGGCTTCCGAGTACATTTGGAGTCAAGGCGCCGTAGGTCCCATCTTCCGTCTTCCATTTTCCACCCTTTCTTCCGTTCCGTCGTGTTTCCTACTCGATTTGTCAACCGAGAAGCGCATCGACAAGTCATGCGGATCTCAACCATTCCAGTCTTTGTCAAAATTCTCTTTGTCGACTCTCTCTGCTCATTATGTTCGCCGTTTCATAAGGCATTCCTGTCAGCATTCGTTATTTCTACTTTCGAATATGGATCCCCAGGGGGACAGCCATTTGAATAATAATGACCTATGGTTGGTGACAGGGCTATGAGGTCTCTTCCTATGGAACATACACATTTATCTATGTATTGTGTTTTCGGCTTTCACGCTGTCTCTGGAGTTTCGTCACCAATTAAGGATCAATGTGAAATGTTCCGGTTTCCGATGTTGATGGCACTCGCTGCGTTCTACACAGAATTCTCACAACCCTAGCAGCGGTTTCGCAACATTCTGAAGTGTTGTAAGGAACATTGACCAATCTCACAACAGCTTCGGTTCACTGACATAGATACACTGTTGTGGCTGCACATTAGTTTATCCCAATAAGTTGCGATTGTTGAGAGGTCCGGTTCACGTATGCAGTAGCCAGGAATTGCTGAATCTCCGTTTCGCTGTCCCGAATCCCAGTTTCCAGCCATTTTGAGCTCTTCCGTTCCGTTCCTTGTATGCATGTTTTTGGACCAGAAAGCGGAAGCAGATATGGACACTGTTCAGCATTAGTTTTCTATTGAACACAGTCAGCTCATCAATTAACAAGAGTTCTCTTTCAAATAATTGTGAGAGGAATACTGTTTGAAAATTCAAGCATTAATATTCTTGATATGGGTTAGATTACCAAAAAATCTGCTCAAAAATGGAAACGGCTGAGCGCAAGGCACCAGCAAAATGTACAGTACCGTTGGTAAACGTTATACTTGTGTTCGAATAATCGAATTCGAATAATTATTCGAAGAATTTATTCGAATTCGATTTTCGATTATTTGATTATTCGAGTTTCGCAAATTCGAATAATTATTCGAATTCGATTATTCGAGTTTCGCAAATTCGAATAATTATTCGAATTCGATTATTCGAGGTTCGAAAATTCGAATAATTACTCGAATTCGATTATTCGAGGTGCGAAAATTCGAACAATATTCGAATTTCGAATACGTTGTTGTTTCGAATGCGGCGTAATGATGATTTTTGTAAGTGACGTTCATTCCGATGACGTTTGTTTTCGATAGCACACCGTCGAGGACCTCGCCGTTACGAAAACGCATTCGAATATTTTTTATTTTATTTTATTTTTATGTGAGGACGGACAAAATAAGGTCAAATATGATTCAAACACAAGACAACAGTTGACTAAATCAGTGACTTATGGCTTGCACAATAACGCAATACCTCAAAAACAACAGCAAACCACAAAGTTTTCTAGTGATACCAGTCAACCAGTCTTTCAAATTGCCTTTGGGTGTTTGGTATACTGTTTTCCTTTGAAAGCTTCAAAAGTTTAGCCCCTGCTCCATATGTGAAAATGCGGATCTTACCTTGCTTTTGCTCTGGGAATTTGATTTTTCCATTGAGCACCTCTCATAGGAGAAGAAGAGACCGAATAAAACTAGAGAGGCACCACACCATTTATCAACTTGTAAATCATGACTAGATCATATTTTCTATTATACGATACGCAAGAGCAGGTTAGTTAAGGATCATCTTCCTGGGCAATGCAAAAGGTGCCGTGGTATGCTGCTGTAATTGTAATATATCCGTGAACTCCTATCTAAAATTTCCCAGTGAAGCTGATCCGCACCAATTCAAGTCTAGCTACTTCTCTTCTGCATTAAGACTAATCACAGTGGTACCGTAGTACAAGTGTTGTACAAGTACTAGTTCAGTGCTCGTACACAGTACACAGTGTTATCTCCAACACTATTAGGCCCCCACACCTAATTGATTTGTCGAGCTCTCCCGGCTGCGGATCGTCCCAATTTGAAGTCAAAATAAAATATCGTTCGGAATTACTCCCTCGACATCCTTCAAAAAGCCCTTCAAAAGCAATATTATAAAAAACGTTGAAACATAAATTCAAACAGGGCGAACATCGCTGCCCGGAAAGCAGAAGATACGGGTTCGAGTCCCGCCCGGCGCAAGAGTTTTGATCACAACAAAACATCCTGTTACAACATATATCCTCTCTACCAGCCGCTCCAGGCTTAAGCAAATGTGTTAAAGCAGTAAGGTAGCTACTAGTAAGGTCTTCAGCTTAACCAGTTCCGTGCTGATATCAGCGGCCGGCCCATCCCCGTATCAGGGGTGGGTGCTGGTATGCCTCGAGGATATCACGGATGTTACGCGCGGTCAAACAGCGCCGGTGGTGTAAGGCGAATATCGCTGCCAGAAACCAGAAGGTCCGGGTTTGAGTCCCGCCTGGCGCAAGAGTTTTGACCGCAACAAAACATCCTGTAACAACATGTTGAATCATAAATTATTTAGCCAGATAGAGCGAAAAATTCTGTACATAAAGTAGCATTAATGCGCAATGCAAGTTGAATTTTTACTTAATAATAGACGATGAAGAACAAACAGTAACAAGAACAAACAGTAGTAACACAAAACGCTGAGAACTTTCCGAACAACCTAATATATGGAATTTGATTTAAGTCGATTGTTTAAAAAATAAATTGGTTTTTATTTTTAGATGTCCAAATGCGATTTTCGACAAATTTTCCGGCTTTGGCTGATGTCGGGGAACTTATTTTTGGTTCAGCCACTAGGCAAACGCGCCTGTTATCATAAAGTATCCATTTTTCACCGGAAGTCACAATCCGTTCGAGAAACGGATCGTTGGCATTGGGCAAAAGATGGGCCGACGATATCTCAAGACGACGGTTTTTCCGACTTTCGGTCAGTTCAGCCTCTTGGTCTTCCCAATTTGCTTCAAACGGAGAACAACTGTAGTATAATCGCCGTTGAGCTCTTCGGCAATATCTCGCGTGGGTTTGCGCGTATCGGCTTCGATAGAGGCTTTCAATGGATCGACACCAAGTGTAGGTGGACGGCTGCCATGTGGTTCGTCTTCGAGGCTGTTGCTGCCGGCACGAAACCATTTCGTACTGTGCATTCGTTGATCCTTCCCTGGCCCCATACTTCGCTTATATTTGAGCGGTCTGAGCGGAAGTCCGGCCCAGTTTCAACTCGCAGAAGTAAATTTTACAACAAAAAAACGTTTAGGCATCTGAAAGCAAAAACCAAACTATTTTTTAAATAAGCGATTTGAATTAAATTCCATATACATACATAGAAATCGCATATAATGCGCTTTTCAACAATTTATAACAGATTATGTTAAAAATCTTAGTTTATTGAAAAATAATGTTGAAACCAATAAGACAGAAAACCTGCAACCTTCCTTTGCCCCAATCTACCAGGCTGTCCAATAATTCTTGTCCGAAAATTTCACCATTTTTAATTTTTTTTTCAACTTTCTTGAAAAGCAAGTCTGTTCAACAATATAATCACCACAGTTATCCACAACAGTGGCCCATCGATTGGGCAGGTCGCCGATGCCCTTCGCCCAGAACTCCGGGGGCTGCGACTCGAAGAAGTCCGCGCTGTCGGATTTGAGGTTGTCGTAGTTGGTGAATTTTCCTCCGGCCAAATGGTGCTTCAGCGGGCGGAACAAGTGGTAGTCGGAGGGGGCGAGGTCCGGGGAATACGGCGGATGGGCAACCGTCTCCCAGCCGAGCGTCGCCAACTTCTGCTGGGTCTCCTTCGCCACGTGGGGGCGCGCGTAGTCGTGCAGCAGGTGGACCGAGGCCCGTCGGGGACGCTTTTCTCGGATGGCGGCGGCTAGTTTCTCGAGCTGATCGGTGTAGATGGAGGCGGTGACCGTCCTGCCTTGCGGGAGCAGCTCGAAATACAGCATGCCCTTGGCGTCCCACCAGAAGGCCTCCCGCTGTGCCCCCTGTCCTCGAGGCTTGTGTCGCCGCTCTCGAAACGATTGAGCCAGCGCCTGACTGTGCGTTGGGACACTGCATCCTCCTTGCACGCTCTGCAGATGTTGGCGACCGCGGAGCCTGTGTCGTTGCCCAGCAGCCACTCGTAGTACATGAACGTACGAATTCGACCTTGGTCCATTTTAGCTCGTACTGGTAGCTAGACGCGGGGACTACGCCTTATATACCCCTGGCGTGGAACTCTGGAGAATCTTCTAGAAGGTTTTTACACTTGCCTGATATTATAACACTTCTAAGGAAAATTATAGAATTTTGAAAATTTTCGGACAGAAATTATTGGACAGCCTGGTAATAATACTAACGATCGTAAGTTGAACAGAAAATTTTTCCACACGGAATCGCTACGGCGGGGACGGACTGCCTAACTGTCATCGACATACAAACAAAAAAACGCCACTTTCAAGCTACAATCAACAATATCGATCGATATTGACCTCTCGATCAAAACTTTCCACTCGCTATAAAGCACATGTTTTTTGCATTCCTCGTCATTACTGAAGAAGGTTGTTGCATCATTAGCTATACTTACCACTTGGTTAGTACATTTTTGATTCCATCGTGTAAAGAATATAATTTGCCTACAACACCCCTTCATCTTGAAACAGCTTGGCTGTTGCAAAATCAAAAAGGGCCCATGCACTGTACAACCGAGGTCGAAAAAATAGTTATTCATACTTCGCTAAGGATTGGGTTGCTGATCACGAATCTGATACCGGTTCCAATTTCTTATGGCAGGTTAACCCTTTCACGACACGCGTGATTTTCGCGCGACTGCCGCGCGGGACAGCGCGTATACTTCCCGCGCGCCGAGTGAATACAGTTTTTGGCTTGCTTAACCGGGAACTCAAAAATGCTCACCTTTCCACTTACAAGGAGCTCGATGACCGTAAACGACATTTGTTGCCATGCTTTTGTTCAAAAATGTGTTGGAAATGGCGATAAAGGGTCTCACTGACGATAAATCGCAAAACTCAATAACACTGGCGTGTGCGAGAATCGAACCCACGACTACACTCTGTGACCACACTCTGTGAAGCGAGGACATTTCCACTGCGCCGCTGCCTAACGTGGCCAGGCCGCTAACGGCTATGCTGATTACGCAACACTGCGTCCACGCTGCATCAACGCACGCGGCACACAGTTCGGCAGATTTTGGCCAGCTAGAACTTGCTTATGAAATCCATTTGTCAAATTCGGCCTACATATTTGTAATCAGCATTTCGACTGCTTTCACAAGACGTAGGTATCTGTCCGAAGTTCCATGGGAAGCTGAAGGCATTCGGCGGTTAGTGGTTCCTCTTTTACGGGTCCCCTTTACTCTTCCAAATTGCCAAGCACGTTGTACGACGTCTTCGGCACTTCAGCTGAACCCCGACCAACTTGGGACGACGTCTTCGGCATGTCTGTTGAATCCCGACCCAGTTGGACGACGTCTTGGTTAAAGGAAAATTCTCACCGTCCTTATTATGTATGCAGTTTATTCAATTATTCGATTTATTCGAATATTCGATTATTCGTTCATTCGAATTTTCGAAAAATGGGGTTATTCGATTATTCGGAAATTCGAATAACCGAAAAACGGGGTTATTCGATTATTCGGAAATTCGAATAACCGAAAAATGGGGTTATTCGATTATTCGGAAATTCGAATAACTGAAAAATTGGGGTTATTCGATTATTCGTTCATTCGAATTTTCGAAAAATGGGATTATTCGATTATTCGGAAATTCGAATAATCGAGAAAATGAGGCTATTCGATTATTCATTCATTCGAAAAATTTTGGAAAAGCACAAGTATAGTAAACATCCGCCAAAACGCGGCCGGCGGCGGATTAATCCGCCGTTTCCGCCGCTTTGTCATAACTCTCTTCAAATCGGTTATGTTCAGTGAGATGTACATTCATTCATTTGTTGGATTCAGAACAGCATGATCTGACCAACGTTTGCGGGGTTTTAGAATTTTTGAGCTCGTGATGACCTAAATTAAGCGAGCCCGTAAGTATAGTACCGGACGCGTCTTTTGAATAGACGCCGAAAAAACCGCGCTTTTGCGGTTTTTGCGTCTTTTTGCTATAACTCGCCAAAGTCATCCATTTGAAAAACCAAGAGTATATTTGAGCTCAGGAGCTCGAGATCTATCGTTTGGTATACATTGTTCATATGGAGCCATGAAAATTTTCGAAATTGAAAACTTGCGCTCCATTGAGAAGGCCGGCCGCGGACGAGTTGTCGGCCGCAAGACGTCGAAAACCGTTGCGTGTTCACAATTCCTGTAATTTGAGGTTTTCTGAGAATCGGTTGGTACCGTTCGATTCGTCTCTTCGAGATCTACGCAAACATGTATTCAACTTCGCCAATCTACCGCATTTTCGCATTGGGTGGTCAAAAATGACTGGAGCAGACTTTTTGCTATTGGAGAAGCTTATATTCCAGGACTTGCATGTTCTCGGAGCATCTCAAGCATGGCATAAAGTGTTTTGTTATGCCAGGAATCCTCTGAGAGTGCGCCGTGCACAACGCATATAGGATCGAACCTATCAATCGAGGGAACAGTTTGTAGAATGAGCATTTAGGGAGTTTTAGGAGAAATTCTCAGCCGCTCTACTCAGGAATTTCTTTACTCTGCTCAGGCGAGACTTTGGAGTGCGCTGTGCACAATGTATATAGGATCGAACCTATCAATCGACTGGGCGAGACAGCTCGCAAATTGCACCGCGGGGGTGTTCTGAGCGCAATAACTCTGTCAAATTCGAGTCTTTCAGGCTGCAAGTTGTGAATTTTGTAGGCATTAGAAAGTTCAAGACGCGCGCTGAAACATAGCGACCTAGCTTAAGCTGGACAAAGTAACAGCGGTGCGAAAATGCAGGCAAACCTTGTATGACACGATTTTTCCCGAGTTCAGTCGACTACTACAGGAAGACGGGGGGAGTTAACGGCATGCAAACACGCGGACGAGCAAAGCACCGAAGGCAGTTTACGATGATCTGCTCCTAGCTCTCCAGCTGCCTAAACTGCCTTAGCCCCATCTGTTATTTTAGAGTGGCGGACGGCAGCAGTGAAGATTCTTCCACCCTTACTCGCCCATGAGTTTTCGAGCCCCAGCCAGGGTACCATTCTGTTCAGCTCGAAAAGCTCTATCGAAAGGTTCAATTCTGGCGAGTTATAGTAAAAAGATCAAAAACCGCAAAAGCGCGGTTTTTTCGGCGTCTATTCAAAAGACGCGTCCGGTACTGCACATATTTTGACGTGACCCACATTCGCTCCTTAGTCTCGCCTGATTGTGGCCCCTGATGGAATGGATCTGTCCAGTAGAATTTTAAAAATGTTAAGCGGTGTCGAAAATGTATTCCGTGCCAATTATAGGCTTAGCTTCATCACGTCGATTTATTTGATATCAGATTTGCCTAGCATGGCCCCATATTCATCATTCCATACATTCTCAACTGACGATTTTTTCGCCAATGACAGGGTGCGTAAAAAGTATTGACGCACCTACTTTTGTTTCAGCTCCAGCTTTCTCTTTCTACCCCTCTAGGTTTTTGTGTGTTATTTTTGTTGTCTGTATTGTGTTCAAAAAACACCCACGAAAAAACTGAAGAAACATGATCGTCTTCGTTACGGTGGCCCTTTTTTGTCTGTTACCCAAAGAGCTGAATACTTCCTTAACAAGAGAATTAGGCGCTGTTCGAAACGGTTGGTGAGGAAAGAGGTCAGCAACCCAAACGTCAGCCACGGCTTTGTCATAACAGATGATAATTACAATTTGTTCAAGCACGATAACGTTCAAATCCAAAATTATCAATCTCTGTCCGATAACGGCAAACAGATAACGCGCGCGGGTGTGGACAGTTTCTCAGACGAGCACAGCTTAAATATGAATCCGTTGGCTTACTCTTTTTGGGCGATTTTGAAGAACGAGGTCTATGCTACTTTGAGCAGAAGTGACCAGTCGCAGAAGGCTACCCTGTTCAAAACACGGTACGAAATCCAAGCGAGTACTTGCGGCGCGTGCTCATGAATTTTTCCGTCGTTTTCGCTCCTGTATTCTCAGTAAAGGAACCAGTGTCGATTAGGAGTTATTCCATCGTGCTTGCAGGATCATTTTTCATATTTCCCAAGTGAACATTTTAAAACTTACTGCGCATTATTATTTCCACAACCGTCACTTACTGCGTCAATACTTTTTACGCACCCTGTAGTTACGGCCGTACCAGTTTCGTTCTAGGGCTGATTTTTGCTCAATTTCTCGACTATGAGATGAGGATTACAAATGTAAGATTTGGGTTTACTTTGATCGAAAGTAAGCTAGTAATCAGCCACCAAATTGGCAGTGCGTCAGGGTTCCAAGGAGACACGTCCTGCAAAGTATACTTCACGCGTGTAGATCTGTGTCTCCACACGGCGGATCAATATGGAACCTGGATATTTTGTTAGACACCATACAGAGATGCTGCCCCACAAAAACGATGGAGCTTGCAGCTCACGTCTTGCAGTTTCACTCCTCCCTCAAAAAGGCAGTTTCGTTCAAATCCGACATTGAGATTCGACACTGACGTCGGTCTACACCTCGCAGAAGAATTCCTACCATTTAGCAAGTTCCATATTTGCAAGATTTCAACAACAAAAAACACTCGACCTCAATCTAATTTATTGCTTGACGCAAGCCGATACTGGATTCCAGACTGTTGCTGTAATTGCAGTGATCTGACCTACCCTGCAAGCACGTCCTTTGGACATACAATCGCTGCTTCTCACAATTCACACAAACCCAACGTACCCCTTAAGGAGTCATAAATTCCCATAAAGTGTCATAAATTGGAGAGCTTTTAGAAACTCTGAAGAAAAAAAAACAGTAGCGAATTGAAAACTAGTGCTTAGAAATTAGATAAAAAGTGAACTCAACGGCCTGAAAAAAAGCTTCTAAAAGTGAAATCAATATGGTTAGGGGGCTAGATTTTTGGTTGAAAATCGACCAAAAGTCGAACCCTCTAATCTTATCGAAGATCGTATCGGGGAAGCTTGTTTTTTTTATTGTATGATACTTAGGGCTTGACGTTTTGTGGAGTACAACTTCGTTCCCTGGTGCTGTTTACTACAGATGGAAGACAATTATTGCCGTGACAAGTTAATCCTTCGGTTTCGACTCGGTCATGAATTCGACGAGCTGTTCAAGCAAATTTTGTAAGGAAGAGAATTAATCATCGTTAGTAAGTAACACTCGATTTTTTTAGAGTGAAAATGGTCAGTGTGAGTAATGAGGGCATAGAAGCAGCGATTGTATGTCCAATAGATGTACTTGGCAGGGTAGGTCAGGTCAATGCAATTACAGCAACAGTCTGGACACCAGTATCGGCCCTGCGTCAAGAAATAAATAAGATTGAGGTTGAGTGTTTTTTGTTGTTGTTGAAATCTTGCAAATGGAACTTGCTAAATGGTAGGAATTCTTTTGCGAGGTGTGAATAGACGTCAGTGTCGAATCTCAATGTCGGATTTGAATGAGACTGCCTTTTTGAGGGAGTGAAACTGCGAGACCTGAGCTGCCAGCTCCATCGGCAGCATCTCTGTATGACGTTTGACAAAATATCCAGGTTCCACAGTGATCCGCCGTGTGGAGACACAGATCTACACGCGTGAAGTATACTTTGCATGGCGTGTCTCCTTGGAACCCTGACGCACTGCTAATTTGGTGGCTGATCACTATCTTACTTTCGATCAAAGTAAACCCAAATCCTACATTTGTAATCCACACCTCATAATCAAGAAATTGAGCAAACATCAACCCTAGAGCGAAACTGGTACGGCCGTAACTAATTAATGAAAAAATCGTCAGCTGAGAATGCATGGAATGATGAATATGGCCATGCTAGGCAAATTTGAAACCAAATAGATCGACGTGATGAAGCTAAACCTAAAATTGGCACGGAATACATTTTCGACACCGCCTAACATTTTTAAAATTCTACTTGACAGATCCATTCCAGCCAGGGGTCATAATTAGGTGTGACTAACAAGGAGCGAATGTGGGTCTAGTCAAAATAATCACGAGCTCGCTTAATTTAGGTCATCTCGGACTCAAAGATTCTAAAGATTTTTATGCTACTGGGCAGATTATATTGTTATGGTTCCATCAATATGAATTTCATTGAATATAATCGAAGAAAGAGAGTTTTTTTTGCAAAGCTGGGCGGATTAATCCGCCGCCGACCGTGTTTTGGCGGATATTCACCGACGGTGCTGTGTGCACTGCGTGCTAATAAGTTCATGTTATGCGCTTGTCTGCTCCAAGATTATATCGGTGTTCCTGATCGAAGGTGTAAAGTTCTTCCACATAGAATCATGCAATTGATTTTTTTAAATGATGCATTATAAATATCTATCTTGAGCTGTTATTTTTGTTGACTGGGGTTACTGAACTCTGAAACAAAACTCTTCGTTGGAGAACCACCTCAAAGCTGTCCCTATCCTCTTAATATCAAGGAGCTTCTAGGGAGATACAGACCGAATGTCCTTGTGGAGGTGTAGATCCATCATGACTAATCAGTCATCCAATTATCACCTTAGATCCCAGAATAAAATATGAGTACTAGTTTTGATGGCTATAACATAGCTGCTAATTTTGAGTATGTACATGGATAGCTATGTAGCACCACCTTGTTAATAACGCCACGGGTTTGTAAGAATGTTGGGTCCATTCAGGGCAGGGAATCTCATTACTGGTCAGAATGTGATCTAAGTGGCTGCTCAATATGGCTTTGCAAGCAATCTGAAGTGGGTAAGTCTACTGTTCAAAAAATTCCAGTAACAAAAAGTCAACGAAACACCTGTAGTTCGGACTAGATATGAGAAAAGTGGAGGGAGTGCATGCCGAAATCACTAGAAATAGTGAGATAAGATCCTGAATTTGTTTTCGTTTATTACTCTAGCCATAGCTACATACATAAGAATGTCACAACGATATTATGAATTCGTGCCCCGTTACATTATCTTATGAAGAAGATGCGTATTAATCCGTGGAATATTCTACTGCTCTGAAAGTTCTGTGCAAAAAAATGCAATAAATGCAGCTTCTGACGGCATTCTAGACGCACTCTTGAAGAACTGGCGAATATGTGTCACTTCCGTCTCCGCGTTTCGTATTCCGGCTTCTGGCCATTTTTGAGCGTTCCATCCCGTCTTCCGCTTTCCAAAAAAAATTAGCATACCCCTGTACAGTATGCCAGCCGGCTGCTTCCTTAGGCCGGGGGTATACTTCCATCGCCGCGATGCCATCGCGGCGCTCAGTTCATGCCCATTCCGCCGCACGCGGTCGAATAGTCAAAGGAAACTCCGCCGTGGCCGCTGCACCAGAGGCGGCCGGCGTGCGCGATGACTTCCCGCGCCCATCGCGGTCATGGCATACTTTTTCGCGCCGCGCGCGATGTTTAGCGTTGGTCCTGGATCGCCGTCGCGCTCCCTTGCAGAGCGATGAGCGATACGAAAACACTGAGAAGTTCAAATTCTTTCGCGTCGCTCTGCAAAACTCACCGCCGCGATGCCATCACGGCGACGGGAAGTATGCACGAGGCCATAAAAGGTATGCCATTCCCGCGATGAGCGCGGGAAACCATCGCGCATGCCGGCCGCTACTGTTGCGGCGGCCGCGGCGAAGTTTCCTTTCCACGTGCGGCGGAATGGCCAGCGCCGCGATGGCATCGCGGCGATGGAAGTATGCCCCCAGCCTTAGCCCTAGTTTATACTTGAGCCGCTAGGTGGCGCGGCACCACGACCGCCTTCTCAACCACCGTGCCGCTCAGCGCAGCGGCGCAAGTATAAACTAGGGCTTACACACGGCATCGGGTTGCGCGTCACGCGCACACTAAACTACCCTTTAAACATTGGTCGTCGCAGCTGCCGCTGCCGCTGCTGCCGAATGTGACCGCGCCTTAGGCGCCTTTTATACTCCCGCCGCGGCGCGGCGCGTCAATTTGGGGAGCGGCGCGGCCAGTCGCGCCGCGCCCCGAATTTGACGCGCAGCTGCGCGACTGCAGTTAGAAAGGGGAGCGTCAGCGACGCGCGGGCACGAGCTTCTGCGCACTATGGCCCGTGCTCCGGAAACGGTCCATGAGTCATTGAGGGAGCAAAACAGAAAGGATTCGTCTGGCTGATCAGCGCAGTGCATCTTGTCAATGTTTGTCGTGGGATTCCTATGGGGAGCGACGAATCCTCTCTTAAGCCTGGAGTCGAAGTCGTTCGCTCAACCTACGGTTGAAACTGGTGAGTGTGGTGTTGAGTCGAATCCCCTGCAATGCAAACGGCTTTAAACCACTCTTTATTTTGCGATATGTGCGAGTCCAAATGTAAAACTGCTGGAAGGTACTCATCGCTCAAAATTCTGTCTCATATGGCCATTCTGGGGTCAATGTGCACTAAGCATATCTTTGGCGTGGTATACGAAGCTTCGTGAATGTCTACAGATCTCCATCCTCTTCCTAGGTTACAGAAGGTACGGGCTAAGGTCATGGTCACCGATTTCGCATAAAAACTCCCTAATCCTGCAAACCTACTAATCGTCTGTAACTTCAAAAAACGATTCAGACTCGTGATCAGCACTCTAAATACCCCCTCCTCCTCCCAATAGGAGAAGTTTGGTCGAAACGGTGAAATCTCCCACCCTACACCGAGTCTGCCGCGGCTGATCGCGCCGCGCCGCGCCCTTCCCCTCAGCGGCGCGATTCGCCGAATACCGTAGCCCGAAATTCCGTCAAGTGTGGTGTTTTGCGGCGGCGGAGTATAAAAGCGATGCGGCGCCGCTTCGCGGCGCGAAAAATCGATAGCCATGACGACCATCACGCCGCGCCGCGGGGCGGCGCAAGTATAAAAGGCGCCTTAAGCGCGTGCACACTTCGCAGCAGCAGCGCGGTAGCCACGCTGAAGCATAGCACGGAGGGGCGGAGTCGCACTTCGGCAGCGGAGGTCGCAATGGCAGTGGTAGCAAGGAATGATTCGTGCATTTTTCATTGCCGCTGGGTACGGCCGCGGCGCAGTTCCACAGTGCCGCAGTGGAGTGTGGGCGGAGACCAGCTCCGCTCACATTCCACTGCCAGCTGCAAAGTGTGCACGCGGCTTTAAGCTTCAGTGTGAGCATCTGCCACTGAATCACGCCCACCCAGGATGCAAATTTAACGGTTAACGGTTCAATGAAATTTAGGAATTAACTGTATCTTTCGTTAAAATCAGGCTTAACGATTCGATGGAAATATTCAGAAATTTAATGGATTTTTTAACGGACTTTTCTCTTAGTGAGTTTCTCACATTTACCCTTAGTCTTCACTACTGTTGCAGTTCTCATCCTCTCCATTAGGACTGCTCCTAAAAAGCTCTTAAAATCAGCAAGAGTAAATAAAAACCGTACGTTCAAGCACAGCGGTAAACGACACGTAGCTATAGCGCTCCAGTTCCAATCTGTTTGAGTTTTATAATATCGAGGAACTTGCTTCGGTGACGTCAGGCACGGCGAGTCCTGTCTTTATTTTTATGTCGCTATTTTTCATACTTTCTATGGCGCATTCGAATTTTTGGAAATAATGCATTTAGAAGCTAGAAGAGTTCAGAGGCGCCAAGCACTTCAACGAATCCACTCGAAGTTTCTCTGATTCCCTCGTAAGACATGCCTAACCTCACTTGGCGCTGCTATTCCCAAATTGTTCTCCTCGCTACCCGGAACATTCGAAAGGGAGAGAACGTTTCCGGTTGCTGAACGTATATTACATGATTTGCCAAAAACACTAACAGCAGAAAGATTCAGGAGGCTATTTTTCCTGAACGTTAACATACCACTCATAGGCCTTTAACTGTATTTTTATTAATCTCCAACTTCTCTCTTCTTCAAACCTCGGCTTTGTAAGTTCTTAGTCACTTAAGCTTTTTGGGCCAACACAAGGTCTTAGGTGGATCTTTATTTAGCAGGGCATGACGTTTCGACTTCTTGTTGTCTTCAGAGGTCTGAACGTGGTGCATTAGTTTCATTTGCGTTCTACTCCATCAAGCGCCTTAACTACCCTAGCATTTCTGACCTACTCCACGAGCACAAAAGGAGAGACCATGTGGGAGAAACGGACTCACCAGTTGGATCCACCGCAAGGGCTGATGTTCGCCGACGTCAGTTAGCCTGTAGGGACGAATAGGGCATACTGCACACCACTGTCGCCGACCGGTCCTACAGTTCACAATGGGACACGAACGGCAGAAAGTCACTCGTAACAGACAGACATTCATTCCGGTTGTTCATTACTGGATTTCTTGTGAAAATCCAGAATGCCTCTAACGCTTTTCTAGCCGAAATGTCTCCTACAATGGCCAAAATGGTACATTTCACCTCAAAGTCGTTTTCGTTATGCGCATCAATCCTGTACTTTTCAAGTGGACTCGTTTGCGGCCTACGTCGTTTACTGAATAAATGTTCCCTTACGCGCACTGCAAGAACCCTTCCCGTTTCTCCGATGTATTTGGCGTTACATGCCAAGCACTCGATCTTGTAAATTGCTCCAGTCTTTGAGCAATCGCCTAAACTACCATTCGGGCAAATAACGCAGTTTTCCAAAATACACTGCTGATCGTAGAGCCTATTTCGAACTAACTGCCGTCTGATGTTATCGTTAGGAATGTTCACTAGGATAACGTCGTCCTGCAGTTGTACCCTTAGAATAGCTCTTTGAATTTCAGCAGTGACTCTATCGGAGATGAATGGTAGGACGAGAGGTATCTTTCCTGGGCGGGATCTATGATGAGAGTTAGCGTGAGATCTCCTATGACGACTTGAAACACTATAGCCGTTCGAACTGGCTATATATGAAGCTAATCGTAAAGACTCTTGATGTTCATTGAGGCCCGTACACATACCAACTGCCGTTCGGAACATGTTGTTGACAACAGCACGTTTCATAGCAGTGGGGTGTGCTGACCTTTCGTGAATCAGGATGTTCTTAGAGCTTGGTTTCCAATACCATTTCACGCTAACTACTCCCTCACCGGACACTTTCACTTGCATGTTTAGATACGCGAGTCAACCATTATTCGGAGTTTCTCGAGTCAGCCTAATGTACTGAGATTGTTCGATCAGTAACCTGAAACACTCATCCATTTCGGATTGTGTCGATGTTACGATGCAGCAGTCATCTATGCATCTGCAATACATTAGTGGTGAACGGTCGAGCACCGGTTGTTCAATCCTACTCATAAAGCAGACAGCAAGGAGCGGTGCTAATTGTTGACCCATAGCCAGTCCTCTTACTTGTGAATAATACGAACCTAACCATTTAAAGATATTGCAATGCAAACACTCTTTGACCAGAATCATGATGTGCGCTTTCGACAATCCAAACATGTTTATGTCCCCCACATGCAAATCCAGCATTTCAGATAGTGCCTGTAAGGCTTTATCGTTTTGGACATTTGTGTAAAGTGAAGTCACATCAAACTACTCCATTACACAGCTTTCACCGAAGTAAAGTTGTGCAGTAATTCCAGAAATTTGCTTGTGTTCGCAAGATGAGGGGGGACATGGGTCAACAATTGACTCACAATACTGTTAAGGAAGAACCAAGAAATCCGATCGGTTGGTCCGCCAAGACAACTGATTTTTAGGTCTTATTTTGTAAGTGTCTGGAGACGTATGGAGACGTATATTGCAAATCCAGCTGGGAAAGCTTATGGGTTTTTACTAGGCTATAAAAAACCGGACAACAAGGTTATCCAGTCTAAGGTCCCTGAGAAACCTTTTGTCGATTCCGGCAGACATTCCAGTAGTCATCCAGATACGGTTAAGGTGTCTGCATTGCGACTTGAAGTCTCTCTCAGAAACGCGATGGTATATGGGGGTGTCGCTAAGATGAAGCTCGGTTATAGCCCGATCTAGAGTCTGTGACATAACAACGAACTCTCCCCCTTTATCGCTAACGGAGATTCGCAGAGTGACATTAGATCTTAGCTCACGTAATTCCCTGAGTCCTTGCCATTAAGGTTCCATTCAGGTTACTGAACGAGTAACCTCAGTACATTAGGCTGACTCGAGAAATTCCGAATAATGGTTGGCTCGCGTATCTAAACACGCAAGTAAAAGTGTCCGGTGAGGGAGTAGTTAGTGTGAAATGGTATCGGAAACCAAGATCTATAAACATCCTGATTCACGCAAGGTCAGCACACCCCACTGCTATGAAACGTGCTGTTGTCAACAACATGTTCCGAACGACAGTTGGTATGTGTACGGGCTCCAATGAACGACAAGAGTCACAACGATTAGCTTCAGATATAGCCAATTCGAACGGCTATAGGGTTTCAAGTCGTCATAGGAGATCTCACGCTAACTCTCATCATAGATCCGCGCATGCAAAAAGGATACCTCTCCTCCTACCATTCATCTCCGATAGAGTCACTGCTGAAATTCAAAGAGCTATTCTAAGGGCACAACTGCAGGACGATGTTATCTTAGTGAACATTCCTAACGATAACATCAGGCGGCAGTTAGTTCAAAACAGGCTCTATGATCAGCAGTGTATTTTGGAAAACTGCGTTATTTGCCCAAATGGGGTTTAGGCGATTGCTCAAAGGCTGGAGCAATTTACCAGATCGAGCGCTTGGCATGTAACACCAAATACATCGGAGAAACGGGAAGGGCTTTTGCAGTGCGCGTAAGGGAACATTCACACTCTATAATAATCCGCTAAGCGATGAGTCACACTATCGATCGACGCGATGAGTCATAAAATAGGGGAAATTACGGGGAGTTGCGGGGCGCAAATTAAGGCAAGAAAATAGCGAAAAATGCCAAGACGCCTTATATGTGCCTGGCGATTCAGTAGACGAGCTGAACACGTCGCCAAACGTGTCTGGCGAATCGGTAGACGTGCCGAACACGTCGGCAACCGTGCCAGGCGATGTAGTAGACGTGCCGAACGCGTCGCCAACTTCAGCCCAGAGGGTAATCGAGGTCGCTAAACACGATTATGAAGTTCGTTTTTGGAATGTAGATCACCATCAATCGATATCGATCAAATTATCGATTATTTATGGATGTCGTTCAAGCGGTCCGAAACTTCAGCCCTGGGGGTAATCGAGGTCGCTGAACACGACTATGATGTTCGTTTTTGAAGCATAGATCACTATCAATCGATATCGATCAAAGTATTGATTATTTATGGATGTCTTCCGAGCGGTCCGAAACTTTAGCCCTAGGGGTAATCAAGGTCGCTGAACACGATTATGAAGTTCGGTTTTGAAGTGTCGATTGCCATCAATCGATACTGAACAAATCACAGAAGACGTGCCGAACATGTCGTCCGCTAAGGAAGATCATTGAGTGGGACCAGTAATAAAGGGGACGAGTTCTACTAAGGGGAGTAATGAGTGACCACCAAATCGCCTTATTTATAAAAGAGGAAGGGTTTTTGGTCTGAAGTTAGCCCCTTGAACTTTGTGTACTTCTTTCTGTAAGTTTGAGGGATATTTAGCAATTATCCAATACTGTTGTTTACCATCGAAGTCTCACTGCCGGACGGGTGGTGGCACCCATATGACGAGGTCTCTAAAGACATCTCTATTGGTTTTGGCTATATGCCAAGACCAAGGAACACCCAAATGACGAGGTTTCGCAAGACACGTCTGTGGGTCATACCTCACTGTTCCTTCCCAGCTCTGCTGTGTGGCGCATTTGCGTTATTTTGCCTCATCATACTATCACACTATATAATAATCCGCTAAGCGATGAGTCACACTATCGATCAACGACCGCTAAGCGATGAGTCACACCATCGATCGGCGATGAGTCGTAAAATAGGGGAAATTACGAGGCACAAATTAAGGCAAGAAATTCGCGGAAAATATCCAGACAGCTTCTACGCGCCTGGCGATTCAGTAGACGAGCAGAACATGTCGGCGACCGTGCCTGGCAACTCGGTAGACGTACCGAACACGTCGGCGACCGTGCATGGTGAGCCGTAGACGTGCCGAAGACGTCGGCAACCGTGCCCGGGCATTTAGATGATCATCGACGGAAGACCTTCACAGCAGGGGAACAATCGATATCGATCGATATCGTCGATTTTTTACGGATGTCGTTCAAGCGGCACGAAACTTCAGCGCTGTGCCTAATCGAGGTCGCTGAACACGAATCGGAAGTCGACCAATCGATATCGATCAACGTTATCGGTTTTCTGTGGGTGTCGTTCAAGCGGCACGCAACTTAGCCCTAGGGCTAATCGAGGTCCTGACCGGTGGTTTTCTCCCAGATTTAACCGATCAGGGTGGGGAGGGGGGGGGTGGGAGACACGCCAGTGGTTTTCTTCCAGATTTAACCGATCGGGGTGGGGAGAGGGTGGTAGACACGCGGGTACTATGGCCGAAGGAGTGCTCCACATCAGGTGGAAAGTTTCAATATGAGGCCAGTATCGATCGCATATATCGTACCTTAGCAATAAAAACAGGTATTTGAAAACCTTAATAATTTCGAACCTTGGTTTGCCTTCTTTAATATCAGGTGAGTAGTTCTTCGATATGGAGCCGTCCAGCTCTCCCTCCCTCCATCCTCAACATCTCTTCAACTATCTTCAGACAGTTCAGAAACGTAATTTATTTGCGTTAATCAGTGCTCTCGTCCTCAGACTGTTGTGGAGCAGGTGACGAGAAGGCTGCACAAGCAGAGCAGCTGCTTGAAGTGAGTGATCTTGGTTTAGTGACTCTTTAAAGTCGCGCGAAGCGTGCACTTGTTATTCAGTAAACGACGTGGGTCGCAAACGAGTCCACTTGGAAGGCACAGGATTGATGTGCATAAGGGAAACAACTTTGAGGTGAAATGTACCACTTTGGCCATTGTAAGAGATATTTCGGCGAGGAAAGCGTTAGAGGCATTCTGGATTTTTAGCAGAAATCCAGTAATGAACAACCGAAATGAGGGTCTGTCTGTTACGAGTGACTTTCTGCCATTCATGTCCGACTGTGAACTGTAGGACCGGTCGGCGACAGTGGTGTGCAGTATGCCCCATTCGTCCCTACTGGCTAACTGACGTGGGCGAACATCAGCCCTTGCGGTGAATCCAACTGGTGAGTTCGTTTCTCCCACTTGGTCCCTCCTTTTGTGCTCGTGGAGTAGGTCAGAAATGCTAGGGTAGTTAACGCGCTTGATGGAGTAGAGCGCAAAGAAAACGAATGCACCACATTCAGGCCTCTGAAGACGACGAGAAGTCGAAACGTCAGGCCCTGCTAAATAAGGATCCACCTAAAACCTTGTATTTTTATTATTATATAGTTCCTTCAGCAGTTAGCGGGCCGGCTCCTGCATCCAGATTGAGCATGCTCATAGAAGAGTCACACAAAACTAGGAAAGGGAAGAAACTCCGCGGTCTGCCTGTTAGACGTACATTTCAACATTCCTCATCGGTGCAATCCGGGCACCAGCACACGAAGTACGTTAGTTCCGAAACTGCTCCTTTTTCCACATTTTCAGGATACTTTGCTGCTGAAAGTTAGTCTACTCTTTGTTAGTAATGAGCATAGTAGCATGTTACATATAAGCGGATGCCTGTGAGAAATTATGTTTTCTATTTGAGTGCATCTAGAATTCTCAAAACTCTTGGGATACCTTGGTAAATTCCCTTCTGTAAGCCCTATACCGCAAATGCACGCTCCGTATATATTTACAGCGTTACGGCTTCTACTTTATACACTCCGCGCAAAGAGCTCTAGCGGCAGTAAACCCCAGGTACGTCTCCGTTCTGACACCGGTGGCAATGTCGTCCCACTGAAGCTGAGGAGCAACAGCACTTGAGCACATATTCATGGCTTCATGGCTTCTGGGCTTTCCGAGAACAGGCTGAGACAGCGTCGAAACTGTGGAAGTCGGCGAGTAATGCACAGTGTGGCTACAGCGTGGCTGGAAAGGTTGGACAAATATTCAAAGCATTTCAGCAGTTCGAAAAAACTACAAGATTTACAAACAAAAATGACAGCAACTTTAAATCAATTTCTTTAAGCCTCAATTGGCTAGTATCGAGGTTGTAAGCTGTCACAACGATGTTTTGTTGCGATCAAAACTTCTACGCCAGGCGGGACTCGAACCCGCACCTCCCTCTGCCGGGCGGGAATGCTCTACGCCATTACACCACCGGCGCCGTTTGATCGATCGCAACATCCCACGTCCCACGTCCCACGCAACAAAACATCGTTGTGACAGACAGCAACTTCATTAAATCAATAACAACAGAATACAACAGAAAAATTCACAAAATAGCGCTCAAAATTGCCTCATTTGGCTTCAATATGTCTTCAAAGTGTTCAATATGTTAGTCGTATTGGGAAACCGCTGACGATTGTCGCACACTGATCCGCAGTGATCTCGTCCCAGGATCGCAGAACGCCGCTTTCAGCAGCGTGGTGTATCTCCTATTATAGCTAGTATTGTAAACGTATTATAGTGGAGATCTTCTCCTCCATGATTGACCACACCGAGTAATCCATTGGGTTGAGATCAGGCGAGTTGGATGGCCAGATATCTTTGCTCCAAGAGCCTGGGAAGAGCTCCTCGCAAACTGCCATCGTGGATTTGGCGGAATGTGCAGGTGCCCAGTCCTGCTGAAGAGAAAATTCAGTTTCTCCAAAATGGTACGTCGCCCACGGCTCTAGTGTGTCGTGGAGAATATAGTGCTGGTAGCGGGCGGCGTTGGTTTTGACGTTATGCTCCATGAAGGCCAGTGGTGTCTTTTCGGTAGCGCATATCCCATCCCACATCATCACCGAGGCTGGAAAATAACTGCGGCTGGTGGTGCTTGCGGCCGTCGTCTTCTGAACCTTCTTGAGCAGTTGCCGGCGATTCTGACGGTTGTGAACCGGCTGGATCGTGAAGACCTTTTAGGCGGATCAGTGTGCAGCCATCGTCAGACTTCACAAAGCGACTGTGAAGATGTATTCAAGCCAGAGGAGGCAATTTTTTGCACTTTTTGTGAACTTTTCTATTGCATTCTGTTGTTATTGATGTGATGAAGTTGCTGTTCTTTTGTTTCTAAATCTGTTTCGTTTATGTAGGTGTTTCTTACTGCTGAAATGCCTTGAAAAATTACCCAAACTTTTCAGCCACACTGTGTTATGTGTGCGTGGTTGGCAGTATCTAGAGAGCCGCACCAAAGTGGAGGGCCTCATGCAGAGCAATTCGTACAGCCATTCGTTCGAAACAGCGAACGGATATTTCAGTAGGGCTGACATACCTACAAACCTCGAGAAATCCGTGTGCCTTCCTCTGCGTCTTACTGCAAACAGTCTTCTGTGAGCCGTACGGTGCGCTGATGCCGAGCACTCCCGGGAGCGATGTTTCAACACACTCCGCGCTTGTGCGCTCTGCCACCCGATCGTAGCATTTCGCAGGTGAAGGACTTTCTCAAACAATCGTGAGTCATCCACATTCCGTGTGAATCACCTGGAAAGCTCTTCGGAGGGTCGATATGTATTGATGTCAGCCTTCAAATTGCCTTTTCCGTACACGAGCATGGTTTCTCTGCACAGTTAGAAAGCACCCCACCAGAATGAAGCCCAAGCGATTTTAATTTTCGCTGTTTCTGCCTAAACATTAAATCGCAGTCAATTTTGTAGCTGAGTCTTCATTAGCAAGTACATCTACAGAGCAGCATCCCCTGCTCTTAATTATATTCATACTTTGCCACTTCTTTACGTCGTATGTAGCCGCTTTCGCTACCCAAGATTCTTAAATAACCATGTCGCTTTGAGAACAGCAGCACTTTTCACTGCCCGCAAATCATTGCAAGAACGTGATTTTGCTATTCTTTAAAAAGCCCGCATTAGCTATAATCTTTCGCGCGAAACCGATCCATTGATGGGCTTAATAAATTATGCTCTTCTAATCGTAAGTATGCAACAACAGGCTTGATAGAGGTTGTGCGGATGCTTTTTGTCCACAATGAGAAACTTATGAGGTGACAATTCTTCTCACTGGAGGTCTTTTAGCCTCGTTTGCCAGGAGTTGGGGTCGAATTGATTTGTCGCTACTTAACGCTCTGGATTAACCCTTTGTGGACAAAAACAGCACTCCGCCTCCGCACACGGACCTTCTTCACATAATGGAGGATCACGGATGTTACCGCTTCAGGGTTTCTTCAGCTTACCTTCTTCGTCAACTATGACTATGCCGCTATTGTAAACTACGCCAAAGAACTTCGTATTGATCTCGGTTTCCATTCGTGCATTCCTGCCCATTTCTTCCAAGAGAATATTAAAGTCCTACGGGCGTGGTTGTATTGAGTTCGAACATGTCTCCATCCGTCAGCCATTACAGGAACGCGACAATATTCTAGTCTTACCACATTTCCACATCATCGGAAAGTGCTCAGTGTCTATGTTGTCCAGCACTATACACTTCTCCAGGTTTAGCGTTCTACCGGCCGCAGAACGTCTGCTTGGGCATTCGCTCCGATCCATAAAAATAGAACACCGGTGTCACACCGGTACTTTGTCGTCTTCTTACTTCCACTGCCCTAAAAAACTGACGTGAGATATACACATTACCGCAGTGTTCAACGCAGCTTCGGGCCCCTTCAGTGTGAATCACTATGTACGTGATACACGAACAATCTCAGTTACATATATGTAGTTGGATACCTGGCTGTGCTGAGTCGGGGAAACACGAGACAGTGTTTGCTTGTTGTACCTTGTGGAGTGCTGGTAATTGTCCATAGGGATAGCGAGAGCATAGGCTAGCAGTAGACGTGGGTCCAGGGGGTTCGTTAGTCCTGCTTTGAATGGCTGCTTCATCTGTTAATGTGAGATGTACGCCAAATGAGCAGTTTGGGCGCCTGCAGGTGTTCAGATGCCACTCCTTCGTTGCACTCGCTTGACTGACTCGAATTTGAAGCAGCGCTTCCCAAGCATGGGTCGAGTTACCGTGGTGTGCAGGTCGATTTGCCCTCATTCATAGACCCAAAGGTTCTGAACCGCCTATTCCTCTAGTGGTAAGACCACCCAATCTGTGATGGTCGGTTAGCGGAGTACCATCCCTCGTAGAGATGTGCTGTGATCTTCGTTGGAGAGCGGCCAGGCCGGTCGAGCGTTCGATCCGCGCGCCCCCGCAACTCAATCTCAATTTGCAGACGACCACCGCCGCCATCGACGGCGCTGTTCACACGTTTCTCATCGTCTTCGGTTTCACCACTAGTCACACAGGAGGCGACCGCATTCGTTATACTGGGTTGCTGCATAATTTCTGTCCGCATTTGAGTCTATTCGCAGTTTCTCTAGGTAATTCAGGGAATTCTTGGGATGTCTGCAATATCGCGCAGTATGTAGGTTCTAAATATAAGCTTCCCAATGACAGATACATATTCGCCCGCAACCGAGGCTCTGGCCTCGAAACGGCCCCGTCCGGCGTTCGTTCAACCGCTTCGATGATGGGACACATTCTCCTCTCCTGGGATTCACCAGGCCTCGGCACAACTCCTCAAAGATCTGCGAACAGCTGTTGGACTACAATCGCACCGTCTATGTCGATGTCTACACAAAACAGCTCCAGGAACTGGCTGACGCTTTATGGGAAAAACGAACGAATTCGCCCACCTCCACGACAACGCCAGGCCGCACACGGCGACGTTAATTCGCGATTTCCTAGAGAAGGTTGGCTTGACGACAGTGCCTCATCCATCCGTACCGTAGTGAAAAACTTTTAATGTGCATAACGAAATGAGTGGTCCTTCCCTTCCCGGTCTCAACTAGTGGTACCTTTTGCCTCCCTCTTACTGGTCCTCCATTCGTGCTTCCCCCTTACTGCCCAGTCCTTACTGGTCTTCATACGCTCATGTTACGACGTCGACGAAACTTCTCCTGAATCCGGTTTGGCTTTAATGCTCCTTTCTCACTGGTTCTCCGTCCTGGTCCCCTCTCGAGATCCTTCTCCCGAAGCTCTTTAGTGCCACCCTTAAAAACATCATAGGCGATCTAGAATGCGAACGCATGATCGACAGCCGGCAACTGCACCAGTTTCGCTTCGCTGACGACATCGTACTCATAACACCGAGCCAGGCGGAGCGAATGCTGGCCGACTTCGATCGTGTGTGTGGGATTGTTGGACTGCACCTGCGTCTTGCGAAGACGATGTTCATGAGGAACGGACACGTTTCTGATGCCCCATTCTCGCTTAGCAGAATCAACGCCTTCGAATGCTGCAGCTAAGTGTATCTGGGTCGTGAATTCAACATGACCAACGACATAGTTCCTGAGCTGAGCAGGAGGAAACGAGCGGCTTGGAATATTTCAAGAGAGTCGAACAAGTTGTGAAGAACATGAAGAACGTCCAGCTCCATGCCCACTCATTCGACTCCTTCCTTCCTATCATACGTCTCAAAGACCTGGGACACACAGGAAGGCGGGATCAACACGATCAGCGTCGCACAGCGGGGAACTGAGAGGACGATGCTCGGAGTGACACGACTCACGCAAGTGAGGGAAGGCCTTCGGAGCTCCCAGCTTCGTTGGCGTTCGAAGATCAGAGACGCTGTTGCGTGGGCTAAGTTATTGAAAATTATGTGGGCCGGCCACGCAGTGCGCTTCCCAGAGACCCGCTGCGCTGACTCCGACTCCGCGGGATGCCAAGAGAACAAAAGGACGCCCACCAAAGCGTTGGTCGGACTTCTTCGTGAAAGCCATGGACAAACGATATGATGCTCTTCGCGTCTTTCGAGCGAGAAGGATCCATTGAAGCACTCTGGCACTTGACAGGGATGAATCGAGACACTGTTGGTTCTTGCTCGCGCAAGTCGATGATCAACGGGACGGAAGGTGGCAGGCGACAGACGAACGCGACACTGCTCACCAAGGCAAGGTCTGTTCAAGAGAGCCACAAAACGCGACCATCTTAAAAAAACGAAAACCTACACGCTAAGCAGCAGCGTGAAGCTGTGCAACCAGATTGGTACAGAACAGCACTTCATTCAGCTCACATTGTACGTCTTCGCTCGAAAAATCCAAACAGCACCTATGGAAGTGCTCCCGCAAAGGTCATTTCGTCCTGCTGCAAGAGAATCAAGGGTTAATAAAAAAAAGCGATGCTGAGAAACGTCCGAGGGGCGAAGGCTGACCTTTTGGTGGAAGACGAGGCACTCCAGGTACTCCACCAGTCGCTGTTAGATGGAGGATGACATTAGCGAATGAACTTGAGTTGGAACCACTTATCCCGGAGACCTCCCAGAGCATGACCCCCTTAGAGGTCGACAAAAGGCTCTTGCGTCGCAGCGACCTAGACTTCTTTGCGATTGAGGACTTTTCGAGCGTTCTTGCAATGACTGAGGTGAAGATACTTGGTCGTCTGCACTCGGGATGAGTGCGTTGGAGGAAGTGCCGTCCATCGCACTGTCCGAAGGCCAAGTTATTGGTTCAGATTTTCTGCCCAGGCAATCAAGCCTTCCGTTCCTCCGGGTTCGGTAAATTGCTACCAGGCTTGTTCATCTTCTAGTTGGCCAACGTTGGTCTTTGTGTAGGCGAAGTACGCACTCAAAACAATTCCACGACATCCCGTAAAAAGTAGAATAAACGGCGCATGCCAAAGGGGATAGAGTGACGCCGTTCTTTGTACTTTGGGAACCTTGTTAGAGATGGGAGTCTCAGAGGCATACGTCCACCTAAGGCGAACTTCCGCTCGAGTGTAGCTCAATCTAAACATGTGCTCCAGCTCCAGTATGCACCGTTTTTATAAACATCTGTCTGAGGTACTTATTTATTTATTCAAGGCATAGGCAATTGTCTAGCAGAAGAGAGTAAGAGAACAAAAACCAGCATATAATGAGGAGAATGTAACCATCAGCCATGTAAACAACAAACCACAGAAAATATTTTTGCAGCACTCTCTGATATTTAACCTTTGACATATTTTCTGATCTGAGTGCCTTGCTAGATCTTCGTACTTGCCCAGACAGGTCAAGGACTCTGAGCTGACTCGCGATTTTGCAGTTGAAACCCGAAGCTTCAACTTCCCTGTAATGGGTCTTCTAAAAAAAAACCGTCAAAGAACTTCGTTGCATCAACGGAAACCTTGTTTTCAACAATTTTGCACATCGTGATGAAAACAGCTACTTTCTTCCATTCTTCAGCGAAGAAAGGCGTAAGCCCGTTCAGCACCGCTTGGAATAGAATTGTATTATGATCCACGGAGAAGCATCTCAACGTGAGTTTCCTGGTGAACCTTTTTTGGAGAACACTGATGTCCCACTTTCCACTATAGGTCGTACACAGGTTTTGAAACCACGCATTTAAATGGTTGATATACAATATGAGTATACTGGATATACTCAATGTCTGACTTCAAATGTGGTGATTTCGAACGGCGAACCGTGCCTTATCGGCCACGGTTCACCGTACTACGCTTCTCCGCGTCGTTCATAATTACGAAGCCCGCGTATGCTTCCGTCCTAAAGTGAACACGACCTATGATAAATGGTGCGCAATTTAAGAAGCATTTCACGCCAGGACAAAGTGCATTTCACCCGTCTAGAGCACATTTAACTCGCATTATCGCAAGACTCGAGCGGGCTCTTCTATTACCTCGTAGAAAACGGATAGCGCTCCCTCTAATGGATATTGCAATGCCCTTTCCACCTCTCATGCGCTGGTGAGCTGGTTTCTCTTGGACATTTCTCACACCATTTTGTGGAAACAACTTCTTTCGTTTTAGCTTCAATCCGCGAAGTCTTGTAAGGCACAACCTGAACGTCGAATCATCGGTAGCTGAGGCCAACAACAATATGTATATTACCAATTCTTGATATAATCACGATAAAATGCAATCCCTTCACAGAAACGGCCTCAGCGATCTGTGTGCCTGAACAATTCCCATCATGGGGAACTAACTCTCGAACGACAGGACACAATTTCTATGAAGACGATGTTCAGAAGCATCTTTTTAGCTGTAGACCAAGATTAGCGCTGACCTATGGAGATCGAGGTTATTTTGTGCAACGTCGAGAGCCACCCAAGAAATGATCTATTAGTAGTGACCTTGGAGGAAAGCGTCTCTGAAACGCTGGAGGTCGCTCGTCTTTACCAATCGTCAGGGCAGACACAGAAGTTCGGACCGAAAGGTTCCGCCTTTCGGTGTTTTGAATGTGCTCCATTTGATGACGGGAGCCTTTGGTCTCTATTACGCAGGGAAGGAAATGCAGTTTTGAGGGTCCGAAAATTGAGGAGTTTAGATCACTTCTTATGAGTAGTTAAAAGTGCGATTGTTGTGTGAAAGGATTTTGGTTTTGATCTTGGAAATGCTAAAACAAAATTTAATCGAATTTAGACGTTAGGTAAGAAGAAATTATCTATCGTCAGCAGTAGAATATTGACATAATACTCTTCAAACTAGAGAAAGAGGTCTCTAAATTAGAAAGCTTTTCTAATAGTAGACGATCGTCTAGAGGAACAGGTAGAGGCAAGAGCCGAATTAATTTTCCATAATTTACCTCAGGTTTTGAGGCGCCAAGGAATATTCTGCTGTGCCGCCTCCTTGCATAAGGGAAAGGGAGAAATTCACTTACATAGTCTGTGCTCTGTGACCAGATACCTCGATAAAAGAAGAAAAGAGAGCATTGGATGACTTCTGGGGTCAGATTCATCGACCGCTTACCGGCCGGTAACTGTGAAAAAAACCGCCAAACCTGATGCTAATGAATGTCGTATCAGGGGGTTTGGTGGTCCTCTTCACCGTTACCGGCCGATAAGCGGTTGATGAATCCGGTCCCTGGTTTCTTTTTTACTGGAAGATGCACGAACATTTTTCTAAACGCTGGTGATGCTGTACAATGATCAATTCACGGGCAGTAACGTAAAGTGAATTGTAAGAAATATGGGGAAGAGCAGGCCTCCTCGCCCTATTGTGAAGCTTCCGGCTCATTTTGGTAGGATCACCATTGATATGTGATGGCGTACTGCTGGCAACACTCAAATCAGAATCTTGAAAGCAAATGAGAACGGAATGTGTTGACCAGAAACTAAAGACGCAGTGTGAAAATCCGTTGCGAATGTGTTCTGTTCTGACAGACAAGGTGTTCCTATCAGCATCTCAAAATAATACGCCGTTGAATTCCACTCATTCACTGACTCCTCACTTTTTAGCCATGTCCTAGCAAATATATAGGCACGTGGTTTTTCCTGCAATACTTTTGCAGATTTAATTGAAAGTGTTTAAACGAGAAATCTCACCGCGTACAAAAAGAATATAATAGAATTAGTTGTAACTCTATGCATAAAATTCTTTAAATATTTACTATGTTATCATTTATTGAAATTAAATTGTCTTTTTTTTAAAATTATTTTTTAAAATTGTATATATATATGTATATATATATATATATATATATATATATATATATATATCTTCAACAACATGAAATACAATAACATAACAATCTTATTAAAAGGACAATAACATTCAAAACAACGAAACAAACTAATGAACTTCAAACTAACAACAATTCAAACATGTTTTGTTTCGCCTCTACCTTCATACAAAACATGTTTATAATTAGTCACCCCGAGGCTCATCAGTGAAGAAGGTGACTAATTAATTTAGTTGTTAGTACTGTATTAGGAGATTGTGTTTATAAATTGTACTAACAACTAAATTGTACAAACGAAATCATAGCAAACACTTATGTTCTAACACAAGTGACCATAATTCAAAACTATTAACACATTGTTACTAACCACTAAATAAATTTTATATACTTATGTATATACATATACACATACACATACATTTGTATATATACACATATGTATACATATGTATGTATATACATGCACACACATTCTTTTACATACATTCATACACACATACACCTATACAAACACATATACATATACAAATACATACCTACACAGATATATACAAACAAACATATATACACACTAATGTATATGCATTATTTAAGTTTATGATTTATACTTATAATTTATATTGTTTTAATTGTTGTTTTACATCCTTTGAAATCAAATTTTTATGATTTCAATTTCTTTGTGAAGTTGTTATTTTATTAAAATTACGTAAAATATTATTTAATATATGTGTGTATATATGAAAAGAAAAGAAATGAAATGAAATGTGTTCCGACATTGCATAAATATGTACTACCTAGTTATTTAGAATTAGGAAATTGTTATTAACGTCCTCGGTAGAGCCATGCCAAGTACAAAACGGTTTTTACCTCGACCTAAAAGGCGAACACTACGAAGATGTGATCATTGGAAGCTAGGAGACAAAAACTGGTGGAACTTTCGGTCCCAACCAATACGAACTCTCTCATCGCCTTCTTCCTAATTACCTATTCTTTCTCCTTGTCCTCATTATTGGGAAACTCAACTGACAATTCGTATTTCTTCTCAAAACCTAGTAAAAACTGCAAAGTACACATCTTGTATAAGCAACCGGAGGGCGTGATGCACATCAAGGATATGGTCTCAGGATCGCAATTGGAGCTCTTCTCTTACTGCTGTACGTGCCTGTATCCCTGCACTCATCTTTTATTGCCATTCGTAACGACTCCTGCTAGAATTTGTAGGCTCGCTGCTTTTCACACTCTTCGCGAGCATCTTCTTCGATGGCTAAACCACAAGCTACCGATGGATGACAACCTTTCGATCAGGGTTTCACTCGACTAGATTTCTGTGCAGGGATGGCCTTCAATTTCACGCACAACAAGCATGAAAGTGCACGGAGGACTACCGAGAAGTTAAATTGAATAGGAAAAACAGTAAGAAAAAGAAAAAGGGCAACGCCCACAATATCCAAGCCTGCTCTCAGTTACGAGTTGGGGCAAGTATTCATTCCACCACTGTATCAATAGCAAAACCTACGAGATGGAATAGTGAACCGCCGAACGTTGGTCGTTCGGTGTCGCCAGCAGAGCGAAGATTTAGGAGAAATCGTCCATCCAGTCGCATGCCCTTTCCGCCCATTCAAGCGGCGATTTCATTATCCAGCTCGGCGGTGAATGGCATCGGCGGAACGATATTACCTTGTCAAACGCATTCCCAGCGGGATGGTAAGGCCAGCGGTGTGCTGTAGCGTCTCTACACGGGCTGCAGGCTAAGTATTGATATGGATGGAAAGCATTACAAATATGCCTTCAGTTGTGCTTCAAACTAGGAAGCATCAGCAAGAGCGCGAGCAACTGCAGGCCACATTTGCTTGGTTGGCCTCCTTCTATTCTCCTTTTGGAATGCACCGATGTGTGTATTCGGACTCTTGTCTTCGGTTCGCCGTCAGACCATCCGCGCCTTCCACTGCTTCGTACCCAGTCGGTGAAATGGCGCCGGATTTGTATGGGAAAGGTAGGCATCGAACTGGTTCTCCTCACCATTCATTGTAAAGGCCGAATGCGCATTCTGACTGTGACCGACATATTCCTTCGAAGTTGAATGCGTGGCGCCGAAGAAGCTGAAATAACTGCTCTCCGTACTCTCAAAGGTAAGAGAGCCTCTCATGGCGATAGTAGCGTCGACATGTAAGGCAGTGAGCTAGCCGTTCACCTCGAAAATATTGCTTGTCCCAAAGTATACTTCCGGATATCATATTACCCTATCTACCGAAGAATTAGTGTTGCTATCCCCAACCACCGTAAAGCCACCGCTAAAGCGCTTTTTTGCCCACGGGTGCTTCGCTATAGTATGCTTACAAGGAAACATAAAAAGGAAAAAGGATAAATAACGATGTTACTCAACTCGTTTTGGGGGTGCGCCACGCATTCCTATTCAATGGGATAACGTGGAGGGCATTTGATTGCGCTACTATGCCCCTCTTTTTGACATAATCAGTGAAAATCACTAAAATTGAAAGAAAGATCGTCCTCATATGAAAATAAGCGAGTTTGAACTGACAGAATTGTTGAATTTATAGCGGTGCTTTCAGGCCTTAAAATAAAAGACGCGGCTGTTCATAGCGGGAAATCCCGGTAATAGATACAAGGGAAGACAAGGGATGAAGCGAAAAGCGAATGCGCTGCCCGTCAATTTTTCTACTCAAGTCCCTTGCCCTTTCGCCTTCCTGTGGAGAGAAACTGAATGCTGTTTAAAATGCTGTTAATACACGCTGTTGACTGAAACTGCCAGCTACCTGTCTTCTACAGGCGCAGCTGATTTCAGTCCCCATTCTCATATGGCGTCATAAGAACGTTTGCTCACCTTGCCGTAGACCGATTCGACTCCTGACCTAATCTGTATGTTCCGCTGTACAAAAATTCGACAGCGTTGTTGGCATGAAACACCAAAAATGGGAAGAGTGTGCTCAACAGCGCACCCATCGCTGTCTCATTTTGGGAAATTGAGATGCTAGGTACTAGGAAAGACGACGAATCAAGCGAAGAGCGAATTTGTCGGTTCCCAAAATGAAGTTCCTGCCGAATGCCTCCTGTCTTTTTTCGGCGTCTGAGGTGGCGGGACTTCCTCGATGGGGCATTCCGCGTCTGACGCTACTGCCTCTTCGATTAATCCCGAGGCCGCACCGGAGTGATAGATGATCGCCCTGCCGTAGAATATAGAAATTCCCCGCCCGTCACACACTGCTCAGACACGATGGGCCCTGCCTGCCGACGTCTCTTCTGCCCGTGATTACATGCCTTCTAAATGTCAAGCGGTAGATGTCGCTCTGTTTGCCAGGCAAACATGCTCGCTGGCACTCGCCCGTCCGCGCGAGTCATCGCTTCACTCAGAGTGGGCATTGGCTCCTCATCAGAATTCGGCAGCCTCTCCGTCACTGAAGGCGACGGCTCCTTCTCCATCCTTGGTTTTTGTGGTTACTGTAGGCTACCACTGGAGGAGCACCGCTGCGTATGATGAGGCGTAAACTGCCGCTGTACTGCTCTGTGGAGAGCACAGTGTTCCTCTGGCGGGGGTCCGGTCCAGATCGCACGAAGTTGGAGGCATCGAAAGTGATGCCGTGCACTAGAAATGGATGCGCCGCCAAGGACGCCGACATTCTCTTCTTGGAAAAACCACCTCTCTACTCCGCAAAAAGTCACTAGTTCTCCGTTTTTCCTATCCACACTTTGCCGTCCACCTACTCGCTCAGTTTCTCCTGGGAGCCTCACCAACTGTATTCTCTCATGTTTCTCAGGGATGCACTCGTTTCCAGCGAGCTCGAGAATCGGCATTTTCGAGCCAAACTGCCCTCCTCTCATGAATTTGATAGCAGCGTCGGCGCCCCCTCATGATTTCCATCCTCTCCGCCGTCATCGTGGGAGATGAGCTCCTTACTAATTCGTTTCCTTGGGTAACGCAGAACTAGAAAGCTGATGCCGTTTGAAATACCGCAGTTATGCCTGAATTCCTAGCGTGCTTTAGATGTCTTTGAAGGAGGCTATTTTCACAAGATTATAGTAGTACTATAACTTCCAGAGCATGCAAGCTGGAGGAAGAAGATCTGTTCTTTGCTCTAAAGCATGTTTGTTATAGAAAACGTCCTCTCTGTTTTATACTTTAAACGTATGTAGCCATCCCGCACAACAGAGAACTTGCTTCTAGCTAACTTTCCGCGGACCTTATTTTTGGTAACCCTTTTGATCACTGATAGGCACTTATAGCATTTTAATACAAAGCTATGTAGCACCTCATGGTGTATCTAGCATTACAAGTACAAGTAGTCACTCATTTTCTCACTGTGAACGAAGAAAAGGTCCAAGACTGCTTTTCGCCATGTGCATTGTGCGACATCTTGGCCGCCGCAACAACATACTGGACGAGTGCAATTTCCAGACTTGACGCACCTGAAAATCCTCGCTTCCTTGTGCTCCAAAATAAGCCTAAGAGTTTTCCTCACTGTCAGTTTCGGAGGAATGGAGGAACATCCGTTCACCTTGGGATGCCATATATTTGCCTGCGTCAATCCGCAGCAGACATGATGGTTTGCAAGTGGCACAGAATCCCTGAGCCTTCATGGACGGCAGCATTTAGAGCTCATCCGTCATCTCATTCGTCTCAGCCCGTGTGCGACGTCGAAATTGGGAACGTCATAGTGCGAGCATGAACCATGGCTCCGCTTCAGACTCATTTCGAAACGTCGCCCTGGCGTCACCTCAGGGTCTCGCCAATTCGGTTGATTGCAGGGTGATGCTCACCGGAATTGGAACCATTCGCTCCCGAACATGGCTATTTCGCTCGGGCTGCAGGACAATACGTACGAATGGTCGCCGCGGGCGCGGCGAACAGCGCGGCGAGACGGCAGAAAACGCCGCAATTGGGTGACTTCAGCGGCCAATATAACTAGGCCTGCATCAAAGCTTGCACATCAAGTGTTAGAAAGTGTATACAAACTCAGTTTCGCTGCAATAGAGTGTCATATTTTCAGCTTTTCCTGGAGAAGCGTCATATAAAATTGAGCATTAGAACGCTGTTTAGTTTTGTAACTCAAGCTCAATTTCTGAACCAGAGCAAGTCTTCCCGCAGGTACTGCAACAGCAGGAATTGATGTCAACAAATCAAACCTTGCGACTGCATCAGGTGATGAGGCACAACTCACACGACCGCAGTCACCGCCGCGGCGCGGCGACCATCCGTACATAAAGACCGCCCTCTATCGCCTGCTACAGCTGTTAGAATACGTGCAACCTTTAGCTTTATATTTCACTTTTGAAAATGATACTGAATTTTGCCTTCAAAAATCGACACTGCCTAAAAATAAATAAGCACAAATGGGAAACGCTAGGACTTCAGTTAATTTTCTTGTGCCAACACGAGGTTTATAGGTGGACCTTTATTTAGCAGGACTTGATGTTTCGACTTCTCGTCGTCTTCAGAGGCCTGAACGTGGTGCATTAGTTTATTTGCGCTCTACTCCGCCAAGCGCCTTAACTAACCTAGCATTTCGGACCTACTCTACGAGCAGAAAAGGAGGGGCCAAGTGGGAGAAACGAACTCACCAATTGGATCCACCGTAAGGGCTGATGTTCGCCCACGTTAGTTAGCCAGTAGAAACAAATGGGGCATACTGCACACCACTGTCGCCGACCGGTCCTTCTACAGTTCACAATGAGACACGAACGGCAGAAAGTCACTCATAACAGACAGGCACTCATTTCGGTTGTTCATTACTGGATTTCTGCTAAAAATCCAGAATGCCTCTAACGCTTTCCTCGCCGAAATATCTCCTACAATGGCCAAAATGGTGCATTTCACCTCAAAGTCGTTTCCGTTATGCGCATCAATCCTATGCTTTCCAAGTGGACTGGTTAGCGACCCACGTCGTTTACTAAATAGATGTTCCCTTACACGCACTGCAGGAGCCCTTTCCGTTTCTCCGATGTATTTGGCGTTACATGCCAAGTACTCGATCTGATAAATTGCTCCAGCCTTTGAGCAATCGCCTAAACCACCAATTGGGCAAATAACGCAGTTTTCCAAAATACACTGCTGATCGTAGAGCCTATTTCGAACTAACTGCCGTCTGATGTTATCGTTAGGAATGTTCACTAGGATAACGTCGTCCTGCAGTTGTGCCCTTACAATAGCTCTTTGAATTTCAGCAGTGACTCTACCGGAAATGAATGGTAGGACGAGAGGTATCTTGCCTGCGCGAGATCTATCATGAGAGCTAGCGTGAGATCTCCGATGACGACTTGAAACCTTATAGCCGTTCGAAATGGCTATATTTGAAGCTAATCGTAAAGACTCTTGACGTTCACTGGGGCCCGTGCACATACCAACTGCCGTTCGGAACATGTTGCTGACAACAGCAGGTTTAATAGCAGTGGGGTGTGCTGACCTTGCATGAATCAGGATGTTCTTAGAGCTTGGTTTCCGGTACCATTTCACGCTAACTACTCCCTCGCCGGACACTTTCACTTGCGTGTTCAGATACGCGAGCCAACCACTATTGGGAGTTTCTCGAGTCAGCCTAATGTACTGAGATTGCTCGTTCGTTAACCTGAAACACTCATCCATTTCGGATTGTGTCGATGTTACGATGCAGCAGTCATCTATGTATCTGCAATACATTAGCGGTGAGCGGTCAAGCACCGGTTGTTCAATCCTACTCATAAAGCAGATAGCAAGGACCGGCGCTAATCGTTGACCCATAGCCAATACTCTTACTTGCGAATAATACGAACCTGACCATTTAAAAATATTGCAATGCAAACATTCTTTAACCAGAATCATGGTGTGCGCTTTCGACAATCCGAATGTGTTTATGTCCCCCACATGCAAACCCAGCATTTCAGATAGTGCCTGTAAGGCTTTATCGTTTTGGACATTTGTGTAAAGTGAAGTCACATCAAACTTTTCCATTACACAGCTTTCACCGAAGTTAGAGTTGTGCAATAATTCAAGAAATTTGCTCGTGATGGTCAGATGGGAGGGGACATGGGTCAACAACTGGGTCACAATGCTGTTAAGGAACATCTATTTAGTAAACGACGTGGGTCGCTAACCAGTCCACTTGGAAAGGATTGATGCGGGATTGATGTGCATAACGGAAACGACTTTGAGGTGAAATGCACCATTTTGGCCATTGTAGGAGATATTTCGGCGAGGAAAGCGTTAGAGGCTTTCTGGATTTTTAGCAGAAATCCAGTAATGAACAACCGAAATGAGTGCCTGTCTGTTATGAGTGACTTTCTGCCGTTCGTGTTTCATTGTGAACTGTAGAAGGACCGGTTGGCGACAGTGGTGTGCAGTATGC
This sequence comes from Heligmosomoides polygyrus polygyrus, assembly GCA_947396885.1. Classification (NCBI taxonomy): domain Eukaryota; kingdom Metazoa; phylum Nematoda; class Chromadorea; order Rhabditida; family Heligmosomidae; genus Heligmosomoides; species Heligmosomoides polygyrus. Next base: position 53,080,358 of record OX377201.1, on the reverse strand, counting down.
CCCATTCGTCCCTACTGGCTAACTAACGTGGGTGAACATCAGCCCTTACGGTGGATCCAATTGGTGAGTTCGTTTCTCCCACTTGGCCCCTCCTTTTGTGCTCGTAGAGTAGGTCCGAAATGCTAGGGTAGTTAAGGCGCTTGGCGGAGTAGAGCGCAAATAAACTAATGCACCACGTTCAGGCCTCTGAAGACGACGAGAAGTCGAAACGTCAGGCCCTGCTAAATAAAGGTCCACCTATAAACCTCGTGTTGGTACAAAAAACTTAATTGACTAACAACTTACCATGCCGAGGTTTGAAGAAGAGAGAAGTTGGAGATTGCTAGGACTTCAATAATTCATTTCAAAAGCGTCAAGAGCTTTGAAATTTTAACAAGTGGTGAGGCTTGTAGTGCAGTACCGTCTTTTGAATAGACGCCGCAAAAACCGCGATTTTGCGGTCTTGGCGTCTTTTTTATATAACTCGCCTAAAAAAATGAATTCATTTCAAAAGCTAATGATATATTTGAACTCAGGAGCTCGAGATCTATCGTTTGGTATACATTGTTCATATGGAGCCATGAAAATTTTCGAAATTGAAAACCTGTGCTCCATTGCGAAGGACGGTCGCGGACGAGTTGTCGGTCGCAAGCCGTCGATAACCGTTGCGTGTTCACAATTCCTCTAATTTGAGGTTTTCTGAGAATCGGTTGGTACCGTTTGATTCGTCTCTTCGAGATCTACACAAACATTTGCACAACTTCGCTAGACCAATGGGTGGTCAAAAATGACTGGAGCAGACTTTTTGCGATTGGAGAAGCATATATTCCAGGACTTGCATGCTCTCGGAGTATCTCAATCATGGCGTAGAGTGTTCTGTCATGCCATGAATCTTCTGAGAGTGCGCCGTGCCCAATGCATATAGAATCGAACCTATCAGTTGGAGTGGGCGGCGCGACAGCTTGTAGAGTGAGCGTTTAGGTAGTTTTACAGAAATTCTCAGCCGCCCTAATCAGAAATTGCTGTACTGTGTCCCGGCAAAACTTTGGGGTGTGCCGTGAACAATGTATGTAGGATCAAACCTATCAATGGACTAGGCGCGACTGCTCGCAAATTGGAGGCGCGGGCGTATTCTGGGCGATATAACTCTGTTATGCTTGAACCAGCGCCCGTCGCCGGCTTCGCCTGCATCGGATATGGTGGGCCACGGTAGGAACGTAGCCCAAACCTAGATGGGATTCCTTACTCACCCAGCGTCCGTTGCCGGCTCCGCCGGCGACTGACGCTGGACGTGCGGGCCATGCCAGGTTTGAAGGCTTCGCCGGCTCCGGGTATGGTGGGCCACGCTAGGAACGTAGCCCAAACCATTAGCCTGTACTGGTCCACCGCTTAAAATTCGAGGACGTGGGCAGGTATAAATAGCTTAGTAACCCAACGCGCGAAGTTAGCATGCATCAAAGTGAAAAATTTCCAAATCAAAAAAAACGCCTTCCAGATTATGACAATGGCCGCTAATTTTGAGGAAACGTACGGGAAGAATTATACTCGAGAGTCTGGTGTAGTTGAAAAATTGGGGGAGGGGAAGGTGGAAACATTGTTTTGGCTATTGAAGAACCACCACAGAAAGTGACTCATGTCATCCTCCATTATATATTGTGAGAGTTTCCGTTTCTATTTGATTTTCCTTCCTTCACTGCATCTGAGGGAAATTCAGTATCGCGTTCAAAAAATCGATAACACCGAACGATATTGGCTGCATGATCCATATAATAGAATGTTGATTGCCTGATCGAAGTCTGAGCTAGGGACACAACACCCGCCCCGATAAATTAAGACTGAGAGGGAACCGGCAGCACAGGTGAAACGATCGATGATATTGATCGATATAATGTCTGGGAGGAAACCAATATCACCGCTGAAAATATCAATATTATCGGTTGAGATTGATTGCCTGATCGAAGTCTCACCATGGTGGCTGATCGACCATCCGTCGGCCATCATAATCACAGGACATCCACCAACATCGATTAAGTCTTGAGAGCCGATAGCTCTGATCAAGCGATGGATAATATCGATCGGTTTTGATTGTCTGAGCGGCTATAATAAGATCGACTGCCGCATCGGAAGGGGTCTGAGTAGCGCCGCGTCGCAGACCTCTTCCGCAACGCTGCACGTGTTGTCTGAACCCGGCAGCGGCGGCTCGTCATAGCCGCGATGACGCCTTGCGAAGCCTCATCAAGTGGGTGTCCTTTGGTGACCACCCGGCCGTGGAAGCGTCGTGATAGTCAACACCGGCGGTCATGGCTGCCTGGGTAGTAAACACCGGCGGTCATGGCTCCCTGCCATGCTGCCATATTGTTGTGCTCACGGTTGGCGGCGGCGATACGACGAACGGCTGGATGTAGCATCCACTGTCGGCAGAAAGCGACAGAAGTCTCCCGTCAGTGATTCATGCCTCTCTGCTTTATATAATTATTTAATAGGATATTTCCGGCTGCGATTTGTGGTTTTTGTAAGCAGGTCCTGGAATATAAACTTCTCCAATCGCAAAAAGTCTGCTCCAGTCAAGTTCGACCACCCAGTGCGAAAACGCGCTTATCTGGCAAAGTTGTACATATAGTTGTGTAGATCTCGAGGAGCGCAACCGCTCTTCGCAATGAAGCACAGGTTTTCAATTTCGAACACTTTCATGAGCAATGTATACCATACGATTGAGCTCGAGCTCCTGAGCTCAAACATATCATTGGTCTTTGAAATGAATTCAAAAAAATTTTAGGCGAGTTATATCAAAAAGATGCGAAAACCGCAAAATCGCGGCGTCTATTCCATAGACGCGCCCGGTACTGTAGAGGGTATATCGCTGACCTATACTGAAGCCCCAGGTTGTTGCAATTTTGTTGTAAGCTTCTTTGCTTACGGGAATTTAAGGTACGAATAGGGGATCCATCGCCAAACCTTCCAAGAACCGTTGTGCTGCTTCGTCAGGCCAGAAGCACGTTTTTGCCATCGAGGATTGCTTAAATAGTGTGCTATGATGGCTTGAATACAATGAAAAAATAATAGCAGTATTTAGTATTTTTAGAATGGGGTAATAGTTTGTGTTATAAGTATCCTAGAGCTTACGCATCCACCCAATCTCTGCTAACCCTATCTCTTCCTTTCGTAGTTACTAAGGATCGGGCTGAAATGTTTCGCCGACTTTGTCAGATGCAATTTGTTCATGTCTTCCCAGAGCATTAACTGTTTTTATTACCGTAAACGGCGCTACACTTGGCATGTCTCTGGCGGAAAAATCTGGCAGTGACAATTTTTAACGGATGGGCAGCTAGATCTGATGTGTTGGGCTTCAGTGCCGCAAAACTGTTGCCAACCATATGCCTCCTTGATCCGGTAGGAAGGGGCAGTCAATGAACTCTTCGCTCTCTGATTTCGCCAATCCGTAGTATTTTTCTAGTCTGTTCACCAGCTCTGTATAATAACAAGGAATAAGGGTGAGGCACGAAGGAAACGCAAGAAAAAGGCTCCTTCCCCGCCACCCCTCACCCAACCTTCTTACTAACTTGGACGGCTCTCTTAAGACAGTAAGACATTGATGACCTAATGTGTCGATGACGTTTGGCCAATGGCTCCCCGCTGCGGCGTATCGATCCCAGGGCGATTTTCGCTGTTCAGCATGGGATAATGGGATAACGGGGAAGCGGAACTCTGTTCTACTCCTTTTATTCGACCTTCTTCACTGGCTCTCATGTGGAACAACGCCATTTTAGAAGCGTCCATATTCAAAAGAGGCGTCACAGACTAGGAGCAACGTGCGCCCGGATTCAGTAGACGTGCCCATAAGTCGTGCTTCGGGTGTCCAAAGCTGGAAGTACTACTTCAGCAGTCTGTGGATTATTATTATTATTAGTGTTATTGTTATATGACTATGATGTTGCATAGTGGATGACGATGTCCGTTCCTCCACGTGGCGCCACTGGAAACTGCTTGCTTTTGCGAGCCGAGCTAGTCACTGGCAATCGAATGCCAGCGACAGGCCCTAGTGACAGGCCGGCCTTCGAAATTTCTGTGTCACATCATATGGTCGATGACGTTTCAGAGTTCTCGAGATAATGCTACGGCATCCACGGTGGCCGACGCGCACTCGCAAAGCCCGGTGAGTGTGACAATTAGCGAGAGTCCCTGATACGAGGACGGCATCGTGGGCCAAATGAGCTAGTCCGAAAGTTCCGTATCGTAGGCAAGACCGTTGAATGTTTGTACGTTGACGACCCTCTTGTACAACTTGGCAGAAGCAATGGAGCGAAGAAGAGTTGATTTCTGTGCGATGCAGGAGACAAGGTGGTTTTGCTGCAAGTCGAGGGACATTGGCAGTGGCTTCAAGGTCGTTCTGTGCGGCAGTCCCAGGTCCAGCAGTGGTCGTCTCGGAGAGTTTCCGTGACGCGATCGTAAGCGTAGAACGTTTCGATGACCGCTTGATGAAGATTGTTGTCGCGGTAGAACAGCGACATGTGATTTCTTTTTCGCGTATGCTCCGCAGACAGGTTGCTCCAAGCAAACCAAGGACGAGTTCTGGTCCCTGCTTGACGAGAAGACAGCGGAAGTGCCGTCATAAGATATGGTTGTTGTGGCAGTTGAACTTAATGGTTACGTCGGAGCAGAGAAAGGCGGTCTCAGGTGTCATGGTGGTTTATTCAAAAGATTTCGAATGTTTTCCAATTCGAATATTCAAAAAGTCGCGTTTTTTTAATGCGCTCGCATTCGAATATTCAAAAGATTTTGAATGTGTTCGAATTCGAATTTTCAAAAATCGCGCATCTTGAATGCAATCGTTTTGGAACATGTAAAAAGCTTCGAATATTCCGAAAAAGGATTCGAGTAATCTGAAAGATCGCAGTTTTCGAATATATTCCAATTCGAGTATTCGAAAATCGTGAGCATTCATAGCCATTCGAGTATTCGAAAAAATTTCAGGAGCACAACTATATGCAGAATACCGTTGCCCACAGCACGTGCTCTAGAGCCGCCGGTCAATCCAGTAACACTTAGCGTGCATCTGAATTTCTACGCTTTGTTTATCATCGAACTGCTCGAACTGTTTTCATTTTCATCGAATCGAGCGGTATAGGACGGCTAGAATCAAATGGTGGATACTGAAGGAGAAGGGAGCAGCTGTTATTTCTCGCATTCGGTTGCCGACGGTAACAACTGTCGACGAGACCTGGAAGGATGCTACCGAAGCGATAACTTGGGCTCGCGCCTCAAAGTCGGCACGACGAAGCCTCGACGGCGTTGGGTCGACAAGCAGGCTTGGCTGTGGACTGACGATGTCAGGGAAAAGGTCCGAGAATAAAACGACTGTTTCACGTATTTATCGGCGGCAAAGCAGTTCACAATTGGCGGAATTATCGAGAAGCGAAAAAAAACGGCAAAGAAGGTAGTGGCTGCTGCTAATGCCGCATATTACGCTGAAGTCAGCGAAAAACTGGAAACGCGCGATAGTGAGCGTTATCTTTACCGACTCGCCAAAGCTCGCTGTCGCTAAGCACAAGATATCGAAAAGTTCTTTGGCATTAACGACTTCTGATGGATCGTAAGAGGGCTGTGAAGCGATAGCACGACTTCTTCGAGGAAACCTCGAATGCGAAATTTGAACATCCTGCTATTTCTTTTGCATCACCGGTATACGATCCCGTTCAGAAGAACACAGCGAAACTAAAGCAGCACTGAGGAAGATGAAGACAGGCAAAGCCACTGGTCCCGATAACCTGCCAGCCGACCTGTGGAAGTCGAAGGGCTGTTGCCCTGCTAATTGGCTGACAGTATTTCAATCAGGCAGTTGCAGAGAAAGAAGAAGCCTGAGAGTTGGCAGCAAAGCACGACTATTCCGACTCGGAAAAAGAAGGACAGCCCTGCGCTAGGTACCATCCGATTCGCCTACTTTCGCAACCATGAAAATCCTTGAGCGAATTGCCGATCGACGTATCTGGGATGTCGTCCAGCTTTCCAATAATCAGTGCGGTTTCGTTGCCGGCTGTGGAACGATTAATGCCATACACGCCGTTCGTCTTCTGCTAGAGAAGCACCGCGAGAAACAGAAGCCAGTGCATCTTGCCTTCCTGGACTTGGAGAAGCCCTTTGGCCGCATTCCGCAAGAAGTTATATGGTACGCCCTACGACAGCGCGGCGTATCTGAAGAGCTTACTGAGTGGGTCCGCATCCTCTACTCGTGCCCAATAAGCTGAGTGCGAGCACCAGCGGGCACCTCGATGGAGTTTCCATCTGTCTCTGTCGGAAATCTCTGTCGGAGTTCACCAGGGGTCTGCGCTGCTCATACTGCTCTTCGTGGTCGTCATGGATGCAATTACACGAGATGTCGAAAGGCAGCTCCTTGGACTGTATGCCGACGACGTCATGCTTGCATGTGAAGACAAAGCCGAACTCGAGCGACAGGCACAGGAATGGTGCAATCGCGAGGCATTGTTCCGACTCAAGCTGAACGTCAAAAAGACGGAATACTTGACGACGGATGTGAATTAGCTCGGATCTATAAAGATCAATGGTACTGAGCTCTCACGAGTTACATCTTTCAAGTGTCTCGGATCAATGATCACGCCCGATGGCCTAAAGATGGTGGTGAATGCACATATGAGTGCAGCCCGGTCCAATTGGCGCTCGTTGACTGGGGTGCTGTGCGACAAGTCAATAAATGAGCGCCTCACGTCGAAGGTTTATACATAGAGCAGTCGTCCGCCCAGTAGCGACGTACGGTGCTGATCGTGAGTGCTGGCAGGTGACGAAGGAAATTGAAAGCCGCCTCAGTGTAATGGAGACGAAGATGCTAAGGTGGACGGCCGGAGTAACGCGATTGGACCGCGTTTGCAATTACACCATACGACAAAAGTTCGGTGTCGCCCCGATAGCCGGCAAGTTGCGCGAAGCCCGACTACGATGTCATGTCCTTCGCGCTAACGACGACACCGTCCGTAAGATTGGCCTGAATCTTGAAGTCACTGGAAATCGACTCAGAGGACGCCCGAAGCAACGTTGCCTAGATACGTTGCACTTGGACTTGCATCCCGACCAAGCATTTGAACGGGAGAAATGGCTTCACCACACCCGCCAGCATGCGGGGCAAACGCTATTGAAAATGAAGATGCTGTTACATAGTGAACTTCATCGATTACCGGCAAATATCGATTGATTTTATTGGTCTCCTAAGGTTGTGCACTTCATAGTGGTAATCGCGCGAAGCTATATGATAAGCGAGCGTCTGTCCGTCTGTCTTTCTGTTGGGAACCACAGAATGGATAGAGAGGTTAGGGGGAGGGCTAGTGACATCACTGAAGGTTCTGGAGAGGATGCGGGTGTGGGAAATGGAGGAAGGATGGACGGCTTCGTGCCGCAAAGTACACAGCTGCCTGATCCTGGAGGTCAGATTGTTTTAAAATTTACAGAAATGGCTTTTTCTAGTTCAACGGTGCTGCAAGGCTTCCAAGAAATCCTCTAGAAAATAACAATGTGAAAGCGAAAGGGTCTTGCAAATTAAGAAGAATAGAATATCCCTTCAAATCCAATTCTAATCTGCACAGATGACTTTGTAACGAGATGTTTTTTAGTGCTGCCGCCCCTCTATTTTACAGAGCAGGATACATTTTTAAGAAATTTCCATACCTTGCCTTTAGGTTCTCATCAGCATATCTTGTTCTAATCTACAGTCCTGATTGCTGAATTGTTTTGTGAACTATACCAGCAATAGGTTGTCAAATAGCAGAAGTTGTCTTTTGAGAGTGACCTTCAATACCACCCCTAATTAACGGCCGTTCCAGTAAAAGCTCCTTTAACTGGACTATTTTTTCAAAAGTCTGAAGTTTAGACATTCCAGTAGAATGGCAAGGCGGCCATTCTAAGAAAGTTAAAAGTGCTATTAAAGAAGCTTCGCGATAGTTCGCAAAGCTAGTTTTCTTCATACTTTTCGCAGACCATTTTTTGTTATTGGCGATGATCCTGTCGTTATACTGCGTACCTGGCCTTTTGAAAATATTCGTTCTTTTCCCACTAGGGAAAGAAATCGGAGCTTGTCGTCGGCACCTTGTATGTGAACTTCTTTTTCCTTTATGTTTCCGATACAACGGGACGATTGGGAAGGACGTTTTTGATAAATCTAATTCTGGGCGAACTATATAAACTTACATAATTCGGGGTTTGCATCCACCTACTCCTTTGGACGGTCGGGTAATTCCTAGCAAGTCTTTCCATCTCACTCAGGGTGTCCTTTTCTCTCGTGCGAAGTGTCTCGTGTGGCATTTCATTGCTGATTTCATATGCAATTCTTTCCAGTGGTGTTATTAAATTTTGGTTCACTTGTGTTGTACGCTCAGAGATTTAGGCCGCGAAGCTCTTCGACACAAGAATTTCACTTTTCGGCTATCGCCAAAAGTGGCCTACACTGTTCAGTTTTAGAAACATTCACATGTTCTGCATGTGTTTGAACCTCAACGTTTTTCGCTACCCAACGGAATTTCATATTAGGTCGTGGACTTGAACGAAACTTAATCAAAGGCGAAAATACTTATACGCTCTGGAACGGCGGTATCTTTCGACTCGACCCAACTGACATCGTTAGTGACGCGGATTGCTTTATGCGCTCTTATTGTTCGCATAACTTCCCTGCCGACGACAGAATTCGCAAAGCAATATTACTGCTACGAACGTTCCGCATCACAACGTCTTTCGAGTATGTTGACTACAACACGGCTCGCGCCGCACGGTCAAAAGTGGGCGAAAAAACGCAAAAACAGCGTCGCAAAGCGTCGCATACGGCGCACACCAAAGTTTCGCTGGGACAGATTGGAGCTAATCCTGAGTGTGGTGACTGGAAAATTTTGAGAACACTCTCCAAGCGGTTCAGAATAGTCTTAAGAATTTCGCATTCCCCAGTAAGAGAAGATGGAAGCCCAGTGGACATGCGCTCGCCCACTCGATTGATAGGTTCGATCCTGTGTGCATTGTGCACGGCGCACTCTCGGAGCATTCCTGGCATGACAGAGCACTGGCAACGTACGCCATGCTTGAGATACTCCGAAAGCACGCATGTCCTGAGAAATAAGCTGCTCTAATCGCTAAACCCGGCTCCAGTCAATTTTGGACCACCCACGGCGAAAATATGGGTGTGGCGCTAAAGCTGTATACATGTTTGCGTAGATCTCGAAGATACGAATCGAAAGGTGCCAACTTTTTTCAAAAATCCTAAAACGGAAGGAGTTATAAGCATGCGACGCTTTGCGACGCTGTTTTTGCGTTTTTTCGCCCACTTTTGACCGTGCGGCGCGAGCGGTATTATATGAACAAAACTGGATGTGACTTTTGCAAAACGATACAATTTGTTTCCATCCAAGGGTGAATCAACAGCCTGCGGGCTGTTTCCATTAGGTTTGCTGATTTGTCTCAATCCCTTATAGTCTCTTTCTCTTATTCAGTTCTGAAACTGCTGGGACTTGAAGCACTTCTTACCGTTAGATGAGTAAGTTTCCAGATTCCTCCTGTGTTTTTCAGGCTCTGAAGAACGCGAAACGTCAGCTGAATAAAGAGCGCCGAATCCGAATTTTTGCTCCACAGTTTGGCCTTACCAACTGCCATTACTCAACATCATGCTCAAATGTAGCGACATTCAATTATGGAAGACTCATGAACAGATAACACTTTGATGTGGTAGACGCGTCACTTTCTCTGGCGGGTGGCGGGATTGATGCACAAACTGCTAACTTACTAAGGCTCAGCGCCGCGTCACTTTATTTCACGTGAGGAGGTGGAAAACTATAGGGAAAACCAGCTTTGGGATGCTCACGGATTCAACTGGGTGAGGTTGCTGAGGGCGGATGGGTGGTGAGACTGTTTGCACATCCTTGCTAAACACGCTTGGCACAGATAAGCGGACTTTCGAACGAGCTAGGACTCGCTTAGAATCCGATTTCTTCTGGCCTGTGGGTGACCAACGAGGAGCCTATTGGCTGTGAGACTGCTTTCAGGAGAATCAGCAACATCACGCAGAAGTTGATTGCGCGGCGGACCCCAAAGGGATTCGTTAGTGCTGACGGTTATCCCCCTCTTAATGTACGTATCCCCCCAAAACTCGACAGCCGTCAGGGTTTCGGCCTGTTCAGACCCAGCTCTAGGTTGTCTAGCTGCGTCCAGCCGGTCCTGCGCCGGACTGCGATGGTAGGAACCGCTGTCGTACATTCGGCCGCGGAATCCAATGTTGCGGCGCACACTTGCGTGTCCGTCTGCACCTCGTCTGCGTAGCGGCCAGGTGTGTTGGTGTAGTGGCTCTCGACCACACTCATTAGCCTAAACCGTCGCCTGTTGACTTTCGCCCTCTTCTTCTGTCCCGATCCACTTCGGCTTCCGTAAGAACCACCCCGATGCACCTGAAGATTGTTTGGCTTCTCGCAGTCACACACCCACTCCAGACCGACAGGCTTAAGAGTAGCTGCCACGAGAAGTCCACTGAAATGGGACATTTCTGATTCAAATACCCGGCATTGAGCGCAACGGGCATAAAACATCCACCAGCCTTAAGTGGACGTTAGCTGTCGCAACCGGGCGCTCCGCTAGATGAATTATTTGCCACTGCACTTGGACTAGTCATTTCTGCGACTATACCTGCGCCTGTGTTCATCTGGAATCCCTTTCCTACAGACGAAGGGTTACTGTACACAGCAGCAGCCGTTCCAAGGCAGCGTTAATTGAAGGCTGGCGATCTATCCCGGCTTATAATTACTTACACCTCACAATCTCACACCGGCTCTCCCGGCAGCGGGTGCCCTTTCGGCGTCAAGGGCCATCGCCCGGGTTCGCGCACCGAGAGGGAGGTGACCGTCTTCGAGCCGCTGGGTGAAGGCGTTCGCACGCCTCGACTTGGGCGAAGGACGAGCTTGCCTTTGAGGTCTTGTCGCGTGCCCCAGACGAGCGAGGCGCCCGGCGCCTGCTGCTTCACCTCGTGTTTGACTTGCTTGAGCGGCGAGAGTACCACGCCACGGAGGAACGAGGGCACCGTCACGTCGGCGAAGCACTGCTCTGTGCGCTGCCCTCCCCTGATAGCCCCACCCTACACCTCCTTCAACTGCTGTGAAGAAAAACGGAGATCATATGAGCATGCACGCAAACAACGGGGGAATCACGGTCTCCATTAACCCACGCAATGGCGACAGCAGGAAATGCTGAAATTCTAGTTCTCGTCACAAATTGTTGGGGTCGTGTCTTTGCCACGGTGTGCTTGAGCTCCTCCTTCACCACTGTTTTTCGATTTTGTTGCCGTCGCTCTTTGTTCGCAGTTATTCACACAATCATACGGAACAGTTACGGTTACGTTATGAGCCGGTGTCATGCGGTTGGTCTCTCTAAGGACTAAACGACGTCATCTCTTTAAGCGATAGTACGAGTCGGATAATTTAGAGTGGTAGTCCGTTTCCCAGTAAGAAGAAACTGAAGAATTCAGCAGCACTTATACATTTCCACGTGGAAATGGACACTTCTAAATAAGCCTAACGTTTTTGAAAACGAGCTCCTTATACATTAAGCTAGAGACTCTCCAAAAAGTTAGAATAATTCTTTGTTCAAGGAAAATTTTGTATGACTTTCTTTGGAGTTTCCAGTAAGTGAGCACAATATTAGAAATTTCAAAAGACTCTCATTTTTTGGAAAACTGATTATTTAAAAAAGGATTGAAAGAGGATGAAAGCAGCTATTTTGTGGTTACGAAAAAAGAGATTGCGCCATCCCTTCGTCCAAGACGTCGAGACTCTAATTCGATTGATAGGAAAATTTCTGTTTGCGTGGAGTTTCATACCTGCAAACGATTCAACAAAAGAGCAATTGTAAAGGACATACGGTACTTTTGAAGTAGAGGGCCCGTGGTGACGTGGGGCTGCCGGGAAACATGTTAACGCTGCAACGGCAACGGAAACGTGGCAAGCCACGGCACCCGAGGACGGGCGCTTCATAAGCGCCGGCCCCGTGGTGCCGTGGGTTTGCCGCGTTAACATGTTTCCCGACAACCCCACGGCACCACGGGCCCCTTTCTTCACAAGTACCAGGCATACATATCCTCACTTGAATGCTTTTAATGCACTGAATAATTGCTGCCTTGAAACAAATGTCACCTATTATTTTTTCGCAGAAAATAAAAAATTTATAAAATGGCTGCACTCATTCAGCAACCTGAACGAAAATTTTCAAAGAAAACCACACCAAATTTTTATTGACAAAAATTATTTTAACCGTCTTCGAGAGCCTGTAGTTTACCTGCAAGAAGCTCATTTCGATTTGGAAAACTTTCGCTTTGGTTTCAGAAGCACCAACTTCGTTTAGAAGAGTGTTTAATTTGCTGCGAAAAGTGCCCAGTTTGATTTGAAAAATACCCAACTTGACCTTGAAAGGGTCCATTTGACGTGAAAATGGTATATGTTCTTGTGGCACATGTCTTTATTATAGAAGTTTGGCTGAACTTGTGGCGTCCACAGCAGACACCGTCTCAAGCCTTGCAGCATCTGCAGTCCAAGTGGAAATCGTACTGTTAGCAAGATAAAATTGTCCCAGAGCCTTCATTCATCTACAGCACACAAGCCGTACTCCAACTGCCCTACTACTGCTACTGCTGACTTCTCTGTTGAAGCGTATCGCTCCTGCAGATACAAAACCACAGGGCCTTAAGGGGACATTCAGAGCTCCATCGCGATTTAGTGATAAACTCGCCAATCGATTGCGCGAAGCGATAAATCGATATCGGGTTTATCACTACGCCGTGTATCGGTGTTTATTACTACACCGCGATGGAGCTCTATACGTTCCCTTAGCATGCTTGAAATGCTCGCTAGCTGCTTCTGAGTCGTACTTTGGCATGTCCTGCTTCCCGAATTGCAACTTAAGTAACGAATCCTGCCAATGATAAGAGAAGGAACCTGACTGTACAGTCATGGAGGCACGGCTCGCCAGTTTCGGCTTCGACAAGTTGTTCATCTGTTCAGCTTCAAGTGCGCCCTAGTTATCCAAGCTTCCGGAGGTCGCACTCCTGACTGAGGACTATACTTAATGCTGAGCACACGCGACGTGCTTTCGCTAGCGGCACTCCGGAAACAACGGGATTGCGCATGCCGTCCTCCGTGCGCCTCTGATGCGTCTTCCACCGTTCTCGCGTGGGTCAAGTGGTCGCTCCACAGAAACCACTGAGCAGCACCAGCCTAGGACGAGCACGAGATGCCCAACCTGGCCGCGTGCCAAGCGCGGTCGTTCGCCGAACCGGTTGCCGGCGCGCGGTCCGCAGTCACGGCCGTCCACCCGCGTTTGAAAAGCGCCGTTCGCGGACTTCCCGAAACCCCGTGCTCCGGCTTGGCTTCCTCCGCTCCCTCGCGCCGGGCCCGTCGCTGAGCTCCTTGCGGAGGGCACGTGCTGCCCAGGGTGGTGTCCGCCCTAGCGCCGTCCCCGTGGCGACGTGCGGCCGGTCCGGGCATGACGCGGCGCTCTCTATTTGCTTCTGCTCGTCGTCGGATTGTTTTACTAAGCGCCCTGCGCGCGGCATCCGAGCCAATATTGGCCTCCGACCCTGCTCCGTGCTAGTTATGCTACTTTCGCTGCGTGTCCGGCACGGACCCAGCGGCCGTAGCCCTCCCCGCCGCCAGCGGTAGTAGCCGCGCGCCCCTACCCGGTCCAGTCGAGCCCGAAGATTCCTCCGCGGACGCCTAGTTGACCGCCGATGGCCTCTCTTCGGTGGCGGGTGGCTCGAGGGAAGGCGCCTCATGTGGGACAACCCACCTCGTGCTGCCCGATGTTAAAGTGCATGCAGCGCCAGTCACCTCTACCCGTGTGCTGGACTGCGCTGACCTCCTCTGAGCAAGGGTTTGCACGCTCCCATCTCCAGCACTCGTTCCAGTATCTTTCCCACAAGTTGCAGGTTTACCCGCGAAGCCTGTGGCCCTTTGTAGTTATCATGCATGACAACCTTAACGTTTTTTTTGTATTCGTCCAGTTTCTGCGGATGGCATGAAGTGTGAGGAGAGTGGGTCACCCGCTGCAGACTTGCACCGAGTGAAACCGTCGAAAATCTCATTTTATCAGCGCACGAGTATAAAATGTACCATCAGCAGCGACTTCTGCTAGAGCAGCGGTGAATCGGTCAGCAGCGACCGTCGTTTTTGCATCCCGAAGGTCACGGATGTATGATCAATCCTAGTTGGAGGGGGCGCCGTCAAATGGGGGGCTGCGCCCCCCCCCCCCCCCACTTATACTAGACCATCCCCTTCAGTGAATTTCTGCGTGAGTCTCAGTATCATGAGCATCTTGTGATAAGGATATAGCCGCCGATCAGGCCGCCATGGTAGTTGCGGGGTCACCATACAATGTCGTGGCGCGCAGGCGTGACATGTGGCACAAACAGCAGATGTTGTAACACTGTTATCTCCTCTTTTCGATAACAAATCTGAATTCTATTCGCTCATGCGTTGGGCAGGGGAAGGAGCTCCAAGACGTAGGCACTTTTAACACGGATGCGTTAGTCGGGTCGGCGCAAATTGGTGAGGGAGATCATCCAGCACTGGTGTGTTCCACACCTATGGTGAACTGAGCTAGGCCATTTCTGATGTAGTTGGACATGCACGTGCCTTCCTACACTAGCACGATCCTGACGAACCCCCCCCCCCCCCCCCCCTCCCCTCCAATGGTTACCGTATCATTTAGGGCCTCTACAGAGTCTCGCGGCACCACCCGCAGGACTCGTCCATATCGCTCCCGCCGCAGTGGGTACCCATCAGGGATGCACATTTAACGGTTAACGATTTAACGAATTAACGGCATATTTCGTTAAAATCTGGCTTAACGACTTAACGGAAATTTTTAGAAATTTGACGGAATTTTTAACGGACCTTTTTTCTCGGTACGTTTATCACTTTCCTCTCAGTCCTCATTAATATTGCAGGCCTTATCCTCAAAATTAGGACTATTCCTGAAAAACTATTGAAATCAGCAATATTTTGATGTTTTTGTGCTATTCGCATGCCTTCTAGGGAGCATTTGAATTTTCGGAAATAATGCTATCGGAACTTCTTCGTCGAGCCGCCAAGCAACTCAACAAATCCACAAAGTTAGTAGTCTGACCTCCTCGTAAGATATACTTATCCTCACTTGGCGCTGCTTATCCAAGAATAACCTAAAGCAGTCGAAAAGGAGAGAATGCCTTCAGTTGGTGGACGTATTTTAAATGATTCGATAAAAATGGTAGTGAAGGGATAAAGAACACCGCCGTCACTCGACCCCTTTTGGGATGCGCCACGCATATACTTCTACAGGATGTCCTGGAGACGATTTGAATGCGTAATTGGTCATTCAGTAAATTACCTGTGGTCAGCTGATGAAGACGTCAGCTCTTTATCCTTCCCAGACAAGTCTGGTACCGATTCACCGACCCCGGAAGGATTGAGTGGTGGGTTGACCTGGGCGGGAGATCCGAACCAGGAACCTGGTATAGGATATGCATGCAAAAGCCGGCGCCCCCTCCGATTGCGCTACAGGCGCCCTAATAACGAAAATTTGGAAAGCTAGTTTCCTGAACTTTGATACGTCTACGACCGTGTCACACCCTTTCGGCCGTGTGGGACCGCGTGACGCTATGCGGTGTCAGAGTTCCGACGATATAAAGAAATCGATTGGTTTCACGCACAGGGCACCCGAAATTCGTACGCTCGTCAACGTGCTAACATTCCAGTAATAGGCTCTTAATTGTATTTTCATTAGTTCTTTCGGTACTTAGCGGGCTGGTTCCCGCATCGAGATTGTACACGCTCGTATAACAGTCATACAAAACAGTTCTGCAAAGAACCAGGAAAAGGGGAGGAACTTCGAGCTCTTTTTAACTTACATTTTAAGATGCCTTGTTGATGCGGACACCAGCCCACTAAGTACCGTTTTCTTGATTGATAATCCCATACCTGATGTTGTTCCACACCATGAAGATAATTCGTTGCCGAAGGAACTGTCCACATCTTGTTGGTATTGAATTGTTTAAGTTACATTGTAGTGCTCACTCCAACTCTCTTTCTTGAACTTTAATTGTTGATCTGTTGAAGTTGGATATATAAAAGATACAGTGTTGGAACATATAACGTTTTCCTTGATTTTTTCATTTGAAATAATAGTGTGCAGCTAATTGTATTTTTAACGAAATTTAACGATTTACCGGAAATTTAACGAAAAATTTCCGTTAAAAAATTTCGTTAAAATAATTTAACGCACAGAACTTTGTGTTCACCCCCGGTACCCACGCTGCCACTGTGGTGGAAGCCTCGGCGCGGACGAGTTGTCGCGGAGACGTTGGTCGTAAAAGTCCCCGACGGCTGCCGTTGTTCACGGCGGCTCTCACCCGCAGTGCCAGGAGCTGCGGGTTAGACCGGCCGGGGCGTGACAGATGAGTGTCGATTATGGTTCATCTATTTGGAAACATTTTTTAACGAATCTATATGCTTGGATATATTAGGTTGATGCATAATTTCTGACCAAAAAGGGGTTTGACAACCAACAATATGATCACCATTAGTGTCGACAAATGGAGCCGTGTGGAATCCTGCACTCAGAACGTAACGCAAAAAGAAATCTTAGCACGATATTGGTGACCATAATTGCACTCCAAACCTTCGTGGCCTTCCAGTCACAAGTTAGCCGTGCGAGCTTCAGGGAAAACCCTTGCACAGAAATGCAACAGCGAAGGAGACCGTTCTTTCTAGTGCGAGGTATAACTGCATTTGACAGACCTCCCGGACTCAACGAGGCATCGGAGGGAACGCTGTCATCACAATGGCTACCACATTATCTTCGAGCTGCTTGTCAACCGAGGAACTTATAGTGGAGGTAGAACGAAAAAAGTGAGGGCAAGACTAAATGTTACAGAATTGTTGAGTTATAAGGAGTGTTCTATTAGATTTCGGGCTTGCAGCCAAGAACTAACTTAGCTTAGAAAGCGCTTCATCACCAAACAAAAAACGTTTTGCTTACTACATTTGCGTTTTGCTTCTCTGACATTCTTAGAGGTCGCAACTGCCGGCAAAACTACGCAGTATTGCGTACAGTAACCCTCGCGGCGCCGCACCACCCGCCGTTGTTATGGCGGGTCAGCGGCGCCCGCAACACTTTACTGCCAGCCTTAGGGCCTGTTCATACTTCGCGACAAGAGCGACTGGAGCGACGGATGTAGTGTGGTGTACGTAAATAATTGCGTTCTCCACACTCCGTCCGCGACGAATATAGTGTGAAATGCGTAATTATTTACGTACACTACACTACATCCGTCGCCTCAGTCGCTCTTGTCGCTCTTGTCGCTAAGTATGAGTATCATACTAGTGTCATATGAGTATCATACTTCGCGACAGCAGCGCAAGAGCGCAGCGTGCGCAGCGCGTGGAAATATGAACAGGCGACTAGAGCGACAAGAGCGGCTGGAGCGACAACGCCGACGCTCGAGTACCAACGCTTTTCGGCGGCGCGCGCTCTGCTTTAACCGATATGCACATTTTGCACGGGCGACAAGTCGCTCTTGTTGCGAAGTATGAACAGGCCCTTAGCCCTAGTTTATACTTGCGCCGGCTTACTACTTGCGCGGCACCATGGTCAAAATAGGTATCGACCGGGCGACGCTAAAAATCGATATCTATGGCGATCGTGATGTCGCGCCGCGTGGCGGCGCAAGTATAAACTAGGGCTTAGGGCCTGTTCATACTTCGCGACAAGACCGACTCGTCGCCCGTGCAAAACATGCATATCGATTAAAACCGAGCGCGCGCCGCCGAAAAGTGTTCATACTCGAGTCGCTCCAGTCGCTCTTGTCGCTCTTGTCGCTTTTGTCGCTCTTGTCGCCTGTTCATACTTCGCGCCAGCGCCGGGAGCGACTGGAGCGACTGGGGCGACGAACGGAGTGTGGAGTACGTAATTACACCGCACTAGTGCTGGAAGGGTTACAGGGCAAAGGACAACCATGACTCATGTTTTCGCCGATTCGTCGCGCCGTCGGCGCTCTCCGTACTAGAGATTCTCCTCGCATTGCCCCTACGTCTCTTCTTGCCCGCACTAGAGGGCAGACAGCGGAGCACGTCGGTGCTAGAGCACCCTACTGGGACCGAGGTTGGGTGAGTCGACCAGTGCACTTCATTAGCACTCATTTTTCGAAGGAGGAACGTCTGCTGGAGGAGTTGGCATATCAGCAACATCGACGTGCTCAGATTTCCACCTTTTCTGGCACAGGTTGGGTGGAAAATATCGCGTAGAGGCAATGACATGTTAGTCAAAAACAAGAATGGCCATTACGTGGGAGCGATGCCTCCTCCGTTTATTGGGCTTGGGAGATGCTCTGTTCTGGGTTGAACACAACAGTGTTTATGGCCACATGTGGAGTGCGCTGGGCGCAACTAGAAGCTTTGCCTTTGCTTGCTCTACGTTCATGATTGGATTTTTTTGCCGTTATTCCACGACACATGGCTTCAAGAAGCTTCACGCCTCAAGGATCAACTAACACAAAGTGCGTCTTCGGTGTCAGTCTTTGAGTTGAGGGTGAGGAACTGTTTTCCCTTGCAAAACAGTGAGTGGTCGTGCCTTTCCCGCTCCTTGTCAAGTGAATTCCTTTTATCAGTCGATGGAGCAGGGACTCCAACGCAACCCACTGTGGCAGGCTACACATAAGACTAGAGAAAATGAGAGGTTCTAAAGACACTGAAGTGTGTCCCTAATATACTTCCACTATTGATCTGTCCATAAGCACTAATGCTTTGCTGGAGGGAGACGGAGAATAAAGAAGGTCTGAGGATGGACACTCGCCGATACACTTACAACCGGAAAAAAACCCGTCCGAGTTGTCCGGGGTGCAACGTCCATAGCCGCGCGATTCAAACATGGTTTTTATTAATCATGGAACACCCTTACTACAGGCTTTATACGTTGGAGCCAGGGATGAAAGACATTAACGACGCTACGACGCTCTATGGGATTTTCTGCTCATCAGAAGCCCCCCCCCCGCGCGACCCTATTTGCGCCGGAGAAGCATGCAAACAAATATCACTAGCTGCAGCGACTGATTAGCAGAGGGGTAGGCAACTCGGTCCCGTAACGATTTCCCTGAATTTCACTCCAAAACTACGGTGAATAACTCAGACGGGTTTTTTTTTCCGGTTGTAAGTTTATCAAACACTAGGATGGACCGCTTCTACGCCCTCATTTCTTGGAATCATCATATTTATTCCCGTAGAAAGTAGCGGTTTCGGTGCATCTCGATTCTGACTTGCAGGAAGTCCTACACTTTTGGAACATGGCCTTCTTGAAATTCAGTATCCACCTACAGCAAGTTTCCGCAACAATCGGCGAGCCCTGGAGACGCAGACGACGAGCGTGTTCTCTCATTCGGGCGCTGAGTCAGCTCGCTCGCTCGTAGCGCAGCAGGAGTGTCTATTTCTCTGCGCTCTCGCTACCCGCTGCTTTGGTTGACCTTTGCCCGTAGACGGTGCTGGAAGGCGCACTAGTACTGGAAGGAAACGATTTCTGTTCGGACGTTCTTCACACAAAGGCAAGGAGGGCTTTTATGTCTATTTTGAGTGCCAGACTGACGATGTAGGTAATATGATTGTTCGCTTCCGTCTGTTTCAGTTTCTAACAACTTTTTTGACTAGAAATATGTCTGTTTGCTTGTGTTTATCTTAGTTTCCGGAAACTTTTTACTAATACAACTGTTTGCTTGTGTCTGTTTCAGTTTCCAAAAACTAATGCAATTGAAGTTGAAGTTAGACGTGAAGACCTCTATTCACTTGATATTTTAGGCCACGAAGTTATGGTGCAATTACATACACCACACTACGTTCGACGCCCCAGTCGCTCTTGTCGCTCTTGTCGCCTGTTCATACTTCCGCGCGCTGCGCACGCTGCGCACGCCACGCGCGCTGCGCTCTTGTCGCTGCTGTCGCGAAGTATGAACAGACCCTTAGGTGCGCGTTGGCGATGGAGCGCGAAATCCTTCACTCCTAGCATTACACACGCGAACCTCTCGTCGCCCAGGGAATGCGGATCTAAACCAGGCTAGGGAAGGGACTACAGGATGGGTGCCATCCAAGCTGCTCGTGTGGAAACTGCTTTCGTCGTTCAGGGGAAGCACCCGGCTTGGTTCTGCGCTCTTGGAGCGGTGGAACTCATACGACATATGAAAACGCATAGAAAGATTGCAAAAAGTGCCTCAAAGTTGCAAGCACGTCGAAACTCAAGTAGTCAGCTGAAATGCAGGCGCAAATCAGGACGGGGGTGGGGGAGTCAACATGGCCTGCCGCAGCGAGTAGCTACATGCATGTAGCGAATGTAAATGCAGTCTTATCTCCTTGTTTCGATTACATATCCGTGTTTTATGCGCTTCCGAATTGGGCAAGAGAGGAAACTCCAGGATGTAGGCAATTTTAACACGGGCGCTTCATTCCAGCCACACCCTAGAGTCCCTTGCCCTGCCCAAATCTGTGCTCCTGTCAGCGGAAGAGAGCACAGAACAGAGCTATAGCATTGTTTTACTTATTCTTTACTATCAGTATGTTTTGTCGCTTTGTTTTTGTGTCGGTGGCACTTTTTAGGAGATGACCCCCCCCCCGACCGGATTTGCGCCGAAATGCAAGTATGCCACAACGCTGAGGAACCGAACCCCCGCCTCCTTCGCATCAAACGACCCCATATCACTGCACCATGATCCGCTTGCCGGGAGGGTCATCGCGGGCGCACAGGAGATCGATCGAATGTCAGCGTGTAGGTCGACGCACGATCTCTAGGCTAGGAGGGCGCAGACAGCTTTCTATCAGTTTCCGCGCACCATCGCTAACCGGTATACGGTAACCATTCGGGGGTGCATTCGTGAGAATCGTTTTACACCTTCCTACTAAGGCGAATATCCACTGAGTATCATGTGACCCACACCCCCTCCCCGAGCCTATTTGCACCGTCGGGACACATCCGGAGTCCTTCACAAATTCTGCGCAGAACAAAGTTATATCATTGTTTCTTTGTTTTTGTTTTCTTTGCTGTCAATCTCGTGTCCTTTCTTTTCGTGTTACTGACACTTTGGCACTATTGTACTTTCACGACTCCAGAGGTCGAGGAGAGGTTAGGCGGGTGTGGGCGAAAAAATTTTCGACCTCTCCTGGCGCTCTGGATCCGTGAAAGAACAATGACGGTGGTACTTTTTGGAAGGTGACCCCCCCCCCCTTCCCTCAACTGCCATAGCGCTCCAGTTATAATTCTGCTCTTCAAGTTATATCCATCTTCTAAATTGTTCTTTTCTTGTAGTAGTTTCTGGTCAACAGATATTGTGGGCATTTTGGAAGAATTTCTGATATAATTCTGCTCTTCATGTTTTTATCCGTCCTCTTGAATAAAGTAGCTAGACTGCAAGCGTTCGACGAAATTGCTGTGCGATCATTTTCTAACTTCTCTTTCTTGATAGAAAAGGTTAGTTCCTTACAACCAGGTACATTTCAATGTGGTACGAGGAGTGTTGCCTGAAGTCGCATACAACTATACAAGAAAGCTGTTCATGAGATGCTTTAGAATGGGCTATGCCGACATTCCCAATGGTGCTGATAGGGCAAGACAACTAGGTATACCCTCCTTATGCACTAGGCGGAAGATAGCGGACCTAATCATGTTATTAAAAATTATATCTAGAAAGCTTTCAATAGACCCTATAGAGTTTTTGGTGTACCACTGACCAGAAATAGAATAGGGAGACTTAGGTTGTATCCCAGAGTTGTTAGGTCTCAAGTTAGGTCGAACTTCCTCACGTATCGAAATCTTAAGGAGCTCAACCTACTTATAGGTGATGATGAGAATGTCATTAACATGTCCACGAATAGTTTTATGGTTAGACACCTTGTTGTTCGTAAAAACTTTTTGTAGATTTGTGTGTTGTTGTAATTCTCTAGAATTTCTCATATGTTTGATCGAGTTCTTACGCGTGTGATGATTTTGTTACCCACGCTTGAATAAATAAATAAAAAAATAAAAATGCATTGATTATGTCATGTAAGATCTCCGTGTTGGAATCACCGGAACATTGAAGGTAGCATTTGTTACGGAAAGAATTCCACCCTGGGGATTGATTACCTCTGCATGTTTCCGGACGGCTTTCTTTCCGCTTCTCAATTCTATGGGTTTTCGACAGTGTCTGCCGTGACATTCTTTCCTTAAGAACAATCACGCTGTCAGCACTTTCATCATGGGTACCACTCTGCTCCTTGGCTTTTAGTGTCGAACAAGAAAAATTCTTACCAAATTCTGAGAGTCACTATTACGTAGTCTTCGCGGAAGGCACGTAAACTCAAATCTAATCCGACGGGTCTGTCGGACTAATCGCAAGCCCTTCTTGAAGAGTAGAGAATAAAGGCCGTCGGTGTTACAGGTCCGCAGCACGCATTGTGTCTCTGTCTCATTTCGTTGTCGCTCGTTAAGTAGTCCATTGCTTAACTTGAATTGCAACGGCTAACACTTCGGTTACCCTTAGAAAGTGCTATGTTGTCATCAGAGTTTAGGATCCGTTCCTGTAGCTGTCAAGCCGTTTGTTATGATTTCTTGCCCGTTTTTGCAGCACGGACGCGGATGACGCAGTCAGCCACCCATCTCCTCACGTAACCCCAAGAATCCGTTCGTTGCGGTAGGATCAGCCAGGCCTCTCGTCGCACCGTGCTCGGTGATTTGGGTCACACGTTATAGGGGAGGATGAAACTTGAGCTGTTGGTTAGCCACCAAGATTTCACACGGCGTTGCGAAATGAGTTTGCTTAACGCCGATGCTATCGTTTTGTAGAATTACGGATCTCACTGAATGAAAAGTGGTGCAGCTGAAAGTTTAGGGGTTTGACGGAGTGACTGTGGCGATTTCCATCGTAGTCTTCCCTCCAGGTGGTGAAGATGGCGCAATTGGTGCCCTTTGCTCGCTCATTTCATGCCGAGAGTTTCATGTTTGAGAAGCACTCGACCGGCGCTCATCATTTCGCCTTCGTGCGCTTCCGTCGGGGATCGATTTTCGGTCATCTGAGGTGTAGAGCGGTGTCTGACAATGAGAGTTATCGAGGAGCTCACATCACCCACATGCTCAAGAGCCCTTCCTGAGCTCGTGGCGGCAATTATTGCGGGTTGTCGGAAGGCGCGCGGCGGGCCAGCGCCGCCGATGATTGCGCAAGCATGGCCTCCTGCGCTTTTTGTCGTCGTGTTGCCTTGCTGTCGCGCTTCCTCGACTGCCCTCCGTGTGGTTGATGGTGGCTCATCGAAGCCCGACGCTTTTTCGGTCGGGGAATTCCCGCAGTGAGTCGATGGAAGGGATTCCCCACGGTGCTGAGCCTCGAGCATTCTTCCCGCTCATGCCGGCAAAGGGCACGAATTTCGTCGTGCCCGTCTCGGCGGTGTTTCCGTACTCTGCGGCAGAATTTCCGAATCAGCGTGTGTTTGCACATGCCCTTCCCCTTCCCCACCCCACTCTTTCCTTCCCGAGGGAATCCGCCTCTCATTTTGATTTCCATTACGCTACACTCTCGTAGTAGTGCAATCAGACGAATTCTATGCCCTTCATCGCAACGATTTCCTCGTCCTTCCGAGACTGAGACATAGTGGTTAATTTGCTTGAAGTGGTTCCAATAGAAGCTTCAATGCTCTCACACCGACAGAACGTGCATTTCTTAGGCAGATTTTTGGTTTTCGCCTGTGAACGTGTTCTTTTCCTGTGGTAATTCTATGTGTTGATTCTCGTTTTTTCGCATTTAGGCCTACAAAGAGTGGACTCCTGTTGTAGTGTACTGTATCGATTCATTAAATATGGCCCAACTGCCTGCCTAGTTGTCCAGCAAACGAACAGCGAGGATTTGTTTTCGCCTAATGTGTTGGGGCGATAATATAGTATATTTGCAAAATGACGGCGCGAGTAGCGCGGTAGGAAGTGCCGGAGGTCGTGTGCACCCGATACCAGGCTCCTGGTTCGGATTTTCTTTTTTTCTCTTTTTTCAAAAGGAGAATGCGTGGCGCATTCCAAACGGGATTGATTAATGCCGTCCTTTATCCTCTTATCCTTTATATTTACAAAATGTGAGAAATTATCGAAATTATCACAACAGCAGTCGAGAAACATTGATATGCTGGTGCCATCCCTTTCGTCCAGCTTGGATTTCACTTCCGTGTACTCACTCCATGTGGGCGTATGGGTAAGGACTTCATTTTAGCATTATGGCACACCTACAAGTACTTAGCCCACATTTAATGAATCGATTCAGGTCGTCCTTCCGACAGTTTGCTGTTTTTCGTGTGGGAGTTCTGATGTCCGAATCGCTTTCTATCCTGTTGATCATGAGTTTTCTGAAGGTCGTGTGGTTTTCAAGCGCTTACAGTTGATGGAGCGGCTGAGTACGTTCTCGCAGTTCTCATATGCGCTGTCCTTCGACTAGAGAATGCGTCTCGCATATGTGCGGCAAGTTGCAATAATAGATTAGAGTGCCGGAAACTTTTTATGGGCCATTTGTCTTTGTCTCGTTCGCGTGCTCTACGGAATTCCTCGAAAAGAGCGTCTCGTATTCGTCGCGCGAGACGTTTTCAGTTGTAGTGTCCATCCCTGGCTGTAAGAGTCCTTCCTAGTAAAAAGGAGAAGGAGACCTCCTTCCAGGATCACAGTCTTCTAGTGACCTCATAACGGGCTCTCTGGGTCCGACTGCTGCGCACAGGGACGGCTAGTGACGTCATGCGCGCGCGTTGCCGCGTCTTGCTGCTGGGCGCCCTAGGGCGCGAAAGTGTGCGCCAGCGGCTGATGCCCGTGGTATTCGACTGGCGCAGAAGAAGGAAAACAGTCGAATGAGACACGCTTGATGCGAGGGGAGAAGCGCGAGTGTTTGTTAACAAGGTGAGGACGGGCTGAGAGTGCCTAAAGTGAGTGAGGGTAAATGAAGAACGACGAAAAACACATCTGGTGGGGAAATTCCAAAACGAGAATACGGATGGATATTATCTAGAAGTTCCAGAAGCAAGTGTGGCGCTTGGTAATTGAGGGGAGTCACCTTTAAAAAGTTGTCACTAATACAAAAAAGAAAGCGAGACACACTGATAATAACGGAAACAAACAAACAATCCTGTAGCTCTGTTCTCAGAATTGGGCAAGGGAAGGGACTCCGGGGTGTGGGCCAAGTGACGCACCCGTGTTAAAATTGTCTACATCCTGGAGTTCCCTCCCTTGTTCAACACGGAAGCAGTAAAACGCGGATCTGTAATCGAAAAGACGAGGTAAGACTGCATTTACATTCGCTGTATGTAGCTACTCACCACGCCTGCATGACGCGGCATGCTATGGTGACCTCGTCCAAATACCATAGCGCCGCAAATACTTGCAAACATCTATGGGAGGGGCGATAGGACAAAGTATACATCTGAGTAATTTATATTCTTTGAATTGTTGCGCTCATTGTTTGCACATTCCTTTTGACCAGGGTTTGAAAAAATGACGGATTTGAATTATACAAATTGGTGTCAGGTCCAATGTCTAGTGGAGAACAATTCTACGAGAGAGACAATATTATGAAGTAGGGAACAAAGAAAGCCGCTAATGTGTTTCGTTTTTTGTGCGTCTTTTCCACCGATTCTCCATCGTTGTTGACTGGCATTCTTTGCTGTTCTACTTCATTGTCCGGTGCGACAGGAAAACTACAAATATTACCAGACACTCTAATGAATCTCTACAGACGTTTGGAAGACGGTTTCCGAAGCTCTCTGTACACTTTGCGGTCAATGACACATTAATCTGTAACCCTCTATTCAATTTTGCTCTTGCTCGTCACTTGGTCATCACCGTTCTCCAGCTAGCTTCTCGTAGTCCAGGCATCACGCCACTCGTAAGCGTTAAGAAACGTAGGAATACTTCTCCAATCTTCAAGGTTAGACGAAGCATTCCACTGTTTTCCTTCTCTTGCACCAGCCGACAAAGCGCAAACAATGGCAGGCACACTTCCGCGCCCTAGCGCCCCCAGCAGCAAGACGCGGCGACCGCGCGATTATGACGTCACTAGCCGTTCCTTCGGCAGCAGTCGGACCGGGCTCTCTGCGGCTATGTTTCGCCTCCCATATTCATATTTGGTGTCACGAAGCAGGTACAAGAAGCGCTAAGGGGTGCAGTCGTCCTAGTTGGAGGGGCCGCATCTAAGGATGTCATAGATGAACGCGCTCACTATAGCCACATATCGAATACGCTCGTTCCATAGAAAATAGCTGGGCATTATTGTACTTTACGGACTCCAGGGGATGGGGAGAAGTCGAAAAAAAATTCTCCCAAACTTCCCTTATTTGGGGTGCCGATCACGAATCTGACATCCGTGTTTCATTTTACGCTGGAGTGCGGTAAGTTACGGTAGGTGCGGGTGACTAAGGCTGCCAAGGTCAAGGTCACCGATTTCGCCCAAACTTCGGCTATAGGGGTTATTTGTTGTGCTACGGGTGAGCACGGCATGCATGAGGTCCTGCAGCGATCGCCTGAAAATTCGCAAATCTGCGGGGGGAAACCATTTTTGCGGGAAACTCTTCGATAGGCGAAGGCTCAATAGAAAGATAGCAATCTAAGCATCATGGCCCTCCAGGCACTGTTCCACAACCGCCGCCAGGAAGAACTGCGCGACTTCAAGCTGAAGGACGTCTTTGACAAGCTAAACCTGGACGCGGCCGATTTCCAGGAATGGCTTAGAAGGGTGGGATTGCTCGCAATCGGTGACCATGACTTTGACAGCCCTAGTCACCCGCACCCACCGTAACCTACCGTACTCTAGCGTAAAACGAAAGACGGATGTCATATTCTGATCGGCACCCCAAATAACTCCCCTACGCGAAGTTTGGGCGAAATCGGTGACTATGACCTCGACAGCCTTAGTCACCGGTACCTACCGTAGCCTACCGTAATCGGCCTAAATTTCAAAAACGGATGTCAGATTCGTGATCAGCACCCGAAATAACCCCTAGGCGAAGTTTGGGCGAAAAATTTTTTTCGACCCCTCCTCGTCCTCGTGAGTCCGTAAAGTACATATACGTAATAGTGCCATTAGTTGCACTAAAGAAATGAAAACATTTTATGTATTAATGATTGGGGATGCAATAAAATTAGAGTCCTGATTCCAAACGCTTGCAAATGATTAAGACGTGAAGTACAGTGTCCTGTCCCTATTGCAAACCTCAGACCGTAACAAAGAACTAATTGATTTCAGGCCTCTTGGTCCGAATTTCATTTTTTTTTATTTGATTGATCTCTACTTATTTATATGCTGAAAAGTTCACTCTCTTGCTTTTTTATGTTCACGCATTACCCAGTACACTGCTATTACATAGTAAGTTCGCTTAAATGAAGATCGATTTATAGGGCGCCTCCTCTAACCAGGAATTTGGAAACTGCAACTGTCTTCGCAGCCAGGCTGACATATTTTGCTTATCCTGATGTGCTGTCACTTATTTCTTATGATTCTCTTCGTTGCTACAAGACGCGGCCCCTCCAACTAGGATTACTCTGCGCTACGGACACGGCACTACACCAGCGCAGTGGAAAGTGCGTAATGCGGCGCTATAGCTGGACCGTGAAGGCGTCCCCGAAATGCCGAGCAGCGCCAGATCGCTGGCGAAAGAAGCGTGGCGGTTAGACATCGTGACGAGCCTCTCCTCTCCGCTGCGGCGCTGTCCCCTAACCCGCTTTCGATACATGGCACGCACTACAATAAGCGAAGAGCTTACTTAATGTGTTTTTATGGCTGGCACTTCTCCGTCCCCGTCTCTGACCACAGAACACGGATATCACTAGATACGTGGAGCTGACACTGCTGGGTCCTTTGCGTTGACGGCCTATTCCCACATCAACTTCTTGCAACTTCCTTCTGGCATTTCTACCTCCTAGACGTAGTCCTTCCCAACAACTATTCAGAAAGACTCCGCTTTGTCGTCTTCTGATTTCCATGTTTTCTGGAGTTACTATCGGGTAGAGTTAGCTTTTTTGTTCATCTTCTCAGGACATACACAGAAATGCCCTTTTTCTGCATAAGAATAAGTGAGAATGATGAAGGTCAACGTTAGTCAGTCCTTCTTGGAAGTTGCCACGCGATATCATTCCAAGGTACATCGTGGAGGCATCATCGTTGCGTCATCGTTATAGTTCATACTGGTTCACGAAAGCGCCTGCGTATCGTCGGAAGAAGACGAGCGGTTACTTTCTTCTCCATACTTTGCCCACAGTTTTCTGCTCACGCTTTATATTCCTCCTGTTCCTATCTTTAAACAGCTGATAGCAGTGGAGGAAGAGTCGCTATCTCGTCGAGTTTGCGAAACATGTAAACAAGCGTGCCAGTCCTATCACAAAAACTCTATCGCGCTGCCTGTTCTGAGAAGTCACCGCTTCTGCTTGCGTTTTTCACAATGTGCTCTGCCGACGGTCGAGGAACTCCACTTAGACTTTGTCGATTTGCTGCCTCCGTGGTTTCTCTCGCTTTTTCTCAGTTGCTGTTGTGTCGCCGACACTGTAGGAGCGCTCGCGGGCCGGTGCCAGTGGCAGCTCTTGGTCGAAACAGCGCTCGTCCAGTCGAGTACTAGGGTCGGAGGACGGCGGCCATCTGTCGCGCTCGGTGGACTGCAACGATACAGCCAAGATCTCCGGCGAACATTTATGGTCGCTGCGAGCTATCTTTGGGCGCAGGCTCTTGTGCTGTATTGCTGATCTAGAGTGGCCGCAGCGCAACCTGTCCCTCTTGTTAATTGTTAGCTTTGTTGCTTCTTCTCTAGTGTCCTACGGCATGGGTGTCAGCCATGTCGATGCCAGAGAAGCAGTTCTTCCTCTGAAGTCCTCATGAAGTGGACCCTCCAAGGCCTTTTGTGGAACGCCCTTCCTTTTATTGAATTGCTGTGACCAATTTCGAATTCGCTCAAGTCCGACAGAAAATGCATAGCATTGCCTTTCCTGTTTCGTGTGATTCACTCTGCGGGGCCTTCACATCTCTGTCCGTCATAAAAAGTGTCATTTTCACTTTGGTCACCGATCTTTCAATCGACAGCCGATCCGGCGCGAATTGACTAGCCCGCGCTAGTCACCCAGTAATTACTGTCCCCAAACTTGATATAATTTGCCGTGGCCATACCATGGCTTTCTTATGTCTCCTCGCCGTTCTAATTGGAGCGTCCAGTGTCGGCCATCTGTTACCACATTGGGTCGCTGTAAGGAGTCGCTTACGTGAAAGCATGTCATCTGATCGTCCGGCCTGGATTTCGCTAATTGCTTGTAATCCCGGTTTCGCGATAAGTGGTTGGGTTCTTCGGAATTCTACGACTGCATTGGTGTTCTGTGGTCTTCGCACTCATATAGCTTGTTGCGTTTAGTTGCCGAATATTGCTCCTACGGTCTGTTTTGAGATTTAAAAGGGAAGTAGGAGGTGGACGTTAAGTGGTCTACCACATTTTACAGAGGCAAACTCATTTCTTGTCGTTATCAGCATTCTTTGAGTTTGAGGTCCAAATCTTCCCATAGTGTCGAGAATGGTTGTTTCACTTCTATTGATCAACGTATCGCATTGTTTTCTTGGTGAAATGATGGGGTCAGTTAGTATCGATTAGCGGTTATGGGTTGTCGCGTTCATATAACCGTTTGAGACGGTTACAACGTCATTGCGAAGGACACCGACCTAACATCACAGCCGCCAAAAGAATTCATTCATTCGATCGACAGTTGCGATCAACAAGTTCGGTTGTGGATTTTGAGATTTCTGGGCGCACTTTATTTCAAATGGATTTCAAGAAGGTATATGCAGTGAATTTTACACCAAAATATTCCATGCTGGGCTCCTCATCACTTCACCTGCCTACTCGGTGTACAGTTATCGAGGGGGTCTTGAAATTAGGTCTTTTAAAGTTATTGATTGTGCACTGCTTGAGTGATCGTGTTGTATGACAGTTGATAATGAGTTAGTCTCGTTGCGTATCTAAGGAAACTGTAGGGAAGATTGGTAGGTCTGGTTAACCTCACCATGAGATCAGGTGAACGGTAGGTCTGAACGGTTCGAGCGTAGTAGGTGGGTAGAATCACCTCTCTCACAAACAACATCCATGCACCTCGTTTTTTAGGTTTACCGGAAAGTTCTGACGGTTTTGACTAGTCCACTTCAAACAATCATAACTTTCTTCATGCTCACCGGTGTCAGCCGAGATAGGCACCATCCGAATCACCACACTTCTCCAATGCGATACTAGTTGATTGATTCCCCCAGCGAAAAATCTGGGTGGTCGAGATGCTACAATTCTAGAAAGGCTGTTTTTGCGTAGTCCTGATCTGCGAACGTTCTACCAATGAGGGAGTTCGTGCTTAAAAAGATGATAGTCGGTTGGCGCAACGTCAGGTGAGTATGGGGCGAGGCAAAACTTCAACTCCTCGTTCGTTCAATTTTCTGTGGTGATTTGCGAAACGTGTGGAGACGTTGTCCTGCAGAAGAATGGGACCTATTCTGTTGACCAGCGCCATTTTTAAGCAATTTTCGGTACATCTCGTCGATTTCGTCACAGTACGACTCTGCGGTGATGGTTGGTTTGGCCTGGCTTCAGAATGTTGTAGTGAATCACGCCAGCCGCCGACCGCCACGCAATTACCATCGCTTTTTCTGGTGGGATTTCGGCATTGCGGCGAAGAGCGGGGGGGGGGGGGGGGAGGTAGGGTTCGTCGACATCAGCCCACTGTCCTGATCGTCCTCGGTTATCTTACCGTATATAATTCAGATAATGTCATGTGTCTGTTACGGGGAGAGGGGACCAAAGCCAAGGGATTTTCGGTCTTCGACAGGGCGGCGTTTCTTTGAGCTTAACCGTGGGCGATTGCTGGCGAACCCATAAGTTTGGCGGCGGATAACCCAAGTCTCCGATATATTGAGCAGGCAGCGCGTCAGGGTGGGAGATCAAGTGCCGAAGACGTCGTAACACGTGCGTCGGAATTCACCGTTTGTGTCACAGACGTTAGGCAAAACGCGCCCGGATTTAGAAGACCTGCCACAGAGCGGACCTTGAGCAGCATGCGTTGGATTTTTTGAAAACGTTCTAAAGGCTTCGTGTAACGAGCGTGCTCAAACTTGGCTCTCTGTTTCTCTACCGGCTCATGGGTGAGGTGGTGGGAGGGGGATAGGGAGAATGGATGCAGGAATCGGAGTATTACGGCTGTTGGACAGTATACGACATCTGCCGATCGACCAATACCGATTAATTTCATTTATGTTTTTTTAGATTAAGCCCTTCGGATCGGGTCTCTCACTATCTGTTGCTGAAACGTAGAGAAACGGGAATTTCGGATAGTAAGTCGCACACGTGATAGAGAGTGCACAGGTATCATATGAACAGTCTTGAAGTTTTCCTTCCCATCGTATCCCGCTGTAATATTTCATATTGTTAAACTGTTTTACCGTTATGAAAATAAGAGGGCCTAGGGAGGAAAACAAGACGGTCAGGGTGTTCTATTCTCGGGGTTCTGGGGCAAAACCCCCAACCAGACGTTTGGCAGCCGATAGGCCGCTGAAAGTCTGGTCGTACAGAACTGACTCTGCATCACATGTGACGACTCGGTCCAAAAAATGGGTAGTTTTCATTCCAGAGAAGTAAAGAAGAGCAGGCAAGCATTCCATCAGATAGAGCGAAGAATTCCGTATTAAGCGCTATCTAAAAACGTTAAGTAATTGAATATCGATTCGGTAATAAACGAACGAAAACCGGTTGCGCAAAAACCGGCAGAGCTTTCCCGCCAACCTAATATGGTATCCTATGTCTTTTCTCAAAACGTCAGTCATCCACTTCATCTCTGCGTGCGCGCTTTTTGTCTGCTCGGCGTTGATCACTGTTCAAGCAACATTAGTTGTGTGCCAGTGGAAGTGTGTGATGCCCAGATTTTCTTCGTTTGTTATCGACGCACTTATTCGCGAAAATCAACCCTCACTTTACAGAGGCAAAGGCTCCCTTTATCGTGTGCTTATTGAGGTCTGTCATACAGCTTCAGACGTAAGTGTTGGAGAATAGCCTTCCGGTAGCCGAATGCGTGCATCCTTCCGTGTCCGGTGCCGTATTTGGAGTTCCTCTATCACGGTCACATCTATCGCTAGGTGGAGACGTCTGCGGGCGTGACCTTGCACTCACGTCGCCCCTCAAATTTGCACATCTCCTGGCCGGTGCTGCGCTGATTTTTTGGTGAGTTCTGTTGGATGAGGCGAGCCTCGCGTGGTGCCGCTGCTGCCAACGACGCATTCTTTCGCCTTCTCTTTCTTCGCGCGGATCCGTAGGCGCAGTCTCAGCCTATGCAAATTTCCATTATGCGTTGCAGCCGTGGTGGTGGGCTGGTGCTCCATGCCGATGCTAATCTCTAACCTCCTGACGTATGCGGGTGATATCTCTTTCCTCTCGGAGGCCGCTTCCGTCATGTATCGCCCATACCTTATCGCCGTCTTCATCTGCAAGCAATCCGTTATCCTCATCTTCAGGCGGTTCACATTGAATGTGATCTGCTGCCACTGAGGGAACCTACTCGTATCCACTTGTTCGCTGAGTACTCTCTACTGCTCTCGCTTCTTTCGCTTGTATGAACACCTTGTCAGGTGCAGGAGGCTTGAGCGTGAAACAGTTGCACGTTTGGTGCCTGGTATCCTTCTGTTCCATGTGCACTACTGGTCCTACAGGTGTTCAGGGCAAGGCTGTCGAATGGACAAGGTTGTGAGTTTCTGACGTAGAGTGCATTTTTGTTGTAGTGAACTTTTTCCTACAGCAGGTAGGGGACCACCTGTAAAGACTAATTTTAAGTGTAACAACACTGAGCTTCGTTGATATTCTTCGAGATATGATGGGCAGGTTTGGTACTGTGGACCATTTTTAATATATTTTTTTGAGAATAGTCTGACAAACATAGTGAAAAAACTCTAATCATAAGACCTTTTTTGTTGTCGCGTTCTTGATGCTCTAATGCGGCTGAACACTGGCTGCATTTCCATTAGGGACCGCCATCGGCATTTTTCGTTTGCACAGCCTATACGGTATGTACTAGAGTAATGTTTCCATTACCGCGTGGCAAATATGTATCGCGCTATAGGGGGATCGCGGGTGGATTCTAGCTTATCGCCGTGGAGGGTTGGGTGACCTCGAAGGGATTTTATTTCTTGAGGTCCACCATCAATCACTGAAATCGTCGGAGCTGGGGGACGCTCCGCACGATCGATGACTCCCCTTTATGTTCGTGGCAAGGGCTTGCTATGATGCGAACAAATTGCTTGCTCACGGTAGCTCGACAGTATGGCGTTACAGTAAATGCTGATGGCAGTAGCCCAGCCGCGCCGTGTTATTTCAGGTGTCCGGCAGGTGTTTCAATTTCCTTTGTCGGTTGGCTGGTTATGGCTCACTACTTCACTTGTGGAAAGCTTGTGCTTCTTGTCCTTCTATGGCCGACAAAATTGATGATTTGTTTGACAGAGTTCAGGGTTGACTTGGAGTTGTAGTTCCAGGAAGTTTTGGGGTACTCAAACATCTGGATTTTATCACCATTAAATTGTCGGGTAGATATAGTTATTACTAGACATGTCTCCAACGGTGTGACACGCACTTTTCTCTTCAAAAGAGCTCTTCTAGATGGTATTTAGTCGACTTAGTTGAATTCTATGTGAAGTTTTAGCCTGGAAATATACCTTTCACAGCTTCGTGGCAGATTTGCGAAAAATTACTTTTCAGTTTTAATTGTGAAGAATGTCGCATCTAGAGTAGCATTGAAACGCTTGAGGTAGAGCTCATTAGATAGAGCTCGAAATGCTGATGTAGAACTATGCTTGTTTTACACCAACATATATCCTTACACTGGTTTTTCAAATCATCTGAACATCCTATTGATTGCAACCCCAGCAACTCTGACCGACCTTTGTGCTCCGCTCCTCCGTCGGGACGTTGTCCGCCGCGCGCGACGGATGTCACAGCGTGAGCGGAGACGGCGAGCAGGGGAATGACGCCGCAAGTATACCTGGGCGCGCGGCCGCCAATATGAACGCACCCTCCCCTAATTGAGGTTCCTCCTATCTGACTCGCTCCCCCCGTTCAGACATGCGCTTCAGACACTTCCCTTGTAAGGCATTCAATGGATATGTGAGCGTTTTACCTAAGCACATGTTGCTATAGGGCACGTGCGGTGCAGTCGAATGGGCTACCGATTCATCGGCCTCGAAGAGGATGGAAGGCTTGGTTTCGGACAACCGTTTAAGACAACAGAGGACTGGTGTTTCACCAAACATTTGTATAGAATGATGCAGAACATACTGTGATCTCCTTAACATGCACCTCGAGAAAATCCTGTTGGGCCGTTCTAAATTATGTTGCGTAGGCTGTAAACCCTGGTAGGCTGCTTCAGCTGCAGAGTGATCACGCTGGCGCCGTGGAAGTCTACAAGAGGCTGGTTGACGCAGGCTGGAGGAGATGGATCCTTCAGCCTGTATTGTATGCTGTATGTATTCACGTGTGAGGCCTGCGACAAGCGACATCTTCGCTGGACGGGTGCTGGGAATACCGTGATAAACTGAAGCATCTCTAGCTTGCGTTCCTAGAAAGCCTACGATAGCTTAATCCACGCCGTGCTTTGTAATGCGCTTGAGGGAAAGATATTCCGGTACATCTGATCATGGTCATAAAGAACATGTACGAAGACTCGAAAGCGCTGATGCGAACCCCTCACAGGGTTTGCGAGGACGGTGGACATCACAATGGGGACTCGCTAAGAGTCGGCTTCGTGTCCGATCTCCCTTATACTAACCCTCGATTATATTGTGAACGATCCCAAGAAAGGTCCACTCTGAACATCCCCTACGCGAGCAACATCGTCGTGGTAGTCGACGAACGTAAGGAAGACCATGCTTCTCAGCTACCAACCGCGCACAACGCGCTCCTGGACTAGTAAGACGAGGTCATCGAGATTGTCCAGGAATTCCGACACCTCGGTGGTGACCTATTCGGCGTGGAAATTTGGACAGGGCGAGTAGATGGCGGTGGCATCCACAGGAATCCTCTGCTGCCGTAGATGCTTCAGAACGTTTAAGGCCATGCTCTCTATGAGGATGGTGAGACGGGGCTTGCCATCCTCTAGATATGTGAGTGCTGGGCCGTGGATAAGACGCAGGAGCTGCAGCACAAGAGTGCTTAAATGAGGATGCCTAGGTGGGCATGTGCACGGATGTGGCAGGAAAGGGAGCGGAATGATAGTCTCAGGGCAGTTATGGGGGCATCTCCTATCCTGACGAGGGTGAACGAGCACCGCCTTGTGTGCCATAGGTGCACGCTGAGAAGAGCAGAAGACTGTCACATGCGGTGCTATAGAGCCTGAAGCATTGTGAAAGCGCTTCCAGCTCCAAAGAGGAGGTGGAGGAACGTCATCGAAAAAGATCCGCGAGGAGAAGCCGAATTTGGCGCTTGTGCAGGAAACGGTTCGATAGGATAGGTTGAGTTGGAGGTTCAGATAAAGAGAAGACACTGCGAATGCGCTCAGGAGAAGAAGTGAAGGAAGAACAAGAAGTAGGTGGCGCGTGTGCACTACAACACTTTCGACGTAATTTGCGAAAGTTTGATCATATTTGCGCTGCTCGAAGCGGCGAGTTCTTCATGCATGCATGTTCTTCTCAGCGGGTGAATTCAGTCGTTAAGCAGATTTCATGTGGTGACAGTGCTTTCTCACCTGAAGTTCTCAAAGTCAATCAGCTGTCTTAGTCTGTATTTTCTCTTCTCACAGAATGAATTCAGTTCGTCGAGGTGAAATTTGGTTTAGCGACTATCGTCAGAGTCGCTAGGAGGCGAACTACTGGCCTCTCCACTCACACTTGGCGTAGGGATCATTTACGGTTTCCTACAGTTGTCTGCTTTTCGCTCATTGTCGACTGTATGCCGTGGATGGAGTAGCGTGATATGTAGGCACTGGTTGGAGACCTTAGGACCCCAATTAGCCCGTGTCTCGTTGAGGTCAGTCGTCCTTCTTGCCAATTTTTTGAGTGTCCTGCGGGCTACAAGGGGAAGGATTGACCTTGGCCACCATCGCTGCATTGTGCCCACTGCGTTACTGCCACTCTGTGGCCTTTCAGCTGCGAGATGGCTTCTTGACTGGTCAGTCCTTTGAGTCAGGGTTGGAGGCTATTCTGCCGGCTGGCGTAACTCGTGAGCTTGTCGGAGTGCCAGCTTCGCTACTCGGGTGTACTCAGATGCGTTACTTTTTCTCATTTTCGTGCTGTGGGAGGTTTCTTGTTTTTCGGCCGTGTTTCACTTATGTGGAGTTTGGATCTTGACCAACAGTTCATGTTTAGTAAAGTACTTATATGTACATATATTCATCCGTCAGCTCCTGAGCTTCGCGAAATGGCGTTGCTGCCAGAATGCGTACGAATATGGGTAGGGCGTCGATGACAGATGACTGGCGTTTGTGCTCTCCATGCCCTGCGTTCACCTCCTGCCTCGTCGTGCTGCGCGTCTGTATCTCGTCGTCCATCTTTCGAAACATCTCGCGGTTCGGCTGGGCGGTGCTCGCTGTGGAGCTGCTGCTGAAGAAGTAATTAGACTTGAGCGAGTAGTGGTGCCGGCCCGACTAACTCCTCGTTTTTATTCGGTTACGTGCTGATGTTGGCGCCCTCCGCGATGTTAGTCGATTGCTCTTTTCGGCGGCAAACTCCGGCTAACTACCCTCCGATGTGTCCTCTCCCGTTGCGCTTCACGTGCCCTTCTCGTTGTCTTCGCGCCGGGCATTCCATCTTCAGCTTAACGTGCCGTGGGTTGATTGATTGAGCTGCTTTTAGCTTAAACAAGCAGTCGGGTCGTCCGCCATCTGTGGCAGAGTCGCCGGTCCTCTGTTCGCCCTTTTCACCTGTTTTTGTCGTCCTGCTTCCTTCATATGTCTCTGTTTCATTCTGTTCTGTTCCGTAGTTTCCGCGCTCCTGGAATCCAGGATTGATAAGTAGAGCTGCAAGTTTTTTTTTACTTTTTTGGATTTTAATAATTTTCCTACTAGCAAAGCGTTTTCACCACGTTTCCTCGTTCAGTTTTGACGTTTGTTGTCTCGCTGTTGATGTTGGCCCAGTAATTCGATTTTCTCCCGATGTCTCCGCACTCCTTCGATGGGTGTCATTACTCAGCGTTGCAGTAAGCCGTTGTCCTAATGCGTTAATGGTCAACGCTTTGACGTATATTCATTTATTTATTTATAACTGCACCTTCGTGCTCTCATAAACGTATGTTTTTTTAAAGTGAAAGTCACATGCATATTTAATCAGAACATGCCATAGGATGTGAAGAAACGTTTTTGCGAATTGTCTCGTTCTTTGTCCACATATACCTCTTTTAGGCTCGCCGCAGTTTATTATGCTCCTATTTCGGAAGCACTAGCAAATAGAGCTCCTTAACAACCACAAGAAAACTCGCGTCTTCACTGTACTGATGCAGTACATAGCATTGACCGCCGTTTCATTTTCTCATTTTCGAAGAGCTTTGATGTTATGAGCTGTTTTAGGCTGATATACATGGTTGGCATGTGTCCTGGTAGTCCCCGCTTCTCTGCGCTTACCTCTTTTCATACCTAACTTCTTCTACAGCTACCAGTTTATTGTTGTTTAACAACAGTCCACAAGGAGTCGGCTGCAACCATTTTGAGAGTCATGCTACATACAGGAGTTCCTCTTAAAGACTGCGCAATGGACATTTCTATTACCCAAAACTATCTCCCAAAATAACGCGTCGTCCCCAAAGCGCTGCAGCCAGACGTTTGAGCAAGTGAGGGCCTTAAACTGCTGATCTACGAGTGTTAGCAGGAATTATCGGCAGCTATCCTATACAACAACGCCATTAAGAAAATACCCGAGAAATCGATGAGGTTTTTTCCGCCATTTTTTGTGATGTGCTCCTGCCGCCGATCTGCCATTCATTTCTGACAAATGGAGAGAGAAGACGACGAGTTTAGTGCTTGGGTTGAATGTGCCTCATTTTCAACTGCTGTGCTCGCATTTTTCGAGCGCTTGAACTATTTCAAGTCTCGGTTCCATGTTATTTTTGCTATCATTACAGCCTTCGGTCTTCGGTAGTAGTGGTATGAGTTCCATCTCTTCATTTGAAACATACCTAGCTGTTAAGGGTGGTACTGTCTGAGGGGGTAGATGTGGACCATTCTACGGGTTCGGAGCCGATGAGTTGGTGACTGGAAGGAGTAAGGGATCGCCTTTGCCACCGCATGTCGTTGCACAGCCAGTACACGCAGTCAAGGTGCTTCACGCTGTGCTGTGGAAGCAGGAATTATATGATGCATCCTACGAATAGATTGGTCAGCGCCGAGGTCTATCCTTTCATACTGTCCAGAATTGTTTCGTGTCTGTTAACTGAGCACTTTGATCAGGGAAAAAATCCCGCAAGGTGTGACCATATAGGTAATTTCCTTCACTACCGCCCTACGTTATAGAACGTCTTCATTGGAATTCCCTGTAACAGATCTGTAGTGATTTATTTACTCGGAGACTTTCCTCTTCTCACCTTTGTGAACAGCCGTTGAAAATTGCAGGTCTTTCCTCGATCTCTACTTGTCAGCGAAGACGTTTCAGTTTAATCGGAAAAGTTGTCGCTGAAATTGAGGGGCGATCAAGGTGTTGAAAACGCACTAAATGGTCCTAAACACAATGTGACAGCAGAATCGAGCGGTAGTGTCCATGCTGAATGCTGCAAGTCCTTCAGCGTCGTGATGCTAGTGTGGGTTGTTATCGGTCGCCTTCTCCAATGCACGACTGTAGTCGTTCGGTTTTTAGAGGAGTGATGCTACATGCTTTGCAGTTGTACTTCTTTGTATTTCTATTTTATTAATATTTGTATTTGTTTTCGTTAAAGCATTAACCACCTTTGGCGTAGATTAGCGGCAAACTTCTTTCCTTTGGTTTTTCTGTGTGCACGGTGTGGACACGTACGTTGAACAGAAGAATGAATGTCTGCACCATGTCAATCAGAAGCGAAAGCGTTGTGCCTCTCTAAAGGAGATGAATAAGGAGCACCGATCTTATTCTCTTGAAATGGTGCTCTCAAGCTGTCAATGTTTCGACCGCTGGCAGTACTGGTGTTTATGAACGGCGGAGACAAATGAGGGGCTTCAAGCCATGTACTTCCAACTAGTGTGCGGGAAAATAAACGAGATGGGGCGCTTTTTATGAAGAAACGCGGAATTACCGTGTGAGTTTGTGATAGCTGTTACTGAACTGTCTAACAGATTTCAGACAGAAGAGTAAATGCATAGATGTTCATGAAAAACCAGCTCCTGTCGTTGCCAATGTTTTTTTACTAATTGAACTAGGTGGGCGTATGGTAGCGCAGTCGAGTAAGCAGAGACTGGCTCGCTCATCCCGAATCGGGGTTCTTGGTTTGGACCCTTCCATGCATACCTCGGGGTCGGCGAATTGGTACCCCACTTCTTTGGAGAAATGAATCAGGAAATAACCAAGGACAAAACGTTAACGTGTCCATCGGCTGTCTACCTCAAGTCATTGTGTATGACTGGTAGCCCACCCCATCTAACTTGTCTCCATGATATCTGGGAGAACTAGAATGCGTGGCGCATCACGCAAATTGACCGATTAACGCGGACCTTTATACTTAATATCCTTCATTCTATTAAGTGAAGCTCAGTTGTACCTGACTTCTTTTTACTGAAAGAAGCAAGAGAGTACAGACCCTATCTGCCGTCAAGTTTGGCCTTAATTAGTGTGTCTCCCAGTCGTATTTTCGGGGACGCTTGCACTCTGTATGTTTCCGTTCAGTTCTTTAAGACGTCTTCGATTTTTCGCGTTAAAGCGCCAACTCCTTTTGCATATGCTCTTGCACTTTACCAGACTCCATATTCATAGAGAGCGCAAATAAAACTATTTTTGCTTTTGATGATGTCCCACAGTGTATGCTTAGTCTTTTTGAGTTGTCGGCGTATTTTCTCTCTTTTGTATCCTATTTCTATCGTGTTCAGTGTCAGCAGTCGCTTCG
This sequence comes from Heligmosomoides polygyrus polygyrus, assembly GCA_947396885.1. Lineage (NCBI taxonomy): Eukaryota > Metazoa > Nematoda > Chromadorea > Rhabditida > Heligmosomidae > Heligmosomoides > Heligmosomoides polygyrus. The sequence continues at coordinate 53,040,318 of OX377201.1, read as the reverse complement.
AGTTCCTTGGAGTTTTTCAAGGAATGTCAATGAGAGCTAGCTGGCATTATTGTCATGTGTTTTGAAGATCCAGAATGATCAGAACCACTACTGTTATTGCTTTAACACATTTGCTTAAGCCTGGACCGGCTGATAGAGAGGCTATATGCTGTTACAGGATGTTTTGTTGCGATCAAAACGCTTGCGCCAGGCGGGACTCGAACCCGCATCTTCTGCTTTCCGGGCAGCGATGTTCGCCTTACACCACCGGCGCTGTTTGACCGCACGTAACATCCGCGATATCCTCCAGGTCTGTCAGCACCCACCCGTGATACGGGGATGGGCCGGCCGCTGATATCAGCATGAAACCGGTTAAGCTGAAGACCTTACTAGTAACAATGCTTTAACACATTCACACACACACACACACACACACACACACACACACACACACACACACACACACACACACACACACACACACACACACACACACACACACACACACACACACACACACACACACACACACACACACACACACACACACACACACACACACACACACACACACACACACACACACACACACACACACACACACACACACACACACACACACACACACACACACACACACACACACACACACACACACACACACACACACACACACACACACACACACACACACACACACACACACACACACACACACACACACACACACACACACACACAACATCTTGTAACAACTACTGTTATTGTTTCGTAGTCAAGGTAAACTTCTGCTGTGCTGCAGCAGCGAACGCTCTGCTGTTCACTTCCGTTCCATTCTGATCCTCTTCTTGTATTTCTTCGTCGCTTTGTTTTTTGTTTTTTTTTTTTTGGAGAGGGAGCCGGTATATCTCTTGACGTGGTTCATCAGGATAAGGTTCTGCCCGTCTCCTCAAATATTCATTGGTCGCTTTTTGCGCCCTCAGAAGTGAGGATCCATTATGTTTTTCTATGCTTACGAGAGCTTTTTTCAACAGACTGCCCCTAACAGTTGCACCCTTGTTCACGACCAGCACTCTCGTAGACAATCGCACGCCGATCGGAATTTTTAGCGTTTAATTCTAGTTCCCTCAACGCATTATTTTAGTGGTAAACTGCATAGCATCATGAGATGTTTCAAAGGCTTTTGAGGTCGTTTGCTCGAAAAAGCAAAAATATATGTGTTCAGTTGCTGAAGTGCTTAATATCTGTTGCAATTCTTGTCATTCTCCGTGCCAATTGTTTGTTGAGTGTTGTTATTCGTTTCTTCACACCTTCATTGTTTGCTTCTAGTTATATATTTGTGGGCGTAGATAGAATCTATGTGTAAATATTAGGTTGTCACATAAGTTCTGTCCGATTTTCAACGGCAACTTTGCGGTGTAGTATCTCAGCACAAAATAAAGTTTATTAATCAAAGTAAGAACCGTTACAATCAATGCACTTCTGCCAACGATATACAACAGCATTAATTCCATTTCGGAAGAAATCTGAATTTCTAGAAGCAATGAAACACTCGAAGACAATTTCGATATCTGCTACATTAGTAAAGTTTTTATCCTTGAGGAAACCATCGAGATGTTTGAAAAGATGAAAGTCCGCTAGGTCCGGTGAATAAGCGGGATGCGGGAGAACTTCATATCTCAACTGATTTAATTTTTGGATGGTCAGATGCGAGACATGTGGACGGGCGCTGTCGTGAAGAAGGATCGGTCCTCTTCGATTCACCAGTGCAGGACGCATTTCAAGCAACTTTTGGTGAACCACGTCTAATTCGCGACAGTACCTCTCTGCCGTGATGGTTTCACGAGGCTTCAAGAAGTCGTAGTGGATAATACCAGTTGCAGCCCACCAGACAGTGAGCATGACCTTCCTCGGATGGAGGCTAGGTTTGAGAAAGTGTTTCGGCGGTTCTTCCTTATCCAGCCGTTGCGCTGATCTTCTTCGATTGTCGTGCACGATCCATTTTTCGTCACAGGTAATTATCCGGTCAAGAAACGGATCGTTTTCGTTCCTTACAGTAAGGGAAGAACAGATCTCCAGGCGACACCTCTGCTGCTCCTTAGTGAGTTCGTGGGGCAACCACTTATCCAGCTTTTTCACCTTTCCTATCGCCTCTAGATGCCTCGAAATGGTTGTACGACTGACCTGAAGTTCTCTCCCCATCTCACGCACAGTTCCTCGTGAATCGGCTTCCACTCGTTCTTTCAAACGTCCGTCATCACAATTGGCTGGTCATCCTGAGCGGTCCTTGTCTTCGAGGTCCACGTCTCCAACCCCGAACTTCTGGTACCATCTGCGCACGGTGCATTCGTTAGCGGAGTCCTCTCCCCATGCAATCTTGATGTTTTGTGTTGCCTCGCTAACACTGTGGCGAAGCTTGAACTCATGAAGCATTATTACCCGCAAGTGCGTTTTTTCCATGGTTTCGTCCAGCACTTAAAACGAAGCAATGCTCACGACTTTTTAAAAGCAACACACCAAATTTTATAGAGCGAAACAAGCGCTACAAAATAGTATACAACATATATACAATTACTTTCTCTATACATGAAAAAAAAAACAATCACAAAGTAACGCCTATCGGGACCGGACAGAACTTATGTGACAACCTAATACAATAGCAAACAACAATAAAAACATTTCAGAGAATTCAGCGGCGTCAAGAAAAGAACTGAAGAAGGAAGACATTTGTGAATATTCCAAAGACGGCAACTAAGTGTGAGAGAACCAGAGCTTGAAATCATGAAAACTCCTCCCTCGTCAACTTCTTGGCCTGATTAACTATGCCAAAATAGGACTTGCGCCGGTGTCCTCCGAAATAATTAACATGCTGTGTGGTGTAGTCGTGTTCTTGAGGTAAAACTTTTTCTGGTAGCGAGTCAGTTTCAGAGCTTAAACTCTGACTCAGTGATGCGTCGGCACCGTTGTGGCATAAATTCACCCACACGTCCGCTTGGAACTAAAATTTTAACAGGCTCATGATTTCGGTCAGTTCGTTGTACTTACCATTAGAGCTCAGCAGTGGTAACGAAAGGGGAGTCGTGGTGGAGTTCCGGTCTTCACTTCTTACTAGGAGTTGACGTGGTCGCTACTACTGCATGAAGGGACCATCTTTTGAATGCGCGGATTCGCTGAAACATCAGACGAACGTCTTATTTATTCTATTATTTTATTCTTAGTACACTCGCAATATTTTCCGACAGATTTGTTATGGCTGGACCTTTGAAATTAAAATAACCTCGTCGTCTCTGTACTCAGGGAACGTATTGACATGGTTTTAGGATATTTGTAGGGACTCTTTTTGCGTTTCCAAATCCTCCCAAGCAGTGGGAAGATGAGTGTTTGGCGAGTCTTGAAGTCGCATGTACGATTGACCTTGTCTGTCATGTCGTGCGCATGGAAATCTAAGCCGAATGTGCTCTCGGCTGAATCATCGTCCCGATTTTAGCTGTCGAACGCACACTTCTTCTTTCCAAAGCTGCCCCTAGTATATCCCTCGCTATCCCTCTCCTCTGTTTTTGAAAGGATTTCTCGCAATTTTCGTATTATTTGGCTTATTGGATGGGTGGCGAAGTCTGATGTGAGGTGATTCGTGATCTGTATGTTCGTGTGGGCTTGAATCGACTTAACAACAGCTCTTCTGAGTTCTCGATTAGAAGAGGGTGATAACCGGGAAATGCACGGTGCAAGATACGATAATTGTATTCTTACGGTAGCTTTGCCTCGCAGTCTCGCTTACCCTCCCTATACCTAGTAGCTAGGTATAGTTTTCTTGAGCTGTCGCCCAGCTCACGCCATGCTTCACCGCCAGAATGCGGAGCGATAGGGTGAGGGTGCGTAGTGCATTCCTTGCTTTCTTTTATGGTAATGGGAGCAAAGTACAAAGCTAATTTAACGCTTGACGAAGCTTAAAGTGATCGTGTCCAGTGTAGGACGGAGACAGCAGGGATAAGGTGAAGACGTTCAGAAGTGGGCAGCGCGTGACCTTTGCTCGCAGATTTCTGCAGAAATGGCGGTAATTGCAGGTGTGTGATCATGGAGGCGTCGTAAGAACGTGAAAGGCTAAGAGGGTGCATAGTTTGAGACAGTTAACTGAGACAGGGCGAATCCTTGTGTTGAGGAGTATGCCAGGTGATGGCTTGGGGCTAGCTTCAATGTAGTTACTAACTAACGCCTCGTATTGTCGAAAAGCTGGCGTGCTTGAGTAAGGGATTCGCAATGTATAAAACTCGAACTACTCGTTCGGCAGTTTCGCTGCGACCTCATTTGTAGGTCTCCCAGTTCCCCTGAACGGTTGGCGATCGTGCTCTGCTCATCTTCCACTCGTTTTCCATTGCCCTATCCCATTGTCTCTGAAGTAGCTACTCTTCGTGATCTTACCTCAGCTTGAGGATCTCGCTCCCGTACTCGAGTAATTTGGACGTTTTTCAGAGCCGTTCTTCCATGCCAGTTGGCAACTTTGCCACGGCCTGTTTACTCGCTGCTACGATATGCGGTGAGTTTTTGTTCCTTTTCGGCACAGTGGCGATCTCGAATTCTCCGTAGCCTTTGCATCCATCTCTCGACAGTTTCGTCGACCTCGTGCACGTCCGGGGCTTCGTCAGTGGTCTCGTTCTCTTGTCCGCTAATTACTCGCTGTCCTCGCGTTTGCCTTCCTTTTTTCGATGACAATGGGATTGCCTTCCTCATTCGAAATGCACCATGACGTGTTGGCGAATTCGTAGCGCTGTCTCTGTGCCAATATTGATCAGTGGTTGTGAGTCGTATTTGATTCATCACCTGCTAGCCCCACCGCGCCAAGAGAACCTTATTACGAGTGCAGCTCATTTAAAACTCTGAAGTGCCCTTGCTGAGACTGCGAGGAACAGGTGCTCGTCGCGAATACGGCAGGTGCCTTGAATGTCCTCTACGGGTCCGCACTGCCAGGCAGTAAAGGGCACGCTGAGATGGCGTGAACGCAAACGTCGACAGAATCGATCAGAGTAACCAGTGGTGGTTAGGGAGATTATGGCGGGGGGGGGGGGGTGGGGTCAGAGTGGTCATTTCAGTTGGTCCTCTCTAGAATAAGGTTCTGTGCGAAAAAAAGGGTGTTGTGAGTATACAAACTAAGAAGTGTGGTAAGAAAGCGGTGATCGAGTCAAAACAACGAATAGCATTTCTTTTTCGGTACTAAGCGGGCTGGTGCCCGCTATACACCGGAAAGGTGGCTTAGAACGGGTAAGTTAGATTCACACCCGGAGTTCCCCCCCCCCCCTTGCCTAGTTCTGTTGTATTTGAGTGTTCCACGACCATGGTCTCATAATGGAGCGGGCACGAGCGCGCTTAGTGCGTAGTACCGCTGTTTCTTCTGAAAAGTTTCTGACTCAGTACTCGCGAGAACTAGATCTGGGGCACGTACAAGAAAGAAGTGATATGCCGCGTTTTATAGACACAATCTATTTTCTTTCCAAGACATTTTGCAGTTGATCTATGTTTTGTAAAGTTATCCAAGAAACGTTTTCCTCCCGATGTTTAGCGAGGTGGCTGAGCATTCGTATGAGCGCAAAGACTTGAAGTTTTCCGTGTCCGACTGACACGAATCGTAAGCGAGTTTTCAGATGTATACGCCACAAAGGTTTGAGATGAGGTTTGAGATGATGGAATAGTTTTATTCCGTCGTGATGTTTCCACAATTTTGTCGTGAAAGTAGTGCCCGATTTTAGGTTTCGGACTTCTTTCAGATCCTGGGGAATATAAGAATGTCGAAACGTCAGGCCGAAAAAGTTCTTTGATCATTGTGTCCACATTTCTAGGCTCGACTGTCATACGGGGTATTATAGGTCCTTGCGGTTGAGTTGATAATCAATGGCGATTGTTGCCGTGTCATAAAAGATTGGTTCGAATGAAATATAGGGGTATTCCGCAAAGTAAATCCTAAATGCGTGGACAAGTTTTGCGTGCACTGGACGGAAAACCGGGCTTTATGCTGGTTAGGGGGGGGGGGGGACTCCCTCCTAAGCGTCGATTTCTTCAATGTACAGCTCACGATAGTAGAGCATGTTGTTCTTCCCTTGGCATAGTCTACCTCACTTCTAGAATTCCGTTGCAGAACCGTGGTAAGAAAAATAACAAGGGAAGATCGCCGTCACAGCCGTGTTCCCTCCCGCCACCCCCCCCCCCCTTGACACGGATTGCGCCGTATAACGGGCTGAGCTATTATAAGTGTGAGAATTGGCCTTATTTTGAAAGAGTTCTGGTAGAACGGTTGTCGAAAGAGATGAATGCGATAAAAACGTGGTAAAAGACGTCGTTAATAAACACATTTTGTGATGTGCCACGCACTCTTGATAGCAGGGGGTTATCGATTGCTTACCTGTCCTACTGGGAACGTTGGGAGGCAGGCGATGAACAAGACGATTAGGGTACGCTGCCCAACCGAGCTTTTCGCCATTCAAAGCACTCTGTAGGGATCAAGGGTGTACGTAAATGAAATCCGCAATTTCGTAAATCGTAAATCGTAATTACGAAAAAATTGTCGTAAATCGTAAATCGTAAACCGTAAATCGTAAAAGGTGCCTGACTTTTAATGCATCTGATTTCCTTGCTTTTTTATCATGTTAAAGCTAATCGAAGCTAACTACATATGTTTTATTGATACATTTTCAGCTCGAGCTTTCCTAATTAAGATGGAAGCTATTAAAATCAACTAGCACCTTTCAAATCGAGCTGGACAAGTTTTTGGAGAACCAAAATAAACTGCTTGTTCAAAAACGCTATCTTAAAAGGTGCCTATACAGGGTGCCGGGGCCAATTCTCGGCCAATTCTCACACTTATAATAGCTCAGCCCGTTATACGGCGCAATCCGTGTCAAGGGGGGGGGGGCGGGAGGGAACACGGACGGCGATCTTCCCTTGTTATTTTTCTTACCACGGTTTTGCAACGGAATTCTAGAAGTGAGGTAGACTATGCCAAGGGAAGAACAACATGCTCTACTATCGTGAGCTGTACATTGAAGAAATCGACGCTTAGGAGGGAGTCCCCCCCCCCCCTAACCAGCATAAGGCCCGGTTTTCCGTCCAGTGCACGCAAAACTTGTCCACGCATTTAAGATTTACTTTGAGGAATACCCCTATATTTCATTCGAACCAATCTTTTATGACACGGCAACAATCGCCATTGATTATCAACTCAACCGCAAGGACCTATAATACCCCGTATGACAATCGAGCCTAGAAATGTGGACACGATCAAAGAACTTTTTCGGCCTGACGTTTCGACATTCTTATATTCCCCAGGATCTGAAAGAAGTCCGAAACCTAAAATCGGGCGCTCCTTTCACGACAAAATTGTGGAAACATCACGACGGAATAAAACTATTCCATCATCTCAAACCTTTGTGGCGTATACATCTGAAAACTCGCTAAAAAAGTAACTAGGAAATAGCAATGAGCTACGAGCGAAGTCTTTAAAAGCGGGTACATCGTCATAACCCGAATTGTATCACGTTATGTGGACGTTTGTCATCCGTGGACCGAAGATCACATTTACGAAAATTTACAATTTACGACCCAAAATGTCGTAAATCGTAAATCGTAAAAAAATTGCCAAAAATCACCGTAAATCGTAAATCGTAATTACGCACACCTCTGTAGGGATGGAGCGCTTCATTGCCTGGTCGTGAAGTGAGTCCAGAAGCGTTTCGTGGTGTGCGTTACAACTCTATACATAACTCTCTGGAATTTGGTGTCGCTTCCGCGTTTTGTACGCGGAATGAGTATGACTCAAGTAAGCTTCTTTTTATGCTTCGTCAGCTATAGGCTGGGTAAAATTGGTCGGACTGTGGAATAAGAAGTGGACTAAAATTATGCTAAAATGCTATTTTAAACTTCAATCTGAGTTATTCCTAAAATTAGTTACGGTTTGTGTGTGGTTAATACAGCCGGCAGAAGGCCTGATCTCGCATGCCATCTCAAATTTCATGTCATCAGTTCGTTTCGCCCCTAAGCCTTCTATCCCTCCGATGTCGGTGAATTGGTAGCCGTCATCTCTAGGAAGGGCCATGCACTAACCTTTTCATCGGTTGCCTTCAGCAACTTATTGTGTGTCTAGCTAGGCCTAGTACACATTCGATATGCCTCCAAGCATTGGTATAGGAGTACAAAGCAGCTGTGGCCATCACTAACGGTGAAGACATTTGGAACGCTGTGCTGCGTCGTATCGCTTGCCTCAGAAGTGTCTCATTCGTCGTCGAATTGTATGGGTTGTTGCGGCTCATCCTCTTTACGAGAAATTACGAGCGGCAAGCCTCGCGTGGATATCGGAATTCGCAATTCTGCCATTTTCTAAGGGGCAGTCCCAATGATTGGTTAATTTCCGTTTACGGTCGCCGATCTTTCGCGGCGTAATGAGTAATAGCTCCCGACAACGCAGCCGTGGTTCAAAATAAAACCCACAGTGTGAGCGCCGCTGAAGGGGCTAACAACATGAACATTTTGCTCAGGGAGTGATTTGCGTCAACCCAAGTGGGCACGAAAGGTCTGCGTCTGCCATGTTCTGGATGAGGTAGATTTTGCTCAAGAGAGAAATTACTTACAAGGGAAGGTTCCCAACTCATGCTGAGCTTTTGCGATGCTATTTTGACAGGATGTAGGGCCCTGTGCGCGGAGTCAAGAACACCAGTCACTTTTTGCTGAACGCTTTTTTAAAGACCTGAAAAATAGGTGCGAAGGCGTGTGCGCAACATTCGTCAGCTTCTACGACACCCCACGAGATGTGCCCCGGTTGCGCAGTCGGTAGGTGTGCCGCCTCGTAGGAGTACACCGGCGGGCCTTTCAGTTCGAGTCGGCATACTGCCAACATTTTTGCACATATTAGTTTGTTGTTATTACACTTTCTCATGAACGCGTGAGGCAATTTTAGACCATCAATGCTTAAAACAAACGAAGGCCGTCTATTTGCGCCTTTCTGTCTGCACCGTATCATTTCTCTCGGAATAAAAGTCATATATTATTGAATTAAAAGTCTTATATTTGTTATTTCCCTTCCAGTCAATAGCTATGGTACAAAACTATGAAATAGGTAAACACACAAGCGCTTGTCACACCAGAAGCATCTTACAAAAGCCAGTGAGGAACAATTTTCTCCCTGGTAAGGAATGACCTCTTCTTCTTCGTTGAACGCGTAATCCGCGGGTATAGAGAGGGGTCCTGGGTGAATACCAACGTAACCAGCTGCAACCCACGCGTATGACAGACACGGCCGAAACACCGAAGCGCAGAACTGTCGATAGGTCTGGCTTATAATCTGCAATCAGAAGAAAAGACACGGGTGTACCCTTTTGTATAATATTTTATCCCGTTACCTACTTTCAATACACCATCTCGGCTGCATGTAACATATTCCGGATGGAAAGTAATCGGCCGAGAACACGTTCAGGTGAGGACGACATTTTTAGTGCACTTATGTACCGATATGGCCCGGGTTCATAATATTCAATCGAGGATAAGCGTATTTGTGTGCAATTACGGTACCATTGGTGATACGGTGTCTCGCACAAAGAGCGCGACCTCCTCGCCAGCTGTACTATATGTTAGGACCAGCTAGGCAGAGAGCTGGTCCATGGGCAGTTCGTATATTTGAGCCGTCCGGAGCGGCAGCTCTAATTCAGATAAAGAATTGTCTATACCACTGGACCGCCATCATGCCTACTTAGGGTAAAGTCTCCAATAAAGGAGCCAAGACATACGATACTGTATGGAGGTGGTGCAGATATGAATAGTTGAGAAACTAGCACATATGAAGGCGCAAATAGACAGCCATGGTTTGTTGTAACCATTGGTGGTATAAGATTGCCTCCTGTGATCAGCGTAAGCGGGAAAGCGCAATAGCTACAAACTAAAACGTGCAAAAATATTGGCAGCACTCGGACTCGGACTGAAAAGCCCGCCGGTGTGCCCTATGAGGCGGCAGTCCTACTGACTGCGTCACCGAGGCAGATCTCGTGGAGTGTCATAAGGGTTGATGAGTGTAGCGCACACGCCTTCACACCCCTTTTTCAGGTCTTAAGAAAAGCGTTCAGCAAAAAATGACTGCGGTTCTGGACTCCGCTCACAGGGCACTACATCCTGTCAAAATAGCATCGCAAAAGCTCATCGTGGGTTGGGAACCTTTCCCTGTCAGTACCGTGGAGCTGAGATGGTGCTTAAACCGATTTGTTCTTGAGACTAACTACGCTCACCTCGTGCGAATATGAGCTTAGAGCTTCACACTCTCCTGACATTGCGCGGCTTTCATGACGACCGAAATGTTGAAAAGTTCTGCGGAAGCTTTTTTGGGAGAGCTTGACTCATAAGGCTCTGAAGACCTTAAAAATTTTTGCTTCCATATGCATGCGTTAGCGAAACCTACAGGAGTAGCTCTAGGACCAGGCTATACTTCTATGAGATTCAGTTTCGGAGAAGTGAATAAGTCGTCGTTAATAGAAAAGCTTATATTATCATTTGCAGCATAGCATTGCTGTTTGTGAGCAGCGGAATCGGTGGAGTCGCATCCGTGTGCACCTTGAATCGAGTCGAAGTTCGGGTTCGACATGAGACAACCATATTTCTCACCTCTCCGCAGTTTGTAAATCGGTGTCAGATTTATCTGGAAGAACAAAGCACTGACATATTCTTTGGCTGCCTATCTCAAGTCATTGTTCAATACAAGCGAAATTCAATTCATGGCTATATCCGTGCTAGAATATGTATCGCGCACTCTATAAAGGAGCTAGTCAGAAGCAACCGTCATTTTTCGTTCTTTTATTGCTAGTGAAGGTGGTGGGATCGTTGCAGGTGAAGTGGGTAAACCTGCGAGTACCAACTTCTGATAGCCGCTTTCGAACCACAGCACTTCAAAAGCTCCGCGTCCATGAACGTGCCATGAAAACTGGGCCGCGTGCGCATCCAAAAAGACTCATGAAACAGTGAGCCCCTTCTTCGCGGGCGCTAACACCATGATGCAGCTAGCGATCGTAACGAGGAATGCGTCGACCGCCGCGACTCAGCCCTGGGGAGCGACGGTATACGGTCTTTGAATGTCTTTGTCCCGAAATCGTGGTATTTTTCAAACTTGCAGGCCTCTTCGTTTCACTTTCCTGAAACGTCATGTCTTCAGAAATTACCCATTTATTCGCAAAGGTGTTAGTAAGGAAGGCATACGAGGTATGTATTAGGGTGTCCAGAAAGTATCTGCAAAAAACTTCGCAATGTTTCAGATTCTTTCTAGAATGTTCTGAAGGTTTCAACACAAGTGCCGTATAAGGACACTATCCTGTTGTATCTGCACATCATATCCAGCTCCGCCTTCCTTGCCTATTTCACTGTATGATGACCGGCTGTCTACCATATTAGACACGTACTCCTTTACGAGTTTGAATCTGGACACTCCGCTGCAGAAGCCCATCGAAACTTGTGTCGTTTATTCGGCTCTGAACCTCCTTCTGTACGGTCTGTATATAGCTGGTTCGAACGCTTCAGAAGCGGCAACAGAAGTCTCGAAGATGAGCCTCGCTCTGGTCGACCGATAACGATATCTTTGGATGAACTGAGGAAACTGGCGGAGCAGCATCCATATGAAGGTGTGCGTTATTCTGCTGCTGCTCTTGGCTGCTCCCGATCCACAGTGGACAACGGATTGCGATCTCTTTTAATGGTTAAAAAGCTCGGTCAGTGGCTCCCACACGAACTGACCGACGACAACCGGCGAAGACGTCTGGACATATGAACTCAGCTGCTCTCCCGAAGTCGCACCTTCAACTGGTTGGACACCATCGTCACGTCACAGGAGACGGAAAACGGGTCCTCTACGTCAACCACGCTCGTAAGCGTGCGTGGTGCCAACGCGATGAAGTGCCGAAATCTTTCGCAAAAGGTGAAATTCATGCGAGGAAAGTCATGCTGAGCGTCTGGTGGGGAGTTTATGGGATCTACCATTTCGAGCTGCTTCCTGACAGCACGACTGTCACTGCCGAGGTCTACGCTACCCAACTGCAGAAACTGACCGACAAGGTGCGCAATGAACAACCGAGGCTCGACAAAGTTCGCTTGCTGCACGATAACGCGCGTCCACACTTCGCGAAGACGACTTCTCAGAGAATTCTGGAACACGGGTGGGAAGTTCTGCCGCATCCACCATACAGCCCAAGTGAATAGCACCTTTTTTGATCACTTCAGCATCATCAGGAAGCGTTATGAAGATCGTGACCACCTCGAAAATGACCTCCGAGCTTTTTTAGCCTCCAAGTCGCTGGATTTCTACGCCAGAGGGGTTCGAGGTCTTGTGGAACGTTGGCAGAGATTAGTCGATGTTGATGGAAATTATTTGGTTGTTCAATAAAATGTTGATAAGAAATTGTGTTATTTTGAAAAAATTTTATTTCTGCAGATACTTTCTGGACACCCTAATAGAACACCGCCGGGTCACCTGCGCTGTGAAAACGTATGTACAGTTGTAGAAGCCAAGGATTTTGAACCAACTGCCTATCTTCTTTAAGGTACATCCTGGAGCACTTCTAAAGATCTGCTTGAAGCTTCCATCTCACCTTTCAGACATAGAGTACTTTATGGAGAACCTTGCAAGGGTCACAATTTCTTTCTATCACGAGAGCCCTCTTTTGAAGGTCCAAGGTACTCTATGTGAAGATCAAGCTTGTGGTGGGAAAGGAGTGGTTCTGCGGATAAGTTACACATTATTCTACGCCGATTGATGGCGAACAACTTCCACGATGTGGAGTCGGAGAACGCCCTGAAAGCCTCGTATTGGTGTCTAACTTAGTTTCTTTTTCTATCAGCTGCGCAGACTAGTGGTGGAAGGTATTGATGTAGTTCATGCGCCTGTATTATAAAGGCTACATTTGTTATGGTTTCAAGTACAACAGCATGCATGCTCCTCGCTGAAATACCTACAGCGCGAAAGTCTTAAAAAGTCCTAGGATTGAATAGTACATACATTTTTGAAGATGACTAGCTGGCTCGTTTGAAATGTTAAATCTGCTGAACTCCTGTGGTAAAGCCTTTGTCTCCCGACTTGAGGTAGTTTTTGGGAGCCGACTAGCTTACCTTCACATCGATACAAACCAACTCCGATCAAGACGCGTTAGATACAACACTACCCACGCAATTGCTCGATTGCCAGAGCGTACAGGGCTCATTCCGGTGCTGCACAGAAACTGAAGAGGAACACGATGCTGCCTACGTTTTGTAGCCAGAGCCAGCCTTCCACATCTCCGTCCACAGCCACGTCGACACTCATTGTTGTCGCAACAGCATGAGCGCAAAGCGCTGCAGGTGAAGTTCTGCCATAAACTTGAAGATTTTCTCTACTAAGCACGACAGAAGAAGTCTGTTCGAAGCAATACGGCTTAGTTCTCGGTTGAGTGCGTCTAACCTACCTCTGGTTTTGGTTCTGTCTCTCACTTTGATCCTATGCTTATGCTTATTACTGAGAGTGCCTCTAGGTTCAGGAGCAGTATTAACTTTCTGGAGCTACATATTACACGCCTACGAGCTGTCTTTGTTGTTACATATTTCATTGCCATCTAGCCATTGTTGCGATTTAGATAAACCACGACGTAAAGAAATGCAAAAAAGGTCAGTACGGTTAGGACGTGATTCCCTTAGTGACGCGGACTTCCTACAATCTCCGCAAACGTGTTATATTGAGCGGGGACTGTATCCATATTTTCTCAAAATTCTTTTCTTCAAATTCACCATGTTTTCATCTACGAGTTCAAAATTGGTGCTACAACTGCGATAACAAAATCAAGAACCCACGGCACCTCCGCATAGGATATCATCACCAAATGTGCAGCATAGCTTCTCGTACGTCTGATGAGGAAAATCAGACCACTAAATTGTGAGCAAGTCGTAGAGTGGTGACTGTAACGAGTTCCATGTGTGGAGTTAAGACGGATAAACTCGAGGTATCAACGCGAAAAAGAGCGAGGAAGGGATTTTCAGATTGCTAGAGGCTCATGCACGTATTTGGAAATGTACAGGAACGATGATCGACAATTTAGGTCCATGACTTCTATAGGAGGAGATCTTCGCCCTCATTGTACTCAAAAACACAGGGAATTTCTCAAATATATTGCTGCCATCAATAAGAGTGTGATCTTTTATGACAGCAGGAACCGTTCCGTGAAGCAGGGACACCTGCGGCTTAAAACATACTTTCCAATTCCAGATACTTGGCACGCGGCTGCCTAATCCCGACATTATTTTTGGACCGATTTAATAGATCCGTCTACATTGGAATGAGCACTCTCCGGCCCCGATTATCCGTTTTCAGCGGTGATGTAGCGAAAGAAACCCTGAGAGCTTTCGTCTCCGTGAACTGTTCTAAGTGGTGCCATCTGTCTGCTGGAATGGACGATTTAGTGGCTCATTAGAGGCTGGCGGGTAATCCTAAGCCCACAAAAAAAAGATGAAAGTGAGCGGATACGCGCGAAAACGTCCATGTTTCGAAGGAGTTACTTCAAAGGATAATTTTTTATCGTCCATTTTTCGCCAATGCATCTAAAAACTCAAGGCCTGCGAATTTCTGCTTTGTTCATTGGTTGTTCGTACGTGGACATCTTTTTCCAAGTCAAAGCGAATGTATTGTGGAAGAGCCACATCCTGTTGCTTGCACTCTCAAAGTTTGCTGCCAGTTTGTGATGAACAAAAGACATTGGAAGAAGATGCAATACCCTATGATCTAAGTAGCTTATTTTTAGGCGCGACAGTCGACTGGGCCTCGATTTCGACTCCTCCGCGGTTCATTCACGAGAAGAACGGACCAGTTCTTTATTTCAAAGTGGAAAAACATGGGACCGAGCAAAGCAAGACGCCCGACAACCTCTTCCAGATCACCATCAATTGTTTAGCTGAAGGCAATCCACCTCCGACGTGAGTTACAGACCTCGCAGTGAGAACAAGAATTCTAGCGGATACCGGAAAAGACCAGTGTTATTTGATAAGAGGTTCAGTTGGCTGACTGTCAGATGTCAGATACAAAGCCACAATAGGCATCGGGGGGAATGGTCGTTCGTTTTTGTCTACCGGTAACCACATTTGGACGGAGGTCCTCGTTCAAGAATAGAATTCGATGTGTCGAATTCTAATACTGAATGTCGAATTCTAATACTCATCGGAAGGTGAGGAAAGACAGCAATGGAGAATGACCGTCAAATTTAGTAGAGCGTGCGGCACTTGGTTTCAACACAGTCTCGCTTCCAACAAAAGCTTCCGTATCTCTCAGGTACATGGTGACTAAAAACATACTGGTAATGGGAATGGCTCTGAATTGCTCGTCAATTGTCGTTCTTTAGTGATTGTACAGACCAAAGACGCAGCTTGTTTTCACAGCATCACATGTATGTTAGAAAACGAGCCCACGAAGGAATTTGTACGGTCTATGTACTATTAGGTTGCAGGGAAAGTTCTCGCCGTTTTCGATTTCTAACTTCAAATGGTCGGTCATACGATTCAAATGATGACCGTTCATTTCCGTTCATTCTAGTTCGGGTAAAATCTTCTACACGTTGAGTTTCGCAGCCAATAAAGTTAGCTGCCAGAAATCTTTAATTAGTTAACGTTTGGGCAGTTGGAGATCTTGAGCTGTCTGAGCCATTTTGCACCTCTTTTTTTACACAGTGAGATTTCTAAGCAAGCAGTTCAAGAAGTACGAGGAAATAGCGATGGGAAAGCTGCATACATTTGGCTAACAAAAAGTCGAACGCAGTTTTCATTTTCAAATCTAACAGGTTTGTTGTGGATGAATTTAAATGTGTTATTTGGAGTTACCGCTCAGAAGGGCGGCAATATCCTGTTTATCACAACTTAGGTAGGTTTGACTTTGTGAAGCCACTAACACTGGCAAAAACTCTTGGTTTGGAAAGTAAACACTCCGTTAGTGTGCCTCCAAGTAGGTGCAGCTTTAATGTTGTTTCCTAGTTCTGAAACCATTTCTTAATCTGATCTCAAAATTGATTCCCTCCGTTGTCAGGAATTTGATGCTTGTAATACCTTGTTGTTCCCATTTGGTGCATCAGTCTTCCTTATTTTGCTTGTTTTAGGAGCCTATCAATGCTAGGCACAGTAATGTCATTTGTTGAAAAGATGAAAATATTAGTGGCATAAACGGTTATGAGTGTGGAGAGGTGTTGATAAAGAAGAGGTCCTTTTTAGCTCTGATGTTACGAGACGTACTGCAGTTGAAAGAAACTTGGGTTGACCGACTTACCACATTTACCGCAAAATTTGTTGACAATATGCTTCGAAAATCGAAAGTTTACCGAGCAAAAGTTAACGCCCTCCTAATTAATAGCAGCCTGTCTCTGACTGTGGAACGATTTCTTCCTCCCATGGGACTTCACGTGGAGACCTGGGTCGTTAGACAGAGCTCGGAGTGCTGGTTACGAATATTTATTTATTTGTTTAAAAAATATGGGGATCAAAATGCGAAAAGAAACTTCTGAACGAGCTCTGACCTGTCGAAGTTCAGATGGTTCACTGTGGGCTGGCCATGCTAAAGAGCCGTTATACAAGCGGTGAGGGATCAGGACTGGTAAGAGCGGCTTGAAGCGAAAGCGGTGGCCTAGGGGTAGTGCTCTTCTTCGTCGAGGGTGAGGTCGTAGGAGCGATCCCCGTGTATGTGAGCTGTTCTGCACATCATGACTTATCTTTGAAACCAGACGTGCAGCGGCCTAGCGGCCGCCAAACGTCTGGTTGGGTGCTTCGCCCCCAAACCCCGAGAATAGAACAACCCCATCCCATCTGGTTGGGGGCTTCGCTGCCAAACCCCGGGAATAGAACAACCCCAATCTTCTTCCTTTCTTCTGTAGGTCTTCTTACAGTTTAAAAAAAAAACTGGTTTTACTATATAGATTAGTGCAGTGGGATATGGTAGGGCAGAATTTTCACTACACATATGAAGTCCATCCACACTCCATCACATGCTCGCGATTTATTCTCCGAAGCACTCGTTCTCTACGTGTCGAGGAACAGGTAATGAGAGTCCCAATCCGGTGCTTAATCAGCAAAATCATAATTAAAATTAATCGGTATTGGTCGACACCGCTTATTGTCCGACGGCAATAATACTTTTCCGAATCCCATGATCACTCTCTCTACCCCTCCCCCTCCCTTCCGAAATACCTCCTTTCTTATGCGCTGGCAAAGAAACGGAGTGAGAGTCAAGCGCGCACATGTGACACTGAGTACCGTTTCACGTGTCACTACCTTGCCACGACGTCTATGACACTCCTGCACTCTGACACATCACGTGCCACGACTTCTGTAAGCCGTCTTCAGAAATCCGACACGCACTGAACGATGTTGCGGGGAAATGCTGGTCCCCCTCCCTTATTCACGCTCCCCCTCTAATGGTCCCCCTTTGTTGGTCATCTCCTATTGGTCGCCCTTACTCGGAATCCCTACGCAAGTTGGACGACGTCTTCAGCTTGTCTTCTAAATCCCTTCGTACGTTGAGCGACATCTTCAGCACGTCTTCTGAATCCTACGCTCGTTGGATGACGTTTAGCGCAGGTCTTCTGATACCTTACGCACGTTAAACGACATCTTCAGCACGTCTTTTGAATCCCTACGCACGTTGGACGACGTCTAGCGCAGGTCTTCTGAGTCTTGACTCACGACGTCTAGCGAAGTACTTCTAAATACCTACGCACGTTAGACGACGTCTTCAGCACGTCTTTTGAATCCCTACGCAAGTCGGACGACGTCTTCAGCACGTCTTCGGAATCCAGACGCAGGCTGAACGACGTCTAGGGCACGCCTCTTGAATCCCCACGCTCTGCACTCGATCCCCATTCATACTCTGACACGTTGCTCGTTGAATATATCGTAAGCTTGGGTGATCCGCCGCGAAGGATATAGTTCGCCAGCAATCGCCCACGGTTAAGCTCGAAGAAAGCCCGACTGGCATACGACGCACTGAAGTAGGCATCTTTCGGCTTCAGTCCCCCAGCTCCGTGACGGACACGTGACATTAGCCGATTATATATAGTAGGATGACATATTAGTATGAATTATGACACGTGTTTGATTAAATAGTTGGTAACGGTAACGACCATCAGGCCTTTGTCATACCATCACTCACCCCGAGCGACGCCTAATGATATGCACCCATATCGATCCTATCGCGCCGCCCGATTGATATGGGAGCATATCATTAGGCGTCGCTCGGGGTGAGCGATGGTATGACAAAGGCCTCACAGACGTTTGTAGCGATGTTTGAATGCAACAAACTGTTATGGTGGCATTATTTTAGCACAGATAGAGTAAAAACGTTATCTTGAAGAACTGGGAGTGTTCCTAACAAGGTTAGCATTGAAACAAGGCGAAAAGGCAAACAAGTTGCTCATACGCTGCACATCCTATGCATGCAGCCTCCCTACAACCACAACAAAACAGTCAATGGTGCAGAGGTCAGATATTCACCAGAAGTGACAAATGCACCTGGGTGATCATCAGTGGATCCTGCGTAGACCATGAATATTTAAAAAAAAGTTGCTTTTTGAAATATTCATGGTTTTTCTTTTTTCAAAATTCTAGGGCCACAAAACATCTGCCACAAATTTTTATGCAGGTTTTGGGTCATGTTGTCTTATTTTGTTGCCAAGTGTTTAATTAAGCACGTGGTATAATTCAGAATAAAGTGTCATTTCGAAGATGAATCATGATGTGCAAAAAAAATTGCATACATGGGAATCGCTCCTACGACCTCACTCCCGCTCTTACCGATCGCTCTTACCAGTCCTGATCCTCACAGTTCTCACAACGACTCTTTAGCGCGGCGAGCCCACAGTGAACCCCTGAACTTCGGCAGGTCAGAGCTCGTTCAGGAGTATCTTTTCGCAATTTTGACCCCCATCTCTGTAATCACCACCCCTAGCTGTTTTTAGTGACCCTGGTTTTGGTGGTTGCAGAAATCTTGTTGTTCACATCTGGTTAGCAGGTAAGAGATTGTAGCTCGATGCAACTTGGAATGCAGAACACCTGCATCGTGTACCCCAAGGAGGGTAAGTTTGCGATACCTTTAGCTCTCTTTAGCGATAGCTTTTCACAAGGCATCAATCCGGTAAAGTAGTTTGGCCACAAATAGAAACAAAACGAGGAATATGTAGTTTTGTCACAGACAAATGGAGAATTTCGAACCTCGGTATTCCATTAGCTCAAGTTTCTCAGATTTCAAAGGTGTAATTTAAGAAAAAGCTTCTTGTGACCACTTTTCCTTAATAATGAATATTTGTCATTCTAGGCCATTCTTCTTTTTGTTGTTGTTGGCTAAACCACATATGGCCACCGAACTAGTGTGGCTCATAGAGCGCGTTGAAATGCAGAACATGTACATATATTCCTTTCGAATTGTAGGTACTGCAGGAAATTTTTGACATAGTGAGAATGGGCCAGTCGATGAGACTCAAAAGTATAAAGGTCAGTGTTAGTAAGACACTTCGGGGAACGAAACTTCTGCGAAGTAGCAGTTCTACGAGTTTTGGATTCTTATGAGGCAGATGGTCCGCTGACGCCGAGGAGGGCGCGGACTGAGCTAGGGAAGGAACTCCAGGATGTGGCCAAATTTAACGTAGGTGTGGTAGGTGGAACGCCTCCTAGGGTTCTTTGCATGGGCACCGTTTTTGTTTGTGTTCTGAGTGTATTTTTTCAGCCTTGCGATGACCAGCCGGTTGTCAGAGCAAAGTGTCATCGCTCCGTTAAGTTGTACAGCAGTTCGCATTCCGCTGACGATTTTAATGTGAAATGCACAGTGTTGTATCATGAAGACGAAATAGGGACCCGAAGGGCTCATGAGGCGTTCTGGATTCACGAACGCAATCTACCCACAAACAACAACAACGAGTGCATCTCCATTACCAGTGAACTCTTGCCTTTTATCCCTTTGTGCGAGCTGTGAGATGTCGTATACTGTTTCGCGTACGTTCTCAAACCTAGCGTACTCGGAGCAGTATATTTGAGCGAACCGGTATGCCTCACTTGCACCATGGCGACCAGTTGAGCCGGTTTTTTGGCGCTGGTGGGATAACGGTGAGTTGGCGCGGATGTGCCCTCTCTCTTAACACTTAAGAGCATGTTGTCCGTGTAAGGGTAGACGCGACGTTTCTGAACCAATGAATTCTGCAGAACCAAACATTTCGAGCTTCTTTCAGATCTTGAGAAAGACGAGGCCCTCGAAACGTCGGTAGCAATAAAGAATTTTATACCAAACCTGAGAACAAAGTATGAATGCCATTTGCTAACGTGTCCTGTTCTGGTGGAAGAGCTATTACTCATTTGAGCTGCAACTCCAAGTAACACATCATTAGATTCATCCATAAGAAATGCAGTTAAACGTTATGAATCTCGCCTTCGGATTGTTTTCGGATTTCTTAGAAAATTTCTAGAGAGCAGATTTGACTGTACAAGAGCATGTCGGATATGGTTACTGATAGTTCATGAAATCTAACTGTCCCATTGTATAAAGGCCTTACTAGCGGCTTTCATTGTCAGAGTTATTTCGAATGTAACTGTTCTATTTAGATCTAATTAAAGTGCCTATGCAAGTCCGACCAACGTTGTGCTCAGTTAAATTTAAAAGTCGAAAATGGCGAAAGCATTCGATCTGGTCTAATATGTAGTATTGCGTTCCGAGTGTCTTAATCATTCCAATTAAGGTATCGCTGGACAAAGGATGGAAAGCCGTTCTTGGTTGACATGTACTTGGACAAGGTGGTTCAGAAGCAGGGCGAAGGTTGGTGTTCCCGTCGGTTCCTTTGATATTCGATGCTATTCATGAAGTTTTTGGAAGTGCGTTTCTGAATGCTTCTCCTAGACTGCCAGTATTTATCTTCAACGTAATACTGAAGGAATCACGAAGATAATAATAAGGAGTTTCTTGCTAACATTCGGCGAGGTCTTAGTTGCCGCCCTGCTCAATTTACACGGCTTGGCCGATATGTGTTGGTTCTCCACAAAAACGCTTTTGACGTCATTCGTCTGTAGTTCTCAGCTCCGCACCACTCGCAGCTCTCAACTCCTGGCTTTCAGGAACACTCGTTTTCACGAAACTCGACGAAGCCGATGCCGGCACCTACCAGTGTCAAGCCAGTAACGATAATGGAACTGCGGTTTCCTTACCTACGCGGCTGGAGCAGACTTGTATGTTTCGTTTGGATTTTTTTGCCAGTTGATCCATTGGGCTTTCTCGTGATCCACCGAAGTGGAAAGCGAGGTTAGCGATCCTGCATTTACCCGCAGATCTAAATTCGCCCACGTGGTGGAGTTGAATACTGTAGCCGTTTTTCGTTGCCTCCGTTATAGGCACGTAACATCTTTACCTATTCTGATCTTTCGGCGCAGAGGCCATGGGTAATGTATATCATTTTGCAAATACTCAAGCACCAACCTGTGCTCCTGCAAAGATGTATGTGAAACATTGTCATTTTTCGCATAGAAATGTATATTTTTGGGGAAAGTGAAAGCGACGTGTCAGCTTGTAAGCGAAACCAAAGCTGGGCCGTCGGCGCTATCATCAACCATGGCAGCGCATTTTATCAGCGCTTGGGGTTTTCATAGCTCTTCTCGGGACAAGCGTTTTATGCGACAGGAAGATACGAGTACGCCTTAAGTCGAAGATCTACAGAGCGGTCGTCAAGAGAGCACGACCACTGTCGCGCAGTTGCCGCTTTGGATGGCGAAGCTACCACTTCTCTGTTGTTCTAACCTCAGCCTGCTCGCAGTGCGAAGCACCTCTTGTGCATTGTATTGCTTTTCCGCTGTCATTTTGGGAAGGTGCACTGCATCCATAGTTTTCACAACTTTATCAAGCAGTCTTCTTGATGGTGCTCCGTCGTGACTTTTCGTCGAGGGTAGCTGTGTTCGAGCAACTGTCCTGAGAGGTGGCGATGGATGGACTTCTTGCTGAGCTCTTCCGCGTTCTCGAAGCACTGGATCGGGCGAGAGAGCAGCGCTGCGACCACCTCAACACAGAGGTGGTTGGTGTGATCAGTTTCGTCTTGCTGCATATAGCCGGGTTGGTTAAAGTTTCCTCCTGCGATGACGTGCTGTTGGAAGGGCTCGCGTACAAGTTTCCTTTTACCTGAGCTCGATCCTTTGCTTCGGCGGCCTCTGAAAGGAACTGTATAGGTTTCAGTCTTGACCCCTGGGTTAGGCAGAATTCTCAGAAGTGTTCTGAGTGTTCACTTTTGCAGTTAGCATTCCCTTTTAACTATAAGCCTTTGGTTGCGCATTATTGGGAAGTCGGGCCATTCATATTGGTGGGGGCAGATGACAGTTAATGAGAGGTTTGTTCTGACTTTTATGAGCGGTCTTAGAGTGATAAGAGTGCTGTGTGTCAGAACCGAGAGGACAGCGCAGTTTTGTTCGCCGGCTCTCCTAAAGTCTTTATGAACCAGACGGTTAGCTGCCTAGAAGCCGCCAAATGTCTGGCTTTGCCCCTAAACCCCGGAAACAGAACACGTTGGCCATCTCACGTTTTTCTTCAACCATTCTTACCTTCATTACGTGAAAAACTGCTCATACATACTACACGGAGTTATGGATGGGAAGGGTCTTCAAAGTAGCTTCTAGGAAGCTTGTCCACCCAGCCGCTTGAACTCGCGAAGTGCCGTTCTCTAGTGGAGAGATATAGATGGACCAGCAGACCCACGAATGCGTCCATCTGTCGTCAAAAAAGCTAAGTGAAGTGCCTCCCCGCTACGATAAATTCTTATTAATATGCATCGGGTCGTCGGATCCCCAATCAGACGTGCCCAGTGCATAAACAAAAAAGGTAAACATAAGCATGAAAATCATTCGATATTGGTCGCATGGTCGGTACCGTCTAATGGCCAGCGGCAGTATAATACTCAACCGATTTCTGCAGTAATTGCTTCGGACGCATTTTGCAGGACGTCCGTGGCACGTCTCCAGAATAGGGCCCACGCTGTGCGACGCCTGTGGTACGTCTTCACAGGCGCTGCGCTCGGCGCATTATCCCAATCTATACCCTGACACGATGTCCGCTTGATGTATCATGAACTTTTATAATCGGCTGCCAAGGCTATGGATTCGCTAACAGTCATCCATTTTGAGCTCAGACTGAGAACCGGCTGGGGTACGCCGTGGTGTCGAAGGCGCCACGGCGGCTTTGGTTCTACCTCTCTGCGGCAGAAAACGTGACACACGCTCTAACTCAATTATAGTAGGGTTCCAAGCACTGTACATGACGGCGTGCTGTTTACGAGTTGATAACTCTGGTGCGGAGCGCAATGAGTGCCGTTTAGGCGCGCTGCTTGCTTATCAAGTAGTACTAACAGTGCGCTAGTTGTAGAACTGCAAGGACTAGAAGAGAAGGATAATCGGCTCCTGCAAGACACCAAGCCCTAATCTCCCAGCAGGGTGTAGCTATTTGAATGTTTGAGGTATGGTAGACCTCTCTTCATCGATTAGTGTCCCCATAGAATTTTGATTCACTTCGCATTAGTATGCACATATATAGGTGGTGTACGACTGTTGAAGTCGTTTACAGCGAGCAGTTTCTCATTCCAATTAGCTTTTTGGATGATTTAATGGCACCGTTCGTTCACTGATGAGAATTTGCAGACGTTCCGCATTGGTTGCCAACGGTGTTCGGTTCACGGTTTCCCGCGACCGTTTCATAGATATTGAAGCTCAAATAGCAGCCAGAAACGAATGGTAATTCTGCGTTCAGGCAAAATCATATTTAGATTAAAGATGTGTATGAGGTTAGGGCAACCACGTCGGCAAGAGGTTCCGTTGAAGAGCGTTGGTTGAAACGGATCTGGAGGTGGATGAGGTGGATAAGCGCTGTATCTGGTTCCGTATTTGCTGGAGTAGATGATTGTATTTTGAGTCGTAGAGGTCCCGTAAGGTTACATTCCCCGACTATGGATGTCTGCCATGCTCACCGGGCTGGCAGCAGCCTGAATGCATGTGCTGCTCAAGTGACTATGGTTCGATCTGTAGGGCGGAAATCGTTCAGTCTTGCTATCCTTCGCTATCGTGACGTGTCACTGGTAGCCGGCGCTACCGGTCTTGAAACTCAGTGAGTGGAATGGAGCCGGAGTGCGCTTCAAACAGTGACAGGTCAGTTAAAATATTCCACTGCCACTACGCCCCGAACACTCCACTTTAGGCTGAACACCCTTTAGTCTGAACCCAGACAACTTGGTGTAAACAAAACGGACGTTTTGCGAACCATGTAAAACTTATCTAAATTTTAAGTAGACATCGGCAAACCAAGTTAAAGTTATCCCCCTTCAGTGAAAATTTCTTTTAAAAATTCACCTTTGCAGTGTCTTAAGTACAACTAACTCCACTGTTTAAATAACTACAAAATTCTTATCATTTGACTTCAACCTCTTTCTAGGTGTATCCTGACCTGCTGGAAGTTAAACAATTTGGTAGTGTCTTATAGGAAAATAGGTTGTCCGGAAAGTTCTCAGCATATCATGTTGCTATTTTTCATTCGTATATGATTAAGTAAAAATTCGACTTGCATTGCGCTTTGATGCTACTTTGTGTACAGAATTTTTCTCTCTGTCTGACTGAATACTTTATGTTTCAGTGTTGTTTTTATAATTCTGTTGTGAATGGCTTATTGACGTATGTCGAAGGGATAATTCCGCACGATATTTCATTTCAACTTCAAATTGGATCAATCCGCAGCCGAGAAAGCTCGACAGAACCATCAAGTTAGGAGGCCTTATAGTGTTGGAAGAAGCACTGTCCGCCAGCGCTTCAGTAAATTTCGGACCGGAGATTTCATCCTCGAAGACTACTTCCGCAGCGATCGACCTAGCGCAATCCTGGACGACGAGTTGAAGGTATTGGTGGAAGCTGAACCGTCCCAAACCGTTCGAGGGGTCGCGGAAGAGCTACAATACCGCTCAAATTCTTTGCAAAAAAGACGCTTTGTGACGGATTAATCCGTCGCAAAGCGTCTTTTTTGCAAAGAATTTGAGCGGTATTGTAGACGTCAGTGAAACTGCTGTTGCGGGTGCTTTGAAACGCTTTGGGAAGGTGAATGAGCTCGAAAAGTGGATGCTGCACGAGTTGAGTGAACGGCGAAAATTCTCACGTTTCGAGATTTGTTCTTCTCTACTTTTACGCAACAAAACTGACTCGTTTTTGGATCGAATCATCACTTGTGATGAAAAGTGGATTCTGTATGACATCAGGAAACGCTCCGGACAGTGGTTGGACGCCGACGAACACCCTAGGTATTTACCAAAGGCGAACTTCCACCAACGAAAGGTCACTGTGTGGTGATCGGTCGCTGGTGTGATCCATTACAACTTTTTGGCTATAGGCCAAACGATCACACCAGAGTCCTACTGTAAGGAAAGCGACGAAATGCACCGAAAATTGCGTCAACTTCAGCCAGCGTTGGTCGACAGGAGAGCCCTATTCTTTTGCATGATAACGCCGGCCTAGACGTGTCACATATCGCTGTTCGAAGATTGAACGAATTAAGGGTTGAAGTTCTGTCTCACCCGCCATATTCTTCAGACCTCTCACCAACCGACTACCAGCTTTCAAACAGTTTCAGAACTTTCTGGGCGCGGCCAGTCGCGCGACGCCGCTGCGCGACTAGAGTTAAGGCCCCCGCAGACTTCTGCGGCATTGCCGCTGCCCTATCCTTCATCATAAGGCAGGGACGCAGAGCTCACCACCAGCGGCGGGGGACGTCAGCGACGCGTGGCCACGAGCTTCTGCTTACCACTGTCCGTGAGCCAAGGATGACGAATGAGACTGTCAATGTGTCATTGGAGAACCAAAACAGAAAGAATTCGTTCGGCTAATCAGCGGATGCATCTTGCTAATGTTAGTGGTAGGTTTTCTGTGGGAGTGATGAATCCTTTCTTAAGGCAGGGATCGAAGTCGTCCGCTCAACCTACGATTGAAAATCTCAACCTACGATTGAAAATGGTCGGTGTGGTATTGGGCCGAATCCCCTGCAATGCATATGGCACTGAACGACCCTTTATTTTGCAACATGATCGGGTATAAAAGTAAAATTGCTGGAAGGCACTTATCGTCGAGAATCAGTCAGAATTCTCTCCTATGTGACCACTCTGGTGTCGTTGTGCACTAAACACATCTTTAGCGTAGTAGGTGAAACTTCGGGAATGCCTGCGGCGGAGATCGTTGGATACACCGCCCTCAGAAAGGGGCGGGGTGAGGAGGGCGCCGAGGACAGGATGTCCGGGTCCCTGTCTTCACATGGAAGCATCGCATTTCTATTCACTTCCCTTGGTCCTGCAGCTTTATCCTGAACTGATTCCGTTCTTGAGACAAGAGTTGGAATCTTGTTCACCATATTTGTCAGCTGCAGGGCCAAGGCTGTCTTCAGGTCTCGCCAAATTGCTCGGTACTAAGGCGTCATCCGCATTTTCCGACAAGTACAGCAACATCCTAGCGATATATGCCATGACAACAACGCGACCATCCACTAGAAAGTTCTTCAACACAAGGAGAATTGTCTGATCATTGGAAAGAGAGGACGGTGAGCCGGTTTTGCGCACAATAACGGATAAGCCTTCAATGTAGGACTCCTGACCGGAATCACCCATAGTCTCTAGTTGAGGCGAAAATTTAAGGAAAGGTGGTGAAATTTGAAAGAATCTAGAGAGAAAGAGCGACGTTCTCCTTCCCTCAACTGTCTCCTTAACCGAGCCGACTGGAAAATGAAGATGCGCTTCCCAATCGTCTCCTATCGGCTGTTAGGTTTTTGGACGACGTCACGCCAATTAACGACGGTTTCGGGCGCAGCAAACTTGTCCAAATAGGGCGGCGCGAGCAGGTGGGAAGTGGGCGGCGGGCACCGCGGTGTACCGAACGACTGCCCTCCAATGTCTACAGATCTCCATTTCTTTACTAGGTTACAGTAGGTAGGGGGACCAAGGTCATGGTCACGGATTTTGCCCGAACTCCAGCGTGATATAAAAAATGGATGATAGATTCGTGATCTGCACCCCAAATAGCCCCTAGGCGAAGTTTGGTGAAATCGGTGATTATGATCTCGACAGTCAGATCTACCGTAATCAATTTCGAAAACGGATGTCCTATTCGTGATCAACACTTTAACCCCCCCCCCCCCCCGCCGGGCGAAGTTTGGTTGAAAACTTTTTTCCGATCTATTCTCTACCTCTGGAATCCTACAAGTACAGTAGTGCCATCACTTTTCTACACTCTTTTCGTTGGTGTTGGTTGGGAAACCAAAACAAAACAGCCATGGCATTCCAGTGTGAAATCTCCCTCTCCACACCGAGTCTGCCGCAGGTGATCGTGCCACGCCACGCCCTTCCCTCCCGCGGCCGGATTCGCCGAATACCGTAATCCAAAATTCCGTCAAATGTGGTGTTTTGGAGCTTCTGAGTATTAGGCCTTTGTCATACCATCGCTCACCCCGAGCGACGCCTAATGATATGCACCCATATCGATCGGGCGGCGCGATGGAATCGATATAGGTGCATATCATTAGGCGTCGCTCGGGGTGAGCGATGGTATGACAAAGGCCTTAAAGTGATGCGGCGGCGCCGGGCGGCTCGAAAAATCGATAGCTATATCAGACATAACGCCGCGCCGCGCAGCGGCGCGAGTATAAAAGGCGCCTAAATCCGATAACATATGAGAAGTTATGGTAGTTCAAGGCGAAGCATTCAAGACGCTGAGAACTTTCCGGGCAACCTAATATTATGCAGCGCACTCGTCTGCATTGTCTAGTGGGATGGTAGCATAACTTCTGTTTCCGTGCTTGTAAATCTAGGAATAGCAGAAGCGGTCAGAATTGAAGAAATACACTATCGGTCAGTGTCTATGCGTTTTCACATTTTCGAACGAAGTCCCCTACAAAGTCAGGCTTATGGTAGTTTTTTTTTACAGTGAACCCTTATCATCAAGTGTGATAAAATTCAAATTTTTAATCGCCTAGGTGTATTGTGAAATGATTTAAAATTTTAAAAAATCGGCGAAACGTGATCTTGGTTGCTCAAACTCGAATTTAGTCTTTATAGTAATAACAACTTATATAACAAGAAATATAATAAATAACCAATCAAAGGCTTATAGAACAGTCGTCCGCTCAGTAGCGACGTACGGTGCTGAGTGCTGGCCCGTCACTAAGGAAATTGCGAACCGCGTCAGTGTAGTGGAAACGAAAATGCTACGGTGGACGACCGGAGTTCCGCGTTTGCACCGCGTTCCCAATGACACTATGGCATACCACCACCGACAGTGTTGCGCGAGTAACTACGCAGTTCGTACAGCAGCAACACGCAACACTGTTGACGCGTGGTACGTCATAGGCCTTAGGTTGTTCGGTAACACTCCTGAAGCCACACGGCATTCTCTCACACTTTGCTCTAGCGACAAATTGACTGCAGGCACCTTCACTCATGCGGTCAACCTCAGGCAAAGGTCGACATTCTCGATAGGTATGAGCGTCTATTCGATGTTGGTCACACGCCGAAAAGCTTTAGTGTCAGAACGGAGGATTCCCACCGCTTTCAATACTATGTTGAACAGAATTTTCTCCACGCTGAACCGATATGAATTGCCTAACCAGACAAACACAAAGAACGTCAATTTCATGCTACAATCATCAATATCGGTTTTTATTGGCCTCCCGGTCGAAACCATTCACCTGCTGTGAAGCGCCCCGTAGGCCACAACACTAGCGCGTCTCCAGTACCGTTCCGCAAAATCTGGGAGAAAACCGAAATCACCGGTCAGGAGATCGGTAATATCAATTTATATTGATTTCCTATCCCTACTATGAAGGCTTTCCGTCGACGATGATAATCACGTAATTCCCACCCGATCGGTTAAATCTGAGAGAAAATCGACAATATCGATATCGATATTGGTTGCCTTCCCCTGCTGTAAAGGTCTTAGGTCGTCAGCAGAGTCTTGCGAGTGCCGCGGACCCGCCATGACAACGGCGGGTGGTGCGGCCCCGCGAGGGTTACTGTACGCAATACTGCGTACTTTTGCCGGGAGGAACGGAGAAATACAGAATGGATTTCGGCGGCATTAGATTATTTTCCTGTTCGTTTGAAAGTTTCTTAAGATTTCTTACCACTGCATCTTCTAGTATTAGTGTCGTGTTGTTGCTGCTGCTGTGATGTTGAGCACCTCTTGGCTTCAACCAATTTTCTCGTTGTTTTAAGAGTGTATAACCTTTTATGTTATATCACCGGAAAGGTGTAATAACAAAAAAGTTTATACACTCTTAAATGTCGGAGGATTTTGTGCTACCAAATGTTGATTACGCTACAATCAGAATGGATTGACAGTTTAGTGTTATGCTGCTTTCTATTGAGTACCTCTTAGCTTTAACTATTTTTCCTATTCCTTTAAGAGTGTGTAACCTTTTTGTCTATTGAGTGTTTAGAATGTATAATCTTTTTTGTTATAACACCGGGAAGGAGTTATAACAAAAAGGTTCGCCTGAAAATACATAGGTGGTGAAACGAAGCATTTTGGAAGAAGAAAAAGTGTAATTTTATATTTTCCGCTTTAAATTGTATTAATTATCGGTTCTTCTGCAGTTTATATATATACACATCGATCAGAAACAAAAGAAAACCCAATTTCCTCCAAGCTTCCTATTCGGTCTCCGGCGGGTCTCACCCGCGGCTCCTGGCACTGCGGGCGAGAGCCGCCGTTAACTGCGGCAGCCCTCGAGGACCCTTGCGTGCGGCGGCTCCGCGACAACTCGTCCGCGCCGCGGCTTCCACTACAGTGGCAGCGCGGGTCCCACTGCGGCGGGAGCGATATGGACGAGTTCTCGGGGTGCTGCCGCTAGACTCTGCAGAGGCCCTTACGTCGACGATCGTATTCAAATCACCGCACCCCATTCCCGATCAGTTAAATCCGAGGGAAAATCGATAATACCGATCGATAATGATTGTCATCCCACGTCTTCGGCACGTCTTCTAAACCCTCACGCACATTAGGCGACGTCTTAGTCACGTCATCTGAACCCCCACGCACGTTGGACGACGTCTTCGGCACGCCTTCTAAATCCCCAGGCACGTTTCAGGACTACAATCCTTCCCCCACACTTCCCTCTCACACTCCTCCAACCCCGGACAGAGGCGATTACGAGAGAAAATGCCCGAACCGCACCGCGTCCGTTTCGGTGCCGGCAGCCATGAGAGAAAATGCCCGCTGCCACTGAGCGATTGTCGATAGCGCGATCAAACCCGTTCAACAAAGCGCATGGTAGCCACATCACGAAGGATACGGTATTTTCTTATTCCGTCATGGAGAGGGGAGAGGGCCTGTGAATGGCGTGACAACTGGAGACGTGAGAGTGTCTCATCCGCATACTCAAAAAGAGCAATGTGGTCATTTTCTATCACTTAAAGTTCAGGAAATGTCGTACGAACTTACAACAGCTAAGTTTAATCCTTTTCAAAAAGGGTGTAGATCTATTGCTATATTTGAACTTGATTGCATGATTGAGGGTAAAGATACGAATACTCTATGAAAAGGAAAAACAACCATGCTGTTTCCGTCTATGAATGCAGTGGCTGCCGATGCAGGAAAATGTTTGACCGAGCAAGATATGGAGCCCCTGCTGCTGTAAAGATAAAAAGAGTTTTTGCGCATTTTTGCAATGTGACGGTGTACTCATCCATTTTAGTTAAGAGTTCCTTCATAGCAGATCCTCTTCTTGGTCACTACTGTCAGCCCAGGAGCTCCGCTAAAGTTTCTGTGAAACAGTGGGTAGTCAGGAATTGTTCCACGTGCACGACGCCTTCGTCTACATCAGTCTCTGCTCGAATACAATTAGTACAAGGCATTGGTAAGCCAGAGTACGGTGAGAGAGTAAAAATTGAAAGAGCCGTTCATAAAACTATTGGCTCTGTGTTCTTAGCACATTTTGATGATCCTAAAACAAAAACCATGGCTAGGGTATTGACCATTGGTACGGGATGATACCGCGACAATTACTAGAGACGATTTTGGAACGGAATCTGTCCGGAGAGGCTGCACCCTACTACCCTTATAGGTAATGTTAGATACATATTTCGACACCTCCTTTCCTTTCACGCTTTTGAAGTAGTTCTTCATCCGAACAACACTGGTATTGTTTTCTGTACTTTTCTATTGAAGTTCCTCTTGGTACTGAATTTTTCTTTTAAGTAAGATTGAGAACCTTGACCTTGTTTTTTCTTCTTCAAGAATTTCCACATAACTGCATAAAGAATTAAAATATGAGAATAAATGGTTTGTTGCTACATGAAAGGTTTTACAAAAAACCTTGAAACGACACCGTTCTATGCGTTTCAGTTGCCTTACGGCGCAGTCTCTTAACACAAATCTGTCGAGCTCTCTTGTTTTGAAATGCGGAGCATTTTTCGTGCATGAATCCTTTCTCGATCCTGTTTCTTAGTGAAGCTTAAATTTGATTGGAACGGAAGTTAGATTACCGATGTATTAGATTAACGGTGTATCCGGTTGACTCTTTGTTGAACGGTTTTCCCAACAGCTTCGAGCTTATTCCGAGTTTCCTTAACGGCGTTTACCGCCCACATTTTTTGCTGTATCATTGCACTTTTGCTAGTTATCAGATCACAATACGCTGGTGTAATATGTGCTTTATCTATACTTTACAACTACGCTGTAAGTTTTGGTGTTCTGTACGTTGACCCTGGCATTTTCTTTCACGGCTGTGGGCATTTTCTCCATTGGTCGCGGCATTTTCTCCGCACGCAACGCACACCGTGAGGTCGTGGTGAAGGCCGAATACTTTTCGAATAAGGGGACCGCCTTTAGAGAAATAAGTCTGCGGTAGGTAATACCTTTGCTCGTAGCCGAGACGCGCTCCTCGAACATACGACTTTTTCCGTGCCTGGTCATGTAGGTGAAATAGCATCCGAGACCCACTGCGCTGGTGCCGCACAGAAACACGAGGAAGATGAAGACGCACTCGACCGGCTGCAACGACTGCTCCAGATTGCTCTCCTCCCTGTCCCGGCCCCTCTACTCGTAGAGAGGAACTCACTGTTAAGGGCCTGACTGCAAGCGATGTGGTGTACATCCGTCAACTTTGGCTGGCCGGCTAGTTTATGTGCTATGCACCAGCAGATCACTGAAGCGAATGGCGACTGTATCGAGCTTGAATTAGGTTATAATTGAGCGCGTGTTCATTGTACCGATGCTGCACCCTGCTAATTTAGCGTAGCTAATTAGTGAAAGGTCCATATATTCCTCCCTCTGTCGGCTAATTTCCTTTCCGTGGTCTATATTTTTGTGGTTGTATAGATCCCTCAGTGAGCGCAAATAATAGGATAATGGTAAGAATAAAGGCAGGGGTGAACGAAATCATTCGTTTCGAGTGTGCCATGCTCTTACTCTGCGGGTTGGTGATGAGACACTATAGAGTGATTAGTTCTCACTTCTCATGTGTAGGCAAGTCAGTGTTTTATACTCCCAAACACTAGCAATTCACCTACACGTAGGATGAAATGCGGCTCGGTAGACCTGTGAGGAACCGTGACTATGAGTCGCTTCTGGATGCCGTGAGAGCTGAACCTTTTTTCGACTGCGCTACACTCGGCGCCAATAGGGTCCTAGGTGTGTGCCACCCCTACTCAGTGGTTGTACGCCTGGTAGGGAGGCATGTGTAGGAACAGTTATGAGGAATGGCCTACCTCACAATCAGTCACTGTAGGGATCGGGCACACCAGTGCTGCAAAAAAAACCGGTTTCAAGAAGCACAAGCCGTTTTGTAGGGCTGTCCTACATGGTGAGCCCCTCCCCTGTGCCCTATTTGCGCCCTACACTCCCTCATGGATTAAAAATTATCAGAGGCCACCTCATTAGACAAAAGATTGATTCAGGTAAGTCGCGTAGTCATGGCTGCGCCATTACATGTATTAGAAGAGGAATGCGTGATGGATCCTAAATTCCCCAACCTAAACCTTTAAGGCTCCCACACACTTCTGCGGCAACTCCGCTCGCCGCTATGATTAAGGATAGGGCAGGGACGCCGCCGGCGGCGAACTCTGCGTCCCTGCTCTATCGTTAAGGATATTTATTGCATTTTATTTATTTATTATATATAAGTAGTCACTTATGTGGAGAGAATCCTAGCGGATAGGGCCTCAGCGTTGCCGCAGAAGCGTGTGGGGACCTTTATTCTCCGAAGTACACATTCTCTACGTGGTAAGGAACAGATTGTGATAATCTTGTGAGAGCTCTATACCGCTCAATATCCGACGGCAATAATAATCCTTCGATTCCCGAAGTCATTGTCCTGTCACATACACGTTGGACGATAGTGAGAAAAAGTACTGGTCCGCCCTTACAGGTTCCTACCACTGATCCCCTTCCTGTTACTGGTCCACCTTCACTGGTCCCCCCTTTACCGGTCCCCCCTTTACCGGTCCCCCATCCCCTTCACAGGACTCTCCCACTTCACTGGTTCCCATTTATATATAGTAGGGTACACATTTCGAGCCTGGTTTTCATTTCCAGTTCCCCATCCTATGCTCCGCCGTCGCCTCCTTTAAGATCACTCGACCCCACCCACGCCAGGAAGCTTCGCTGCGCTCAAGCAAATTCTGGTTGGGGTGGTGATTTTCCCAAAAACCGGGATCACCCTGAAACGTACACTTCTATACCTCGATTACTCGCCGAACGACCAGTTAATAGAGTTTGTTGCGAACAAATTGGGCACACCTTCGCCAGATTTTCATTCCTCAAATGCACATTGGCTCTTCGCAGTATAGTCTTATCGTGGAGAATAGCAACTGCTTGGAGGAAACCGTGGCTGAAAAACAGGCATACATTTCCAGAGCAATTGCTACGGTCACAAGGGGAACATAAAACGGGTTTCAGGAATTGGTAACCTAGAAAGCTTGGCCGAGCTAGATAGGGCAGCAGATCCTGCCAGTCCGGGTCAGCCAGCTATGACGGCCTGGGGTAGATGCCAGCACTTCGCTGCATGGACATGCTGGCCATCCCATGGAACTGGAACCTAGAACAAGCAGTATGCGACACATAGCTCTAAGAACCACATGCGGCAAGCCACGAGCGAGAAGACCTTAAGACGTCCTTACAACTCAGAAGCATTTTCTCTTGGAAGTGTGTTTTCCACTGGGCGAGGCAGAGGGCAAACCTTCGCGTGCCAAGTAGTGTTATTCCGGGTTCTGAACAGGCACGACAGCGCGGTTGTTGTTAGGCCACGTGGCGGGAGGTATTTAGTCGGTACGTATGTGCGTTCTAGTTGGTCAGTGTGCGGACACTCGGTACTCTTTCGGTAATGACAGAATGGAAAGGCCAGAACCCGTCATGCGTAGGATACGAGGGAATCCGAGATTGGAGAGACAGCCTTCAAGTGCAGCGTCATGTCATCCAGATGCCCGAGTGGAATTCTAGCTGCTAGACTCAGAGCGTGGCTCCGCGTCTTATCGAGTTTGGAGTTGCTTCTCAAGAAGGTCGGTTGTTCATAACGCCGGGCGATAATGATGCGCAGTAGCCCTCGCTTTGTTGGCAATGCAATCTACTTCTCCAGAATATCATGACCCGTTTGAGCGCGCAACTGGCGCATACAATGACTTGAAGTAGCCAGCCGATGGCAAACCAGTGTTCTATCGTTCCCACACAATTGCAGTTCACTGACGTCAGGACTATGGAAAGCTTTTCTGACGTGGGTGGCTTGAACCGGATGGGGTGCCGTGCTGGCTCTCGGCCAGCACGGCACCCCATCCGCGTACACTACGCATGCTGAGAAAAGTAATCGCTTCTAATGTTATAAGTGCTCCGACACGCTTAACACATTGACGACAATATGAGCCACCGGTGGCTCATACGTGTCTGTCCGCGTGGGACAATATGAGCCACCGGTGGCTCATACCTTTTCGCGCTATTTTTGTACTCCTGCAGTCGGTTTTTTGTAGATGTTTTCTCTGTTCCCTAATTACTTGTGAAAGGAGAATGTCCAACAGGAATAAGCAAGAAATTTGTCTTTGCTTTCATTATAAATTTCGAATTAAAAATTTTATTAGGAAGGAGCCCAATTTTACAATAAAATCCATCAAGTCGGTATTTTTACCCAAACTTTGCCCAAGGGGGTTATTTGGAGTGCTGATCACCAATCTGACATCCTTTTTCAAAATTTGGGCCGATTACGGTAGGTTACGGTAGGTACGGGTGAGTAGGGCTGTCGGAACGTGGTCACTGATTTCGCCCAAACTTGGCCTATGGGGGTTATTTGGGGTGCTAATTACGATCCGACATCCGTTTTTGGTATTACGGTGAACTAAGGTAGGTTACGGTAGGTACGGGTGACTGAGCCTGTCGGCGATTACCCGTACGCACCGTAAACTACCGTACTCCACTGTATTAGAAAAAGCGGATGTCAGATTCGTGATCAGCACCCCAAATCATCCCCTGGGCGACGTTTGGGGAAAACGTTGATCGTGACCTCGGCAGCCTTAGTCACCCGTACCTACCGTAACCTATCGTAATCCGCCGAAATTTCATAAACGGATATCAGATTGGCGATCAGCACCCTAAATAACCCCTCTGGTCGAAGTTTGATAGGAAAAAACACATAAGACAAAGAAGTGATCCGCGAGGAACATTATGAGCCACCGGTGGCTCATATCGCGAGCGTGTGTCCTAGGCGACTTTCTGCCGCAAAACGCGATTGTCGTCAATGTGTTAACGGCGTCTCAAGCACTTGCGCGCTTCGCGCGACTTTGCAACATCACTGACGTACGGAAGGTGGTTTTTGTAAAACTTAGAATTCGACAGTATCTAGGATCTGCTGCGTACTTTCCGTGCGTTCATCATATACATTCCCTCCGCACCGTTCAGTAACGCCATTGGTTTGCGCAGTACTTCTGCCCTCAGATTGCTCCCCCGCAACCGTTCTCGTGCCCAACAGCTTGTGTTTCCGAATGTCGCTCACACGCCTTCCGAATCCGGACGCGAGGTTCCCCTCACTCGTTTCTTCTTACTGGATTTAATTGCTCGTCCGTCTTTACTGGTCGTACTGCTTGATATACGCCTCATCATCTACAGCGCGGGCAAAATTTCGCGCGGGGTTCGATGAGGCGTATCTCACGCAGGTTTGTACACTCGAACGTCATCGAAGGCTAACTAAATAATATAGTGGTAGAGTAGATAGATTAGATCAGTCACGAAAAGATGCTCTTCCTCATGTACGCAGGACGTCCTGCCGAGCTAGCAAATCACTGTCTTACTGTCGAGGAGACTTGCCACTCTCTAGCATATGCGGCATGCGAAACGCGTTGGTCTTGCTGTCTTGAAACTCGCACGACTGACTAGCGCTGCGCTAACTCTTGCAAGGAATGCTCGCTGACTACCCAGACCAACCAGTGAATTACCTCGTGTTTAGGTTACTAAAGAAAATGAGGCGATTGTAGATTCAGCCAGATCAGTCGGTGTCGTCTCATCTAAATTTCGTTTATTTCAGGGATCCATCACTTCCCTATCATCGAGCCAGAAGTGGTCCGTGTGGAGCTGGGTGATCCGTACTCGAGGAACTGCACTCCGCCGATTAGTAACCCTAACGCTCGGTTTGTACTCATGGAAACCCATAATATTTTGGTTTTACTTCCATGAATTCCTTTCTTTAAGAGTTTACTGGATTCTGAAGGGCGACGAAGGCACAGCAGTGACGTTTGAATCCATAAACAGCAGTCATATATCCAGCAATGAGCAGGCGGGTCACGCTTTCTGCATCCGAAATTGGATTTTTAATTACCGTCCGTTCCAGGGGTCTGCGTTCGGTGAATTACTGCGCTTTAAGACTTTAGATAATAACGGCGAAAACTAGACTGATAACTTGGAACAGTGGTTTGCCCTAGCATTTCGTCCACACGAATAATTTTTGCGAGAAGGTAATGTTGCTTAAGAGCTGTATGAGCATTTCACCAATGTACCGCAGACCCCTTGTTTGGTGCGATAGTTGGTTAATGTCTGATATGAGAAGTATGCTGCAGATGCTTGGTTGCTATTGTGTCCCTTTCAGTGTTTGTTTGACCACGGTTCTCCCCTGAAGAATGTACAATACCTTTATCCGGTTTAGACCTTTAGACTAGATCGGTCGTGCGGCATTTGGGAAGAACCGAGCAAAACGTTAAGCCGGATGCCCACGTTGATCTGTGGAACAGTTTCTTTACAAAACGATCTTTCAAAACCGAAAGTGGGTTGGAATTGAGCTCTGGCCTCGTTTGAGCGTGAGGTTTCTCTCCAAATCGCGCTACAGTGCATCGCTACAGGGGCTGGTTTGTACTGGTGTAAAGGTATGATGGCCGGTTCCCGAAAAAACCTACGTTAATTTGAGAGCCGCGTCTTATTTGGAGGCGTTGTAAGGAAGAAAACTGTTCTTTTCGTTGCTACCCGTCAGAACTCACCTTGAGAGGGATGAGTCGGTCGTCAGTGGCAGCCCCGAAGCGATTTGGAAACCCGACGTACAGTGGATGTAGGAAGAGGATAGAGAAACATCCTCATAACGACTGGTCTTTCTGGATCAAAAAGGTCGCTTCATTTTGTGCTCTTCATACCAACAACAGTCGCTATTCTGCTTCCGATCGCTCCGACAAAGGACGATGGACGTACCTGGCTTCCTCATGTTCGAGCTTGTTGTGCTGGAGCTGTGGGGC
Source organism: Heligmosomoides polygyrus polygyrus (assembly GCA_947396885.1). Lineage (NCBI taxonomy): Eukaryota > Metazoa > Nematoda > Chromadorea > Rhabditida > Heligmosomidae > Heligmosomoides > Heligmosomoides polygyrus. Next base: position 53,002,609 of record OX377201.1, on the reverse strand, counting down.
AAAATGCGTTTCCCTAAGCCACTCATTAGGCTTAGCAATTTTTGCAGTACTATGAACGAAACGTACCAACCTAAGCTAAAACAAGCAACATGCGCTGAGAAAAAAATTGGTCTGGACCCGCCATCGACGCGGTAACTTTTCTTCACGAATCCAAAGTCTTTCCCTTTTGAGCTGCGAAGTTAACGCCCCACACCTCCGATTCAATTTACGTATGATGAGAGCGAAGAATATGCGAATTGAGGAGACACTGCTGGGTAGATTGAGGCCTGTCATTAAGGCTGACGGAACATTACTTGTTCATCCTTTCTTAGGGAAATGTTGTGCAATGGAAAGTTGAAAACCTTTTCATCTGTATGAAAACAACTACTCGTTGAAGGCATGTCCCTCTTTGTTTGCCACTTATTGGACCCGTATCGGTGAAAACACTACTCCCTGAAGCTGTGCTCTGCATGGCTATCCTGAGAAGCGACCTCTTCAACGTCCGTTTTCATTTGACGGCAAATAAGCTAGACTGTAGTTGAGGTCGTTTTCAGCAACAAGAGAAACCACTGAATTTGGTCGTATTTTATGGTGATGGTGAAGCTTTTTTAGATGATATCTGACCTCATCGTCGCTATCTTGGAAGCCAGCAAACGGCTCAAGCACCTTCGCTGCGCCAGCATGCTAGAGATTTCTGAACTCTTCTTCAGTGGTCGAAGCTGTTATCTCTAGTTTACTCCTCTTGTCAGTTCAAATTACCTGCAGTGCATTATTCTTGCCGACTGACGGTGTTTGCCGTTTCTTGACCATGGAGTTGCGAAGTTCGTTTTGCAGGCTAAATAAGGTACTATCGGGGAAGAAAGTTCGAGAGTGAGGGGAAATTTTTATTTCCAAGAGGTCCCTCACATAATAACACTAGCGTAATATCCCCCTATATGTCCAACATAAACCTGTGCTCCACTTTTAAGCCTCTGAAGACGACGAAAAGGCGAAAGCTCAGGCCGCATATAAGGATCCACCTAAAAATCTTGTCTGCCACAGCATACTGACAACAAACTGGCCCACAGTGCCGAGGTTTCAAGAAGAGAGACACTGGGAACCGCTTAGTAACACTACTTTAATATATAAAGTGCATTCAGTGACTTAGTGGCAGAGCAGATGGGTAACGCAGCTGCGGTAGCTTTGCCGTAATGTTTCTAATATAGCGCCGCTACATGGTATTTCGCAGTTTTTTTTCTACAAATGCTTCTTCGTTCTCCGCGCTTGTGCCTCTTTGGAAGCTTTTAACCATCTGCTTTGAACGAGTAGCATTGCGCTAGATGGTAGTGCGCCAAACCACAAAGTAAAAGAAAACGCTTTACTGCGTTCCGATGGCCTGGCGGACACAGCAGTGGAGTTCGATTACGAATTTCTAGTCCGGCGAAAAAGTACAGGAGGCAATTAACTATTCATGGAATTCCTGCCTTGAAAAGCTGCAGCCTAAATTGAATAGGGTCGATAGAATTGTGAATGTGTGTGTGTGTGTGATGCCCACTTCTCCGTGTGCCCTGAGTGCTTCTGGCCAGGACTTCCCCACTGTTGAACTGCAACGTCCTCATGATTCCTAGTCGCCTCAATTTCCCGTTCTGCAACAGGAATGTCACCAAAAGAGACCAGCACGAGTTTCGCGCAGACTCCCTATTGGAAATAAAAGGGTTTCACCCCACCTTTGCCTCGTTAAATGCTAGTTCTGAATGAAATTTGCTCTTCGCATTTTTCATGGTTAGAGTCATAAACGGAAAGGCTGCTGAAAAGGGTTGAAGTGGGGGTTAATCCAAGGGGACTGCTTCAGTGACAATTGTCATCACATTTCAAGAGCGAATTTCACCTAAACCCCGCGTCGTTGTCCCTTCCCGAACGCTCATTTCCAAACTCCCGTTACAGTGGGATGGTGCAGGCTTTGCTTTTCGTTTCGGCGTCTGAATCACTTATAGGATTTCTTATAACGAGACCTAGCCTTCTGTCCTGTAAGTGTCAGCGGCTTGTTTAAGCATGCCTCACCGTAACATCTGTTTCAGTTTCAGTGCTGTAGTTGACGATATTACAAAGGAAATGTGTACCGCCTTGATGTTGTAGTGCAGCGGGAGAAAGGAAAATTTAGAAACTGGCATATGCGAGCCAGAGTTGCAAAAACACCCACGTAATCAAAGGAGAGAGTCAATTAGCAGAATCCTAACCGCTGACCGCCTCCCTAGCGCTAGTTAACGGATGCAGGAACAAAGCTCACGCTGCGTTGAAGACTAAAACTCGTTTAAGTTGACTGAATTCGTAGATGACCAAACTAGGTAGCACATCCTAACATCGAATAAAACCTGGCATTGCTACTATCGCATGACGCCGTCATCGTTCAGAACAGCGCAGAGTAAATAAAAATGTAGCGTAACATTGCATGAGCTTTATATTAATTCGGCCCCATCACTCGCTTTTTCCTGTGCCGATCGCAGGGTTCCCGCCTCCTTTTCTCGTTGGGTTCCAGCCGTATACTACTCTGTTCATGTTATTCATTGAGCGGCAGTATAGCAGGAGTGGTATTGTGCTAAACCTGCGTTCGAGAACGCGGTATGAAGTCTACGGTCGTGCCCTACTTTATTTGTCTACCGGGCCTTTAAGAGTTGCCTTGTCACCGCTAAGTTGAGATTCAATTGCCTGCTCACCTATTCAGTAGCGTTCATACGGCTTCTTAGCCCTTCAGAATGGGCGCGGGTGAATCAAGTTCTGTTCGAGAGGCAGGTGATCCGCGAGCTGTTTTGGAGGTGTCGCTCACCCCGCTGCCTCTTTGCCCGGCAGCCCTCACCGTCCTCCGCGGCCTCCACTTCATGAACTGTGCTGGTGTAAGGTCTCGCGTCGGCGTTGTTACCTTGTGCCCCATTCAACGGCACCAATCAACACCGTCGCGGGTTGCCTTCAGCGCAGATTGTGCACCGAAAACCCGTCACCCGGGGCGCTTTGGCGAAACGCATTTTCTGTCCCTGCAGAAGGAGCTCGGCGGAGATATCTGTGGCGAAGCCTAAACTGGGCACACCTTGCACGCAAGAACTTCCGCTTGCACCTTCGTTGAAGTGCTGACGCTCTTCGTTGCTGGGTGGCTTACTGATGCTATTCCTCCTGCGTCCCGTTGCTCCAGATCTTGTTTGTGTATCATCCTCATGCACCAGAATAGCGCCTAGTCAATCATTTTGGAAGCCCAGGTGCAGTTCTCATTCACGTCTATTTATTCTCCTCAAAATTTTGAACTGCTGTTGAATGCAGTTGGTCTGGTTCCAATGTTTTCTCCTTTTCGATTCGTTTCCAGTTCGTGGCTGCCTCGAAAGAGCGACTGTCAGTGTTAGCCTCGCAAACGTTAACTGCGCCTAGCTCTGTAGAATAAGAAGACGCTGTCCACATAGGTCCCGCAAAGCGCTTTTCTAGCCTCTTTGCTTTTCGTTGCCTTGAATGGTCTCCAGGAAACAATAAATGAACACTGCACAACTGTGCGGGTTGCAACCGATTCGGAACTTGAGCATTTTCCATATAGCTTCAGGGAAATTCAGAACCTACTAGCTTTCCCTTCTCTGGACTATTTTTGTTAAGAGCTAGGAAATTCAGTGCATTATTACGGTAGTTTTCCCTTCAGACTAGCTGTATAATTCGAACCGACTTTAAGGGTGTGGAAAATGTATGTCTCTATGCTCAATACATATCAATTCCTGTTTCCATGGCGCGTAGAGGAAGCGTTGGCGGATTTTCGGTGGATTAAGCAAAACTGCTGCAGCAGGCTGTTTGCTGAACACGCTGCTGACAAAGTTTTGTGTTGAAAGTCGCTTTTTGCTGTCCACACTGTATCAACTTTGCTGAATACTGTGTGGTACTGTCCCGCTTTAATGCCAAACGTTGTGGGCGTTCATTTCCGGACTTTTCTCGACGGCAGTCTGTTTGGTCAAGGGAAAATCTAGCACTGTTCGAGCACGTGTCTCCTCCGCAAGAGCGGTTGCATTGTGCTTGTGAAGCACGGTGATCCATCCAGGTCCAGACTATGCACTTGGGTTCTTGTATCAGGGTACCATTTCAAGTGGTCTGGCGAACTAGTCTTAAAGCCGATTTTCGATGGTTTTCTTGCTGCCGAATGCGATTTTACGGAATTCCAAGGAACATAGGACCTCTCAACTGGTTTACGAGTAACAGTTTCATAGTCAGCAGACTGCTTCTTTGTGCCCTTTGAAAATAGAAGTTAATGACGCAACTGTTTCTAGAGCACATTTTTATTCCGGCTGCTGAGCCGGCTGGGAAGGGGATGTTACTGTCAGCTAGTACGGCAGCTATTCGCTCTGCTAGCAGCTGCAGCGAATTTGTCCGTTCATTTGAGGGAGTGTGCCTTCATCGCTGTCGACTATGGCAGGGCCCACGTGTGCTGGGAAGTCCTGATCAAACATGTTGCGAGGACCGGAGGTGGTGGGGGCAAATAGCTGGGACCTTGCACAGTGCGCGGCGCAGCGCCGCTGGAGGTTCGGGTAAGCGAGCGACCAGCGTGGCGAGGGCGCCAGGAGTCCCGGCCACACTTCAGGGCAGCGTAATCGTTGCGGGTTGTTTGTTGCGGCGGCGCGAGGATGATTGCTGCCAGGCAGGGGCGGCGCTAGTCGGCTGGCCGGCGCTCTACTGAGCTCTGCCGTCTCGTAGGCAACTCCGCCTCTGCCTGTGTTGTGTTGGTTGTTTGGGAATCAATGCCGAGTGCGCTAGCCGCGTTTTGCTCTGCCGTTTACCACTGTCCCTAGTGGGTGAACCCAACTCTCCTCATCCAGCCGCCACTTCTCAGGTCCACCCAATTCCCACCTAACCAATCGTCGACCGTATTCTGCTCCCACACACTGTACTCTAGTGCTGCAGTATGCTACTCATATTCAGACTGACAGCGTTGTTAGTCATTGGCTCCTTGGTAAGTCTCGTATTGTTTTTAGGGCACCATTTTCTTTCATTTTGTGAAAGAGTCCGATTTGAAGCCGAACCGTTACTACACATGCACTGCCGAGAACACAGAACTCAAGGACTACAAGTTCGGAAGCCAGTTCAGCCTGGAGATTACGACCAACCGACGGAGAAGCCGTGAGTGTCCTCAGTCCATTGCGTTCCTTCTGCTTTCATTTGCGTTCGCTTCGCTCGTCCTTTCACCTTCCTTTAATTCGTCGCCGTTTCCTTGAGTGAGAGAAACGACACGCTCGCGTGTCCAAGTTCGAGGCCAAAAACTTGCTTGGCTATCGATTCGCGACTGTTTTCCTCTGCCTCTTACGAGCGGCTGAGAGTGAGCACTCATGTAAATAAGCTCCACGAGATGGGGGAGATGTGTGAACACATCGGGAAATTGTTTTCGCGGCGTTCGTGCAGCTCCCATCGTGAAATTTCTGTGTTCCCAAATGAGGCTTGAAAGCGCCTGACCTGCCTGGCGCTGACTCGTGTCCTACTATGTTTTATCGTTCCACTTTTTGCAAGCTGGCCCTTTACAAAGACTGGGTGGTGACGTGCTCGCCTTGTGTTCACACTCGAAGACAACGTTCGAATCCGGCTTTGACCCGTGTTTTGTGAACTATCTTCACGTACATCTAGGTATTATTGTCTGCTAAGGCAAACTGTGAAGTTCTCAGAGCAACACGTGCTGCAGAGCCTTTTCGTTGTAAATTAAAAACCTCACAGCCACGAAACTTCACCTCTTCAACTTCGAAACTGCTTGAGACGAAATGAGATAGGCGAACAGGAACTGTTTATAAAATTTCCCTTATTTTGTTAAACAGAGGGGCATAATAAGGAATCAACTGTGGAGATGAAGTCGAATCGTCGTAGAATTCCCTGTGCTTATGAATACTAAGCAAATACTCTACATCAAGTGGGCCAACAGGTATGTAAGTAAAGTAAATATAAGTATGGCAAGGTATCCAAGATGCGGAAAGCTTTTTTTTTGCTTTTGCTATTTTTTGTTTACTTCCTTACTTCTTTAACGTTTTCCTTGCTCTCAACTGTTTTTATCGTACTCTGCTCCCTTTGTGGAATGTCGATAGCACCTGGTTTACATCTTCGGGTTAGTTATTCAGTTGTGTTTCGTTGAAATTTCGCGCGAAAAATGTTCGTGTGTATAGGGAATACCCCGTGTTTCAATATATCTCTCCATCCTAGTTTTACCGAAAGCACCCCTAGAAGATCTCTATTCCACAGCTTCCAAGGCGCGCCGTTTCCCCGTAGTCAATTCAGCTCCTAATCCTAATGTTTCAGACGCTCTCTAATTGCGATCTGGTTTTCATTTGACTCAAAACACCTGGTGTTCGGTGGCTGTAGCCGTGTATCCAGTATTGTGTACGCGAAGTGTTACACAACAGGGACCGACGGCTCGGATCTCCTATGTTGACCGAAGACAACATTGAGGCGACGCCAGTTTACCTAGGTTCCTGTGTCCGCGGCTGAATCGGGCGCGTACTTTGCTAAGCGGAGCAGCTGCCAACGCCCGCATGGGCCGTTCCCCTTTTCCTATCTGACCTGCGGAGCCACGTGTCTCCCAGCCGTCCCTCTCACTCCGCTTCGGTTTTCTGCATTTTTTCGGCGAAAGTGTGCCATGCCGGCCTGACGCGATATTGACGTAGACGCCTGCGGAATTGACAAGTGACATGTGCGCCCAAATGGTTGCAGTGTACTTTTGGACGAATGCACATAGGCGCTATTGATTTTGCGACAGGAAAAGCATTTTATTTGACCCAAAGAGTGTACTAATTCGCCTTGGGGCTTTGCGTAACTGCGCGCGGCAGGCGGAAATTGCAAGGATTAGAGAGGTGATGGTCGTGTTCGCCGCCACAGGACCCCACCATCCCGCCCAATTCGCTCCACAGACGGGGTGCTCAACACTCTGCAAGCTGGCCTGGCCGGTGCATGAGGCTAATTCTGTGCCGAGGTCATTATGAGACGTGGGGTGGTCCCACCTTCCATACTGTTCACTGGAGCGCATAATGGCCATCAGTGCACTTCTGCTTGAATCGTCCGGTGGGCGCGGCGATGTCTATTTGACTGGCGTTCGTGTGTGCCAGACGGTGAGAACACATTGCAACGCGGCAAGAGTGAGGGTTTGAAACGGGGGAGACGCAGTGACTGCTTCTTTGGTCTTTGCGCTGCAATGACTGATCCCTGAGAATTGGCTCTTCGATGCGTCAGGTCCAAGCCCTGAAGTACGCGCTCCGCAGAAGACCCGTCCTAAGGCCTCTCTCAAGAAGCGTACCAGGAGCTGTAAAAGGGGTGCGGATTTTATTAGGGAGCCTCGTCGCTATCCCATTTATTCGTTGTGCGGGTCTTAGCGAAGGGAAAGAGGAGCCCGCTGTATATGTAAGCGAAGTTTTTGCATATGCACGTTCTGCACGTCTGCACGCAGGAATTTTCTGGGGTCTCTTTTCAGCCTTGCGGGTGTGGTGTGAATTGTGAACTTCTGCCGTAGAAAAACTTGCCGAGCTTACTGCTTGAGTGAAAAGGAACTCCTTAAATGCACAGATGGTCCGTTGCCTTACTTTACGAAGCATCGATAAAGCGCAAAAACACAGGAAGAATGCAACAAATTACTAATGCTTGCTATGTTTGGAGGTAGGGAGTTCTTTTTATTTTGAATCGCTTTAAATTCGTGACATGTAATGTCGTGTTCCCGAAATTCGCTAGTCCTAAGCCTACGATTTCGAAACACTGCTGGTTCTTATAGTGTTCTGGCAAGTGGTAACCGGCGCTTGCCGTAAATATGAGGCATGGAGCTGGATAATGAGCGTGGTTTGATGATCTTTCGATTACTCCAGGTAGCCCTCTTTGGTGACTGGTACAAGGAAACCATCGCTGAGATTAGGCTCCACGAATCGCAGCTGTATACGACGATGCAGAGATGGGGTTCTGCTTTTGAACACGACTCCTTGATCCTTCCCTGCTGCGGTGCTTCCCAGTGCGCACGCAGTGTAGCTGTTCCCCATATCCGGTTCCTTCTCGATTAAGCGATTCTGTCCCCGATACGGGCAGTCCAAGATTATAGCTCTCTGTGAGGTTTTCTAGGAGCGTCTCCTGGTGTGTGCGTGACTCTGCTGAAGGTTGTGGTCCGGCATGAAATTTTTTTGGACCGCAGGCGTCCTCTTCCTTCAGCAGAGGTCCGCAACTGAAGTCCATTTGCTGTCGTGCGTATGGTCGCTGGGCGTAGTATTTTACATGACGGAATTACTGATAGTGTAACCTGCCACGACTGATTAGCGCTGTTGCTGAAACACGTATGAAACCGTTGTCGCGTACTGGGACAGAAGCTTGTTTGCAGCACGGCAGGCTGGTGCCAAGTAACACCCCCGATTCATCATGGGCGTTAGAACCGGCACTCAGTGCTCCAGAACGACATTCACCCCGAGCACGAAACGTCTATGGCTCGCGCCTTATCTGATGGATGAACACGCACGAAACACCTCTTATTCCGTGCAAAATTTCAGTGGGAAATGTGCCACCGAGCGAGCAGTACGTCAACCAAAGCTCACCGATCGCCTTGCAGGGACAGCAGCACAAGCTCCACTGCTTCTTCTCCGGCTAGTGAGTTTCCGTTTCCTTTTGCTGCTTATTTGTGCCGTTTCCGTCTTACAAGTGTTAGTCATGTGTTCTTGCGTATCCATTCCCCGTCCTGGAGGAGTGCCTGCGTGTGCGAACTGTTTTTCTTTTATGTGTTTCTGAACCCTCGCCCGTCTGTTTGCCATCGATTCGTTGAGCTCTATGTGGCGCCGAGCTTTCTTGTTCCCACCGAATCTGGCGCAGGCCTTCCGGAAATGTCACACGAATTTTCGCATCCACACTAAAGCTTGTATTAAATGCAGTGCTTCACTCAATGTTTGTTGGGTACTTTTTGTTTTTCATTTTGTGGATTGGCTTGCAGGATTTGAGAAAGAAATGCTGGCTCCATTTTCACCGTCAGCCGAACTCGATTCTCACTCCTTTCTTTGAGAAACTTCTCCTTTTCGAATATGTCTGTTCCTCCGAGATTCTCTTTCAGTTTCGTCCAACGTCTCCGCTTTCTTGTATGCCTTGAGAACATCGAAACATTGCTTTCACAGTTTCGTTTTCAATTCCTTTCCCTTACCAGGGAAGGGTCCAGGCGTTGGTCTGAACGAGGTAATAGATAGTACTGCCAGAATCTCCACCCTTCATGTTGTAGAAGAAAATGTTTCGTTTTTGCTGAGTCCTTGAACCAAAAGAGCTACGGGCCCTCAAAGGTGGGGAACAGTACCGCACCATCAGCGCGTGCCCACGTGCAAACTTGTGCGCGCGTTGTTGTATGGGACGCGGCGAAAGGCTTGGCGGCAGGCGAGTTGGTGGCTCAGCAGGGTGCGAGGCTGATTGAAGTGGGATAGACCAGATGTTCGACTCCCGTGCTATGCACTAGTTTTGCATTTCTTCATAAACGCTGCCTCTTTCACCAATTTGCTTCCTACACATCTCCTACACATTTAATTCACTCTAAATTGTCAAAAGGGTCAGAATCGTGATCAGCAACCCTGACTCGTGATTAGCACCCCATGACCTCGACAGCCCTAGTCACCAGTACCTGCTGTAGCTTACCGTAATCGGCATAAATTTTTAAAACGGATGTTAGATTCGTGATCAGCACCCCAAATAACCCCCGGGGGAGATTTGGGCGATTTTTTTGGCCTCTCCTCGACCTGTGGAGTCCTGAAAGTACAATAGTACCTTAATGGTAGTTTAAATCAGCTTGCTTCCTACGCATCTCTTACACGTTTAATTCACTCTAATTTCTCAAATAAGGGTTTACTTTGAGCTGTGCTTCACTCGCTTCTCTCACTTTTCGTATCATACAACGTTTTGTGTTTTCCAGCTGATGTTAAATAGTGACCTCACAGCACGCACAGCAGGGCTGTCGAGGTCGTAATCACCAATTTTACCCAAACTTCTCCCAGGGAGGTTATTTGGGGTGCTGATCACAAATCTGAGATTCGTTTTTGAAATTTCGCTGATTGCGGTAGATTACAGCAGGAAAGGGTGACTAGGGCTGTCGACGTCATGGGATGCTGATCACGATTCTGACCCTTTTGACAATTTAGAGTGAAATAAATGTGTAGGAGATGTGTAGGAAGCAAATTGGTGAAGGAGGCAGCGGGTATGAAAAAGTGCGAAAATTGTGCATAGCACGAGAGTCGTTCGAGGGCCCGTAGCTCTTTTGGAGGACTCAGCAAAAACGAAACATGTTTTTGTACCATATGAAGGCTGGAGATTCTCGTAGTACTATCCTTTCCCCCCCCCCCCCCTTCAGACCTACGCCTGAGACCCTTTCCTGGTTAGAAATTCCGCCACGTTCTGTGTCCAGCGATGTGCAGTGTTCACGTGTACCACTGTCGGAGCTCGATCGGTCCGCCATTGTTACAATCTGCATGAATGCGGCTTGCCACGAGCTCTAACGGACATTCGTGTGTATCTCGTGATTGAACCCGTGTTTCTCGAAAGAGGCCCATCTCCTCGGTTGCGAGGAACTGCATTCGCCGAGGAATCAGAACCACTCAGTTGGCTGAAATCTAGTTTTGTAGTTTCCGTTCTGGCCACGTGATTACGAGCATGTCTCGTGTCAAAGTTCTTCACGGTTGACACAAACTCCATTTGCACTCCGTGATCAGGTTAGCGTTATTTGGGGGGGGGGGGGGGTATAGCTAAAAGAGCGAGTCGAACGCACAAGACACCCAAGGCCTCATACTTTGAGGGGAAATTGCATATCATGTACTGTGCTCTGTAGCTAATTTAAAATGTCTCTATGTGTGGTTCACTTTCAATGGTGCGAATGTTGTGATACGAAGACGTCCTCCTTCCCCCTCTCTTTGGATTGATCGCGCACGTCGGTTTCTGTTGGAAGGGTGGCGAGGTGAGCGTCTTTGCCTGATACTCAAGATTGGTGCTGTTCAACCTTGCGAGGGCGAGAATTACAGTTTCTGCTGGATCCCGATTTCATTTTTGCAGCTATGGTTTCAAGGTAGATGAGCTTTCCATTATGATGTTATGTATTATCCCTGTAGAGTCATTATCCTAAAAAGCGCAAAAAAGTGGCAGGGCGGACCCTCAGAGAACAGAGAATCTCCGCGCCAGCCAGCTTCGTGCAGACCTTCTAATCGTAAGTGGCTCCAAGTTTTCGGAAGCGTCACAGCTGAGATAACTATCATGAGTCGGAGCGAGTGATGCAGTGAGCAGGAGGCCTGGCTTCGCACGAACCACTAATCGATCATAGGCTCGTTTCACGCCGAGATCAGCGACGCCGTTCTCGGGCTTGGTGAACTGTTAGCAAACGTCTCCGGGAAATACTAGACGTTGAGTTATCTATTCCTTCCGTTGGCCACCGTTGTCGTTGTATGGGTCAGACTGCCACTCATACTGCCTACACTATACAGGGGCTGATGAATGCCGACGATTGTACTCTACTGTTTCATTCCTATGTACCATCATTCCGATAGAATGTTAGTTTCCAAATCAGCTAATTGTGCTCTATTTTTTGTGAATGTGTAGACTGATACGAAATGAAAACATTGCGGTGCAAACGCGATTTCATCTGCCCACCATCCCTTCTATATATGTATATTGCTAGTTTGGTGTCCTTCACATTCCTTGCGTTTTGTATCTCATCTGGGCGCAGGCTGGCGTTGTCACCCTAAACGAAACCCTTGCTTCGGATCCCACCCAGATAAACGAAGTCTTCTATCCCTCTGAAGTCGGTGAATTGTTACCAGACTGGTATGCGAAGTGTAAAAGAATGACTTCTCCACCGACTGGCAAGAACAGATTATCGTGAAGACCAAGTACGCATTCGATCTCCCTTTACACTTCAGAAATAGAGTTCTTGGCGCATTCCTAATGCTTAATACAAAATGCAAGTTTGACCTGCCCTGTACGTTATCATTTATCCTTAGTGTTATCTACTTTTCTAAAAGTTTTGGACAAATTTTCTGGAATGGTGGAAGTGAACAGAGGGAGGATTTTTCTTTGCTATCTACACTAGCATTTCATAAAGAAAATCCACAGTTAAATCCGCAACGCTCTTCTTCAGCTGCGCGTGTTTGGGGAAACGACTTGAGCGAGCAGAAGTAAATTTGTGTTTGAACCTGAATGTGCAGCTGTATGGAACCAAATGTGCACTTTAAACAACATGCGAAGCCAACAATTCTGTGCGGTAGCAGCCGCGATTCGCCCCGTCCGAAGTCCTGCATCTGCTAGTGGGTTCTCCAGCAGAAGTGGATAACTACAAATCGAATGGCCAGAAGATGTTTGCTTTTTGTGGTAGCCTACGAACGCTTGTAACTAGTTATTTACTAGATACGATGCTATCTATTAGTACAGAGGTAAATAACTGTTCATAACTGTTACTCGTTGGTCCCGTGTCGTTTGTTTTGTTGTTGACTAGACCAGTTAGCTGGTGGAATAGTTAGCGAAGCCCATCTTGCGGCCTTCACTCCGCTTATGAAACGGTTTTCCACTTAAACGCCTGAATTCCTGAGAATATTTATAATTGGACTTATCAGTTCGCGTTGTCGCCGTTGACGCAGTTGGGGCTTAAGAACGTCTAAGTTAGACTAGACGAGGCTATTCCACACTCGTTGCATAAGGCGAAGGCCCATTCACGACTAGAAGCTCCTATTCAGCTATCCTTTTATCCTGTCCCACCTTTGAAGTCTCCGTCGGATTTCCTCAAGCTGTCTCCATTGTGCAGCAGCGCCGATTCGGCTTACTTTACGTGGCCTATCGACTGACCGAGCGCTGTTGACGCGACTATCGCTGCTGGAATTCCGTTGGCATGCGCTGCCAAGGCGCCCGGGGACATTGGAAAGTCATCAGTGGCGCTCGATGGGCGTCGTGAAGACGAGGAACAGAGCTCGACGGGCGGCCGTGGCGACCTATTCTGCTGCGGGTATGGCACGCGAGCGCTTCTCCGTCTTCGTCCGCGCCGGTTGTCGGCTGTGGACGGATGGCGTGCGGAAGAGGACGGCGGCGCGCTGGAAGTTTCGTTTCGGGTTGTCCGGCTCGCGCTGTCGGCTCCAGTCAGCGGCCGATAATGGGAGGGCGCCCGCGTCGCCGGGTGGTCTCTCCGGCTCGAGGAGTTTCCGAGCGGATTGGCAGCGGTCAATGCGATTACCCCGCGTTCCTGACGCTGTTTACGGATGCGATATCGATCGGTGTTTATGCGCGGCCGTGGTGTCCATTCGCGTCATCGTCATCGGAGAGTTATTAAAGGGTCGGACGGCTGGCGGCTGGCGGCCGGCGACGAACACCGTCTACGTGGCGCGGAATCGCGCTCGCCCCGCTGCACAGCCCAGTGCTTTCCGCGGCTTCCTCTGATCTTTGAACAGCCTTTAATTCGCAGCCGAGGAGAGCGCGGGTCAGACGAAAACAAGTGGTCAGCTGAGGGGGAGGGACATTCTTCGCGGAGCGAAGTGGACTTGGCGCGCGCTTCATCGCGGACACTCGCAGCTTCAACTTCGCGGTAGGCTGAGGACACAAGAGAAATGGCGCTTTTTCACATGTACTCGTGGGTAACCATTGTTCCAGTTGGTCGGCTGAATCAGTATAACCAACTTTTAGGTAAGCTGACCACTCTACAAACTTCTGAAAATCCTCCTGATGTCGAAACAGACGTTTTTCTTGGCAGGATGAGTCCACCCCTTATGGTTAGAGTTGTTTGATTGAGTGATAAGTATAGTTTCCAATATATGATACATGTGTTGGAAATTTTATCATTTTTCTCACCGGTTTTGTTTGAGAGCCTTCATATGTTTGGGGGCCACTGAAGCTCTCATACATTGTCACCGGGAAGGGATGCGGATACACCGTCCCCTTCATTACTACGATTGAGCTCACATTTGTCTAGAGGTAGATTGATTGTGTCGGTTATCTAAGGAACATGAAGGCGATATTCTCTATGGCTCCGAATATTCGGGGTGTGATCGAGAATGTGATATGGAAGAGCTTTCTCTACAGGATGCTCAAACTGTAGGCGTCTTCTCGTTGCAAATCATGGCTCTATCTTGGCAAATGCTTACACGTGTCTTTACACCGGCTTTGAAAGGCTTATGGTGATTCCATCATCTTTCTTACTACATCCTTCCCTATACCTCCAAAGGATTAAACGAGATCTTATGGTTAGAGCACTGTGTGACTGTGAAAAGTTGATAGCAACCAGCATACGTAGGGTCCGATCGAAAATCTTCGGATAGTTGGATGATTCGAATAACGCTATTTTGACGGGCCCCGGATTTTTGGATGATTCGGATGGGGCCGATGGATATCCGAAAATGATTCATTCGGATCCAATGTATAGCACCAGTGCATGGGGTTTCTTCAAGAAGCAGCTCGAGATCGAAAAACCTGCGCTAGCCGACGTTCTGAACGTCGCTAAAGCCTTGAAGCTTTTCTTGTCTTCATGGATCGGCTATTATCAATATTGACAGCTGTTTAATCCCATCCCTCTAAATGTTGCTCTTCTAATGCAGTCTGTCCGATTGTTTCCTCAGATTGATTCATAATTCTGGAACCGCTGTCTCCCAAATGTTTCGTAAGAAAAGCGGAAAATAAGCAGCGACAGACGATGAGATGAAGAAAATTCCTCCTTTACTAACCACAAGCAGAACTCCAGGCGCCGGATTCATCAACAACTTACAGCAATTTAACAGGGAAAATACAGCCGAAATCCCTGATAGCTCAGCGAAATGTTTCACCATATCGCTTGATAAGCCGCGCTAACAGGGATTTCGGCTATATTTTCTCTGTTAATTTGCTGTAAGTCGTTGATGAACCCGGCCCCAGATGGCAGAATACTACTGCGCTATTGGACTAAAGCTACGAGTCGACTGTGCTGTTCAACATTTAGCTGCTTTTATGAGCTGCTTTCGAAACGCTGCAATGGGGAAAGAGCAGCCTGTAAAAGTATGAAGAGGTCTATGAGACAATCTGCGATTACTGGTGGTTGGATCCATTTAATGAACCTTTTCAGTGCAGAATGTCCTTGAATGAGCTTGTCGCTTGCCTTTCTTTCGCACACCGCTTTTGCTCTTCCATGCATTTCAAATATGAGCTACAGACCTGCGTTCGCCTCACTTTTCCTTTTGCCAACACTTCGAGCAAGACCACAAGGTGCGGTACCCTTCGAGGGTGCTGTTCTATTCCACCAGTGCGTGCCAGTGCCGCTTGAAGAGCGTAAGACTTTTTGCTTGCTCTGTGGGCGAGATGATATGATGACGACGTAAACACGTCTCAGATGATACCGCATTCGCGAAGCAAAGGCTGTTGGGGCATTTCTGCTCAGAGTCACCTGCCAACGGCAGAATATGTGCCTACAGTTGCCTCTTTTAGCCCAGCTCCGAAGCCGACGTGGTACCACAACGGGCGAGAAATCAGCGAGGACACGGACGAGGGATTCCGCTTCGAGTCGTACGGGAAGACCCTGGTGAGTTATGTGGCACGCCTTCCTGTGTGTGCAATGGAACTGCTAAGAATTCTCTCCCAACCGCTCACCCTTTTCCATGGCTCTCTTTTGAGGTGTTCAACGTCACGCAGGACAAAGCGGGCAAGTACGACTGTCGATTTCCCGTCCACAACGACATCGACAGATCGTTCAATGTCGTCGTCGAAGGTTGGCTATCGGCGTCTTCATTACGATTCCGTGCTGCTCGTGTGAGACTCGTGCTCGCGGTTGTCAGACGTCTCGAGCGTAGTCGATTAAAATTTGAAATATGGCTATCGCCGCCGCGCATCTCATTTGCCGATCCAAAGGCCCTGAACTGGATCCGTGCTGGGCCACGTGCGATTGATTTCAGGGCGCCGCCGCGAGTTACCGCGGATTCGGCCAGGTGCTCAAACAAAGTGTCGCAGTTGCTATCCCTCATCCACCCACCCACAGACGGACGATTTTTTGAGAAGGCACGGGCTGCACGAGAAACGGCACTCCTAGCGAGTATCACCGCTGTCCCGATACTTTGAAGGGGAGTGCGGATAGAGTAGCGATGACCTGGAGGTCCTTTAATTCAACCCTATTGTGTGGGTTAAGCTTGTTCGTGGTTACATGATCGCAGGAGTGAGAGATTCCAACAAATCTCGAAAAGTCGTATTTGAGGGTTTCATATTTTGAAGGGAGGACATAGAATACAGCCTGGGAGTGGTGGTGAAAACTTTCAAGGGTGTGACACATGGCTTTTGATAGTGTGACACATGGCTTTTGATAGGTTTAATGGCTGAATACACACGGGACTATTGCTGGCTACGCCTCGAATCGATCGCTCCAGGACAGGTTGGGTTGGACTCTAAATTCTGTCTGAAAGCAGTCAGCTGCTTCTTTCTAGACAACGACAAACGGCTGCATGACTTTGCGCATTTATGCGTGACTTTCACTTCCAGTTCTCTGCCACCCATCCAATCTGTAGAGCCTGTTTCTGCCGGCGCGATCATATTGTGGGGATAAAAAGTTGGGATGCATATTCTAATTGGTCAGGCGGTTTTCTCATAGAATAAAAGAGCAGTCTCAGCACTGTCAATGCTCTGCATTGCTTTATTCCTTCGTTGGTACGCATAGAGATGCAGTTCCGCTTCGGAGTTTCGAGCAGCTCTCGAGAATCATGCCACTAGCACCGAAGAGTGCGGAAGGAGACGATGGCTGGTGTAAGAAAACAAGCCGGAGCGCCCCTCCGTCTTTTCAAAATAGTTGGGAAAACGCAGACGCGACAGTTTCCAGGCAGCAGATGCTAATGAGGACCCCTCCACGTTTTCTCCTACGTGTCGTCGGAATTCAGAGCGGGATCGCGGATGTATGTACCGTGCCTATACATCTCACTTGCTGACCACGTCTGACCAGGAAACTACCTCAACGGTGGGTCGGAATGGCCAAAATGTTGTATGTGGGCAGAATCGCCTCTCTCTCTGGGAAACAATAAAATGCAGATATCTCGACCCCAATACATTTCTCCGCGGAGTTAGGGACGACAGAATTCGGGCCGTTGACAGTGTTAGCCCTATGCCTGCACGCGGAGGGCGAGCTGAAGTTGGCTGGAAACAATGATTATGGGGATTACGCCGCCCCTCTGCGCACTGCGCCACCACTACTCGCCGTCATCGCTGTTTCCAGTCAACTTCAGCCCGCCCTCCGCCTCCAGGCATAGGGCTAGCGCCGCTAACGGCCCAACTTCTGTCGTCCCTAACTCTATGCAGAGTTGTATTGGGGTCGAGATATTTGCGTTTTGTTGCTTCCCAGAGAAAGGCGATTCTGCCCATGTACAATACTTGGGCAGCTCCGACCTAGCGCTGAGGTTTCCTGTTAAGTGTTCGCGAAGCATCCTTGAGCTTGTTCGGATAGTTTTTCGAACGTAGCTTCTATTTTCTCTTACCTGCGCAACAAAGCAACACCGAAAAGTGAGCAGAAATACAACCCATTTGGTATCTGTTCAAAAGTATGCCACGAAATCTCCCATTGCCTCAAAAATGAGTTCAGATGAATCAATTGAGAGCTACTGCAGCTCATATAAAATTTTCCAAAAGCGGGCTTTACCGTCTTCTCTAAATGTTTTCAAAGGCATGCCTAACAAACGCCTCGCTAAATGTGGATATGATGCATCTCTGCGATAGACAAATTTGGCCTACATTTCCTTTTCTCGTGTTTCTTTTGTTTTTTGTTTTACTCTATTCCCTAAGTTCTTTACCTCATGATGTTTCTGCTGTCTGTTTTTCTGCATTTCTTTCTCCTAGGAGTGATACTGTTGTGACACATGAAATTTTCCATGTAATAAATAGTAATAATTTCTAATCGCAGTCTGAAGCGAACAACCACGGGCGGCAAACCTTGAGTGAAAGCGACCCTTCCAAGTTTGGGAAAGGCCAAAATTGTCATGATTGGTGGTTTGACGACGTTTTTAGCCGTTAACCTTAAAGGTTGCTACTCCATATGCATTTGCACTAATTGCTGTTGACGTGCGTTTCTTTTATTAAGCCGATCTCCTGCCTTGAATGGGCTTTCCGAGTGGTGTAGGTAGAGAGTGGGAGCTCTAGTGCCTAGGCATTCTTTTTATCCACAGGCTTCCAGCATTCCTGGAAAGATGCTGTTCCTTCCATCGGCCATCTGCTGGCTTCTAAGTCGACTGCAATAGAGAAACGCTCCCGGGTAGAGGATATAAGAACTGGTGTCCGCTTTTTGTAGCGCTTGAAGAAGTGAAGACCTTGCGCCGCAGAAAGTCTCAAAATTCTCCCCAAACTTCAACGAGAACCATTATGATGGACTGCAGCCGTTCTGGGCTCCTACTGGGCAGACGGCTATCCGTCAGAAGCCGCTTGCCTTTGCAACTCTAAAAACCGTAGGCTTAAGCAAAGACGTCAGAAGGCGGGGTCCTGTAGTCGAAATGATACCGCGGTGTAGTTGCTGTCCCCACCACACATGGTTGTTTTTGTTGTTTTTGTTTAGTTTGTAATCGCAATGCTGAACTCATTCCAGCTGCGCCGTACTGGCCAGACGGACCGCCTCCGAATACGAACACCAGCGAAGGCGAGACGGTCACCTTTGACTGCACGACGAGTGGGAAACCTATGCCGAAAGTCACCTTTTACAAGAACGGCGTCGGTGAGTATCGTCTCATAGCTACCTCTCTAGGGCTGCAGCACCTTCTACGAGTACGAAGCGCTGAGAGGGGCTGTTATTAGCTACGGGATTCGCTACGGCGGCTCGAATGGATACTGCGTGCGAAACGAGCCGCTGAGTACTAGAGCGCTGGCGGTGACGAACCAAAAGTCTCGAGTTGCAAACCGAGCAGAGTGCCTTGCTCGAATCGCTGGGCTGCGGTGCAAACGAACTTCTATAGTAATGCAATCATTCGAGAAACTTTGCCCCGACGAGCAGCCAAGCGGTCGATCTCCGGAGAAGCAAGAAATTGGAGCATTTTCTGGGAAACTGGCAGTCGCCGGGCAGAGCAACCGGTTTCTAAGCAGTGCTAGCGATACCGGGACAGATGCCGACCAGAGGAGCGGCATCTACTCTACCGAGTTAAAAGAGCAGCCGAGCTGTTTTCCTGGCTGCAATAAAGCTTTTCAACGCTTAGAATGTTCGCCTTACATGGGAAGCCCATGAACTTTCCCCAAAGATCATATAGGTCGCTGACAAGGGAAGGGTCTGAAGCGTATGTCTGAACTGGGGAGCGAGTCATATAGGGAGATTCCCCACCCCTCAAGTAGTATAAAAGTGTGCTCTTTTTTGCCAACGTTAATTCCAAGGAGTAGGAAGGGGGTCCTTGAAGTCACAACGGAATACAGCGCATCACGGGTTTGGGGTCTTGTCGCCCTCGCCGGCAAGCGGCAGGGAGCGCAACGGATAGTGACGTTGCTTCATGCGAGGGAGGTCGGGGGTGCGGTTCTTGTGCGCTGCTGCATTTTTGCATTTCAACTGACTGGTTGAGATTGGAGGATTCGACGTCTATACCATTTTCAAACGTTTTCTGCGCATTTTGCAGCCGCATGCTGCGGTATTCAACATGATGATGTATGAATGGGCAGATGGGAAATGCGCAGAAAACGTCTGAAAATGGAATAGACGTCACAATCTCCAAATCTCCACCAGTCAGTTGAAATGCAGAAATGCAGTAGCGCACAAGAACCGAACCTCCCCCCCACGCACGAGGCAACGTCATATCCACTGCACTCCGAGCTGCTTGTCGGCAGGAACATCACGGGCGTGCAAGACCTCCGGATTAGTGAGGCGCCGATTCCATTGTAACTTCAAGGACCCCTCTACTCCTTTGGTTTAACGATTTGGCAAAAATGAACACATTTTTATACTAATTGGGGTGGGGATTCTCCCTATATGACTTGCTCCCGCCGTTCTGACATACGCTTCAGACCCTTCCCTTGTGAGACGAGGAGCGCGGAAGTGTTTTTTGTTGTTGCTACAGGCCAGTGGTGGCCCGAAAATGGCGAAAAACTGCCGCGAGGCAGCTCCATGTGATTGCCGGGATGCCGCCCACCATCAGTGCCGAGTTGGCCGGGTGGGTAGTGATGAGGCCTCATGAGGATGAGGTCAGGGATTCGGATCCAGGCCTACGCAAATTGTTCGGTTTGGCTTCGCATATTCTGCCACTGTCATGAAATCATATGTTTTTTTCATTTTCACACTATTGTGAACCGTGCTCTCTTGCACATTCTATGCATTATTGTGGAAATAATGCTGAATGCAGAAATTTTTTGCAATATAAGACTATTTGAGGACTCTACTGCCGGTTTCAACTGAAAATGTTCGCATATTGATTGGTAGATCATGATGCGATCTTCGTTCCAACATGGTTTTCGCGTATGGTATAAAAAGTTTCTCTCCTTTATACTTGTTAGTGGATTTGGATGCTATTGCCATTATTATTATCCATTGTCTGTTGTTATCCCTGTTAAATATATAATATTTGACAGTAGTTTTGCTGGCACATGAATCGTGTCTGTCCCGTCTTTAACCAGGGTCTTCGCAAGAAAGAAACATGTGGTAATACAGGGTGCGTAAAAAGTATTGACGCACCTAGTTTTTGTTTGCACCCTGTAATATGTCAATTGTAAACACGTTCTAGAGGACTGTAGATGCATATCAAACGCAGACATTGAAAGAAAGTATGTGTGAAAACGAAGCCAATGCAGCTCTTGGTCGCGATTTCTGCGCAATCACACTGTGACATATACTAATGCAAGAGGATGTTTCACAATAGCATGAAAAAACTTTTATAATTTCGTGATAGTGGCAGAAGATCTACTGCAGGAATTTGCGTAGGTCTGGGTACGAACCCACGACCTCTTCCCCACTCGGCCAACTCGGCACCGCTGGTGGACGATATCCCGGCGTAGGGTTGCCTTGCGACAGTTTTTCGCCATTTTCGGTCCGCCTGCAGCAAAAAAGAAAAACACGTATGTACTCCTCGTCTCATGTCCTACGATATCATATTGGTCCCGCCAGAATCTTTGGTGGAAGTCCATGGGCTTCCATTGTTAATGTGAAGGACCCCACAGGTAGTTTTGAACTGTTTAGGTAGCTCGTGCCTAGCTCCTAGTGCTTATTGATCACTTGGAACTCGACTCGTTGTTTAGCCGTGTAACTGCATCACTGTTCTTTGGCAGAACCGCTAGGAGGACATGCTAGACTCGAGCTTAAGTTCGTTTTTTTTTCTCGCAAGAAAGAGCCGCGAATTAACACTGACCTGCACCCCAACATTGGTAGGTTTGGAGTCACTCAGCGAAGGCGGAATTGATTTTTTCTTGATTGGTACCGATTTGTCAATCAGAAAGTCATTTTACACGCCACACGCGCCCACAATTTGATAGGTCGATATCAATCAAGAAATCAGATTAAACGCTTTGTAGATAGGCGTTTAAACTGATTATGCAGCAGCCATGTCCTGTCAGGAGCAAAACATCTGTAATTAACATAGTCCCACTGTAGGCTTAGCATTCGATTCCAAGTTGATTGTTTTGAATACCCTCCGCGTCATAGTTTCGTCTTTTTTATATTTTCCCTAAGCGAAAGCATTGTGTTATAGCGTTGTCCTCATCAAAAGTACTGTATCAGCTTCGCTCCTCAAGCGGACTGTAACGACCTTGAGCAAGCTTGGCCACATATTAGAGTCGTTTTCATCAGACGTAAAGCCCATGGGAGCCGCAGCGGCGCGCCGCTTGTTTAGGGTCCGTTTATATTAGGTTGGCAACTAATTTCGTGGACTCTCAAGAATCTTCAGCAAAAGTATTTATTAACAAATAACTAATGCCAATCTTTAATTGAAATAAGATCCCCCAGAACGCAGAAGTGCTTCCCTTATATCAGGTAGCTGGTCTGTCTACCGGCCATAGAATTATTGTGCTTTTAAGGCCAAGAATCTTTGGAGGTGCATTTTGACTCGGTCCACATTATTAAATCGTCTTCCAACCAAGAAGTGCTGCACCGCACTAAAAATGTGGTAGTCACTCGGCGCAAAGTCTGGGCTGTAAGGTGGATGAGTTTGACGCTCCCAGTCAAGGTCTTCTCTTTTTTGAGGCGTCCGGTTCGCTATGTTCCCTCCGTTTGGTGGTGTCAAGAAGGTATTAACTTCTGGGAGCTCTTTAAGAACGGTTCCAGCATTAATGCTGTAATCTACTCTTCTCATCCTGGCCGCGCGCAGGCTGAACTCCGCTGGAATCGGTTCAGACCGATTTTCAGGAGCGGAATTATCTTTCAGCAAGATAACGCCAGATCACCCGTCACGAAGAATAGAAGACCGTAGCTGGGAGCGTCTAACTCACCCACCTTACAGCACAGGCTGTGCGCCAAATGACTTCCACCTTTATAGCACGCTGCAGCACTGCTTGGTTGGAGGACGATTTATTAATGTGGACCATGTCAAAATGCACCTCCAAGGATTCTTGGCTTCAAAAGCACAAGAATTCTACAGCTGTGGGATGGGCCAGGTAGCTGATAAATGGCAATCAGTCCCGCGTTCCAACATATCTTATTTTGGTTGAAAACTGTTATTTGTTATTTGTTTATGAACACTTTTGTTGAAGGCGCTTGAGAGTCCACGAAATTAGTTGCCAACCTAATACTTAGACGCTGAGTGACACGACGCCGCGTATTGAGGCGACATTGATCCAGCGACGCGATCGTTCAATTTGGCCACTATACCCGCCATCGCGTCGCTCGGCGTCGGAAGTATAAATGGGGTCTTGTTGATTCAAGAGCAGACTAGCTGAAAGCGCGACTTTGCACGCACATGCAGTGTGTGGGCGCTTTCGTAGAGATTGAAAGTCGATCATCTGAAAGCAAGAGGCCTTCCTTTCGTGGAGTTGCCCACGAACAGTCCTATTTCTAGTTTCTTGGAGCCGCGTTCTCAGCAAATTCAAGAGAGTCAAAAAGGCACAGACAGATTAGGAGAAGAGCGCGGAAAAATAGGGTTCGCAGTTGGTTATGGGTTTTCTCTCTCTCGGTCCTAAATTCGTGTTGGACGACAGCTTCTAGCAGTCTTGTCAAATTAGCGGGAATGAAATGAAATTCTCACCGTATATCCTCCCTTCGAAGGAACTGCTGGCGAACCGTTCCAGCAGGATGAGCCGTTGAGATCTCGAACGAGTATGCTCGCACGTCTCTGAAAAGTCGCTTTTCCACGATGCAGCTGCGTTCCTTCAACTACACCAGTTTTGAGGGATCATTTTGCCTTCCGAGGAGTTTTTAGTGAGACGTGTTTAGCCAAACCGCCGTTATTCACCAAAACTGCCGGTAGCTGTCGATAAAGGTTCGCAGGTTTTCGTGGTAGTACGGGTTCACTGCAAGACTTTTCGTTACGAAATTATGTTACGAGTTGACTGCAGCTGATGACGTCGTGCTTTCCATATGGTTCGGTTTAGGTTTCTTGCGTATTTCGGTAGACAGAGCACCAAGAGGCTGTTAACCTCCCGGCCGCATCTGCTGCTTTTCGAAAACGTGATCTGGGCACAAGCGAGAAATGTGGAGTTGGGAGGTGTTCCAAATTTGGCTGACGTGTGGTGCCCTCGAGGAACGACTCGAACTTACGAAAACGCGTGGCGGCTGCGGCGGTCGCTGTGCTAAGCGCACGCGTGTGTGTTGTGTGCGGCAAGTTTACGACGTTCACCGGTCTCCTGCCTATGCAGATCTCAGATGCTGTTTCTGCTCTGCTACCTATTCCCTTCTGCTTCTGTCGTCAAGGGAAGATGGTTGTAATGATGTCAGCTGGGTAATTCGGTCGAAGATTTAGGCAGCTGGTGCAGTAGTGCATGATTCAGTGCTCCTTTACGCCAACAATCTTGAATTTTCGAGTCTGTACGAATTTCTGTACAGTGTAGCACCATCTCGAGGTTCAGAGCTCAAATTTTAGACCAGGCCTGATTCAGGGGCGTTGCGTCAGCAGCGACTTCCCCCCCCCCCGCAGCGACGTTCGTGAGTTCAGACCAGGGATGTGCGGAAAAATTTATGGAAAAAGCGGAAGACGAAATGCGAAATGGAAACGCTCAAAAATGGGCGGAAACCGGAATACGATACGCGAAAACGGAAATGACACATATTCGCCATTTTTTCAAAAGTGCATCTGAAACGGCGTCTCAAGCGGCGTCTATTTCACCTTTCTTGCTCAGATCTTTGCGAGCGGCAAAATCTTCCACAGAAAGAAATTCATGATCCTATCTTATTATTTCTCACTATTTCAGCATGCAGTCTCTCCACTGTTTCCATATGTTTTCAGCGACGGGTTTGGTCTGACTTTTTGTTGCTGTTTTTTTTTTACTTTGAGTAGAATTAGCGGACTTATCCACTTTAAGCTGCGCATAGACCACTTTTAAAAAATCACTCGGGTGAAGTCTAATACTGGAGCAGCCACCTAGATCATCTTCCTACCAGAAAAGACATTCCTCTCAACATTTTTAGAACCTGTGGCATCATGGACGACGTGATGACTGCACAGATATCTGCATACTCAAAATTAGCAGTTACATTCCAATCACCAAAACTAGTACTCAGAATTGATTCTGGGATCTAGAATGATAACTGGATGACTGATCAGTCTCATGGTAAGTCCACACTTCCGTAGGAGTATTCAGTCTGTGCCAGCCTAGAAGCTCCCTGATATGAAGGTGACACAGCGGGAGAGTTCCTAGATGATTCTCGAGGTAATAGATTTGTTTCAGAATTCAATAGGCCACCCTAGCCAATCAAAATAATAGCTCTTGGTAGATATTCGTGATGCTGCACTAAAAATGTGATGCATAACTATATGGATGAATATCGCACCTAATAAAATTGAAAATTGAAATGTACACCTTCAATCACGAGCATTGATGTCATCTTGAGCAGAAAAGCGCATGGCCCAACCTTCACCGAACCCTTTGCTTCGTGATGCTGCGCTATAAGTTTACAAAATTTTTGTAGCTATTTGTAACTAATGCATCAAGGATTTTACGATCATTCAAATGTTGAGTGCATTTTCTTAGCAAACAATGCAAACATAGCCTTCGCTGGAACATTAATTTCGCCCTGCACTCAGACGTTGCCATTTTTGAGTACTTTCTTTTGGTCGTCTAACCAATTTCAAGAATATTAATATGGTTGTCAAACAGTATTTTTCTCACAATTACATATATGAACGAGAACTCTCTTTACGTGTAAGCTAATTGTGTGCAACAGAAAACCAGTGTTGAACAGCGCCAATTTCCGTTTCCGCCTTCCGGTCCAAAAACAGACGGAACACGGAACGGAACGGAAGAGCCCAAAATAGCCGGAAACCGGAACACGGAAACGGAAATTCCGCACATTCCTGGTTCAGACGTGCAGTCGGCGTCTTGATCTTCTACGTTCTCCTCTAACCTCTTGTGGTCCACAGTTTCACAGAGAATGTCCTCCATTGCTCTGCTCTAACGATAAGCGGCCCCAGGCCATCATTCAAGGCAATCATGAAATTTTCCTAGGCGTAGTAAGCAAAATCAACATTTTAAGGAAGTGTATTCGCGAAGAAGACGAGCTATAGCATCTGCTCTGCCTAGTTGCTTTCCCTTCCGACGATGCCTACTGCATTCAGAGATGAAGAAGCCGAAAGACGGGGACAAATGGGTGATTGAGACGAATCGGCTGACCATCTACGACGTACGGAAGGGCATTCATGGCAAGGGCGACAATGCGGTGTACCAGTGCAAAGCAGAGAACAAGCACGGTTACGTATGGACCAACTTCTACCTCAATCTCCTCGGTGCGTTAACATCATGTCCGTTAGTAGTGTGCTTGGTGGAGAGGTATGTGTAGCTGGAGACTGACATTGCAGCCTTCAAGCCGCAACTTCTGACGGATGCTGGAGAAGTGGAAGCGGTGGCTGGCCAGTCGGTCACGCTGGAGTGCAAGTTCTTCGCGAGCCCGAACGCCGTCATCACGTGGGCGAGTCCTGTACTGCAAGGCGTCGCGCATAACGTTATTCCGGCGAATCCACACGGAGTGGGGAAACTAGTGATTCCAAGTGAGCGCTTTCTGCCGAGGTGCCTTCAGTACGGTGCTTGAATCGGATGATCAGTTTCTTCTTGCAGACGTCACCCCCGAAGCTGAAGGAGAATATGAGTGCACGGGCAGCAATAAGTATGGACAAGCCAAAGGAGCCGCGAAACTGCTAGTAAGAAGTGGGTGATCATCCAGAATCTACGGTCTTACTCAGATTATTGTGCGCCTTGTGACCGGTTGAGGTGGGGGCTTGAAAGCTGTCTGTTCTAGAAGCGACGCGACTGGAGCCGTTCCGACGATCGGAGGAAGTGAAGATTGCCGGCGAAACGATACGGTTGCCTTGCGAAGCAACGCCAGACGAACGGTACGCTAGTTAGTGGTCAGATGTATTGCCTCGACAAAAGTAGGTGTACTCGCCCACATAAAAGCTGTCATCTGGTGCTTCGCGTTGCATTATCTCGACGAGGTCGCTAAATGGTGGAAAAACGCATGATGCCCCAAAAATGCTCACCCATTTAGCTATGCAGCAAGGAGGAAATCCTCTCGCATCATGCGCTGAGGTTCCGTCGTGGGCTCGACGTTCTACTGTTTCGAAAGTTTTGAGATTGTTCCCACCAAAAACAGTTTTATGCGGAAACAATGTGGCTACCGTATTTGTAAGCTCTCCTGGGGCAAGGAGCTCCAGCTCCATAGGCTTTCATAGTAAAGATTCATCTGTAGGTGGTAAAAAATCGTACATTTCTTTCAAAATTTCATGCGGTTTGTGCTACGAATCAAGTAAACATCACGACGTATGGGATTCTATAAAAAATCTTTTCAGAACTTGAACACTTTCGCTTGGTACATGGGTGTAATGTGGGATGGAA
This sequence comes from Heligmosomoides polygyrus polygyrus, assembly GCA_947396885.1. Taxonomy (NCBI): domain Eukaryota; kingdom Metazoa; phylum Nematoda; class Chromadorea; order Rhabditida; family Heligmosomidae; genus Heligmosomoides; species Heligmosomoides polygyrus. Next base: position 52,975,771 of record OX377201.1, on the reverse strand, counting down.
ACAGTGCACTCGTTCAGAAGTTTCATTTGGAAATGCCTGTCCTCAAAGCAGATGCGGTTTTGCGTTTTTTTATAGGATGAGAGGGATAAAGGGTGGTGTCATTCAATCGCTACGCAATGGCTTGCGGCCATCTGATGGACTGGTCAGAGCTTTATCCTTCTCAGAGATCCGATACCCAAATGGATGCAAGGCTGGCTGTCCTTGGGGGGAGGGCACACGATATCTGGAGCCTTCTTGACGGCGCTACCACCACACGCCATATTTCATGTTGTAATTGATATATATATATATACATTACAACATGAAATTTAAATTAATGAAAGTGTGTCATCTAAAGGTAGTCAGGAGGAGAAACCACCAAGAATGTCAGAAGTGTCTCAGGGGAATTCTCCTCTGCGGACTGTAGTCAGGACTGTCATTTCAGACTCGAAGTCAAGTACGAGTGGCACGTGAACGGTCAGCCTCTCTCGGAGGTCCATTTGCAGTCTGGGCATTACAAGGTGAGTGAGCTCAAGTGATACCAAATGGCGTTCCTGAGAGTAAAGGCCTCTCTTTTGCTTGCTTTCCTGCCTTTCATTTTTACAGTTCCCGATTCATATCGGCAGCTTCAGGCGCACTTCAGCTCGAAAAAAAAACTGTTCCCTTCTGTTGAGCAGAAGTGTTTTCTGAAAACGGATTTCTTCATCAAAGAAGCACTGCACTTCAGCAGGGAACCGCACAGTTTCCGTCGTTTAGGTGGAGAGCGACAACTCGTTGTTGGTGCGCAACCCGACGCAGTACGACTCGGCCAAGTACAAATGTATCGCCAGCACGAAGCTCGACAAAGTGGAGAAGGAGGTTCAGATCCAGATCAAAGGTAGCGTTGCATTGTCGCTATAAAACGATGTCCGAGGTTTTTACTGTTTCCCATGCCCAAAGACGTTCTGCTTCAAGAGGTGGTGCTTCATGTTGATGGAGGAAGATTGACACATCCTCACCTGGCAGTAAGTAAAGGCGTGCGATGGAGAATGCCCGGCAGCTTTACGTATATGGCCTCTGTTATACTCCCGCGGGAGCATCCGCGGAACGTCCGCGGACTAAGGGCCTCTACAGAGTCTCGCGGCAGCACCGTGAGAACTCGTCCAAATCGCTCCCGCCGCAGTGGGACCCGCGCAGCCACTGTGGTGGAAGCCGCGGCGCGGACGAGTTGTCGCGGAGCCGCCGCACGCAAGGATCCTCGAGGGCTACCGCGGTTCACGGCGGCTCTCACCCGCAGCGCCAGGAGCTGCGGGTGAGACCCGCTGGAGGGCGTGACCAGATAGGAAGCATGGAGGGAGGGGAGTTTTCTTTTGTTCCCGACCGTTGGAAGCTTCATTAAATGGGATACAATGAAGTGTCAACTTGAATTCGTATCTGGCTCATGCAAGACACGCTGGGGTCAGTCGATGGAGCAATCAGTGCTCTATCATTCCCAGACAAATCCGGCGCCTATTTACAGGTCCCTGCGGGGTGAAAGGCTTGGCTAGCCTCGGCGGGACCCGAACTAATAGGTCTGATTTGAGGTGCACACGAGAGTTAGCGCCTTCTCCAATCGACTACGTGGCATGTCAAATTTAATTAATTAAAAATAATTTAATTAATTACTTTATTTAATTTTTCTCTGATGTCTACCTTATGTAGCGTATTGAATAAATAAATAAATACACGAAGTAACGTTTAACACAAACCATTTGCCTAGATCAATGACAGCCGGCAGCTCCTCCGACTGCGCTAATGGGGATCCTAACACGTCGCGAACATAAAAGTTAGATACAGAATCTAAAAGTAGCGTGAAAGATGGACGGAAAGAAGGCCAAGGCTCAGAGTCATTGTGCAAATATCGTCAATTCTAAGCAGGATACATTGGATCCGAATCAATCATTTTCGGATACCCCGTTCCGAATCTCCAAAAACTCATGGCCCTCGAAATTGCTCGTTTCTGAAATATTCAAAAGACCGGGCCCACGGAATTTCCGTTGTCAAATTCAACCAGAAATCCGTGGTTCGAGGAATTTGCGTTATCCGAAATTTTCGATCGGATGCAATGTATACTAACGAATCATAATCGTAAGCCGTTGACGTACAAATGTTAGGGGTAACAACAGCACTAGCTTGCTACTAACAACTCTCCCCCCTTCCCTCTAGTTTTACCCTGAAAATTGCATTTCTTCGTTTCTTTCTCCATTTCTTCGTTCCTCCCGGCAAAAGTACGCAGTATTGCGTCGCGGGGCTGCACCACCCGCCGTTGTCATGGCGGGCCCGCGGCACCCGCAAGACTCTGCTGCTGGCCTAAGGGTGCACCGCGGACGGCGGGCGTGACGGGGCGCAGCGATTGGCCAGGTGAGGGATCTCGGGGCGATTCCCGCCCTTCCGCGGGTGCTCCCGCGGGAGTATAACACTGGCCTATAACTCAGGCCTATCAGAGCAGTATAGAGCGCAAAGGTTTGCAATACCCATTTTGAACTCTGCGTACGGGGTGCTTATCCTCTGTAAGGACTACTAGAGTCAGAATGGCTCATTGACCGACCCTCTAGCATTCGACGACAACTTGGATGAAAAAATGTGTTCTTTCCGCCCAGACGTTCACAAGCCTTCGCGACAGCGTGAAGTCACTCGTTGCTGCGAGTTGATTCGTACCTTCGCATCGGTGCTGGTCGAGCTGAGGCCCCAGAAATGCTGAGCACAGTGCAACCGTGACGCAGTTCTTCATCAACCATCAACTCAGCGTCACCGTATACTGTGCAGGAGCATGACCCACACTCGACGTGTCTGTTTTGTGATTTTCTACGGGATAATACGCGCTTGTGCACTGCTCTTGGCGAAAGGGGCGAATCATTTAATAACTAAGTGTATGCTTTTTACGTCAGCCTCTGTGGTGGTTTCCACCTTTTATTGAGGAGTTTGGCCTCTAAAAGCTGGAAATGGAGACATCAATTGAGGTTGGCGCCAACTTTCAAGGACAGCTTCGCGGGGCTGCAGTTTATTTTCCTGGGGAAAATTACATATTTCAAGTGCTCCTCGACTGTGTCGCAGGTGTCTTTGAACACAGCTGTGTGGCTTAAATTTGTCGCAGTTTTGAGGATGCCCCCGATGAGTCATGCCTACGCCATTGGTTCGTGTTCTTGTTGTTCTCATGATGTGCTTCGCTTACAATGCATCAATTTTCGAGCTCACCATCACTTCCCTACACGCTTGCTTTTGGGGACCTGTTGGCTATCCCACTGTTGTCTTACTCTTGGAGACCGTGTTGGCAAATGAATAGCGTAAAGTTGGAAGCCGCTCGTTCACAAATTCTCGTCGAGAGTAAATGCTGGAGTAGCTACTGCCTTATGTTAGTTCAGGGACCCTTAAAGGTACTCGTTTATTCTGGGACTACAGAGCTTTATCCGACTTCACAGAGGAAACATCAGCGACAAAAGCGTTCTACTTGCGGCGAGGTTCGACGGATCGTCGCGTTTTCAGTCCGTTACACGAAAACAAGACATCAGCGACCACTTGTCTTCTCGCCTCGCGTGCTGTTGTGACAGTTTGCGACCACACGGTGACAGTTGTCCCGCTTTTTCCCTTCCGTCCCGTGTAACCCGAGCAAGTGTCTGGCACTGGTTTTGAGAGAGCGTCTGCCTTCTACACGGGGATCGCTGCCAACGCAGTGTGAGAGACACTCCGCAAAGTGTTCCGTTGCAGATGTGCCTATGCCTGTCCACGCTGCGTACGTAAGCAAATGCGATGCCGATTCACAGTCGGCCGAGATCACCTTCGAGCACATGGAGCCGGCCGACACCGTCTCACCGGTCAAGGAGTTCTGGTAAGCTGAAAAGTTTCACAACGACAACAGCATTTTCCGCTGAGTTTCCTTTTTAATTCACACTATTAGCGTTTTAAAAGGCGGGAAAAATGACGGCTTGGCGGTCTTCGTAAACGTGAGGGACAACGTAATGAGTGAATGCTTTTTTAAAATCAATAGTGGGGAAGACGGCAATTGAGCACTACAATACGACACCTTGTGAGGGAGAAGCTGTGAGGGATCAGGATCGATCTTATTGTTAGTTAGCACCCGCTTAGTACGTGCCTAGTACTCTACTTCACTCGGCTGTCGAGGATTTACGTTCAGTGTATGTGTTTGGCATGTTCAGCGGGTGCCATTCTATAGCCATATCGTTTTATTTTTATCTCATCCACGCAGGTCTACTATCGTCATAGGAGTGGAAGAGTTTGCGGAACTGGGCGCGTTTCGAGCATGGTCGTCGCGAAACGTATGCGAGAACTGGCGCCCCTATCCACTGCGCGCAGCCCAAACAGACTCCTCTAAGGAGGGTTGCAGCAGGACCTGCTGACTGACTCAAAAGTCTGAAACCGCTTTGAATTTGCAGTTATAGTGGGTGCTCACCTTGTATAACCACCCCGTCCGGAGTGGGAGGAATTCTATAATGAAAAGGCGGCAGCGAGGCTTCTCTCAGGATTATATCTGGCCATTACATTGTTCAGGGGCGGGTCTAGCGCAGTCGGAGGAGGTGCCGACTGCGGCTTGCACCCGATATCATGTTCCTGACTCGGATTTCCCGCTCAGGCTAACCAAGGCTGTCATCCCTCCGGGGTCGGTGAATTGGCACCAGACTTATTTGGGAAGGATGGAGCGCTGACTTGTTCGTCGGCTGGCCACCGCGAGTCATTGTATGGCCAAATACGCATTCAGATCGCCTTTACGGCATCTCGCAGAGGCAGAATGCGTGGCACATCCGAAAAGGCGTTCAGTAACACCTTCTTTATCCTTTATTCCTTATTAAATTATACGGGTCAGGGCTCTCGGAGTAAGTGCTGCTGGTGAAGGGCTGGTGAAGGAAACCCTTGTCCAGTTTTGGAACGTTTTTTCGTCGATTAACGCAGTCCAGGCCCAGGCCACTATAATTTCTGGAGAATTGAAGGCGCTATTGGGGAATTGCCGTGTTGTGTTGAATGTGGCTCACCAACAAAGGCGCCAATTGCACGTGCAGTGTTAATGCGCGTTTCTATGCCAACCAATGGAAAACGCTTCAGTCTGAGACTTGGAGGCAGATCTGTCTGGGAAGGTCAGTAAGAATGAAGTGGTTGAGCATTCCTTATTGGTCCTAACCGTGCTTTCGAGGAGCAAGTAAAGGGTGAGGATCGTTATCAGTGTAATTCGAGTGCGCCACGCATTGTACTCGTATGTGATGCGGTGAAGGCAGTTTACTTGCATCCTTGATCTATAGGATGGGACGGTCATTCGGCCAATAAACCAGTTCTTTTTCGCTCCTAGACATGCTCGACCATGAAGGGAAGAGGCTGCTTTGATCTGGACATAAACCAAATACCAACAAGGGCAGCGCCTTCTGCCAACTGCACTGCATGCTTTCCAGCGCACGCAGCTTCTGGAGAGATATTGTGACAGATCAGCACAAGCGTAGGTCTAGCGGTCATTGATAGAGCTCCACACCTTCCTCTCTGCAAAGCTGTCGCGTTTGGTCACCTAACGCCTATTTTCCAGGGTGCAATATCAGATGGACAGCGAAACGGAAGGCACGCAATGGAGAACCCACCCGGTCCCTGTTCAAGCGCATCCGAATGACAGGATCGAAGGTGACCAACGGATCGTCAACGGAAAAGCGACGGTCGCCCTGCAGCCCTTCGGACATGTGCGTTCTCGTGTCATTCGTGCCAGGTTCAGGCGGTCATTCGAAGTCTGCGCATTCCAGTATGTGTTCCGAGTGCTGGCCCGCAACGGAGTAGGAGACAGCTCGCCGACGAGGGTGAAGGACGTGTGCATTACTCCTCCGAAGCAGCCGGACCGCAATCCATCAGGTGTCTCTGCTAAAGGCGCCAGCCCCGAGAACATTGTTGTGCATTGGCGACCGATGGCGCGAGAGGAGTGGAACGGAAAGAACTTCCACTACAAAATCAAGTCAGTTGTCTGCATAGTTCCCCAATCTTTAAAACAATTTTGTGCACTTCCAATCCTGAAGTTAGTCTCCAGCTTCTAGACCTCTTCTTCAAACGTCAGCAATGCTACTTGTTGTTAATCAGCGTATATTATGCCATTCGAAGTTTTCTAGTGGATATTTATTAAACAGCGCCCGACGTTTCAACTTCTCGTCGACTTCCGATCTACTGTAGGGGCTGATTCGCGTACGCCACTAAAGAAGAATCTCACAAAAAAAACATTGTGTGGCGCGCGCAGTATAACTTTATTCGACAGTGCTAAAAGTATTTTTCATGGAGTGGCGTCTGTATGAGTGCTTAGCAAGTTAATCTACCACTATAGCGCTGTTCATGAGAAAGCACAATCAGCATTCGGGCGTCAATTCTTTGCTGAGTCGCTCTTTCTTTCAAGTTTTTGCTCTGATCACACAGCCGTGCTTAGCAAGGTATGCAAAGTCTCACGGATTCCACTTCCAGGTACCGCCCGTCTGAAGGTGATGACGGCGCCTGGAAGGAGGTCCAAGTGAACGATCCCTTTGCCGACCGCTACACAATCACTCTCGACGAGGATAAGGACATCAAGCCTTTCCAGCCGTACGAAGTCCAGGCACGTGTTTCAGTCCTGGGATTCTGGAGCTCTTTATAAGCGCGACACCTTCAGCTGCGCATTTGCAGGTGCAAGCGGTCAACGATGAGGGGCCAGCGAATGTGGTGCCCGAGACGGTGCAGGGACACACGGGTGAGGGAGTGCCGAGCAGCATTCCCCAGGGATTCCGTGTTGTCAGCAAGGTCAGTCATTCTGTAGAACTAGTTAATGTTGAGTTTTTCTCGTATTTCTTCCTGTTAAGCCTCGCAGTTTCAGGACGGCACCACAGCGACATTCGCCTGGGAAGCTGTTGATCCGAGAACTGCGAACGGAAACTTCACAGGATATAAGGTGCGACCTAACCGGGTTTCATTGTCCATTGAGGGCGCGCCAGTTGCCTAATCTTCAGATAACTTACTGGTATGATGAGACGGATGGCGAGGAGGACAACGACGTAGACACTCGATTGCGATTCAAGAGATCCATAAAGGTAGGCCAGCTTTTGCATAATGGCCCATCAAACTACAAAGAAAAGTTGTTTAGTCGGTTGCAAAGAGGAATGTTGAAAGCAAGCGGCGTACCGTTGTGTTTGGCCCGAAAGCGACCTCTGGAACAGTCACGGATCTTCAGCCGGACACCGTGAACTACGCCACAATTCAGGTGCGGTCTCACCTCCTCACCGTGGAGTCACTTATACCTTGGCGCTGTAGAGGAAATTGTGGCATTTAGGTGACGAACGGTGCTCACGAGGGAGAACCGAGTGAAGTGATCCAGTTCCGAACGAGTGAAGGAGGTGAGGGTGCCTCTTGTGCGATGCATGGGAAATCTACGATCAGCAGTCCGAAAGAGGAGCCAACTTTTCGAAAACAAAAATGAAGAGGGATGCCACTGGGGAAGGCGCACCTATGACGCTGGGCTGGTGACCAATAGAGGCGCTTTTAGACGCCTTCACGGAACGAAACTGCTAGTATTCAGTGCGGCATCCATACGAATTGCCGCATGAACGCTGCTGCAGGGGCGATGCAGAGCGCGATTGCCGATTGATTGCTTCCATTTTTCGCAGCTGCTCATGTTTAGACGACGAGAAGACGTTTAGAAGACGCAAACCTCTGATAAGCAGCGTTAAGCGGCTAACATAATGTGCCTGCGGCAAAGAAAGTACTATGAGCAGCTCGTGCTCGGTTTTCTGGGTAGCGTGACATGGGCTTATTTCTGTTGTAGATGGTTGCATGCTCTATTTCCTTCAGTTGTGTATTCAGCGGCTTTTGTGGGTCTGAGTAACATCGGAGGAACTGCTACCCAAAGTGTGAAGTGTGGCGTAATCGGAAAGCGCGATCTCGTCTGGCGCATAGAATCAGTCGTTGATTTGTTTCGCGACAGCATCCAAATCATCCAGTCTACCGGAGTAGGAGACTTAGTACTAGGCGTGTCTGGAAGGTTCTAATCACTGCCTTTTATGTCGTGTGTCGATGGTCCGCAAGTCATTGTGTGGGCCAGGCGTGATCTCTTACTGCCCTACGATATACTTCAAAAGTAGGTTATGTGGCGCATCCCAAAAGGCGTTTGAGCCGGGCCTTCCCTTTTCTTTAGCCTGCCGTTAAACGAAGCGCAGTCGGAGGATGAGCCGGCCGTCGCATGCGCCCGATAGCAGGTGCTTGGCTCGAATTACCGCCCAGGCCAACCAGGCCTTCCATCGCTTCGGGGTCGGCGGATTAGTGCTAGACTGTCTGGGACGCTAAGGCACCTACTTGCCCCTCGGCTGTCCGCCAAAGCCAAAAAGGCATCCAAATAGGACGGGCTAAATACGCCTTCAAATCACTCCACGACGTCCCGAAAAGTGGAGTGAGCGGTGCATCCCAAAAAGAAGTAACACCGATTGCAAAGAAGAATCCAAAACTCTGGTGGGAGGTTGAGAACGTTGAGGGGAAATGTCTTCCATAAAATCTTTCATTCCGATGAAAATCGACAGCAAAAATGATGCGCGTTGTCTCACCATCCAGTTGCTTTCACAGCATACAATACCGCTCAAATTCTTTGCAAAAAAGACGCTTTGCGACGGATTAATCCGTCACAAAGCGTCTTTTTTGCAAAGAAAAAAAGACGCTTTGTGACGCATTGCCATAACTCTTCTCAAACCTATTTGTTTAAAATCTAATTAACACCATTAGAAGCCCCGTCTCATTTTCAATTCAACGATCTAAACACCATCTAAAACGATTGCACAGTAACCTAGTTATGAAGCTTTTGCTTCCTCGGCTCCGTTAATTGATTTACGACCCTCCGAGATCCCCAGTGGCATGTCCTTAAGGCTTTTTGTTGACGAGGTTCATCGAAACTCGGAAATCCTTTATTGTTTCAGTAGATCTGTATTTGTTACGCATCAAGCGTCATTGTGGTACTAATAGCCAAGTTTGAATAACATAGGCCCGATCTCAGAAAAGCGCAAACGCGCGGAAACCTAAGATTCAGTTAAGAATTACCCAACCAGTAGCCTGTTATAGAAGGCAGTATTCTACTACTTTATTGTGTGAACGATGGACTTTATAAAACGTGTAAAATGGCTTTGAGAAATGGACAGAAATGACTAGAATTTCTTTTTTTCCAACAAGGGACTGGTCCAATCTCAATATGCGGCGTAGGATTTCTCCTATCTTTGAACTTCGGTTGCTCCTGTACATGATAAGTACGAAAGCCGTGCCTTTTGTAGTGTACAGTAGACCACAAGCACCTTCGAATCTAAGAACAACGAGGAGATTTTGGCCGTTCAAAGTAGATTTCTATGCGGCCAACGTTTGACGAAAATAACAGAAAATTTCGTTTCAGTCGCTTACCTCTTTATAGATGAGTTTATTCGAAAAATTAACTGGACAGCGATTCTCAGCTCGTTGCGAGCTTCCCACAGATGTAATATTGTCCGCATTGAAACTGAAAACCATTTTCACCTCTTCGGCCGCCGAAACAAGATTGGAGCTGCGCTTCGGCCCGAGTGCGGACACGGCGGCGGGCCGCTCGCTGCCCTTGCGACCTCCCGCGGCACTCCTCATGTCGAATATCGCCTATGTACAGTATTCACACTTCCTGTGGAGTACCGCGGAAGGTCGCAGGGGCAGCGAGCGGCCCGCCGCCGTGTCCGTACTCGGGCCGGAGCGCAGCACCAATCTTGTTTCGGCGGCCGAAGAGGTGAAAATGGTTTTCAGTTTCAATGCGGATAATATTACATCTGTGGGAAGCTCGCAACGAGCTGAGAATCGCTGTCCAGTTAATTTTTCGAATAAACTCATCTATAAAGAGGTAAGCGACTGAAACGAAATTTTCTGTTATTTTCGTCAAACGTTGGCCGCATAGAAATCTACTTTGAACGGCCAAAATCTCTTCGTTCTTTTCA